>OY735272.1:707663-1366292 GCA_963457715.1 Argyresthia albistria | reverse complement strand
AGAGAGAGAAAGAGAGAAATAAAGAGAGAGAAAGAGAGAGAGAAAGAAAGAGAGATAAAGAAAGAGAGAGAGAGAGAAAGAGAGATAGAAAGAAAGAGAGAGAGAGATAGAAAGAAAGAAAGAGTGAGAGAAAGAAAGAGAGAGAGAGAAAGAAAGAGAGAGAGAGAGAGAAAGAAAGTGAGATAGAGAGAAAGGAAAGAGAGAGAGAAAGAGAAAGAAAGAGAGAAGAAAGAAAGAAGTGTTTATTTGCCACTTTTTTTTTTATTATTATTTTATGTACTAATATCACTCTCAAGCGTGGTCGAGATACCGCTCAAGCACAACAACACTGTCAAGAGAGGATCTCAACAAAAGTTTGACATCTGTAGTACAAAAAAGTTTTTTTTATTTGAATCTTGTTCAAGAATTAGTAAAATCTCTACTCACATCTGAGATCACTCAGATGAATTATGATTTTTGATACTAGTCTCAAGCATCAATTAAGAATAAGCGCGTATTCTTAAGACTACTCTTGAGTAGATCTCAGATTAGAGATTCGTTCTAGAATACGACCCTCACACTATCAAATCGTAAACTACAAAGGAATCTTGAACATGATTGGCCGTAGCATTTCACTAAAAATGAGTTTATAAACCACTGCCAGTTAATGTATTTTGAGCCTTATATATGACTGATACTGTTCACTTTACATTGAACAGGTTTGTTATTTACGACGTTCGGATACAAAACTAAAAGATGCTACTACTTTCTGTCATCTAGCGTCGAGTAGTGAAAGTAGTTTAGCCACTCGACCCTAGATGGCAGCATTGAGCGCGCGTGGAAACAAAATGAGAAATAATGGTCACGCACAAATCACTGTGACGGAGACCACGGCAACTTATGGTCAACGAGCTTATGATGGCACACTCGCCACGCCTACTTGACAGTTCCACTGTTTTTTGTGTTCCGTGTCGTCAACGGCATAGTTGCCACATCCAAGAATTGATTGATTGGATACAGCTGAAGGACAGACTGACAGCGGAGGCTTACTAATAGGGTGCCGTTTGGCACTCTTTGGGTACGGAACCTTAAGGAGGTCACGCATCAGGGGCGTGAGTGTGTTGGAGAGGAAGCAGCAGCCGCATTTGCAAACTACTTCTCTGACGTCTTCCTCAGCGACGAGCCGACGCTTGCACCGGATCTGGTAAACAGGTCCGATGACTCGCGCACGGCTAATTACGTCCAAATTACACATGTCTCCCGTAGGGATGTAGAGCAGGGACTGAGGCAGCTAAGGCCAAGGAGCGCAATTGGACCGGACAACGTCCCTCCTTACTTTTTGAAGGCCTACAGCAATCAGCTGGTTTTTCCTTTGGGTCACATATTCAACCTTGCTCTCGAGCAAGGTAGGTACCCCACCAGCTGGAAGCTCTCTCGAGTCAGTCCTGTACCCAAGACTAGTGAAACTACCTCTGTAAATCAATATCGACCTATTGCGATCCTGAGTTCATTGGCAAAATTGTTCGAGTCAGTCATATATGGCAAAATCTACCCGCAGATAGCGCCGTATTTGTGCGACTCGCAACACGGATTTAGGAGTCGTCGCTCAGTAACCACCAACTTACTGACGCTAGTCGATGTGGTCTCAGAGAGCATGGATCGGGGATGTCAGGTGGACGTCGCCTATCTGGACTTCCGTAAGGCGTTCGATAGAGTTGACAACGACGTCCTAATGAAGAAATTGTGCGCCATTGGATTTGCCCCAAAGCTGTTGGTCTTCTTTGCTGACTACTTGAAAAACCGCCAACAATTTGTGCGACACGGCTGCTTTGAGTCCCAGCCGTACCACACGCGGTCGGGTGTTAGCCAAGGCTCTATTCTTGGTCCGTTGTTATTTATCATCATGATAAATGACCTAGAATCTGTGCTGAAATATGCTAAATGCCTACTGTACGCGGACGACCTAAAACTAGTACTTCCAGTAAAGTCAGAAGATGACTGTAGGCTACTGCAGGAAGATCTAGATGCGGTCCATAGATGGAGTGTGAGCAACAAACTCCTATTCAATAGTGAGAAATGTTGCATCATGTCTTTCACGCGCTCTCCTCGGCCTATTAGCGCGACGTATACACTCGGCGCGGAGTCTCTGACTCGAGTGTATTCGATGAAGGATCTCGGTGTTACGTTTGACCCTAAACTTACATTCCATGAGCACATGAGCACTTTAGCCAAGGAATGCTTTAAAAGATTAGGGTTTGTGATTCGGAATAGTAAGGGATTCCATAACCTGGGTGTGGTCCAGCTTCTTTACACGGCCCTAGTGAGAACCAAACTTGAATCTAGCTCGGTTGTTTGGAATCCGCATGAAAGCTCATACGTCCTTATGCTCGAGAAGGTACACAAAGCTTTTCTAAGGTACCTATATAAGAGGAAATTTGGATACTACCCTTACCTTTATCCATCAGCTTTTATATTAGGTATGCTCGGATACAACTCACTAGAGGTGAGACGTAACACCGAACAGCTTCTGACTGTGTGTCGATTGTTGCGAGGTGACAGTGACTGCGTGGCGCTTGTCAGTGCAGTATGTGCGCTATACGTGCCTGACAACTACCTACGCGCGCGCAGGCACCAGCTGCTAGCGAGCGGCACGCACCGCACGGTGGCGCGCCGGGAGTCTCCGCTGGTCCGGGCGCGGGACAGCCTCAACGCACTGTTGGTAGCAGCGCCACTGAATGATCTGTTTGGCGATGCATGGAGGGATATTGTGCGAGAATGTGGCAGGTTCTGTGAGATGATTGGATGATAGTGTTGTCATGTAATTATTATCCCAAATTACAAATGGACATAATGTTATTTAATAATCGAATGTATGTATTTGTAATTGTGTTTAATGTTATCTATTTTATAGTTTGGATACTTTGTACGACGAAATGGATTTATCTGTCATGTTGTACGAATTTACTTTAAATAAATAAAATAAAAAAATAAAAAAAATAAAATGTTTAAAACGTTTGTAGCGAGGTTTGGATCAGATATTCTTTATCAGGGGGTTATAGTGCCTGCACCTGGCCCGCTTAAGCGGGGCCGTTGTGCATTTCCCCTGCGCCTGCACTGATGCCTGCCTGATGACAGGTTCGTTGCGTTAAGTTGCGTAGAACCAGCGCCCCCCCTGTAAAAGATCGCTGGAAGGCGGTATATCTCCATGGTACCTCCTGAGCCCGGTCCCCGGTGAGTGCGTGCACGGTGGGCGAGTTCCCCCCCGCGCCCTTCACCAGGGTCACGCAGAAGTCGCCGATGAACCCCGTGTACGGCAGGTGGGTTCCGCAGCACAGCTCCCTGGGGGAGTAGAATAAATAATTAACGTTGGCCTCTTTCACAGGCGTCACAACTAAACTAAGCTCGCCTTTGTACTTTTTTTTTATCTCAAGCTATTTTTACTGTCATGTGAGTACAATAAAGAAATTACGAGTTACGAACTAAATTCAAAAAATACAAAATACAAAATCCTTTGTTTACTAAAAAGCGTTTTACATAAGATTACTTATGGTCTCCACACTAGGTGGAACCTGTGTCGTGGAGGCCATGCATTCTAGACATTACAAGTTGAGACGAACAGTGGAGCTATCTGTAGCAAGGATTTCATTATAATGAGCAAAAAACTACACTTATCCAAAGACCTTTTTAGAATTTTGAAAAAATAAAAACAGCAAACTGCAAAAAATTAACTGAGCATCACTCGCATTTAGGCAAAGCACAATCGGACACATGTTTAGCCAATCCCTCCATACTTAAATTTTGCGTTTGTGTTTGATGCCGCACCTATCGAGATACGATGTTTTAGAGACAAGAGCCATGTTGAATACTTACTTAGAAACAAGATGGTCGGTGATTGTATGCACCAACCGCAGCCCGACCTCCGGATACGTCTCGCCGGGCAGACTGCACACGTCCTTCATGGTGGACAGCTGAACACAGTCCAGTGTGGACGTGTGGATCGGTGCGTTGGACTGGATTGATTTCCTGGAATTTCCAAAAAAACTTAATTTTCTTGTTAATAAGTAACTTTACTTGCACTCGTTTGATGAAGATTCTTCGGTCGACCATGAATGAATGAATGAATGAAAAAGATGACTGAATAAATGAATGAAAAAATTGATTCATAATTTGAAATGGTGTTTAATATAATGTAATGTTTGCTGGAAGAGATCTCTTTTTAGAGATAAGCTCGCCTTTGTACACTTTTATTACCTACCATGATTTGTTAACTATTTTTTTTGTGTGCAATAAAGAAATTATGAAATAAAAAAAAAATGTATTTTATATTAATATTTTTGATTGGATTGCAATAATAATTTGAATCTATGTATAATGTAATATATTTTATATTAATATTTTTGATTGGAACTTTGTACGTCTTGGATTTTTTCTGTAATGTTGTAAATTTTAATTTAATAATAAATAAATAGATGAATGAAAAAGAATGACTTAATTAGCTTGAATCAATGAATAAATTAATGAAATTCAAACGACGCACTCATAAAAACTACATATAAAGAAACTCTTTCATAAAACAAAAGATGCACTAACACTCACCTAACTAAATCTTGAGCCTCCAACAAAACCTTCTGCGAAAGCTTTTCCCCATAAACCGACAGATTTAAATAGAACCCCTTGTCAGTAACACTCGAGCCGTTCTGACAGACTACACTATTTGGCAGCACTTTTCTCACTGCCGCGTGCAACAAATGCACTCCGGTATGATTTCTCATAGCGTTCAGGCGTTTTTCTCCATCGATATGTAAAGTTACACGACTATTTGAGTTCACATAGTTTGATTCAATATTACCGGTTTTAAATCTACCCTTGTGGAAGACCAGATCTCGGATTTTGAAGACTGTTTCTACATGCATTTCTAGGTTATTGCTAATTTTTATTAACCCTTGGTCGGCAATTTGCCCGCCCTCTTCGCAGTAGAAGTTTGTGTCTTCTGTGACTATGTAGTAGGGTATATTTTCGCTTGGCTCGGAGAAGTCTAGCCATTCCGCGTCTTCGTTTAGCAAGGCTACTATTTTTGTTTTCAACGGAGCAAACACCAGCTTATTTTCTTTAACTTCGTAGTCATACTTAAATTGATCATTGGTTCTTTTTATGCCAATTTTATTCAGCTTTTCTATCGATTCATCGAATGTTAACGCTTTTTTGTCTGTCTGTTCTTTGAAAGCTGTTTTGTGCCTTGATTTGTGCTCAGTGAGAAGTTTGTTGAAGCCTTCTTTGTCTAGCTCTAAGTTGTTCAGTTGTGCTATTCTATCTATGATGTCTTCTTGAAAGCCGTGCGTGCTGTGCAATTTGAAGACCACTTCGCCTGGTATTACGGTCGAGCTTAGCTTGGCCATAGTCTGAAATGAAAAAGTCACTTGGGTATTATTCATTAGACACATCAAAGGTCTACTCAATTTTTTGGTATTCTGAGAACAACTATTTTTCATTTTGGCCAGAATAAGAGCTCTGGACCTCGTAGTTTCTCACACTTACCTCTTGATGGCGCTACTCTTCATATTCCGAGTGACTCCCTTATACCACAGATATAAGGGAGGGACTTATAACACTAATACTACTCTTATCCCCTACCTCCTTGAGGTCCCGGTAGCCCAGCGCGAACCCCGCCAGCTCCACATCTCCCAGGGCTTCCACCTCAGGATACCTCTTCGTCAGCTCGCCCCATCGCGCCGCCAGGGTCGCCCGCATCTTGCGGTACGATTCCTCTTCGTGGGCTAAGATCAGCTTCGCGGCTTTCTCCTGAGATGGTAACACCAGTGGCATGATTCTAGCTTATTCGATATCTACCTTCACTTGTGGGAGTGAGATAGAGAGAAAAGTAGCGCGGCACAGACAGGGACACACATGCTGAGTCGGAGCCGTTTCGCTGTTGCGATGCACACTACATGCTATTCGTTCTGCCCATTCCTATTTTCCTATTGCTATTTTTGTCTTCATGCGTATATTTTATTTCCTTCTTGTTCCTTATTACTTATTATATTTTTGCTGCGTCTTGTGTATTGTGACAGATGAATAAATGTACTCTATTCTATTCTACACAGACAGTGACAGGATCGCATTCTCTCAGCGGCCAGAGTATATACCTGGGTGTGCAGCTCCGGGTATGCCTCGCCAAGTGACTCGGCGACCGCGTCGTACAGTCGCGCCAACATTCCGGGCCCGCACGCGAACACGTCGGAAGAGATCTTGAACGTCTTGCGCATGATCTGCTTCAGGTTCAGGCTGGGAGAGAGGGATATTGGTACAAAACTTTACTTTAAAAAACTAAAACTAATGTTAATAAATAAAAGCTACTATACTTTATTAGATTATTTAAGTGATAGCCTACAAAAATAAATTAGCTGCCTTCTCCCTCCCTGTGTTGCTGTGCCCGTAAGGGTCCATAATGTGAGACAATTTAATATAATTATTAAGACCAAATGTACCATTATGGAATGCAAATAAACTATTGAGTATTGAGTACATCAACTAACTTGGTGAGGCAGTAAGCCTAGGTTGATGTTGAGAAGGTGGTATTTTGTTATACAATCGTACTTAATTTCTTTATTGTACTGCACAAAACATTAAGTATTTGTATAAAAGTATAAGGGTATCTGAAAAGATGAAAAGGCCAATAGGCTTGTGGCCAAGGTAATACAATAAATCTAGGAACAAATCTTAAGTTGAAGCATTATGTACAAAATGGATTGACTAATGGATGGAGGGTTGGATGATGGATTGGAGGTAAGTGTCAGAAGCTGAACGGTGTGGTGCTGCGAACATTCACCAGACATTGGGGCCAATTCTCTACGGCACACTCACTAAAATTACTTGACAATTGGCTAAATAAGCCCGCCATTAGTTGAGAATTTGTATTGAAGTAAGTACTGCGTATACTTTATGTATCTCACCTGGTAGCCGGATACACACTGTCCGCCAGACACACGGAGATCATCCGCGCGTGGTCCGCGAGTCGGCGGTACGCGCAGTCCAACACGGCGTCCGTACCGTACTTCCCCGCGTACGGGTCGCGCTTGCTGCTCTGTGGAGTGACACGTGACATTGACATACAGGCACATTGCTTCCGGCCTCGTAAAGCGTCGATGGCAGCACACAACTCGCCCTGTAATAGCCTGGGTCCACCAATGAAGCAACCAGCTGGGGTTCACTGTGATCCACTGTTCCGTACGTTTGAGAAACATATTGGTGGATCGAATCAGTGGATCCTAGTGGATTGAGGGACGGGTATACATTCGGTGATGGGTTAGCCCTCTGTCAGACAAAATGGAGTATTTAATAGCTGGCTGAAAGTGACTGCAGAACCCAGATATAAACACAATGTTTGTCTTACAAAAAAGGGCCATTCGGGCTATCTATCAACTAGATGCTAGATAATCACTAATGAAAATATCATGCATACCAGAAAAAACATAAGTTTATTTAAGACTTTAGGTCATAATCATAGTATTAGCACTAGAAATAGAAATAAGATTGCTATGCCCGCGTTCAGACTCAGTAAGGTTGCTCACTCTTTTATGGGAGTATGTGTTAGTTTTTATAATAAAATACCTAATGAAATTAAGCAACGGACCTACCAGAAAGGAGGTTCAAAAACTATGTCAAAAACGGCCTACTGAAGAAATCTTATTACAGAGTGTAAAAGAATATTTAGATGACAAAACTGCATGGTCTTTACCATCTCAGCGCACAGAAATCCAAAGAGGGGCGATGGACTGAGTCAGTACGTCTCATTTCCTTAGACTTAAGTAGAAATACATAACATTGTATTTTTAAGTCTCTATATTTTAAAAGAGGTGCGGTGGAGTTTCTTGCCCTTCTTTACTCCATCCCTAAGCCCACAACTTCCGAACGGGCGGTAGTATACAAAAATATTAATATTATATTGAGACGTTGACTAAGTAATATGTATGATTTTATGGTAAATAAAAATTTTGAACTGAACTGAACTGAATGGCAGAAGGCGTGAGAACTCTCTTTCTCGCATGGGGTGACAGCTCGCTTAGAGGCGAAAAAACTTGGCGCGAGCTGCTTAAACACAGTGTCACGCCTTATTCCCGTGCGTCACATAGCTAAAGGTTTTTTCATACCCCCGTCGCCAATTGCAGTTATAGCAACATACCATGACATAACAGAGCGTCACGCCCCTTCCCGTACGGGGTGGCAGAGGCACCACTGTGCCCACTTCACCCAGTGATTCAATACTCCATTTTGCGTGATAGGGGGCTAGCCCATCGCCGCATCTTTAGAGTAGTGAAGGTTTCCTCACCATGTTTTCCATCACCGTTAGTGTCCGTATAACGTACTTAACTGGTTCACTCCCAGAAGCACACCGGTCGAACAAACGAACAATGGAGAACAATAGATAGATAAGATGTGTCGAAATGACTTATCTCATTGGTACATGGTCAGCACCGGGATTCGAACCTGCACCACCTGCGTGAGAGGCAAGCATGAAACCCGCTAGACCACGGAGCTCTCAACCAGTTAAAGCGAGCTTATTAAGGTTCAATAAACACACAAGAAGCGATCCCCACCTGCTGTATAGCTGATATGATCGGCCGGAACAGATCGGTGTCGTAGTTGGAGCGGGTTCCCTGCAGCAGGGCAGCCACCCGCTCCAGCCCCATGCCGGTGTCGACGTGGTGGCTCCGCAGGCGGGATACGGAGCCGTCGGCTTCCCTGCAAGGAGGTGGGTGATGAGGTGGACCTGCTGAGACACGCGGGTGATCGCTCTGCTATTGGGGATATTTCACACAATTCCCGGAGTTGATTGGGACTGGTTAGTGGTACAACAGATGGTGCGGAGATGGAGTGGTGTGGGTCTATGGGATAAGGACTGGAGGAAGATCTCAGGATCGGATAGAGTGAATTACCGGCCAAGTGCGATTCGGACTCGCGCACGAACGGTTCCGTACCATTATCTATAAAAAACCCCAAAAAACATATTTATTTATTTATTTATAAATAAATTCGTACAACAATATATTGTACGGGAGCCTCCCTTAAATATTAATTTAATTTTAATTCAATTATTTTTTAAGTAAATAATATACTCAATATATTGTCAACATTTTAAGCGTCTACCTGCTACCATTATCAATATCGAGCAAAAATGAGCAAAAAAAACAAGTTTGTTGTATGGGAGCCCCCCTTAATATTAAATTTCTTTTGATTTTTAGTATTTATTGTTATAGCGGCAACAGAAATACATCATCTGTGAAAATTTCAACTGTCTAGCTACCACGGTTCATATGATACAGCCTGGTGACAGACAGACGGACGGACGGACGGACGGACGGACGGACGACGAAGTCTCAGTAATAGGGTCCCGTTTGGCACCTTTTGGATACGGAACCCTAAAAAGGAGAGAGTCCTTTGCCCAGCAGTGGGACATAGTAGGCTCGTCATCATCATCATCATCGTAATTTCTTTATTGTACTCACATGACAGTAAAAATAGCTTAACATAGAAAAAATTAGTACAAAGGCAAGCTTATCACTAATAAGAGATTTCTTCCAGTAAACCATGTTGGGTAGGAGGCGGAGATGATAGGTAAGGGGAAGAATTGCGATAAGATATCAGCCCTAAAAACAAGACGCCTGAAAAGGCTACATACAAAGGGATAATCTACCCCACAGTAACTAATGAAGGGAACCCGACAATGGGAGGGCATGCCTAACATGCAATTAGCTCCATCACAACAACTGCTTATGAACCAAGGACTGATCGCATCTTTGCAAAAAAAGGAAGAAAAAAATAAAAATAAATATCAGCCCATATTATCCCACTGTTGGGCATAGGCCCCTCCCAAAGCACGCCACTCGCATCTGTCCCCGGCCATTCCGGTCCACTGCCTACCGGCCACCTTTACAGTACCATCTGACCACCGGTGGTCTGCCAGCTGCTCTTTTCCCTGTAGACTCGTACTAATAATAAATTACCTGTTGCACTGTATGAACACGAGGTTCCATATCTCTGTGAGCGAGCCGTCCGCGTTCACGTGGTGTATCTCCGTGCAGGGTCCGCACGGGCCAGTCGCGCCCATCTCCCAGAAGTTGTCCGTCGCCCCGAGCGCCCGGAGACGGTCTGATCGCACTCTGAAGAGTGTAGAGAGAGCTCAGCTCACGCTTTTTTAGTGTTCCCTATACTAACAGGCCTTGTAACAGGCCAGTACACTAAACAAACACTGGACAATTACAGGTGCAACCGACAGCCCCCTAAGCAGGGGTTGCATGGAAGTGGAAGAGACGGTCGAGCACATGCCAACACCCAGGCCTCCTACTCCAGCTTGTGTAGGAGTTGGGTTGGCTGAGATAAGAGAGCGGGAGAAGGGGACATGCACAAAGGCCCCGCACATGTGGGCCACGTGCAGGCACTTCAACCCCCTTATAGAAGAATAGAATAGGTTTCCCTACCCGAAGGGTGCCAAACGGGACCCCATTACTAAGGCTCAGCTGTCCGTATGTCCGTCCGTCTGTCTGTCAGAGGGCCCTTCAGCACGAACCGTAATAGCTAGAGAGTTGAAATGTTATACAGAATGTGTATTTCTATTGCCGCAACAACAGCAAATACTGAAATTCACAAAAAAGGGTGTTTAGAATTAAATAGTAGGTATTAAGTCAATTTCAATACAATAGCGCCTGACATTTTTTAATAGCAAGAGACGACTGACGTCGAGATTGAAGGTATTGCCGTTTTAGGCACAGACGACGATAGTGCGGAAGTGTTTGTGTGCGAGTCAGACCCGCACTTGACCAATTTTTCCCTTTTACTACTTGCCCCACACTAGGATATTCTGTGATGATAGGACTCAGGAGCCGCGTACAGGAATGGCAAATGGCATGGAGATAGCTATAGTGAGGGGCAAAGACCTGTACGCTTAGCATGCCACACTCGAGAAGCCCTTGTCTATGCACAAATGTCATTTTCTCTGTCGAGCCGGAGATGTCTCGACCTGTCTCGCTCTCGACGCGACGAGGCGGGAGAGGGAAATGGACGAACATATTATACAGGATGTAACAGAAGGGTGTAGTCATATTTTAGGGGGTTGTTAGGGTGACCATTCTGAGCAACTTTCACTATGAAACTGATTTGATCAGAGCAACTTTATTTTTCATTGCTCCATACGTCTTGGTCCGGGCGGTAGGCTGATTTGTATACATATAGAAGTGAAAATTAAAGTTGCTCTGATCAAATCGGTTTCATAGTGAAAGTTGCTTAGAATGATGTTCCTAACAACCCCGTAAAATATGACTACACCTTTCTGTTACACCCTGTAGACGTGGCAAGTACTTGAAGGTCTGTCTCTCGACGTCAGAGAGAGTAAATGTACCATGCTAAGCGTACTGGTTGTGGCTTGTCGATGGTGCCGAGACGCGCCGCGCCAACTACAAACAAACCGGAATTTTACAGCCTCGCTATTTATTGCAGTGCGATTTAGTACACAACTCACAACCCAGAAACAGCAAAATGTAAGAAGTATATACCCAATAGCTTTCCAAGCGTCGCGACACTCCCTGTCTTCGGTCAGGCCCATGGGGATGTCTCCGGCGAAGTATGTCACCACCAGGTTTTCTGGCTTCAGCCGGTACGGACCGAGTAGCAGGTCCCAGGCCATTTGGCAAGCTTCTTGCTGTAATTGGAAGAGTTTTTTGATAAATGCCAAACAAGTCCCAGCCAAGGCAATAAATGATGTAAAACTTCAACTACCCTATTACTTTTGTTGTCTTATTCATCATTAGGTAACCAGTGAGGCTAGCTGTCAGACCACACACTCATTTGAGTTGTAATATGCATGATTATTCCCTCACGTCTCCTAATATGTTATCGCCATTATTCATCCTGTAAATGAACCCTATGTATCGTGTTAAGATAGTAAGTAACAAGTAGTACCAACACATTACTTACTCTAACAAATTCCTTCTGTATGATTTGTGTATTCTAACCGCAGGTAGTATCTTTTAAGTAATATTTTACTACTGATAGCAAAGATTGCAAGCTACAATGAAGTTTGCAAAATAACTCTGTTATACTCTCCTAATTCTTTTACAATACAATTAAGTCTTGATTACACTTATGATATAAGTTTTAAGAGGATATTCTAGCCTGCTAAACATCTGTTAATACTTATGAACTAGCTATAACCTAGGATTAAATCTACACTGGGTTGTATCATTTTATGTCTCAAGTAAATAAAGATCTTTAAAACAAACAACACTCATTTGAGATGTCTGCTTTGAACTATCACACTTTCTATAAGTATGAATGTGTATTAGATGACCACACCAACCTTGGGTCAATGGCATTATGCAGGGAAGACCTGGATTTGATTGGCACAGATAAGATGGCACAAAAAAGAGGAGGCTTATACTTAGTAAGCGGAAACAAGATGCCAACGATGATGACACTAACCTTATAATAGTCGCCAAAAGACCAGTTTCCCAGCATTTCAAAAAATGTATGATGATGTCCGTCAGTGCCGACTACATCCAGGTCATTGTGCTTGCCCCCAACACGGACACACTTCTGCGAATTCACAGCTCGTGGACACGGAGGTTGGACGTTGCCGAGAAAAACTCCTTTGAACTGAAATGAAGAATTAGAAATTCCTCTTCCACTTTCAAAAATTAAAGCAAACCAAAACCTTAAGAAAGTTCCTAAGCAAAATAATAGTAATCAACTTTAGGACATGCTACAATATGATGGCACTGCACTTAGAGGGGTAGTTTACCTGGTTCATCCCAGCATTTACGAAAGGAACGGTAGGATCGAACAGCGGTACTACAGAGCTTGACCTAACAACTTTGTGCCCATGATTCTCCTTGAAATAGTCCACAAAGCTACTTCGGATGAAGCTGCTCGAGCTGTACAGCCGTATCCGTGAAAATTTTACCCAAGGGCCGCCGCTTGGAACCGGTATTCGTAACATCTCGCTGGTTAGGTTAGGATACGACTTTAGAGTGTTTACTGGAACTAATCCTATTCTAAGCGCCCAGAATCATGATGGATTGGATTCGTAAGAACTTGTTTTAATTAAAAATCACGAATTTACGGTAACAAGCTTCGAAAAATAACTGGAAAAACTGGAAAAAACATCAGCTGTTTTTTACAACTCTTCGAAATGTCAAAAAGAAAACCTTTTTTTTATACGAAAAAGTAGCTTACACACGACCCGATAGGTATATGAGCTGTTTCTACCAAAATTACCAAGATTACTTTATTATCCGGAAACACCATACTCATATGTGTTGCCATACGCAAAATTGTGTAATTCTTGGATGGTTTCAGATCTCATTTCAGATCTGTCTACGTTTCAGATAGACTATGTATGAACGGAGAATGTACTAAATCTAGAACCAATCAAAGTTAAGAAACAAAATACCACACGATTCATAATTTTGCCTCATTTTCTCCAAATCAATCTTTTTAATGGTCGTCACTTTTTGATAATATCTGAAGTGAATAGGTAGAATTTCTTGAAATTGTGTCGGACATCCCCAAATGACAATTCATTTTCGCCGTGAAAGAAATTCTTGTTTGAGGTTTTGTTTTTGAGAAAGACACTCAAAAAATACAAATATAATAATTGAGCTTAACTACACAAGTTTCTAACACACCATGGCCGGAACCCTCGAAGACAAGTCAATCTGGGAGGACGGAGAGGAGGCACTTAGCGAAGAAGTCCTCCGAATGCCCACAGACGAGATCATCAGCCGTACCAGACTCCTTGACAACGAGATCAAGATCATGAAAAGCGAGGTCATGCGCATCTCCCACGAGCTACAAGCACAGAACGAGAAAATCAAGGAAAACACGGAAAAAATCAAAGTGAACAAAACTTTACCGTACCTCGTATCAAACGTTATAGAACTGTTGGACGTAGACCCACAAGAGGAAGAAGAAGATGGGGCTGTCGTAGACCTGGACTCGCAGCGTAAAGGCAAGTGCGCAGTCATCAAAACCTCCACCCGGCAAACTTATTTCCTGCCAGTCATCGGGTTAGTTGATGCTGAGAAGCTCAAGCCCGGAGACTTGGTCGGTGTCAATAAGGACTCGTACTTGATTCTGGAGACCTTGCCGGCGGAGTATGATGCTAGGGTGAAGGCCATGGAGGTGGATGAGCGGCCAACGGAACAGTATTCGGATATAGGTGGTTTGGATAAACAAATTCAGGTTGGTTTGGTTTGTTTGTTTTGTCCTATTTCTGTCTATTTCAATGAATACTTTACAGAGTGCTTAGTTTTTGTGTTCCCAGAGTTATTAATTGTATCCCAAGTGGTATGATGTCTATAAATGAGTGAGATACAATAGTTTTTCTTTTTCTAAAGAATAAACAATAAAAAAGTCTGCTAGAAATGTAAGATCAACAAATCCAATCTCATTCCAGGAACTAATTGAAGCAGTGGTGCTTCCCATGACACACAAGGAGAAGTTTGTGAACCTCGGCATCCACCCTCCGAAGGGGGTGCTCCTCTACGGCCCGCCCGGCACCGGCAAGACTCTGCTGGCGAGGGCCTGCGCTGCACAGACCAAGTCCACCTTCTTGAAGCTGGCTGGACCGCAGCTTGTGCAGATGTTCATTGGTAAGAGGGCTTTGTATTAAATGGGGCTATGGGTTATTTGTGACTGTTACTTTAGTGCTAACTTGTATTAAATTTATTTATTGAAGTAAAACTTCTTGGGGCACGGGGGTAAAATTTATTTAACCTCTCAACTGTGGGTAATTCATATATTTCTTTTCAATTGCTACTAGCCGGGTGCTATCACGAGTGGCTAAGAAATGTAACGGAAATTGGAATCGGTGACGTCAGGGTAGGCTGAAGACTTTTAAAACCGCAACTATTTTCAATACGGTTTTTAACTAATCAGATAAGATAATAATACCAATAAAGAATGTTAATTAGTGAGAGAAAAACCTGATGAAACGTTAACAAATAAAAATTATTTTAAGCATTCTTCCACAAGTTCTTGATTTCCGGTATGGCCAAAACCAGTGACGTGACCAAAAACTACTTCGTTCAACCTCTTTGTTGGAACCGGAACTTATGTTTGACAGTTGTGCGATGCGATCCATACAGTTTGTAAGAAAAGAGTTTCATCAATGTCACACGGGTCGATATGGATTTCTAAAATGATGAACGAATCGTTTTGTGGCCGGTAACTATGGAATAGGTACCTAAAACGCGCTGCGTAGTCGCGCAACGGGCAGCTAGTAATCGCATAAAGTCACTTAGAATCATCCAAATGTGATATTTAGTTTTCAAGCAAATTCCGATGTGATGGATGGCTGCATTAAGACTTCTTGAAAACAATAAGTAGGTACCTAGAACTGTTCTAAAGCCACTTTTTATTATATAGTGCAGTTCAAGTCACAAATTAGCAGTTTAGCTACTAAGTACGTGTTATACCTACCTATTTAATGTTTATCTGTAGTAAACGGCCAAAGCGAGGTCTACAGCTTACAGAGCCATAAGTTTAATGGCTTATTGTTTCGCTTATTTGTTTGTATGTAATTTTTGTAATACATATTTTAAAGTTGAATTGTTGTTATAACTGTTGAAATTATACGATTTTGATTTTAATAAGCTTTTGTAATTTTAAAGTTAATGCTTCATGCCAGTCAATAATGTTGAAGTAAAATATCAAAATCGAGGTATGTCGTATGGCGGACTAAGGAAATGTCAAGAATAAAATTAAATAAGAGTTACGTCATCGCTTCGCGATGAAGTTACCCTAAAAAATCCTAGCAAAGTAGGTATGTATAGGTTAGCGGGGATAGCATAAGGCACGCCAGTCACCCCAGCCACGCATTTTGTCACAATTTAATGTCATATCATAATGAATGCGCGCTATTTTATGGAGAAACATCATTGAGACGCGAAAGGAGTTGGCAATTTGGCAAAATGACTGCCCCAGACATGTACAAAGACTTCTCAACAGCCAATTAATAGCATTTAAATATTCTATCATAAATTACTGCGTCTTTAGTTAGTTTGTAGAACTTGAAGGAAATGATTAAATAATTAAGAGTTGTCACTTCATACTCTATGATTCCGCCATTGATTAGTGACTTTTGCCATCGTTAAAAATAACATGCAACATAATTGCCAATTGCCAACTAGCAAAACTGTTGAAAACAGGAGGTTTCCAGAGGAGTGGCTAGATGGCGTTATGTTGCATGTTATTGCAAAATGGTGCTTATTTCTAGCGACGGCAAAGGTCACGGAATCATATTGGAATCACGGAGTATTGAGTAACAACTCTTATTTACCTATATTTTTTTTTTCTTCAAGTTCTACAAACTAAATACAGACGCCGTAAATTAAATTTATGAATGAATATTTAAATGCTATTGGCTGTTGAGAAGTCTTTATACATGTCTGGGGCAGTCGTCCATATATTGATTTAGCCATCTTCTTTGTCATTTATCTGCGCGACTGAGGTGAGTGGCAAGCCTTATGGTAGCCCCGCAGGTACACATTAACTTGGAATAGTTGAAAATACGTACTCGATCAATTAAATAAAGGGACTGGGCACAGAGACAAGCAAAGCAATGCATACATTTGAGCGAGACGGCTTAAAGACGTGACGTCAGATGGTATATAATCTGAGCGATATGCAAATAGTAGTTACACTATTGAATGAGTTAAGTATATCACCACGAGCGCGACAAATTGTAGATAAGGAATGGTGGGAAATAAATGACATGACGTATTAAAAGTAAGTACAAGTATAAAATAATTTCAAATAATCGGACGTCTGAAACATAAAAGTAACTTGAAGCAGAGATTGGATCTCAAAATTGGAAATTTAAATCTCTTTTAGTATAGGTAGGTATAGGTGTATAGTATAGGTACCACTTAATGATCTAGCTACAGAAGTTTTACTTCTAACACGTGTGCGGTGCTACACGCGTATTTTTTGTTTATTTATATAAGGCACATCAACAAAGCAAACACAAACACATACAGACAAATATTACCAAGTGCAGATGTTCATTGGTAAGAGGGCTTTGTATTAAATGGGGCTATAAGTTATTTGTGACTGTTACTTTAGTGCTAACTTGTATTAAATGGGGCTATAAGTTATTTGTGACTGTTACTTTAGTGCTAACTTGTATTAAATGGGGCTATGGGTTATTTGTGACTGTTACTTTAGTGCTAACTTGTATTAAATGGGGCTATGGGTTATTTGTGACTGTTACTTTAGTGCTAACTTGTATTAAATGGGGCTATGGGTTATTTGTGACTGTTACTTTAGTGCTAACTTGTATTAAATGGGGCTATAAGTTATTTGTGACTGTTACTTTAGTGCTAACTTGTATTAAATGGGGCTATAAGTTATTTGTGACTGTTACTTTAGTGCTAACTTGTATTAAATGGGGCTATGAGTTATTTGTGACTGTTACTTTAGTGCTAACTTGTATTAAATGGGGCTATGGCTTATTTGTGACTGTTACTTTAGTGCTAACTTGTATTAAATGGGGCTATGGCTTATTTGTGACTGTTACTTTAGTGCTAACTTGTATTAAATGGGGCTATGGCTTATTTGTGACTGTTACTTTAGTGCTAACTTGTATTAAATGGGCTATGGGTTATTTGTGACTGTTACTTTAGTGCTAACTTGTATTAAATGGGGCTATGAGTTATTTGTGATTGTTACTTTAGTGCTATCTCGCTGTTCAGCTAGTTGATCAAGGCACAAAAAGTAGGAACAGTATGGTGCATGTTTAGTAACAGCAGCCACATACAGCCAGACACATCAAAATGTACATGTTTAAAGGCAGGGCTATTACATTGCCCTGAATGAGTGCACTTTCTGCCTGACCCTTATTAGTCCCCTAATTAGGCCCCTTAATAGGTGTAGTGTAATAACGAGCATCCCTAATTAGGGCCCTAAATAAGTGCACTTCCTGCCTGACGCCTAATTAGGGCCCTAATTAGGTGTAGTTTCATAACGAGCATGCCTAATTAGGGCCCTAATTTAGCGAAGTGTCCTTTATCCCTAATAAAATTATTATTTTTTCCGCACCATACGCGCCTTATAACGATAATATCGCGATTCCGTGTGTCAAGCCTATCACGAAATACAGGAAATATTGGAGTTCAAGTTCACTGATTTGAACTGGGTTGGGAGTAGACGAGTGTTACAAGTTTTACATGGTCTAGCTATGAAATATGACATCACCAAATGATTCTGCATTCCCCAGGTGACGGAGCCAAGCTCGTCCGCGACGCCTTCGCCCTCGCTAAGGAGAAGGCCCCAGCCATCATCTTCATCGATGAGCTGGACGCCATCGGCACCAAGCGGTTCGACTCGGAGAAGGCCGGGGACCGTGAGGTGCAGCGGACCATGCTGGAGCTGTTGAACCAGCTCGACGGGTTCAGTTCCACTGCTGATATTAAGGTTTTTTTTTCATATTTTTGTGCTAACGTGCAATCAGTGCGTACACTTTAAGCAGTTCTTGTGCATGATTAAGTGGCGTGCTAGGCAATCCCTTCCATTGTCGGGTTGCCTAATAAGTGTGGGTTAGACAGCGTCCTATACATGCTTCCTCTTCAGCCGTCTTATGGTTGGGGGAGCGCCCAGTGCCGAGGCAAGCTCGTTTTGGTGGCGGTTAATCCTTCCCTCATAGGTTTTGGTCATGTGATTAACTTCTTCTTTGACAGTTGGCATCCTTAGGTACTCGTGTACTTCATCGTAATCTTCATTAAGGTTTGTAACTTTGGAAACATACTATTCATAGCTATTCTTAACCCCCCCTCTATGACCGTAATATCGGTATTTCAAAGAACACCCTCCCAGGGAGAGCCCAAAACTGGTCACTTCGGAGCCCCCCTTAATATTAAATTTCTTTTGATTTTTAGTATTTGTTGTTATAGCGGCAACAGAAATACATCATCTGTGAAAACTTCAACTGTCTAGCTACCAGGGTTCATGAGATACAGCCTGGTGACAGACAGACGGACAGACAGCGAAGTCTCAGTAATAGGGTCCCGTTTGGCACCCTTCGGGTACGGAACCCTAAAAGATGAAAAATAATTATAGTTTAAAAAACTAAAAAAACATGCTTTTAGCACTTCGAACTAAAAAGTTAAAAATAATTTTTAATATAACTTTAAAACAATATTGAATAAAAAATACTATTTTTATTGTTAAAAAAAAGCGTCGGGCGCTTTGTTCCATATCTTTCGTACATCGAGAGCCCGACGCTTTTTGTTTCACAATAAAAATAGTATTTTTTATTCATTTTATTGTTTTAAGGTTATATTAAAAATTATTTTTAACTTTTTAGTTCGAAGTGCTTTGCGTGTTTTTTTGTTTTTTTAAACTATATTTATTTACGAAGGGTTATTAAATCTAATTTGTATGAGATGAGCACCCTGTGGCCCCTTGAAGAAGACTAGAAGAATGTGTCTTGAATAAGCCTGAGGTAATGTTTATGGCTGTTTTAACCGTTGATCCCTGTGGCAGGTGATCGCAGCGACGAACCGCGTGGACATCCTGGACCCGGCGCTGCTGCGCTCCGGCCGGCTCGACCGCAAGATAGAGTTCCCGCACCCCAACGAGGAAGCGCGCGCGCGCATCATGCAGATACACTCGCGGTACGCGACCACACTCACACATACAGCTCCAGTTTGATGCCAGCGTACTTCGTTCTATTGTCCAAAACGTACTTACGCGCTGGAGCCAGTTTGACGCCAGCGTAAGTACGTTTTGGACAGTAGAATGCGAAGTACGCTGGCGCTTGTGAATTGGATTCCGGTTTTAGTAGAATACCAAATACCTCTTGAAGTTTGTGCCAGGCTTGTGGTATGCTTGTGAACAGTAGAATTCGGGCCCAGTTTATATAAATAGTGTATGCTGTTTGGGGACTTGGAGTAGATGTAGCATTCTACAGATAAGACGGTGGCACTGTATGTTACTTAACCTCTCCTCTCCCCGCAGCAAGATGAACGTCAGTCCCGACGTGAACTTCGAAGAACTCTCCCGCTCAACCGACGACTTCAACGGCGCGCAATGCAAGGCGGTTTGCGTTGAAGCCGGCATGATAGCGCTCCGCCGCTCCGCCACGTCAGTCACGCACGAAGACTTCATGGACGCCATCTTGGAGGTGCAGGCCAAGAAGAAGGCCAACCTTAGCTATTATGCGTAGATTTTGTAATAAATATAATATTTGTGTAGGTTTTTTGGTGTTTTTGTTATGGGAAACCACTTTTTGTTGAACGGCTTTTTACACTAATAGGTCATTTGGTGGTATAAATCTCAGGTATAAATGACGCCAAACATCTTGAGCAAAATGTGACGTGGTGGGGGAAAGTTTGCGCATGTACACTTACGTGCAAAAAAAACGACGCACTTAAAATTCTCAAAACAAATCGTACCTACAGTATACTGCATGAATCTTAGTGCACAATACTATATATGTAATTAGTTCAATCGATAGAAAATGAGAAAATATACTGTACCATTTGCATGAGGGACTGAGCGGTAACAGGTGCACAATAACTGTTTAAGACACGCGGAGTAGGTACATTTGCTGCGAACTATACAGATTTAATGTTCTGTGGATATGACTATCAAAATAACACTATACTTATTAAGCGACATTCGTCGGCTTTATTGGTTTCTATTAACAAAGAACATTGATTTAACAAAAGACAAGATTTTTTATGGGATACCTACGATTGAAATTCCCTAAAATTACGCTTTTTCCACGTACACCTATGAAACATATCTCCATCGATAGAAAATTCATCATATACCATCTTTCTGGCTTGCCCTTTTTAAACTACGTTCGGACGTCGAGGCATTTTTTATCCGTGATTTCACTGCACGCAAGTGTATTGGGCAGCGACGAGACGTAAACTCAAAGCGGGAAACGATGGTTGACTGATCTACCAATAGCGTGGCTTTGCGCGCTCGATGCGATGCTCCCTCCGCACGCCGCGACCCGCACCCCATACCGCGGTGCCCAATATCGGTTTCTGCGCATGCAAGGTCATTTGTTCAAGTTGTTTGGCGTCATTTATAGTTTTATGGAGATGCTACAGGCTAGTTAGAGTAAAGAAAGAATAGAACCACTACGAAATTAATTGTAAGTCAAAAGGGAACTAAGTAGTAAAACACTAAACTCTGGCGCATAGCTGTCTAGCTGATGTCTTTTTATAGATTGTAGCAGTCAGAAGGAATGTAGGTAGTGGTGTAGAATGATGATGAGTAATGAGCACTTGAATTACTGATGCAAGTGTATGGGCGACGCTTTAAGAAGCTGACCTATCCGATGAGGAGCCTATGGAATCGAGCTTCTCGACTGATACGTTTATCTCCAGAGTCTATTAGTATGGATGAATTTCGCAAAGTGGGACAGTCATCATCATCATCATCCATCTCATTCCATTATGAACAAACTTCCGGCACGGCACCGAGCGATGGAATCCCGTAGAGTGGTGGTGGTGAAAGTGTCTTTAAATGGTAGGAAAGTAATGGTAGAAAATATGACTAGTGCTAGCGAGCGGCGACATTTGTGTGACAGGTCTTTGTTGTGATAATATATTTTTTCGAAATTCGAAAAAAATTTTTTTTAGGTCCACGATTACTTTCTCTGTGGGTCCACGGTCCACGATATTATATTTCGGGCACCGAATAGTTAATTTACATTTATATTAGCAATGGCTTTATCAATGTTCCTCAGAAACCCAGGTATGTGTAAAATTGTATTGAAATTATGTAACAGTTTTGCTTTTGCAGCCGTTTCAGAATTATGATACCTAATCTTTGAATGTGAGAGATAGGGTTGGTTTTCTAATCGTTTCCCACAAGAACATTACACAAAGAACGTGATGTTTTATCGCCGCTATGTTTTCCCATAGACGTATCGGTTCATAGCAAACTTAAGTTAAAAGAAAAAATAACACAAACATGTTTTGGATCCCCTGGAGAAGCAGCCGATACTGCTAAACTAGTTAGCTAAAGTGTTGGTGAGTCAAGTTCGGGGCGGGAAGCTGCAAATTGATCATAACATCCTAAACAATTATTTTCTTTTAAATTATTATCTGTATTATTGATCTTTATCAGACAAAGGATAGTCATATATATTTTTGTAAGACTACACCTTAGAACTACACCAATGAACAAACCATCTATGACTATTTCAGCATGCACAAGCCGCATGTTTGCTGCGGGTGCACAGACGATGCGGCTAGCAACAGCAGCGGCGCTCCCACAGCGAATTGCCACAAACTCACTGATACAGAGCTCGGCGCTCAAGGAAACGACTAACACACCAATCTTGAATGCTGTAAGAGCTTCTGCGCTTGTTCACTAGCGATTATAAGTTGGCTTATAGTTTGATTGGTCAGAGGATCAATATAGAGTTATAAATCTTCAAGTGAACGCGCTGCCATATAACTCTATACTGATCCTCTGACTGATCAAACTATCAGCCAACTTAAAATCGCTAGTGCGTTGCCAATTATCAAACAGATAAAATCAATAAAATAAGAAATTTAATTGAACACCTAAACATGGATTCCCCAGGTCCGCACCCTCCGGACTTCAAGCCCAAACCTGTCAGCCGAGCAGGGACACCAACACGCCAGAATGTGGGTCATTGAGAGGGCCGTCACTTCACTCATGATACCACTGATCCCGATCGGTCTTATCATGCCAAACAAGGTGGTTGACTCAATCTTGGCCATCCTCATCACAGCACATAGCTTTTGGTAAGCATATCCTAGTGCACAAAAAGGATGTTGAATCACTTTGGCCCTATTCTTTTATGATAAACGCAAGCAATAGCTTCTTCGAAGGGCGCAAAATGTCGAATATCGCAGACGCAAAATAAAATATGCACTGCCGCCGATAAGCCAAATATAGCATTTCGCGCCCTGCAAAGCTATCAATATGCTTTTATATGGGCCCTGGTTATTATCTGCATGTGACCTGTGTCTTATTATTATCTACCTTCCTATTCCTATTTCCCATTCATATCTTCACATTTCCAGTGAAAAACCTAATATTACGTGATTCATTGAAGAAACCAGAACAAATCGAATGAAAGCAACAAAAATCATGCTTTCTCACTTGTACACAAAGGCAGCAGTAGTGTGCAAGTTGTGTTTCATTTGTTTCGATTCTTCAATGAACCATGTTATATGTTAGTGATATTTTTGATGATCTTGTACTACAGTCATGACAGCGCCTCACCTTACGCTCTCCCCTCCCCACCCCTCCCTGCAGGGGTACAGAAGCGCTCGTGAAAGACTACCTTCGGGTCCTGGTGGTCGGTGCAATAGTCCCCAAGATAGCTATGGCCGTGGTTTACGGCCTCACAGCATTCATGCTGGGTGGGCTCTTCTTCCTGATCTTCACGGATATAGGCATCAGCAACGCCTTTCTGAAGATCTGGCAGTCCTTTTTGACCGACGAGGAAATCCGAGAGCGGCATCTGCCGCCGTCGTGCGATTGCTAAAGTTGATGAGGATTCGTTGTTTGGTTAGTTTGTGGGGGAGCATTTTTATTGAAATAATCATCGGGTGTTCTAACGGTGATGAGGAACATCGCGAGGAAACTTATACTTACTTTATTGCACAGAACAACACATTTTACAATTGAAAGTGGACAACACATGACAAAGGCGAGCTTATCTCTATTAAGAGACCTTCATTACTCCATAGCGGCAGCGATGGGCTAGCTCCCTGTCACGCAAAATGGAGTGTTGAATAACTGGCTAACAGTGGGCACCGTGGTGCCTCTGCCACCCCGTATGGGAAAAGGCGTGACGCTGTGTAATGATCAGACTCGCAAAGCGTACAAGTTGCACCTAGGAAAACCGCTTCTATTACCTACGCGTTAGGGGTTAAAACTTCATGGGCGTGAAGTGTCAAAACGGGCCTTTTATTTTGCGAAGACTTTACGTAATAGTTGGTTCACTGACAGGCTGATAATACGGTGCCACTAACCTAGCTGTTCAGTTGAGAGGTTCGCTGGTGCCTTGGTAGCCTTCTGAGATCTACAAAAGTCTTTGGTCTTCATAATGTACCTATTAACTTTGATGGCGTATGACAAGGCGGTAGTTCCAATTTTCCCTTCTGAACAGCTAGTAGCAGCAGCTTGTTGCATAATTATTATTATTACGAGCCTACTATGTCCCACTGCTGGGCAAAGGCCTCTCTCCCCCTCTTCCACTCCATCCGATCCTGAGCGGTCTCCCTCCAGTCCTTATCCCATAGACCTAACTCATGACTCCATCTTTTCCTGGGTCGGCCACGCTTTCTCTTTGCATTTTCTGGGAGCCAGTCTGTGGCTCTCCTAGCCCAGCGATCCGGCATATAATAGCTCACATTTCCAGGGGTCTAGAGGCCATCGCCGTGGACTACGTCCGAGCAGTCATTTTTGGACCCCTCGTCCCGAAACTGGCCATGGCCCTGGTCTACATCATCAGCGCGGCCACCCTGGGAGGCCTGTTCTACCTGATCAGCCACGACATAGGCCTGTGCAACTCGGTGAGGCAGCTGTGGGCGGTGAAAGGGCACTCGGCCTAAGTGGACACTGAAATGAGCAACGCCCAATGCGCAGCTTGAAGTAAGCCTCATGTTTTGCTGACCCTGTTGTAAAACCAGCCTTGCTCCAACCTGTTTTGTAATTCAGATCCGGTACAGTTCAGATAAATCAGCATGGCAACATTTTCAATCAAATACTCCATAGTCAACTGTAACAGGCCCCTGATTATTGCGCTATCGAGATCATCTCTCCAGTCGAGATATCGGTTTTGATACCGCCTAAACCCGTCGAAAACGATCTCAATTTATATTTATTGCGATTGAAAACGGGTCGAGATATCTCGTTTGGTCGAAAGGCTAGTCGTAAGAATAGCTTTTTCTTGTTTTTGATAGAGATTTCGGTATCTCAAAATCAATATTTCGACCATGGACATGATCTTGCTAGCGCCAGAATTGACCCCCAGGCTCGCTCTCATAAGCACACCACCGGTCGATCAATTTTGGTATGGAGAACCATAGAAGCGTTGACGAAACGCGTTCAACTGTATTATGAGTTGTTTTAAAACGGTGTTGCTATTTTCCCGGATCAAATTAGGTGCCAAATCAGCACTGATTAAGCACCTGATCAGCACTTGGTTGGAGATGGGAGTGCGGGCACTGCAGAGAGGTAATAGTCGTTCACTAAATTTTGTTGTTTTGATAGAACATGGCTCTTATACTCAATACATAACACTTATGTCTATTACTAAGCGGGGCTTATTATTTCTAGAGTGAAAAACAGTGAACATGACTTTGAGTGCCCGTAAAAGTTGATTTGTCGCTTGTGCATCCGGGCTATTGGTGTAACAGAACGGTGTAGTGTTTTATGGGGTATTTGAGGCGTCATGGAGCAAATTTTCCACTTCTAAATCCTGTATAATTTGTTTATTAATACAGCTTGATTGCTGTGAAAGCAAGCCATGTTTAGTGGACTATACTTGTTTGATTTCTGATTATACCTCTCGAGTTTGTGTATCATTCATTCTAGCTTGTAGGTATCTGTCTTGGCAAGAATATGTGTATTTATATTTTAAGCAGTGGGATTCACTTGTCTCCCTCTGACCAAACAGTGTGGGATCAATCCCATATTATTATTATTTTGTTGATCGGATAATACGATGTACTTACACAATTTTTTAAGCAGTATAATTTATGTAAATAGTGTTATTTTTATCTATGTGTATTTCTCATTGAAGAGCAATAAATAGATTGTTGGTACAAATCGTACATTATTTTCGAGGTTTGATCAGGAATCTGCGTTGGAGTTTAAGATAGTAAATGGTACTTAATTCAGGAATCTTGAAAATCTAGATTATATGCATGTAAGCTCTTTGGCTCACAGTAAGAGTTTGTCATTTTTTATCAAACCCTATGTTCACACAGTATTTATTTAATTTGTCGCCAGTGCATGGGATTAAAATATAATCATCTTCACCAGCATTTATTTATAATCTCATTTCTATCAGCCAATTTAAAAGTTATAGGCCAACCAGCCGACGATGTAGCACAATGAAAGTAGAAAATGGGGATTTTTGTCCGCTAAAAGTATTAATTAGGCAAAATCATGTGATGATGTAAATTTTCAGTTTGATATTAAAACAAAACTGTCTTGTTTAATTTATTTATAGAATTAAATGATGAATATTATAAACTTAATGGGTCTTTTCATTTGATGGGAGGATGAAAGTAAAAGCAAGATTCTTATCAGATACCTAATATTTATAAATTTTTCATTTATAAACATGTCTTTATAAAATTGCAATTGATTAAAACAATAAATAATAACCTTTTCTTTTAAGCCCGGATTTTACCAACGAAAGAGTAACTTTTACTCGAGAGTATCTTCTACTATTTCATAAACACCAGTGACACCTATAAATAGATATATATAGATAATAGATGACCTATAGATAGATCAGATCACCTCATTTTGAACTGTCATTTTTCATACAAGTTATCCCCCCGGGATAGTTATTTTCGGTATAACTTTTTTGTTGGTAAAATCCAGCCTAAGGAGATCTGATCTAGGTGTGACTGGTGTCTATGAAAAAGTAAAAGATACTCTCGAGTAAAAGTTACTCTTTCGTTGGTAAAATCCGGGCTAAATCTACTAGCTATAAATACTTGATAAATCAATTGTATGTAACTACAAGTAAGTAGTAAGTAGGTATTCATTTATTTCAATAAATTATCATTTCAACATTTACATAGTAGTAGTTGCAGAAATAAAATATTTAACTATTTATTTACAGCAACAGCAGCTTAATAAGTCTAACAACGAAATGTTATCATTATATTACTTTTATAATTTACGTATCGTCGAATTCATTTATGTTTGCTATAGCGGGTTTTGTATTTCGGTTAGCCCTTCCTAGAAATTCCACACAAAATCAGAAATGTCCGAGGTTGCACCCTTTAAGCGCATGCCGCACCCTTGGTATGCTTAGGGGATGACTTGTATTGATCATGGTCATTTTGCGGATGGGATCTAAACTGAACTCATAGGTGGATTCTCGGACACTTAAATCGATCAGACAGTGTTGACAACCAGAGCTCTTCAGCTCAGCACAATACCCCTTGCAGTGTAGTGCTAGCTGGTTCCCCTCGTGCTCACTGTAGTACTGTCTGGTTCCCCCCATGTCCACTGTAGTTCTATCCGGTTCCCCCCATGCCCACCGTAGTTCTATTCGGTTCCCCCCATGCCCACCGCAGTACTATCTGGTTTCCCCCATGCCCACTGCAGTACTAGTCGGTCCCCCTATGCTCACTCTATTTCTAGGCGGTTCACCCCATGCTCACTGTAGTTCTAGCTGATCTCGCCATGCTCACTGTAGTTCTATCCAGTCCCCCCATGCTAACTGTAGTTCTATCCGGTTCCCCCATGCTCAGTGTTGTTCTAGCCGGTTACCCCAATGCCTACCGGAGCTCTATCTGGTTCCCCCCATGCTCACTGTAGTTCTACCCTGTCCCCCCCTACTGGCACTACACTGCTAGCCAGTGCCCCCTCCTGCTACGCGCCGACATGTCTCCGGTGGAAGATGTCGAGCGCCTCCCACTGCTTGTTGTGAAGCAGGATGTGCGGCCGGCGCGCGCGCATGTACTCCACCGCTTCTTTAGGGGACCAGTTGTTCTTCTGGGAAACAATAATAAAATCATCATGAATATTAGGCAAAAACCAGTCCTGGCTGACTGAATCATCAATGGAGGAACCAAACAGGCTCTAAAGCTTTAAACACTTTGGCAAGAAATGCTAGACAAAAAAAAATAATGGCAACATGTGACATAATAGTGCACCACTGCGTGTTTTGATTGACAAACCAAATATGTATGTAGAAAAGACGCAGTAGTCTGCAAATTAATGTTGCCATAATTTAATGTGTAGCATTTCTTTCCAAGGTGCAGCTGGAATGTATTGTTTTTTCCGCGGTGCAGCGGAACAGCTAGGCAGCTGTCTAGCTCTGTCCCGCTGTGGCGAGTGTCCTGTGGCCCCGTGGCGTGAGGGCGTCGCCTGCAGCGGTCTCTCACCAGCATGAGGTAGCAGCCCACGAGTGTGGCGCTGCGCGTGCGACCAGCCTTGCAGTGCACGTACACGGCGCCGGGCTCATGCCGGGTGTCCGTGGCGGAGCCGGGGAGCCCGGGCAGCTTGCCGCCGGCCGGGAGGAACCTGGGGGAGTGTCGTGAGGAATGAGGATATAACGTTGTTGTGATGATGACGATTACTTAAGACTTTAGGTCATAATCATAGTATAAGCACTAGAAATAGAAATAAGATTGCTATGCCCGCGTTCAGACTCAGTAAGGTTGCTAATTCTTTTATGGGAGTGTGAGTTAGTTTTTATAATAAAAAAGGTACCTAACGAAGCAACGGACCTACCAGAAAAGAGGTTCAAAAACTATGTTAAAAACGGTCTATTAAAGAATTCTTATTACAGTGAAAAATAATATTTAGATGACAAAACTGCGTGGTCTTTACCATCTCGGCGCACAGAAATCCAAAGAGGGGCGATGGACTGAGTCAGTACGTCTCTCTTCGGTGTATTTCCTTAGACAAGTAGAAATACATAAAATTGTACTTTTTAAAGCCCTCCATATTTTAAAAGAGGTACGGGGGAGTTTCTTGCCCTTCTTTGCTCCATCCCTAAGCCCACAACTTCCCAACGGGCGGTAGTATACAAAAATATTAATATTATATTGACGTTGACTGAGCAATCTGTATGATTTTATGGACAATATTTTTTTTTTACTTTGACTTTGATGATGATGTCCTCTTCGTCGTAGGACGATAGCGATAAAGAATTTATCATTTCATTAAATGATAATGGCTAGATTTGTATTTATTGAAATCGTGTCATTTTAAAAGCATTTTTATTCAGTGGGGGCTATTTGGAAGGAAAATGCACTAAACTAAAAAGGCAACTAAGGGCTCTAAACGTCATAATGACGTCATCTTAGTTGTTGATTGTTTTGTTATATACTGTTTAGTACACTGACAGAAACGTCGATGCTATCGATAGCATCGATACTATCGATCGTGTAGATGATTTTAGCGTTCGACAATCGATTGCAAAACTATAGATTTTTCGGCAATACTACAGTCTATTCGTGATAACTGATAAGAATGAAGTGAAATTAAAATCTGTTAACACACACTCACAGGACAGGACACTAACGTCGCGTTCGAAAGTTTGCGTTCAACTGGTCACTGTGAACTTGGCTTGATAATTGGAAACGATTTGATTGGTTACGGGGCGTGGCTAGGCCGCCGGACAGTGATGACTCCACTCATTCTTAACACGACTATAATAGGGTTGTGGCCACCAAGGTAATCCAATAAATCTAGGAACAAGTCTTAAGTTGAAGCATTATGTACAAAATGGCTTGACATTCTCAGAATTGTATACTACATATTTTTTATTTTTTTTTAGTTAATTCCAACTCTTGTATTTACCAGGCCATTATATATATTATTATACATATGGAAAACTTATAATAGATAGACAAAGCATAATAACAGTTTATATACTATATTAATTTCTAGCAGATATATTTTATAAACTAAATTTTGTCCAAAAAAAGACAGCATTTGATGGCATTTTTACATGACGTCATTCTGTTGTTATTTCATAGAAGTCAGGAACAAAAGTTCCGTTTTGACAGTTCATAAAAAGTATCTGTTTTGACTTGACAGGCCACAAGCCTATTGGCATGCGATTCGTTTTCATAATCTGGGCCCTGAGCACTCACCGGTTGATAAACCGCACGCCCTCGTACAGCTTGTCCTGGTCGGGCGCCTCGAAGATGTCCGTCGTGGCCAGCTGGAGGAACTCCACGCCGTGTTCCCGCCATTTCTGGAGAGGGCACATAACGTAGCGTCACGCCTTTTCCCATACGGGGTGGCGGAAGCACAATGGTCCCACTTTTAACCTGTTGTTTACTTTAGTTACTCCATTTTGCTTGGCAGGGGGCTAGCCCATCGCCGCAGCTATGGAGTAATGAAGGTTTCCTCACGATGTTTTTCATCACCGAACATCCGGATGATGTACTGTACATCGTCACCACCGGGATCCGAACCTGCATCTCCTGTGCGAGAGGCAAGAACGGCCATTACAGTGTCGTTTATACCCGGAAACGAGCCTACTAAATCTGTCTCATACTCATACTCATACTCATATATTTATTGCGTCATTGTGGTACACTTTTACAAAATTATATCCAACAATGAACCCTGTAAGGGCACTACAATGTCTTAAAAGCTAACTTACATCTAACATTTGTGTTTGATAAATATTAGGTACCTATCTTAGTTAAAATATAATTTTAATTTAATAACAGTGAGATCATTATATCGACGCTGCTCAAACTCAAATTCTTGCATCTAACTTGCACAATAATAAAATATCATAAAATGGTTTACTTTATAACAATGTCTCCAGACAGTGAAGTCCATACGTATTATATGATGTAAACGAATATGCGATTCTAACAGCCAGGATATATCTCGTGACAAATGACTTTAAACACCGAAAAGTCACAAAAAATCTGGATGTTTAATGTCATCCAGGTAAAAACAAATTGAACTTCACAGTTTTTTCATGTTGAAACCTAACTACTGGACCGATTCCTGATTTTCAAAAAATGGGACCAAACTATTGGGTTTCCCTTTCGAACAAAGAAAGAATTTTTGGAATCGATTCATAGCAAACATAAAAAATATATAAAAAAACCCAACATACAACCGAATTGATAACCCCCTCCTTTTTTGAAGTCGGTTAAAAATCATTGATTCGTTGATAAGAAACCGGGGGTAAGTCTCTAACAATTTGTTATTTATAGTCACGTGTAGTTGCCCAGACAATACCTTCTAGGTCGCGATGGCTTATCGGTAGCTTAGAATAATTTAACAGATGAACTCCAAACCTAGAGATACCGGTATACCTATCTGATGTGGAATGTCAACCGATTTCTCAATACCTACTTCTTGTATAGTGTGAGACTAAACACTGTTTATTATTACACTATGCCTTATTTCAAAGTGCATAAATACATACTTTACGCAAGGAAAGTCTGAATAAATAAAAGATAATTGAAACAAAAAGTAAACTTTAGAAAAAGCCGACTTCCGCAAACCCTATTTGATTAGATTGAGTTAAATACAAACTGTAACCCGTTATCCCCCCCCCTTGGGGACTTAATTTTGTCAAATCCCATCTGAGTGCTACCCCACCCTACTAAGGAACCTCTGTACAAAGTTTCATGGCTCTAGGTCCACCGGTTTAGGCTATGCCACAGAAGAGATAATAGTACTCATGCGTTGCCCATCAGCCACGCATTGTATTTGTACCATTGAGCAGTTCTGGTGGCCATATGTGGTCTTCATCAGCAGTTCCGCATCACAATATTATGTTTACCGTGAGTAAATGCAAGAGTTATTACTAAAAACACAAAAATCACTATAGGTCTGCCTATATGTCTCTCAATATTTGAAGAGTTCCCTCGATTTCTCCAGGATCCCATCATCAGATCCTGACTTGGTGATCCATAGTACCAATGGGAAGGTAAACCCTTTCAAAAAAAAAAAAAATTTTCCAAATCGGTCTATTTGTCTAGGCGCAATCGGGGCACATACATAAAAAAAACATCCGGACGAATTGTAAACCTCTTCCTTTGGGAAGTCGGTTAAAAATATAAAATTGTCTTTGTGGTTATGCACAGTATTTTTTTTTAATGATTTTCTACAGTCTAAAACAACATAGCTTCACACCTTTTCCCATACGGGGTGGCAGAGGCACAACTGTGCCCAATGCCTGTGATTCAATACTCCATTTTGCATGACAGGGGGCAAATGACAGATTTATGATTTATAATAAATCTGTCAAACTTTTGTCTTTCTTGCATTTGATTTCATTTGGGATCATGTATTCCTGGAATACAGGTGGTAAGCCTTTCTAAAAAGTCAACATTTAGGACCTGAGTTTGAGTTGAGATAAGCTCGGCTTTGTATAAAGTAAGTAAGTAAGTTGACCTCACCTTATTCTGGTAGAATTAAATCCACTGTTTCTGTAACTTTTTTGTAACTTAATATTATTATCTTTCTTGAAGATGATTTTTATCCATATTTGTACATAGTAACTGGGAATAATATTTATCTATCTTGTTAAAAAAATAAAGATATGGTTTATGTGCCTTTGGACATAGTTATCATTTTCATTTGTCTTTTTTCCATGGTTTAGTAAAATTATGTATGAGATTAATGAGAGCTCCGTGGTCTAGTGGGTTTCATGCTTCCTTCTCACACAGGTGATGCAGGTACAAATCCAGAAATTGCTTACCTCAGCATCATTAGAGAATATCTTCAACTCATATGTCTCATTCATTGAGACTACACCCTTCAGGTTTTCTTCTTCAATCAACTAGAAAGAGAAAAAACAATATTGATTAAATACAGAAATTTTCATTTAATTTATTTTCCACTCATACATATCATAATTCATAATTTCTTTATTGCACACAATTAATTGCAATGACAAAAAGTAAATAAAAACTGTGTACAAAGGCGAGCTTATCTCTAAAAAAAGATCTCTTCCAGCAAACCAAGTTCCGAGGCTACAGGCGATTACAGGCTAGGCCCAATTTGATGGGTATGTATCATACAAACATTATATTTTACTTAAGAAATAAACTACAATAGGTGCTCACTGTAGCACAGTACGAGCAACGCCATTCTTCTGAATTCACTCCGAGCAACATGGAATAGGTCGATGTGATCCGAGATAAGGTTTAGAGCGTGTGCGGCGCGTGTGAGCGGCGCCTGCGCCAATAGGTTCGTGCGCGCGCGCGGCATGCCCACTCGCAGCTCCCCCAGCACTATGGGATTGCAGATCCTGCCTACCAGGACGCTGTGCACATATGTTACACATTGCCAGGCCCCTCCTTACGCTCAGCTCATTGTACCCCACCATTGTTAGTATTACTTGTGATTTTATGTCTGGGCTTAGACTAGATTCTCAGAAAAGTTAATTTGAACCAGAAAAGTTAATTTGATTCAACAAAAGAATTCATTGGGGACTCGGGCAGATTAGGCAAACTGATATCTCAGAAATGTTTTAGATTTCCACTTGCCCCTCCAAGGTGATGATTGGCTGATGGTATCTACAAGGTAAACAGGTTCATAATAACGTCCCTAAATAATATTAGAGCTTGCAATAAGCAATTACAATGAATCTATATCTATATTTATTCATTGAACAGTGGAGGTTTTTTTAATTAATTATTAAATTGAGCAACACTTGAATTATATGCATGAAAATTGCCCAACTTAAGTAAGTGATTAGGTATCACATTTAATTAAGAAAGTTCTAAGTACTTACCTAATACATCCTGTTTTTACAAAAATCTAACAATACTTCCTGTTTGATTAGAAATTAACTTTTTGGTCATTAGACCATAAACACAGTAAACGATATTGTAATATTTTAACAGGAAATTCAAGTCTAAGCAATAGGAAAAGGATCTGTAATGCACAAACAATAATTCCGTAATCACTTATACCTAACTTTCTGTATGAATCTTACCTTTTGGGTCATTCCCTGGAACGGCAGGGCTCCAAGAATGACTGTGTCGTCCATCCTGTCGTACCACCGCCTGCTGGAGACTCTCTCCATGAAGACATTGTACAGCAGAGTTGGGTAGAAGGATACCCTCGCGAACATCGCAGTGCCCTACGAAATTGTATGAAAAGTCCAGTTAGAATTGTCTCAACCGACCGAGCGAGTGCTGACGATTGATAACGGTCATGCTTACCATTGTGAAAGCTGGGTATTGTGGGGGGGAGGCTGATTAAAATTCATCCAGAAATGCGTTGCGCGTGCGTTTTGTTTTGGTGCTTGACATGTGTCAACTGTCAAACAATATGTGCCCCCTGTTCCGAGTCACGCCAAAATCGATTACAGCGTCTACGAAGCCGTTCCGAGTTAGTTTTGGCGATACAAAACGATGCCATCGCTAGTATAAGTTGGCGTTCCTGTGGCGGCGCCTCCTACAAGCTCTACCTACCAAGCTTTGAGACTGTCATCTCATCACTACTGGCAATTTTTTTTTGCCACCCACCAACTTAGACTAGACAGTCTGTAATCGATTATGGCCATTGACCTCATTATGGCGCTGACGGCGATGTCATGTCATCATGGTACGCGACTGTACACCATTCACAAAATAAAAGGCCCGTTTTGGCAGTTCACGCCAATGAACTTTTAACCCCTAACGCGTAGGAAATAGAAGCGGTTTTCCTAGGTGCAACTTGTACGCAACAGTTGGCTTTTATTTTATTATCGGGTTAAAACTTCATGGGCGTGAACTGTCAAAACGGGCCTTTTATTTTGTGAAGAGTTTAATGACGTTTTTTTTTTGTAATGTGTTGCCAGTTTGGACGATCCTACATTGCGCGTCCACTGCGTTGGAATCGGAGCGAACGGATTTGTCGCTTTGTATTGATTTCTATGGGCGCCGAAATGGCGATCCAGTGCACGCACTCTACCGTAGAAATCAATACAACAAATCTGGTTCCGATTTCGTCACACACACACAGTGGACGCGCAACTTTATTGAAAAAATTAATCCCGGAACCGGAAGTAAATCAGAGAATAAGTTAGGTACCTAGATAATTCACCGGAAACAGTTTTGACAAGGACGACGGTTACGTCTACCCTCAGAACAATAACCTGTCTACCACTAACAGCTTACCTCAGAACAATATAAATACTGGCTAGCTACCAATAGTCTAAGTAGCTAGATACCACAAAGAGTTTCATTGATCTGCCCCCCTAGACAAAGTGAAGTAAACGCGAAACGTTGCGAAACGAAACGATAACTTTTTAGGGTTCCGTACCCGAAGGGTGCCAAACGGGACCCTATTACTGAGACTTCGCTGTCCGTCTGTCCGTCCGTCCGTCCGTCTGTCACCAGGCTGTATCTCATGAACTGTGGTAGCTAGACAGTTGAAATTTTCACAGATGATGTATTTCTGTTGCCGCTATAACAACAAATAAGTACTAAAAATCAAAAGAAATTCAATATTAAGGGGGGCTCCCATACAACAAACGTGATTTTTTTTGCTCATTTTTGCTCGATATTGATAATGGTAGCAGGTAGACGCTTAAAATGTTCACAATATATTGAGTATATTATTGACTTAAAAAAGAAATAATTAAATTAAAATTAAATAAATATTTAGGGGGGGGGCTCCCATACATTTTTTTTGCTGTTTTTTATAGATAATGGCACGGAACCCTTCGTGCGCGAGTCCGACTCGCACTTGGCCGGTTATTATTTTATGCGGTAGTTCTGATTTTTTGCAGACTTGTTTATGATGTGGGCCCAATGATTAATCCAAGTTTGTGACCTCGAGCGCAGAACGCAACGTTGTCAAGAATAAATCGCGAAAATATCGGCCGTGCGTTAGTGAAACAAAAGACAAAAATATATGTATAACTAAATATATGTATAACTAAAAATATATGTATAACTAAGTAAATCAGTAGTCCAGTAGTAAAAATAATAAAGTAGGTGTAAGTAGGTGACTTCTATCGGGGTCCAAAATACTACCAAAACAATCAAGATGGTTTTTACGGCACTGTACCCGAAGGGTGCCAAACGGGATAACTAAGGATCTGTTGTCTGTCTGTCCATCCGTCCGTCCATCCGTTCCGTCCGTCCGTCCGTCAGCGGGTCCTAGAGCACGAACCGTAATAGCTAGTTTAAAATTTTCACAGAATGTGTATACCTATCTGTTGCCGCAACAACAACAAATTAGGGGGCACGGCAGTGCCCCCGCCAAGTCGAGCGCGAAGCAAACACTGCCGTACCATCCTTTACTGGAACCATTTCGCCGCATTTTCAGGCCCCTATTTGAGAACCTCTGGATAAGACCAGAACGCAGAAATTTTCGTCATCTAGTAAGCTACAATCACATACTTAAAATCCAAAATTTCAAGTCTGTAGGTCATTTAGTTCCGAAGTTATTCGAAAGCAAAGTTTCGCATTTTCGACACTCACTCACTCATGATCATCATAGAACTAGTTGTTAGGTATCCAACACTAGATGGGTCTGCCAGTCTTCTAACTCGCGCTGGTGAAATGTTTTTCTATTAGTATATAAAATCAATTTATCTTTCATTCAATGGTCAGTCAGTCAATGGAGTCTGTCATACTCAGGTACCTTATGGGGGTCAAAGGTCAAAACACCAGTACTTCCCATAGACTCCGGTGCTGAAATTTGGTGCAGAGTTAGGTTTTAATAGCAACATAAAGGGAAAACTATACAAGGTGACTTTAAAATATCGATCAATACTTTGGGAAATGATGGTGCCCATAGAATAATATGAACTTTCCCCAAGAAAAAAAATTTTGGGTCTCCCATAGTAAATTGAAAACAGCTGATCGGGGCAATGGACGGGACGGGACGGGACGGGACGGGACGGGACGGGACGGGACGGGACGGGACGGGACGGGACGGGACGGGACGGGACGGGACGGCACGGGACGGCATGGGACGGCACGGCACGGGACGATCAATACTTTGGGAAATGATGGTGCCCATAGAATAATATGAACTTTCCCCAAGAAAAAAAATTTTGGGTCTCCCATAGTAAATTGAAAACAGCTGATCGGGGCAATGGACGGGACGGGACGGGACGGGACGGGACGGGACGGGACGGGACGGGACGGGACGGCACGGGACGGGACGGCACGGCATGGGACGGCACGGGACGGCACGGGACGGCACGGGACGGCACGGCACGGCACGGCACGGGACGGCACGGGACGGCACGGCACGGGACTGCACGGCACGGCACTGGACGGGACGGCACGGGACGGCCGACCGACCGACCGACCGGCCGACCGACCGACCGATAAAACACGATATGTCATATAAAACGTATCCGTCTTTAGTTAAACAAATCAAATAATCAGATTAATGATTAATCAGATTACAGATTACATTAAAAAAAAATTGGTTGCCTGTAAAGTCGGTATACGGGCGAAAGTTTTACGTGACAACGACTTTGAGTGGTAAAATAATTTTAATGTGAATATTCATTCGTATAGTAGGAAGAAGGATGAAATAATAGTAACAATTTAAAACATTTATTTATACAAAGAATTAGTGGAAGGGACGCGTGCCTTTCACTTTTTATGTCTGTCTCTCTCGCTCTTAGGCGGGCTAACCATGCCCGAGTGGAAGGGACGCGTGCCTCTCACTCGCTCTCATTGTGAGCGCATAACGTGAGCGGAGCGTAACGCAGTTTCTTGAAGTGTCACCCGGCAAACCAATTTATAAGACGTTGTCACGTCAAAATCGACTGTCATTGCAAAAATACAGCGTAGTGGCACACCTCGGACACTCCATAAACGCTCGTAAAATGATCACCTATTACTACTACATAGCCAAAGACGTTTGTACACGCGCAAACTCGTTCGTTTGTGAATGTGTGCGTTCAGCGCCTATACAAAGAGTCCCTTGATCCGTCCTTTGGCGGTGGGGTAAGGTGCGGTGTCTGAATCGGCGCGGGGAAGGGAGTGGCTGTTCTGTACGTAGTACTATTATCTATTCTGTGGTAGTGGGACACATCTTCTAATTTAATCTAGCCTATAGCGTCCCACTGCTGGGCGAATGCCTCCCCTTCTGCTTTTAATACGCATATAAATAAAATTAAAGGAAAACTCTGGATAAGACTAGACTGGCTTTTATACTTATACATATTATTACTTATTAGGGGGCACGGCAGTGCCCCCCCCAAGTCGAGCGCGAAGCAAACACTGCCGTACCATCCTTTACTGGAACCATTTCGCAGCATTTTCAGGCCCCTATTTGAGAACCTCTGGATAAGACCAGAACGCAGAAATTTTCGTCATCTAGTAAGCTACAATCACATACTTAAAATCCAAAATTTCAAGTCTGTAGGTCATTTAGTTCCGAAGTTATTCGAAAGCAAAGTTTCGCATTTTCGACACTCACTCACTCATGATCATCATAGAACTAGTTGTTAGGTATCCAACACTAGATGGGTCTGCCAGTCTTCTAACTCGCGCTGGTGAAGTGTTTTTCTATTAGTATATAAAATCAATTTATCTTTCATTCAATGGTCAGTCAGTCAATGGAGTCTGTCATACTCAGGTACCTTATGGGGGTCAAAGGTCAAAACACCAGTACTTCCCAATCTTCCCATAGACTCCGGTGCTGAAATTTGGTGCAGAGTTAGGTTTTAATAGCAACATAAAGGGAAAACTATACAAGGTGACTTTAAAATATCGATCAATACCTTGGGAAATGATGGTGCCCATAGAATAATATGAACTTTCCCCAAGAAAAAAAATTTTGGGTCTCCCATAGTAAATTGAAAACAGCTGATCGGGGCAATGGACGGGACGGGACGGGACGGGACGGGACGGGACGGGACGGGACGGGACGGGACGGGACGGGACGGCACGGGACGGCACGGCACAGCACGGGACGGCACGGCACGGGACGATCAATACTTTGGGAAATGATGGTGCCCATAGAATAATATGAACTTTAGCCAAGAAAAAAAATTTTGTGTCTCCCATAGTAAATTGAAAACAGCTGATCGAGGCAATGGACGGGACGGGACGGGACGGGACGGGACGGGACCGGACGGGACGGGACGGGACGGGACCGGACGGGACGGGACGGGACGGGACGGCACGGGTCGGCACGGGACGGCACGGGACGGCACGGCACGGCACGGGGCGGCACGGGACGGCACGGCACGGGACGATCAATACTTTGGGAAATGATGGTGCCCATAGAATAATATGAACTTTCCCCAAGAAAAAAATTTTTGGGTCTCCCATAGTAAATTGAAAACAGCTGATCGGGGCAATGGACGGGACGGGACGGGACGGGACGGGACGGGACGGGACGGGACGGGACGGGACGGGACGGGACGGCACGGGACGGCACGGCAGTGTTTAAGTGTTTAAGTCTAAAAAATGCCCTCATGGACATTGGCGCCTCCATATTCTCTTGTGGCCAAGCCTACGTGGCGCTTTCACGAGTAACCAATCTTCATGGGGTGCACCTAATAAATGTTGACTTCAAGAGTATAAAAGCTCAAGCTTCAGCGATCACCGAATACAACCGGCTTAGGCGTAAATTCCGCGCCGATCTTTCAGAAATTAAACCGTCTAAACCGTCTAAAAGAATAAATAATGAACGCGAATGGGCAATACGAAAAACTGTTGCTACTGTACAAGAATCAGAACCGGAAAAAAAGAAAAGAAAGATTTGTAATAAAAAAAAAACTGCTCCTAAAAATAAAAAAAAAACTGTGTCAAATAAAAAAACTAATAAAATAAATGAATATACCCACGTTTCTACAAAAAGAAGTGAAATCCCACCAAAACATTCTGTAAAAAACTAACCAAGTCTCGATGGAGCTGCTCGTTTATCTCTAAAAAGTAATGAAATCTAGACAAAGGCGTGCCAAGTCTAAGGTTCCTTACTGCGATTTCTTTATTATTATAGTTAATGTTGTGTGACTTGGCCGTTTAACATTCTTTATACGTTAGTGAGTACAAGTCAATTTTGAACTGCGTCGTATTTAATTACAATAAATTACAAGTTGCAAGTTTCCTGATAGTATATAAAGGAATTCTATTTTAAGCAAATTAGTATGTAAAATACAACAGATATAACATAGGTAGTTACAACAGATATAACATTACGTGTAAACAAAATTGACTTGTACCCACTAACGTATAAAGAATGTTCAACGGCCAAGTCACACAACATTAACTATAATAATAAAGAAATCGCAGTAAGGAACCTTAGACTTGGCACGCCTTTGTCTAGATTTCATTACTTTTTAGAGATAAACGAGCAGCTCCATCGAGACTTGGTTAGTTTTTTACAGAATGTTTTGGTGGGATACTGATATACTACTTCTTATACGAGAGATATTACAAATTAAACGGGGTCCCCAGCATACAAGAGACTTGTTTTGATACACCCACGCATTTCAATATGATGGTATATTTCGCGTCAACCTACATCGTTGAGGTAGTTTTTAGCGGGTATGAAGTAGGCTCTCAATCGTAGGTCGTCCGTGAGTTCAAATCCTCGTGAGAGCATAATCTTTTTATTTATTTTTTGTTTTATTGTTTCGAGTGCTTAAGTTTTGTTATATACGATAGAACGGTACCCTTCGTGTGCGATTCCGACCCGCACTTGACCGATTTTTCAGTTATATGTGATCGGAGTAGGCAGAGCTATTTTATGTACTTGCCATATGTAAGAATAATATGGATACTCCCCGAATCTGATTTGAATTGAATTCTAGTGGTGCAGAAAGAGACAAAAACAGGTGGGTCACTCTTGTTTTCGTTTCGTTTCGAGGAACACCCCGCTATTGTTTTTGTTTGGCGATATCACGACGAGTTTCAACAAAGCGGCAACGTCGCACGTTAGGAAAAAAGTTTGGCAACGTGTTGCTGATATAAAATTTACAATGTCGCTCATGCGCTTATTGCCTTACATAAACCATGTTTTATACTTATTGATAAAAACAATTATATTTTAAAACCCCGGAGTATCAGTCCCAATACCATGGATTATCCATAATAATATCAATGTTTGCGGTCAATGAACCTAAATAGCTCTGCCTACTCCGATCACTGATACTTATAATATTATACCACAGATACTTATAATATTATACTAATAGTTATACATAGAATTAGTGTGTGTTCTATCTCTAGTATTTACTAGCCAGGCCACATCCGCATAGTAATTTTGGCGATACATCCCTACTGCATGTTCCTTATCATCTTCGTCCAAACCTGGTAAAAACCAAAAAGGTTTTAGGCCATAACCGTTCAGGGCTTTGAATACCAACTTTGTTTGCTACTGATGATTAGGAATATCGATAGGTACGAGCTATAGATGTCCTAGGCCACTCCTGCCGTGTCATGCATCAGGTAGAGTAGCTGCATGTTCTAGCTAGATTCTAGATCACCGTCCGGGTCCCAAACTTTTTCGGAAGATATCCTTTATCTTAGAAACAGTGTACAAAGGCGAGCTTACCGACGAGGCACTCGTGGGCGACGAATTGTGTTCTCTTTGGGGCCTTAGAATAAGGCTAACGCGAATGGAAACATTCCTCGTAATCTGATTCTTTTAGCCCCTGGCATTTATTTCTTACAAGACAACTTTTATGTTAAATTGCTCTAGCTTTTTTGTAGGCGTTAAGAATTAGAGAATATCGTCGTCGTCGTCGTCTCGCGAGAGACAGGGAAACGACAACGCCACTTTGATTATATTATATACGTATTTTATCAATTGTGAATTCGGCTAAACATGTTTATTATTAAGAATATTATTAATTTGGTTGGTGTCCACTGAATGCAATATTGTGACGGTAGGTAGATATATCGTTTATGTCCTTCGAGCCGAACATAGTTATTCCACTCTTTGTTACGCATAATAATGTGTAAAAAAATGTATTGCGAAACAAAATGGGCGCGTCAAAAAGAAAATAAATAAATATCGTCAAAGGCCGTATCATGATATGGCTGGTTTTAATGAAAAATGTCTTTTTATTCAGCTCTACGTGATGTTTTTTGTGTTATACATGTCAAACTTACATTAATTAATTAATTACATTAATTAATTAAATAAGTACCTACTTTGATTAGTTAGTTAATTTTAAATTTAATTATTTTTTTGTAATTACACACAAAATCTATGTATCTACTAATTATTTTTGAATAAAATACTTATGACTTTATGACTTAGATACTTATCACTAATACCTACTATTCGGGGGCATCGCTGCGTTCGCCCCCTTTAGTCTTCACCTGAGCTAACCGCAGTGTTTGTCATAAAATATTTAATCGTCTTATGATATTTTACGTTTGGCCATATCATGAAATCATGATACCGCCAATTCGACGATATGGCTACGAAAGATGTCACCCAAGTACCAAATAGCATACACTGAAAATAAAAAAAGAAAGAAGAAGGTGGAAAGTCTCTGTGCAACTTTTAAACATTTTTGTAGTTTTGTCACCAAAAAAGTCAACGTCGATATCATAAAAAAAAATACGCGTGTAGCACCGTATACACGTGTTAGAAGTAAAACTTCTGTAGCTAGATCATTAAGTGGTACCTATACTATACACCTATACCTACCTATACTAAAAGAGATTTAAATTTCCAATTTTGAGATCCAATCTCTGCTTCAAGTTACTTTTAAGTTTCAGACGTCCGATTATTTGAAATTATTTTATACTTGTACTAACTTTTAATACGTCATGTCATTTATTTCCCACCATTCCTTATCTACAATTTGTCGCGCTCGTGGTGATATACTTAACTCATTCAATGGTGCCACTACTATTTGCATCTCGCTCAGATTATATACCATCTGACGTCACGTCTTTAAGCCGTCTCGCTCAAATGTATGCATTGCTTTGCTTGTTTTAGAAATCCATATCGACCCGTGTGACATTGATGAAACTCTTTTCTTACAAACTGTATGGATCGCATCGCACAGCTGTCAAACATAAGTTCCGGTTCCAACAAAGAGGTTGAACGAAGTAGTTTGAGTCATGCTAGTTGGTTTTGTTTGTCCTTTGTCCCAGCCAGCGGCGGCGGCGGCGGCGGCGCCATCTTGGCCATACCGGAAATCAAGAACTCGTGGAAGAATGCTTAAAATAATTTTTATTTGTTAACGTTTCATCAGGTTTTTCTCTCACTAATTAACATTCTTTATTGTACGAATGTATTATTATATATCTTATCTGATTAGTTAAAAACCGTATTGAAAATAGTTGCGGTTTTAAAAGTCTTCAGCCGACCCTGACGTCACCGATTCCAATTTCCGTTACATTTCTTAGCCACTCGTGATAGCACCCGGCTAGTAGCAATTGAAAAGCAAATATATGAATAACCCACAGTTGAGAGGTTAAATAAATTTTACCCCCGTGCCCTAAGAAGTTTTACTTCAATATTTATATTATTATCTTTGATAACAATGACAAACATAGCTCAAGTACCTACCTACCGATATCATACCGACCATCACCACAATCATGTAATTCTAACTCGATCTACGTATATTTGTCACAAAAGCAAGGTTCAACACCTACCATTCATTAATTTGCTGGTTATACCGGAATTTCTTTTAAAAATTGAAAGAGATATCATCGACTTGATGTATGGCCGCCATTTGTATACACCGCGGGAGCCCGCGGTCGCCCAACGACATTCTGAATTTGAATTAAATTAATACGCGGTAAAAACAACGTGTTTCCGTTCGCCGCGTTCTCTATTCAAATTCGAATGTGATTCGATCTGCGCTAATTTGTCTATGACTCTTCGGGGCAAAGGCTCGAATGTTAAACGGCTTTGGATTAGAATTTCGACACACGAAAAAGAACAAAACTGGGGAACAGATCTATCGCGATTTGATAATTCTCGGAAAGGGGTCGAGTTGAAAATAATGAGTTGTTAATTAAATTGTGTGCGCTTAATGTTGGACATTTGTCAGGGCGTGAAAACGAATGTTTCTAGTGAAACTAACGTATACCTTGTCTTGGTATGCAAAATGGTTTTATTTAATTAGTCATCAACTTGACCGGAAGTACCGTTGAATCGTTAGAGTCTTATTTTCAAATCCCTAATTCTACTAACTCGCGTGGGTTGCACCAAAATGACTAATGTAGAATCACCGACTAATATTCATTCTCTACAAACCCACATATAAGATATGCTAATTACTATAATGGCTTACATTATTAGAAATATTTTTAATATCGTATTTTTTGTCCGAGCCGATACTGGATTGTAATAAAAATGCATTAAGGGCGATATTACCGGCTCATCTGTCATCATTAAGGCGGCTATCCTAATAAGCTTGCTGCGATAAATAAAGAGTCAAAGATTGCGCCACGCTGCTTGTAATTGTATGTGAATGGAATATTGTATTGAAAGTAACAATTTGGTCGACGAACAGGTTGGACAGGATTTTTCCCTTTGATTTTTATCAACTTAGGTGAAATTGACTACACCACATTCGACAACCCAAAAGTTTGACTGACCGTCAAAGCTGTCGCTTGCTCTTGCTCGGGAGAAATATGAAATGCGAAACTTAGTTTGAGCAGGGAGCATTGACCATAGGTTTAATAAGAAACTAAGTATTTTAGTTATAATAATAATAATAATAAATAAAATTGTTTATTTCAGTCCAAAAAAGGTCCATACATTGACTTAAAACAAGTAAAAATATATTATAGAATTAAAATTAAAATTACACATTTCCTATTCCCGTCCCGGTGCACGGAGACCCAGTGTTTCAGTATTTTATTATTATAGATGTTGTTCACTATGATCCCCAGGATACCATTACTGGACCGTCTAAGGGCTTCCCAAAATACTGCAATCCTGGACCTCAGCAACGCAAAGAAGTCTGGAACCCTGGCATTTGCGAACATGCCCGACGCGCTACAGTGTCTCGGTAGTCTCATGAGACTACGTAGGGCATTATTGTACTGTACTCTGAGGGCGTTATAGGACCGTCTGGTGTATGTGGTCCATAGCTGGCAGGTGTAGAAACACTGACAAGAGGCCTTGAACAGTGTGATTTTAACGTCCTCAGAGCACTTGCCGAATCTTCGCGCGAGCATGTTACATCGCATAGCCAGGGCTCTGCGCTCCCGCTCGAGGTCCAGGTCATCACTGAGCTTCTCAGTGAGGATGTGCCCCAAGTATCCAAACTGCTGCACAACCCGTACTGGCCCATCATATAGATATACTGGGGGCACCGTCTCCGGACCCCTCCCTGCCCGAAACACCATAACCTCTGTCTTTTTGATGTTATATCTCATGCCGTGGCTTGCTGAGTATTTTTGACAGACAGAGATCAGATGCCTCAAACCGCTGATTGAGGGGCTGAGGAGCACCATATCATCAGCATAGCTCAGGTTATTTACACAAATCCCATCAATATGGCATCCGATTTTGGTGCCCCTCAACTCCTCAATCAGCCCATTCATGTAGAGATTAAAGAGATCCGGAGAGGTAAGCCCCCCCTGACGCACGCCACACTCTAATCTGTATTCACTAGAGTGTGCGTCGCCCCATCGCACGCTGTTAGTCTGGTTCCCGTACCAGTACCTCAACAGATCCGCTACATGCGTGGGTACATTTGACTCATTCAGTTTTTTCCATAAGATCTGGTAGTTGACAAGGTCAAACGCCTTACTCAGATCTAGGAAACACGCGTACACTGACGTGTCCCTATTAATGTAGTAGTTGGCAGTGTACTTTAGTGCAATAATAGCGGAGTCTGTTGAGAGACCGGGACGGAAACCAAACTGCGCCTCGTCAATCTTTAAACTACTGCACAGCTCGGGCTGCAGCAGCCGCTCAAACACCTTACCAACAATGGTCCCTAGGGATATAGGTCTGTAATTGGTTAGGCTGGACAGATCACCGGTTTTGTTTTTAACGATCGGTACAATAACAGACTTCATCATATCTTTAGGTAGGTAAGAATGAAGCACACAACTGTTAAATAAGCAGGTCAAAACATCATACACGTAATCACTTGCATAGAGAATGTGCTCGATACTGAGGCCGTCATGTCCGGGGGACTTGCCACGTTTCATGTTTCTTATGACCTTAGCCACTTCTTTTTTGTCGAACACTCGTGGTTTGTCTTCGGTCGTACGAACCTCAGTATCGGGCACATCCTCCACGCTCAGAGGTTTGTTTCTAAAGTGCGCTGCAAACATATTTGCTATAGCTGTTGGATCCTGTTTGGTTATTTACACTGACTGGTAAACCCTGCTTAGGGGTCATCTTTTTAGTGCTTTTCCAAAAGTTTACAAAATTTTTGCCTTTTCGATGCACAGCCAATATATTCAATTTAATTTCCAAATTAAATTTAATTTAGTTATGAATCACTTACCGCGAAATTAAAGTTTACCTAATCCCAACCGATTAATTAGTTGATTTTAGTAGATAATACCGCGTGACGTAGGTATACCGAACGGTTACGAAATTAGGCTGAGACGCCGCAGATCACGCAATTAAGATATTAGCAGCTCGTACACAGCTCATTCGCGAATCGCGAAATAACCAAACAGTTCGCTTTTCAGCAAGCCCATCGCATAAATAGTTAAGTAGCATTTCAGAAAATCGGGGCACATCATAATGCATTCGCTGTCCCGTAAGAAGCTATTTGCGTCCTAAAAGCGTTCGGAAGACGTAAAGCCTCTTTGCTTGATGTATGGCGATGAAAACACCGACTTTTATATTCAAATTGGCCAGTATTCAAATGAGTCTTCATTGTCTATGGTTGACAATCGGCGGGCGGGGAAAAAGGAAAAGGAAACGTCATATCAAAAGTGCGGGAGTTTCGCCTTTTTGGCGCGCGACGATAGGAATCGACGTTCAAAATGTTATTTTTACTTATTTTTCGATTGTGTCCTCTAGGTTTCCTCGAGATTCTTAGATTTCTGACGTGGGGCTCTGATAAAGTTAGTGTTTTGCGGTGGCCGAGACGTTAACGAGGACCTGAGTAATGAATCTCCATTGTGATTTGAACAATGGCCGACTTCGATTACTTACTATTGTTTTCTATTATTGAAAATGATAGGAGATAGTTTGAGAAAGGAAAGGGTGTCAATTTATAGGCCAGGCCGACACAGTAGGATGAAATATCAGAGACAATTAAACTTTCTGCACACAAAAAACAAAGCGTCCCTATTGCATCCAAGTTTAGGCAGTAAATAAATACTCCAATATACCTGACTTGGGGTGGACTTGAGCTATCCTTTTGCCGCAGCTCTGCGAAACGGCACGCGAAAGAAAACATACCAAGACGCAGCTATACGCAGAAGCCATCATCGTCTACACCTGACAATTCGGTGCAGTTTTTCAACCTGAAGCCTCCGCATGCAAATGCGCCGACAGTCGCAGATGAGCCCGTGCAATCTGCATACAATGCCGGCCGCTCCAGATTTCAAGTAATTTACTGCTCACATCGCTGAAGATGTCGCTGAATGATACGGCTCGCCTAATTTAAACAGGAGCTGGAGTTTAGATACGTCTTGAATGTGACTCTGAAACGGAGTTAAAACTTTTTGGTCCTTCGAGCCCAATTAACAAACGCAAGTAGCAAGCACCACGTGTTTTCGTAGAGTCACTCACATTAAGTATTAGTATATAATATTGTTAGTACATATTTCTATGCTTAGCCCACCAACCATAGTGTTTCATCCATCATGAAAAGCGTAAAGAACAAATCTTTACACCAAAACACCAAATTAAGTCTTACTATATAGTCTCGCGAGCTGTAAACTCTCTTTTTAACAGACTTCCCAAAGGAGGAGGTTTACAATTCGTCCGGATGTTTTTTTTAATGTCTAAACCCCGATAGCGCCTAAACGGATGGACCGATTTGGAAAATTACTTTTTTGTTTGAAAGGGTTTACCTTCCCATTGGTCCCATTGACTCCAGGTCAGGATCTGATGATGGGATCCTGGAGAAATCCAGGGAACTCTTCAAATATTATAGGCAAAACTATAGTGATTTTTGTGTTTTTCATAATAACTCGTGCAAATGCACATGGTCAGCATAATATTGTGATGCGGAACTGCTGATAAAGACCACATATGGCCACCAGATCTGCACAATACTAGGTACAAATACAATGCGTGGCTGACGGGCAGGCAACGCATAGTCTAAACCGATGGACCTAGAGCCATGCAACTTTGTACAGGGGTTCCTTAGTAGCGTGGGGTAGCACTGATACGGGATTTGACAAAATTAATTCCCCAAGGGGGGGGGGGGGATAAGGGGTTACAGTTTGTATTAAACTCAATCTAATCAAATAGGGTTTGTGGAAGTCGGTTTTTTCTAAAGTTTACTTTTTGTTTCAATTATTATAGTGTTGAGGTTCAGAGAGAGAAAGGTCACACAGCTCATTCGGAGCCGAAGAAACTTGCTGCGAACTGTAGTGATTGTAGACTTATCCATCCGATCCAGAAAATTACAGGTGTACTTCCTATAACCGTATAAAAATTACAGGTGTACTTCCTTTATCCGTATAAAAATTACAGGTGTACTTCCTAACCGTATAAAAATTACAGGTGTACTTCCTAACCGTATAAAAATTATTTAAAAATAAACTGGTGATGAAAGTACCCTTTGGAATAATGATCAAATGCTTCGTTAAACATTTACCTCGGTACCTACGAGGTACTCGTCTGTCTCACTAGAGGGCTAGCTTATCTGGCTTAGCTATCTGTAAGAATTTTGTGCGCCTGAAAATATGAATAACCGGCCAAGTGCGAGTCGGACTCGCGCACGAAGGGTTCCGTACCATTATCTATAAAAAACCGCAAAAAAAAACATGTTGTATGGGAGCCCCCCCTAAATATTAATTTAATTTTAATTTAATTACTTATTTTTTAAGTAAATAATCAACTCAATATATATTGTGAACATTTTAAGCGTCTACCTGCTACCATATCAATATCGAGCAAAAATGAGCAAAAAAATCACGTTTGTTGTATGGGAGCCCCCCTTAATATTAAATTTCTTTTGTTTTTTAGTATTTGTTGTTATAGCGGTAACAGAAATACCTACATCATCTGTAAAAATTTCAACTGTCTAGCTACCACGGTTTATGAGATACAGCCTGGTGACAGACATCAGACGGACGGACGGGCGGACGGACAGACAGCGAAGTCTCAGTCCGTTTGGCACCCTTCGGGTACGGAACCCTAAAAGTGACCATTTTGTTAAACTCTTCGGGGCCCGCAAAACAAGATCATTACAAATGACGGTGCTTTAATTTTTTGCAAATCCTAGCATCAGAAACAAATGACGATCAGAGATTCTCGTTTCGTGCATGTACTCAGGCAGGGTAGGTTAGGTTAGGTTAGGTTAGGTAGGTGTGTCAAACTTTTCAAACACGTTTTAAAAAACCCCCAACCAATTTTTGGCCAAAAAACTTTGAAATAAAAATGTTACCAACGTCACTTTAGGCATGTGACTCGTTCCCTATTGTTGTCTGTCTGGGCAGAACGTTCTCATAGCTTGCTCTTTCTTTTGTGATCCTGGTGCAGTGATAAATGAGACGGCATGCGTCCATTCCATGTCTTTTGGGGTGAAATGTGGGATTCCTAGGAATCCGAGCGCGTTGAATGCAAATTTTTGTTGTCACGGATAAAACTGTGTTAATTCAGGGGACACGGCATAACTGTTTTAAGGGCTTGTTAAAATCGAATAATAAAGTCTAACATAAAATACTAACTGTGGGACTGTTTCGCTGAGTGAGCCACAAGCTCCAGTCGAGTGACTATAGTGGCACACACAAGTTGCGTCATTCAGTTAATCATAACTTTGAGTTAATGAAATAAATCGAGAATAAATGAATGAATGAATGAATGAATAAATGAATGAATGAATGAATAATAAATGTCGAACCATTGTAAATATGAGAGGTTGATCATACCTACTTATAATAATGAAATGTCATAATTGATATTGATATAGCTTTATTATTACAATTACACAACACATTACAGATACTTAGATCAAATAGAGACAGTGTTAACAAGGACCGGCTCAGCAATGCTGAACTGAGACAGGTCTCAGCTTCAGCGCTGATTTTCAGCCGGCCCTCCGGAACACTAGAAAGTACAATTTACATGTGGGTCTCTATTAAGTGGGTAGGTACTTTTAAAACATATTTAAACAAGAAGAAAAAAAAAACTACAAAACACAAAAAAAATACACAAATTAGCTTTGCACAGCAGCACATTAAATCCAGTTTCAACAGGTGACACAAGTAGACCATAAAGGTTGGGTTTTATTAAACTGCAGTTATTTGCTCATATAAAAGATAATAACATAATGGTCATATCATAATACTCATAATTAACCGAGATATCGAATTAACTCAACGTTAACAGAATAACGCAAGTGGGTCTCAGTATTTTATTCGCCCGATTACTATTCATATTGTTAGAATTAATAAAGTTTTCCTCAAAAACCTATGACGAGTTTAAACACGGCTGCCAAATACACAAGGTTCAAAATCCCCCGCGGAAAAAAACCAAAACCGCTATTTATCGCCTACAGATTCGGCCAATGATTAATTATTCTATCTAGACAACAAATCACCGAGTCGATTAACAAACCTGACGCCCGACTGTTAATCAAACGTCAATTGTGACGTCACCAAACGTCACAATACGTCAGACTAATAATATCTGTCCCCGTCTCAGGAGTTTTAAAAAGCTACCGATTCCCGTCTTTTTGACAGCTTTATAGATGGCGCATTGACAGTTCCGTGAGGATATTTGACAGTTTGAGTAATGTTGTCTTGTCTATTAGGTTAGGTGGATTTATTCGGCAGGAAGATGGAATGTTCGAGGCTGTACGAGATGGAATGCTGTCATTTATCAGGGTATGTCAGTCTGGTCGTCAAAGTTTCATGTCTTGTTGACATGTTAAAATAATAATTACAGCAGGTAGGTAGCTGGTGACCTACTTAGAACCAGGTGTGTGTAGGATAGGAATCTACTAATTTCTTTAGAGAGATTTTAGTTGAAATCCTGAAACTGAACGCCTGAAACTAAGGCTTTGAACGAAAATATTCTTCTTTTCCTACCCACAGACCTAAGAAACGCCGTTTTTAGGGTTCCGTACCCGAAGGGTGCCAAACGGGACCCTATTACTGAGACTTCGCTGTCCGTCTGTCTGTCTGTCACCAGCCTGTATCTCATGAACCGTGAGACAGACAGTTGAAGTTTTCACAGTTGATGTATTTCTGTTGCCGCTATAACAACAAATACTAAAAAACAAAATAAATTCAATAAGGGGAGGCTCCCATACAATTAACGTTTTTTTTTTTGCGGTATTTTATATATATATAATGGTACGGAACCCTTCCTGCGCGAGTCCGACTCGCATTTGGCCGGTTATTGTTTAAATTATATTTGTCTTTGGAATACTCACATACCGATATTGACAGGAGATCATTTCAAGATCACACGAACCTGTCGAACCATTGTACACAGTGTATAGCTATAGACGCGGCTATACGGAAAATAATTTATATGTAAGTACTAGATTTTCTACCATTTATGTTATTTTAAAATCTATAGGCTGCTAAGATATTCATTTGTTAATGACAGCTATGTGTAGATTCCACTTGGGAAACTATCGTCAGTCGACTTATTTGCGACATGGAAATGCAGCAGATCTATTCGTAATTTACTGTACTAAACAAAACACATACACGTACACTACACGTAAGATACGGATCCGAAAATGAACGTTATTGTTCCTATCCATTCAAATTCTATAAACAATCCATGTCCGATAGTGAACTGATTGAGACATTCGGCTCACTTCGGAATGCGTCGGGCGTCTTCGTTGATGGTCCTCTGATACCGAAGCAATACAGGGTGTTATTGTTCTGCTATAAAACCCCTTAGTTTGGTATGCAGTATGTAGGTACCTCGATTTATTCTAAGGAAGAAATAAGGATCCTAAAAATTCGACCGATAAATTAAATTTCCATGTTTCTTTCGTGTATTTCTAGTGCTCACTGAAAGAGAAGAGTGAAAGTTAATTGATTACTTAACAGTAATTTAGAATATGCGGAGGTACTGCTAAAATACTCTTTTGATGAAGAGCCTGTTCAATGACCTGAACCTGTCTGTAATGAGTTAAGTGATCGCGTTTGATCATGTAATAGGTACTTAATTAATTATAATAAAAAGTAGCCTAGCCTCCGCGGCCGCTGCTATGGAGTAGATAATTCAGGTTTCCCCACTATATTTTCCATCACCGTTAGGCGGCCCCTAGACGATCAATTGCCCCTAGACGATTGCGCAAATATTTTATTGTTCTAGGTGGGTATTATTGTACTGTATTAAATATTTTCGCAATTTATTAATCGTCTAGGGGCCGCCTTAGAACGTCCAATAAATGTAAGGTAGGTACATGAAATAGTAACACCTCGTCCACACCCTGTATTCTTTTTGAGAGATGCAATCGGTGCACAAAGAGGTCGCAGTCGGAATGTCAACCGCTTTCCTCGGAGCTGCTTTGAAGATGATTTAATTCCACTCCCGACTAAAATGCAGTAACTCCAAAAATATTGTTTTTAGAAACCATAAAACCTCCCTACAAATTAAATTGAATTGTAAGTAGCTAATAATTCCATGCAAATATTATGTATGAAGTTGGATCGCAGGGAAGCAAGCTTCCCTACGTACCTTATTAATAAATTATTAATAAAATACAATGACTACGACTCTACGAGTAATAAAAATCATAACTTCAATTCAAACCTCAGCTTTATTAATCTGTGCCTCAGCTCCAAACAATACCTATGGAAACAATATTTTAGCCGTCAACCAATCCACAGGACATTTTGTCAAACACCTTCCCTATCTGTCGACGAGCCATGAATCAGTGGCTTTTAAACCATTTGAGGCAAAGATCCGCGAAATGATAAGCCTAATCAAAATGCTTCCAACTGAAGGGTGAACCCTGAGGCACACACGGAATGCCTTTCGAATAATGACCCCTAGTAATCACCAGTCCTAGGCTATTTTTCACGATCGCGTGAGGAATAAATGGAATAAGGTAGCGTTTTGCGAGAACTAATGCAAATTGCAGTCGACCGCTCCCGTCGCCGCGCCACGCCCACTCAAGTTGAGTTGCACTCTGTAATTAAAATAGCTTTATGTTTATACCTATAGCAAACGACCACCATGGACGGAGCATACATGTGCTGTGTTTTACAAATGAGTTTTGACATCAAGGAGTACGGATTTGGATTTAAAAAGGTAAGAAGAAAGAAGGTAGCAGTTGTAACCAGAATTTTCCTTCATAGATAGATAGTTGCAGTGTAGCAAATTGAGTTATATTGTGGGTTTGAATAGTAATTATATAGCAATTGACGTAATAAACACGCGTGCAGTTGTTGTAAACTTTTCGGCACTTAGTTCAGCTGTTAGCGGCGCAGCCATGTTTGTTGACAGAGCGCGCGAAATTATCCAGATTTCCGCGAGTTTTCCTCGAGCGCTGTTTACCTTTCCCGCGCAAAGATGATCGGAAGCTTTCGTGTTTTGTGCAGAATATGTTTGCTTTTATAATGGTAATTTTAATACTTATGTTAAACTTGTAGATTGCTTGCTTGACTTGACTTGCTTTTGATGAACGGAGTGGTAATATTAATTTATTTTATTTCGGAAGGTCCCAGACAGCAACAAAAACTAATTACAAATCAGAAAAATACTACTTCAACTTTTAAATCACATTAACCGCGGCTTATCCTCTAAAACGGTCATATATTTTTCCTTAAAAAAAAAAAAACAAAAATCGTCAGAAAACCCGACATTAATCCGTCGACATGAAAGGAGAAGGTCTGGCGCGCCTCCGCGGGGGGCTGGCAGGTGCGTGTGTGTCTGTGCATAACGAAAAAAAAAAGAAAAAAAAAGTAGCAAAAAATCGAGCGCCCGCAGCGCACCTCACGGCGAAGCAGCGTAACCGATCGTTTGGTTATGGAATTATGATTATTTGTATTATTTCTTATTTTTGAGGCAGTTTCTTATGGATGTGATGTCATTGATTCGGTGTGGATTCTTACCCTATTAAGACTATGCATATTATTGAGCTTCGGCTTTCCGGAGATGCAACAAAATTAATTTTGTACAGTTTACTAGTGAACTGGATACCATTTACCTTTCTATAAATAATAAAGATGAGAGACCAGACAACTAGGTAGGTAAGCATTTATATTTCTAAAATACCTATACCTTAACTTAGTTTTGTTTATATTTACTATCATTTTTAGGATTTCGTATCTCAGAAGGAGAAACCCTTATAGGATCACTCGTGCGTCTGTCCGTCCGTCTGTCCGTCCGTCACAGGCAATTTACTCAGAACATATTGGACTAATTAGTACACATATCAATATTTGTGACCCAAAGACAGAGGTGCAATGCAATGATATAAATATGGAATGTAAGGGCAACTTTCGGGGGCTAAATGATAAAAATTAAATTTAAAAAATTCAAAATATGCCGTGTATCAAATGAATGCGCATGGTATGAGGATCTTAAATGTATGTAACTTTTATAATATTTTTAAGACTTATTTTGAAAAAGTTGTGCTCAATAATATGACCGATTCGCATGTCATCAAAACCTCTAGGGTACATCCCGAAGTCCTAAAAATCTTAAATTTGGTATGCAAGCATATGTTTGCACCCATATCCCATAAAAACTCCCAAATCTACAACTTTGATCCCCTAACCCACTAAACCTGGGGTGCAAAGTTTGTATGAAAAACTGAATTCTGGGGTAGTTTTAGGGTATTTTGTTGGTGTTAGTCCTATTATTGTTGTACGAAACCCTCTCAACGCGAGTCAAACTCGCACTTGGCAGCTTATTTACATGCTTTTATAATAATCAAAACTATGAGGACGCAACTGAAAATATTCAGATTTTCACCACTTCCCCCCACTCCCTTATTCTGCAACTAACTATAATCCTAAGCAAACCCAGCACAATTAGTTTAAATTAACGTTTAAGTATACGAAAAAACGGCACACAATTAACTCGATTTTATTTACTGATTATGAGGGTTAAAAAATTATAAGAGTTTTGTTTCAAAAGATCGGCGACGAATCTATAACTCTTAGATGATTTAAGAATACGATACGAGCCTTTTTCCAATTAGTAATAGAGGTAAGGACCAGAATAACCACCAGTTAGTTATAAGTGCAATAACCACCAGTGATTAGTCAAGCAATACATGACTATCAAAACCAAAGACATTGAAACTCAATTGAATTCACAACAGAAGTTTTTTTAGGGTTCAGATCCTTAAAAGGAAAAAAAGGAACCCTTATAGGATCACTTTGTTGTCCGTCCGTCCGTCTGTCCGTCTGTATGTCAAGACCATTTATATCAAGAACGCGTGGACGTATCAAACTGAAAATATCAATTGTTAGGGTCTGTGGTCGCATATACTTAGTTGTGAAAAAAATCAGCCTTCTAGGTCATCGCAACCGATTACGACCGTATAAAAGCTGTAAAATTGTTGGATTTTCATAGAAATCACAATCAAAACCTATAGGGTACTTCCCGTAGGCCTACAATCATGTTTGGCACAAAGCAAGGTCTTAGTAAGTAAAGGGAAAAATCTGAAAACTGCAAATTTTTGACTTTCTGCAAAAATATTTAATTTGGTTTACATGGATGACATCATACTGTAAATTTTTATGTAGAAACCTATTTACACCAATTACGAGGTAACAATCTCCAAGTGTGATCGGAACCCTTGGTTCGCGAATCCTGCTCGCACTTGACCGTTTATTATGAGTTTTAAATCATATTTCATGCTTTTACATTGTTAAATATGTTTCAGAACAGGTAGATCTTAGCATATTTGTTTCTTGCTATGAAAAGGACGCAAGTAAGATTTTATCAGAAAAGGTGATGTGATGTGTGTGACACACAGTGTGACATGACACTGTGACCGAGTTTTTGTTAATATTAGCTTCTAGCCTCAAAATCATCCCCAAATTTCATAACTCAAATTCACACTTCAAATTCGAAAAAAAAGCTATTTCGAATACTTGTATTATTAAAATTAATAAAATTGCCTTCTTTCAAATGTCGAACTTTTCTTTTCCGGCAGAGTACCTGACTGAAAGAGCTGAGATTAAATCTTACAACTTAGTGAAATCAAAATAGCGGCAGTCATTGCCTGCGATTCCGAAGGCGAAACGAACTATACTAACTAAACTAATTAAAATTTTGTGTTTGAAAATGCAATCTGTGGCCACCGCGCAAGAGCTGTCGGATTTGAAGGTTGTCAGTTTAGTGCCTTTAGTTACTCTAGTTTTGTAGTTTTGACTCCTCAAGAATAGCCCACAAACTTTTATAAACTGACATTGTATGTACCGCTGCTACCCCGTTTGGGACGGCGGGCGGCGGCGTGGCGCGATGTTATGTTGTCGTTGTTTGTTCGTTTTGTCCATCACAATGTCCAGTTGCCGCTTGGTCTCCTACCCCAGCGAGTCTTGGTGGGTTGCAGTTGCCGGTTGAGGGCTTCCCGCAGAGAAAACCTGAGTCGATCGCTCTCCTTTTCCGCTTGATTCATCGCGGGGCCCGAAATGTTCTGGATGTTTTGATTGACACCATATTGTTTTGCTTACGATTTTTAGATCTGTTATGGTTTTCATTTTCAAATTGATTTGAAATTTTGATTTGTAGCATTCACCACACTTTCATAAAATAAAGACTATTTTTATACTTCGTAAGTACATCCTTAGGAAATTTAAATTATTATCTGACATTTCGTCCTCTCAATCATCATTTCGTTTCATTAGCAGTAGGTATGTACCTATCTTCTTAGACATATTCTCATATAACCACATCATCATCACGACCATAGTTGTAGTATCAAAGTCACTTCTCGCGCTGTCTGTCCCTATGTATGCTTAGATCTCCAAAACTACGCAACGGATTTTAATGCGGTTTTTTTTTTAAATAGATAGAGTAATTCAAGAGCAAGGTTTACGTGTATAATACATGCATAATATAGTGCACCGTGCATAGCATTCGTGCGAAGCAGCGGCGGGTCGCTAGTTTACAAAGAGCTTATAAGCGATAAAATAATTTCACTAAAATGATAAAACAAACTATAGGCAAAAATCCTCCTAGTCGTAGGATGGATGATAGATGGATGGCACATTCCTCCGAGGGATGGCAGGAAACTGCCATTCCCGAATTTCACAATGGTGTAACTGCATAATGTCAAAAATCTATATGCACACAAACAGAACACAGCAAATAGATGGCAACAGTAAGTTTAATGTAGGACTAGTAAGAGTGATTGCTAAAATTAAACCGTGTTATGTTCAGTGGTGTGTTTATTAATATGTAATTGAATTAGAAACGCTTTCATTCGTAAAATCAACTTGCTTAGAGTGCGGTTAGCCGCAATGGAAAGTAACTACGGAGATAAATACAGACACATGAGTCTGAGTCACCTCAGTGATTATTAACATTACAGGACTTTCAACCAACAGTCAGGTATAATATTACAGTTAAGTATACTGTAATGTTATACCAATACCAAACACTCAGAGTCAGATTGCGTTTGTAATTTCCTTTTAGGTGCCTAAGAAATATATAAATTCATTGGATCAACAATTTCATTATAGGGTTACCTATTTAATTAAAGCCCAATTAAAGTATTATCAATCAATAATCCATCACAGAGATACCTACAGATTAAATAACGTGCGAATACAGATTGATCGTTGCAAAAATGAATTAATACACAATCAAACACTGACTCAAAACCTATTCTTACACGTTAATCCACCACAACTCTTGATACGTTGCGGGTTACGTTCAGTTGTCTATCTCGATTGGTGATATGAGAGAAGACATGTATAGGAAACATATCGAAGTGATGCTGATAATTGCTTGTCGCATGAGGTTGTCGACCGGGCCTTGAACTGAGTGAAAGTCAGTGCCGTTGATTCCGCGCTTGAGATGCAATCTGTATTGAGATGCGAGTAAGTGCGAATTGCACTGATCCAGTTTCAGTCCTTATCATATTTGCAGGAGCAACTAAAAGTGGAACTGGTTTATTTTCGTTCGACTGTACAATAATTGGTTACTTAGTTGCTAGTGGGTGCGATTTGGAAGGATAATGCACTAAACTGAAAAGGCCACTAAGCCCTCTAAATGTCATAATGACGCCATCTTAGTTGTTGATAACAACTAAAATGACGTAACGGGGTCAGTGTTATTTTCTTCTTACACAATTTGAGAAATAAAGATATTTAAGTTTCAACAACATTTTATTTAACAAAAATTAACAAAACTACACAATAGTCAACAACAATCAACAACGACGCATATAACAGCAACAACAACAAAAACAATTATTGCAATTCACACAATAAATATCACAATCAACTGGTAGTCATAACCGGTGAAAATACATCTTCACCAGATCTACATTAACCTAATTTGTATTTACAGAAGGCTGGATGGAAGCCATTTTGGAACCTACAAAAAAGATAGTGCTTACAAAGTAAGCTATTTCTTTTTGGCCCTTAGAATTTAAAAATGCCTAATGTTTAGTGCTTTCCCTTGTGGTGGTAGATGTGCTTGTAGACTGGCACGTGGACTGGGTAGGGCTTAGGGATGGGGACCTCAACCTTCTTCTCAACTTCAACAGGGTAAGGCCTCTCTACTTCATAGGGCACGGGCTTCTCGACGGTGTAGGGCACTGGCTTCTCCACGATTTGGGTCACGACCTGGCAACAGAGAATTTGTGTAAAAAAATGTTTGATTGACTAAATATGCTCTCGCCTATTGCATAAGAGGGGTAGACAGAGACTGAAGACCTTCATTTGTTACGATCCTAGATAAATTTGTGCAAAAACCACCAAACACGCCCAACGTGATTTTTGAAATGTGAATTTGGTAACCTAGTAAAACTTGGCAACGTTATCGCAATACATCAATGACCTAATCATAATGGAACGGTAACACGTTTTAAAAGGAATAAAAAAATTACGCACAATCGCTCCAGTAACTGTCACTTTTACTTTCCGGCCAGTTGCATTACATAACTGATGCAAGTCGTGAATGTCGCTTATGTCATACTTAGATACATAATGAGATCGCGTTGGAGTGATCGTGCCATTTACCTTTTAGATGTGCAAAAAATTGTCACAATGACTCACGATCATGAACATCAGACTTCTTAGAACGATTGTTCAATGTCATTGATTTTGTATGTAATTGTAGGAACGTCAATTGTTTTGATCTCTCCTTTGTGATCATGTTTATGTTTTTTGTTACAGTTCATTGGAAACGGAATTCTCTCTTCATGCTTGCAGAGACATACGTGTCACACGTATCAAAAAACCTACAGTATCTTTACAATTTTAAGGATGTAATTTTTTTGTAGGTACCAATTTACCTATAAATATATCCAAAGTTTCCTTCTCTCTCATTAATATTATCTCAAAATCATCTCATCATTCTGTTTTAGATTATGAATGATGATTTTTATTGGTAGATAAAAAAGTCATATATTGTTCCTACCACCAAACAATGACATAAGCTATATTATAATATAATAGTAGGCAGTGGAAACGGGACGCTCAGAGCCGGAGTAGATGGCCTAAAGATCCTATACCCAGCAGTGGTTCAACACGGATTAATTAACGATGAAGAAGAAACCTCACCTTATAAACCGGCACATGAATCGGCTGCTCCACAGTAACATGAACCGGATACGGGTGGGGTATCGGCACCTTCACATACTGGGGCACTGACACCGCAACTGGGTGCGGGATGGGGACTCCTATCTGCTTCACCACGGTGAGATGGTAGGGCTTGGTGTGCTCGGTGTGCGAGTGACCTTCGGGCTCGTTCCAGCCGTGTTCTGGCCTGGCGCTGGTGGTGGCTGCCAGGATGAGGAGGGCTGCTGCTGTTTTCTGTGATGGAAGTTTTGGTTTTTTAGTTTTGGAATAATGGTGGTTTAAGGTTCTGATTCTATAAAATACTGTTTTGGGGTAACCTCAGTGTTTGTAAGGATTCTTAGAATTAATTAATTAAATTTTAACTGAATTAGGACCTCCGTAAAAAAGTGTCAATGCTAAAAACTATGCTATGAATTTCAGAAGCAGTCCCTTCACTGCACGTACGAAAACAATCACAATCAATATTACATCACGTATGGTAAGTATAATAAATGAAATGATTTAAATTTATTAGAGCGCAGCGTCCGAAAATAACTTGGTTTATTTCATATAAATTCATTAGTCGATCTGATTTTTGGATAGATTTAGTTAATAATGTAGTAATAACTTACAAGGGCGATCATGTTGACAATGTATGACGACGACTGTTAACTGACTGATGTGGTTTCTCATCTCAGCAACCGTTTTATACTTGGTGAAAAGTACAGTACGCCTTTCCACTCAGAGATAGTAACTGACGTACCACGCAGTGGCCACTTTCGATTTCGTTCACGCCATTACTTCTATGCTGCTGCTGCATTGCGTTTTACAAACTGGATTTGCGAAATGGAATGGAAACAAAACCGTCAATATGACTCGCCTATTTAAGATTGACATGATAATATTTTTGCAAAGCATTGCTCTATTTGCTCATGCATTGTTCTATTTTTGATCGCTTATTATGATATGTTGATAACAATGTATTCATGTTTGATTAAATTTTAAGTTAGAAAGGTTTTACAAATAAATATTAAAACAAAATACGGGCTAGAGAAAAAAAATATGGCTCTACACATTATGTCACCAACCACTCTCCTGTCAGTCAAAAACTCGATTTTTTCAGTTACGCGCCTTTAAGTTTTGGCATGGCAGCAGTAGGTAATTTAATAATTTTACACGTAATTAAAGCATAGCGTAATAAAGAAAATCTAAGTAATTGGAATTTACACGTATGACACAGGTTAAATCCTAGTGTTGTTAAATCCTAGGCCAGAAGCAATGATACCTATGTTTTTTTTTGTTCCTTTTGCAATGTTCCTCCCTTCCTTTGCCTATGATGTTTATTTATAGGTAGACAAGACAGTCGAATAAATGCATTTAAAACATGACTAGAGTTTAACGCTCTTCCCGAAAAATTAACATAAGGTGACATTTCAACATGCCGCTGACCGCACAGGGTAGATCAAAGATGACCGCGCGAAAAAACGATAAATTACGAATGTAAATTTAACAGCTGCTCAATTAGTGAGCGACACTCGCAGCCTGGTGGATGAATATATGAATTTGATCGTATAATTGTTCAGGTCTTCGTTGTTGGGTTACGCACTGGGTGGCGGGAACGTCTTTGTCTCAAACGCTCTCCTAGCAGGATCTAAGGTGAGTACCTACTGAGTTGGCAACCTCAGTAGGGTAGGATAGGTAGGCACTCTCCTTCTTCAACGACCTCAATGGTGTAGCGGTTTGAGGTGCTGCCTTCCAAGTGCCGGGGTTCGACTCGCGGCTGGATAGGAAGAAAAAACCTCCAGGATTTGGACTTTTATGTGTGCGGACGTTGCAGTTTTAGTCGAGATTAGGAAACAACTAAGCATACCTCTACTCAGTTGACAAAAAATGCCTCGACTGGAAGATTTTATCAGTCGAATGGGGTGTGAGTGGAGATCGAACTGTCAAATTCAAGTATTATAATACGCTTCTATGATCCATTCACAGAACATAAACACAACTAGTGGCTCTGTGAGCTGTAGACCTCGCGACGCGAGTATGTCGGTGGCACAGAAGAGATAATAGTACTACGTACAGAATGACCACTCCCTTCCTCGCGCGGATTCAGATACCGCACCTCACCCCGGAGTCGGGGAGCCTCTTCGGGAGACACTTTGTTTAGGCGCTGAACGCACACATTCACAAACGAACGAGTTTACGCACACATTTGCACGTGTACAAATGTCATTTGGTTATGTAGTAGTAATAGGTGATTATTTTACGAACGTTCTATGGAGTGTCCGAGGTGTGTCGGTGGGAAAGCTGAACTGCTAACACACAAACTTATGAATGCACTTGCTTAGCTCTATGTATGTTTATGGAGAGAAGCCGTACCAAAAACTTTGAAAACTTGGATTTTTTACATTTTCAAACCCCATATCTCCGCCATTTTGGAAAAAATCCAAAAAATGGCTTGACAAAAAAATCTGTTTAATTATTCAACCTGCTCACAAAATTTCAAGAGAATCGGTTGAGAAATGCGCCCTGTAGTGGAGAACAGAAAAACAAACAAACAAACATACGAAAGCATTTTTGCCCAATCCTGAAACGGAGACGCTTCGCTCGCTTCGCTCGCTCGGTTATATAGTCTGTTTCACTCTCATGGTCTTAACGATTCCAACGACACCTCATTGTTAATATCCATCGAGCCGTTTGGGTTGTAGCGATTTTTTTACATTTTAAAACCTCATATCTCCGCTATATTGAAAAAAAAAACAAAAACTGGCTCGACAAAAAATAACTATTTAATTGTTCAACCTACTCACAAATATTTCACGTGAATCGGTTGAGAAATGCGCCCTGTAGAGGAGAACAGGAAAACAAACAAACATACGAAAGCATTTTTGCCCAATCCTGAAACGGAGACGCTTCGCTCGCTCGGTCAAAAATTTATATACAGTCACATACATTGCTGGAACATCAATAATCTGGTGGTAATATTTGCATTTATGAGAGTGTCTTTTTTTGTTTGTAGCACTTTGCCACCCCATCTGGGAATCGAATGCCTCTTGAAGCACATGAGGCCACCTGCAGAGAGCCAAATGTTGGAACAAGCAATAAATTATCAGTTGCGAGCAACAACAAATGCTCCTGTTTTGACAACCAAGTGTCGCCATCTTGAAATCAGCAGGGGTCATGCATGGCTGTGTGTGGGTGGTCCTTGCGAAATAGCTTGAAAAAGCGTTACCCTCCTTCTGGTGCAGTTGTATTGGGTAAAACACAAAATGCATGACTTTTGTCTTAAAGGTGACAGTGGCACAGCGATGCGGTGAGGGTGAGAGAGAGATGTAAGTAATTAAGTATGTTTTTGGTCGAAAACATCGAAGCTTCGAGGTGGACATTGTATACCTAGGTAAGTAAATATTTTATACTCACATGTAGGTAGTAGATCTACCATAGAAGTGAGTCCACTGTCTTCCCAAGTGAGAGGTCCCTGATTTAAATCCCGGCTCGGATTCAGCCGGGATTTGAATCAGGGACGTCGCTGTTTCTGATTATCGATGGATATCCTAGTGTGAGGCCAGCCCCCTTAGACAAGATGCAAAACGCTATTATCGTTCGCACTAACGCTAAGAATATGTATGCGATTTGACAATTAGTCACACTACGCTAGCGTCACCAACCAAATGTCAAATCGCATACATTTTGAGTTTTCGTTTCTATTCGTTTTCGTAGCGTTATTAACTTTGTCTAGGCGTGCTGAAATGCCTATAAGAGTGTATGTAATGCAAGTTTAGTTTTCTACTAGCTCTGTGTAACAGTTTCATTGCGTGTACTATTTGTGTGGTTGCTATGTTGCTGTGCGCAGGCGTTTCCTAAGTACAATCGCGCAATCAGTGTGTCACCCAGAGATAATAATGATCGTTTGCATCAATCGACTACCTACCCGCAAATAATTCCGTGCAATGAGGTTCGATTTATGATACTTATCACACAGGAAACGGAACTACTACTGAACTACTATACCTATAGTAAGTATTACCTAATACTTATTTACCTGTCTGTATAAAAAGCTTCTGTAGAGGATGCCTTATGGAAATAAAACATGAATTGTAGGTACTGTTTCTGGTTATGTCATGGCATGTCCAATGGCTGTTAATGTTAATGAAGTTCAAGCAAAATGATAGGTAACGAAGCATATATGAGAAAATTAAAATAACACATCATAACATAGATAGCGCGCCTTTACCGTACGAGGTGGCAGACGCAAAAATGTGCCCACTTTTAGGCAGTGTTTCAATACTCCATTTTGCGTGACAATGGTCGCCGCAGCCATGGAGTAATGAAGGCTTCCTCACGATGTTTTCCAAAATTAAAATCTAAGAACCAAATTGTCTGAAAAGGAGGGTCAGGTGGATATGGTCACTGACTCCCACCGTGGGGGTCAGTGACCATATTAGCGTCTCTGATTACGGAGTTCGTTCTTTAAAATCTAACGATGATTTCACAACATAATGCAGCCAATCAACATTAGGTACACAAAAACAAACATAGGGTCACGCCTATTACCCATAGGTACGGAATGGTGGCAGAGGCACAGATGTGCCCACTAACAAGACACAAAACCAAAAATCACATCAACAAGCTCAAAAAAAACAAGACACTTTTTTTGCTAGGCTTCGCGCCAATCGCTTGTGTTGTTGCGCGACATTTTCCCGCGCGCTTCCGTTTTTCCGCGCTTCTTTCATACGTCACCTCCCGCGCGGGAGGGCCCTGACGAGCTCCCGCCAATCAAACAATACGCCATGTTGTTAAAGGGGCGTGGCCAAAACTCCTGTCGCATTCCATCCCGTTCTAAAAATCAAATAGCTCGCTCGCTCGCACCTTGCTCTCATTGGCAGCCGCGCAATTAAGCGCGGAATTCGAATTCTATTTTCGAAACTCGTATGTTTTTTCAGCACTTGTTTACGGCCAGCACGGGTTATGAAGCCGGTTTTAGTGACATGTGTCCCTGTGTTCGCTCCTTGATAAGACGAGATTTTGAGTTTGGTTGGGTTGTAAAACATGGCGTCCTTATCCCATGGGTTTCTTTTCACATAACGTAAATCTGTTTTAGATTTATGACGCTGAATTAACACGTTGTGATGTGGTCGGTTTGATGGATTTATTGGTTGTGGGTAGATTAATTGGGCTATAAATCTGGGAATATGTTTTTGTGCATCACAGGTGGGCGGGAACTACCGGTGTTTGAATTCTTGATGACCGCTTGTACAAGTTTTCGTGCGCTAAACTATTTTGTTGACAGGTTTACGGACTGGTCATTACGAGGCGTAATTTGAAGCCACCTCGATTTGAACAGAAACATGATAAAACGGCCGTTTATGTACAGGTATGGTCACAAAAATGATATGTTATCTAAATTTACAAAATTATTACGATTTAGTGTTTTGTATAGGCCGAGGTTCGAGTCATAGTGCTCATGGCCTGGAATGATAAAAATAAAACCAAACAGAACGCCCGGTTTCCGAAAGAAAATTTACCTGTGGATGTGATAACTTGTTAAACTAATTTCAGCCAATCACGTGCGGCTATTTTTAATTAATCTTCGATTAATCCCTTGTTACATTTGATGGCTATCAGTTACTAATAAATGTGGATAAGTCTAGGAATTGCCTGACTTGTTTCCTTGCTAGTTTTGAACCATTGAACTATAAGAACCATCGCGAGCTAGGCTAGACTTTATAATTAAAGAAAATCGCTTTAAAATTACAACCCGTTTGACCTAGGTGCCACAGAAAGACACCATATGCGCACACACAGACAGACGAATAGACCCTTTTGACTTATACAGGATGTATCAGAAAGGTGTACTCATATTTTAGGGGGTTGTTAGGGGCATCATTCTGAGCAACTTTCACTATGAAACCGATTTGATCAGAGCAACTTTAATTTTTGCTTCTCTATACAAATCAGCTGACCGCCCGGACCAAACCGTATGGGGAAATGAAAAATAAAGTCGCCCGGATCAAATCGGTTTCATAGTCAAAGTTGCTCAGATCAGAATGGTCTGCCCAGTTGTCAAATCAAAACCACTCCAGTTTAGTCTTATCTCGCATTCTATATATTGTAGTGTCCGATGGCCAATATCACAAATCTCCTATCTTTTAGGGTACACTTTATTTCCTTTCAGGGCCATCTAGGTTGTTTCGCTTGGACCTAAGTTTAAGGGAGTGCTAGGGGACCCCCTAAAAAGAGGCCGGCCTCCAAAACAATCGCTAGGCTGCTAAGAAAATGTGATAACTGTCCCCTAACGTTGGTAAAATCGGGCATCAGGCTCCTAAACAATAGTCCCTTAGTTTCAGTCAGCCAAAGCCGGTATTATTTATTTGGGAGGTGTCAAAACCACTAAATTACGGCACTAAACTTCTAAACTGACATCTAAATCATAAAATCCGACAGCCTATTGCGCGCGTGGCTAAAGATTCGATTTTCAAACACACAGTTTTAATTCGTTTGTTTGTTTTAGTTCGTGCCGCCTCCCTCATAACTTTTGGCCGATGCAGAAACCAAAGTACAGATCCACCAACTTTTTTGTGAAGCGTCCTAGTGCTGCTATTTTTGGGAATTGCGACCAAAGGGGCCTATTTGCCTTATCCCAGGGGACCAAAAAATCCTCAGCTATGAATCTACGAATAAGTGTTAAAAGTCAAATAGTTGGGCCATTTCTTGCGGGGAGAAATGAAGATCATTGGAATTTTGAGCCAAGTATACTGTGTCGTCAAGAAACCAAAAAGAATATACCAAAGTAAATGTTTACCTATCATCTCCGTCTCCTACCCAACATTGTTTGCTGGAAGAAATCTCTTATTAGAGATAAGCTCGCCTTTGTACATATTTTTCTATGTTAAGCTATTTTTACTGTCATGTGAGTACAATAAAGAAATTACGAATTACGAAATGTTTCGCATGCCATAACCTAAGTGCAAACTTATTATTATTACTTTGTGAGCGGCATTATCTCGGAGCCATATTATGTTAGTATAAGCAGGCAGGAGCAGGACACATTGGTGTAACACCTTGGTTTTGAGTCATTGAGGCATTTTAGAGTCTTCCAATTTACCAAAGACGACCCAACCCAGCTGTATTGTAGCGCCATGAGATCTCTTTCGCCTGCGGGGAATCTCGGCCAAAGTATGAACTGTGTCCAAGATAGATGTATTCGTCCACTATCTCTTTTGAGGAAAGTTTCCTACCATGATGTTAGGTTGAGGACAAAAAATAAGCCCACATAGACATTCATCAACATCATCGAATTGCTAACCAATCTCTTTTGTACTTTGTCATATTTGGGGAATTGCGTCCGAGCATAGAAAGGCAATTCAATGATGGCGGTCGTAGTTTTGACTTCTGTCATTTCACAAAAAACGTGGTCTACTGTAAATTCGGTAAATTCAACCGGAAATTGCCAAAAGATTCACCGACTGACAAGTGACGACAATGTTGCAATCCTTTTTCCTTTCAACAATAAAACCCGGAGAAGGAAGCAATACAGAAAACTTTAACAAACGAAGACATTTAAACTCTTGCGCATCTTCATCTGAGAACAAAGCAGGTAATCTCACGAAGAATACAAACAATCGGACATTACAAACAACCATAATTACGTTGGTACACCTTACGTCCGTCACCCGAAGGCCGCCATATTGGAAATATTGTGCAATAAATTAATTCGCAAATTGCTCTTTCAAACGTCGAAAACTAAACGAACTAATAACAGTGGGCATTTTGTCGCTTTAAATATCTATTCAGATTTCAGACAATGTTTAATTTGTTTCTTGACTGTTTTTCTTTAAACTAATGACTCTTGTAAAGTTAGTAACCACTTTTTTGGCGAAAGTCGACTCTAGGATCCCCCTGGTAGGTATGTGCTTGCATATTCTAAACTTGAAATATTAATTTTTTTTTTTTAAACAGTCCAAAATGCTACCGTGCCTGCCAGCCCCCAACATAACCGCTGTCAAATTTAAAATTCGAATGTAGTTTAGCTGTTTATTTATTAGACATTTTGTTTTTTTTTCCGTGTCGATTTGACGAAAGGCCTGTCAATGAATTAGCATTAAAGCACTACCCTGCCTTGTGATTACAACTAAGATATCTATCCCCTCGGGGCGGGCAGGAGTTATGTCCTTTGTGCTTTGACGTCTTGTGGCGAGCTACAAAATGAGTAAAAAATTGCGTGTATCAATAATTAGGGTTCATTAATCTTAGGCCGTCGGGCGCACCGCAGGCCTGCAATTAACAGTGACGCGCATACATATAACACAAGTCGATTCAATTTCGGAATAGGCAGTTTGGAGGGAAACGTCTTACGACCTTCGTTTTGGAGTCGGACGGACGTCTTCATTTTGTTCGTTACAATGAGCAGTAAAATTGTACTTATTGCTAATTGTTTGTGCCGGCTTAACGGCAAACGATCCGAAACAGAGGAGTCTGGCTTTCGAGAGAAAATGAGTTACACATCGCGCAGCTTTCCGAACTATTTGCGTACGTCGTAAAGAGAAACTTCTATATTAGGACGTGCTTGTTCGGTAAATTACTTGCTTTATAATCAGTGACTTATTGTAAGTGGCTAGCGGAGTAATCATACTTTGGATGTGTTTTGAAATCGTGCGTTTGCCGCGAGTTTTTATGATGGTTGAACAGCGCGAAGGACCAGATTTGTGTCTCCGCGCGGGGCGCCTACTAAGCCGCCTCTCGCTATCACAATCTCCGGCCATCTTGTCTCAGTGTTGTCTTACATCTTTATCATACCAGCCTTTCGTTTTAATAACAACATACACGCGCTGTTTGCACTCTAATCCCCACATCCTACGTTTGTTGGCTGATGCTAAACGGTAGCTAAAATGTGTGACATACGGCTCTATCTTATCTGTAACCACTTAGTAACATATGCTACACTGATGTTAAAGTGCTCAACTCGAAATTGTTAAAAAGGTAAGTAAACACTTTTACCCTAAAACCTGGATTCCATTTACGCGATCGGCTCCAAACACAGCGTGTGCTGTTTTTCTGCACATTTATTTGCAATGATTTGGAACGTTCATTGGGAAGACAATGAGAGTGGTTTCGGAACGCACTCGCTTCCTTGACAGCCCGGCTCACTAATTTCGCGCCCTTTCTCCTGTCAATCAGACTTCACGGCGCAAACGCCCGCGAGAGCAAAATTAGCAGTTGCGAAAACGATTGCAAATTGCGATGCATTTCACTTCACTAGCTTTTAAATTGAGCGCAATTGAGTGAGAGATTGTGGCTTTATAAGAAAACGATGAAAATTAAATTAGTCTTTGAAAATGGCGGCCATTAAAGTTTTCGCGCGGTGATGTGTCAAATTGACAGTTGGTTTGCGCGTCAACGCGCGTGAGCTCGCGTGTGGCGATGCGTTGAAGAATTACTTGCGACGTATGTTGCTTCACATCCATCTCATGTCGCATTAATCTGGTGTGATTAATATCGTAAATGATACAATTCTGACGACAATTTGGCTTACCGTTCAAACGTCACTGAACTGACGGGATGAAGCGCTTCTTGCTTCTTGTGAGTTCTCGGCGACATTTTACAATGCACTTGATTGTCTTGAGAATGCATTTGCAGTGAGATAGCCAACTGGCAAAATGGAGAACTAAACGTATCTGTGGCTCTGCCAGTCAATAGGTGCAAAAGCGTTTTGTAACCTATGTCGATCTATCTCGCTGCTAAAAATTTACTTACCAATGAGTTAAGTAACTTATCTTGTAGCTGTTTCTAGTATAGGTAAGTGGATATTATAAGGACGTTGAACGGTGATGGTAAACATCGTAAAGAAACCTTCATTAATTCATAAATGCGACAATAGGCTAGCCCCCTGCCACGCTAAATAGAGAATTGTGAAACTATAGTCTATTCGTGATAAGAATGCAGTAAAGTCATCACTGTCCGGCGGCATAGCCACGCCCCGTACCAATCAAATCGTTTCCAATTATCAAGCCAAGTTCACAGTGACCAGTTGAGGGCAAACTTTCGAACGCGTAGGTTGTGTCCTGTCCTGTCCTTTGAGTGTGTGTTAACAGATATAAATTTAAATTTCACTGCATTCTTATCACGAATAGACTGTAGCTATAATTGAAACAAAAAGTAAACTTTAGAAAAACCGACTTCCACAAACCCTATTTGATTAGATTGAGTTTAATACAAACTGTAACCCCTTATCCCCCCCCCCTTGGGGAATTAATTTTGTCAAATCTCATATCAGTGCTACCCCACGCTACTAAGGAACCCCTGTACAAAGTTTCATGGCTCTAGGTCCACCGGTTTAGGCTATGCGTTGCCTGCCCGTCAGCCACGCATTGTATTTGTACCTAGTATTGAGCAGATCTGGTGGCCATATGTGGTCTTCATCAGCAGTTCCGCATCACAATATTATGCTTACCATGTGCATTTGCACGAGTTATTATGAAAAACACAAAAATCACTATAGGTCTGCCTATAATATTTGAAGAGTTCCCTCGATTTCTCCAGGATCCCATCATCAGATCCTGACCTGGTGTCAATGGGACCAATGGGAAGGTAAACCCTTTCAAACAAAAAAATAATTTTCCAAATCGGTCCATCCGTTCAGGCGCTATCGAGGCACATACATAAAAAAAAAAAAAAAAAACAAACATCCGGACGAATTGTAAACCTCCTCCTTTGGGAAGTCGGTTAAAAAGTGGACACAACTGTACCTTTGCCACCCCGTATGGGAAAAGGCGTGACGCTATATATTATGTTTTATTTCGTAATTGCTATTGGCTTTTTATTCCCATGCCCTGTAGGGCAGCCTTATGCCAATGCTTATAGTACTCATAAGTACCTGAAAGTACAACAAATTGTTACGCTTACCCCTTATCATAATCAGAGGCAAAACCAACTAAAATGTTTGTTATTGTTAGTAACTGTCATGATTTTAGTAATAGAGGACCATGACATGCATACCTAAGAGTGTTTTGTCTGTAGTAAATATAGATCGTTAAGTCTCTATGAATTGTAACAAATCATTAGGTAAATAAGAAAGAAAGATCGTAGAGTTCTGATCAAAGATTGACTTCAAGGAGATCAAATATCTACTTACATAATAACCATAATAATTAAAACTGTAACTTTTAAAAGGCTGAAATGTTTCATTGTACTTAAGTTGATAACTTTCGAACCCATAAAACACGGCTAAGAGCCATTGTAGGAAAAGTCGATGTCGATGTCCCAAATAAAATAAAATAAATAATCCAAAACCCATCCTTCCCACCTGCGCTAACTGAGCTGAGCGCTAGAGTGCCACAGACAGATGCATACACACCTAGACACAGACAGACGCTTGCTTTTCGTCGTCAGTGTCAGGGGTGAAAACAAAAATTAGGTTCTCTTCAATATATTTAATGTTCCTGTAATTAAGAGACCGGTGACCGCGTTTTCCCATACAAACGTAATACAAAAATGATTTGAATTTGAGAAATAGTTTAACGTATTTAGACTGTTCATCGGATTTATACACTGTTTACGCTTTCCTGGTCTGTATACCAGGGTTCCTCTTCAACCAATTTAAAAATATTTTTAAGTGATTTGAATAAGAACCTTGGTATACGACCAAGAATCTGCATAAACACTGTATTAATCAGATTAACAGTCTAAATGCTTTGAACTAGTTCTCAAATTCAAATCATTTTTGTATTACGTTTGTATGGGAAATTCACGCGGTCGCCGGTCTCTTAAGTGCCTACCTTCCTAGGTATGTGCTAGGTATCTACTTATTTGAAATTGACGTTTCTGTTTGAAAAATAAAATAGCCCATGTGATCTCCGAAAGAAAACTGGCCAAGTGCGAGTAATTCTGAAATAGAGGGAGGTAGAGGGCTCTCATAAAAAACCTGCAACGTCAGCGAGAAATGTGACGCGGTCAGGGGTGTTCCTTCCATAAACCGAGTACTATTAGTAGTAGTATTACTGGATCATTTCATATGCAAAGGATCTCTCTTCTCTGGCTGTGCATGGAGATGGAGATGCTGGCGTCATGGGAACCCCTACCTCGGAAATGTCGGGGGGTGGTATGTTGTTGTGCATAAAATATATATTTTCTTGCCGTATTAGTAAATCTAGCTTCAACTAGATTGGTCGCTTTTGTTTATGCCACCTTGTTACAAAAATGTTGTCAATATTGTTTCCGCCAGCAGTTCTTTGACCTGGCCACCAGATTTATGCACTATCCTAGCCCCATCAACAGTTCGATGACGTCGTTCATATATCCCGACTACAATGCAAGTGTCTTAGATAAATCCAACACCCAAAAAAACTACCGAAAATTGATGTCTAAATAATTGACATGTCATCCGCCGACATAGAGCCAGTCTTTCTTTTTTATTGACCGCTTTCCAGAGCAGTCATTTCGGCCATTGTTGTTGGGACTTAGTCAAATAACGCCAGCGGAATTAATGTAATAATTCCTCGATATTTTAAGAGGTGATTGATCGTCGTGACGTGGCAATTTCGCTTTGTGAAAGATAACACTTGCTTGGCATAACCAAAGGTGGCGGTGCCTTGTGCTGTGAAAAAAGTTATGTTCGCTTTGTCTATGGTTCGGTTTGTTTTTTGGCGGGAACGGGATTCTGGTTACTCTTGAAAAGTAAGTACTCTTCTTGATTTTACTATTTATACTACGACTAACAAAAATACTTACAGTTTTCTATTTTTAGTTGTAGGTTGTAGGTAGGTACTGCTTTCATATATTTTTCAAATAGATAATAAAAAAAAGTTGTAACTCCTGTTCTGTTGTTATCAATCGATCTCCCAAATTCTCCCGATACCATTGGTGTTCTTCATTTATTTATTCTGTCAAAGACATATTCGTGACTGGCCACTAAAACTCAACTCAAACCTACTTTCAGAGCAACAGCTTTAAACCTCTTTGAAATAAAAGCTATACTCTTTTGTGAGAACAGCAAAAACTATTTTGTTGGGATGGCAACAACTAAACAACAGATTTAGTTTTTTGATCGGCCCCTGAATGTTGTATGATGGAGCGTGATGATGATGGATGATTCTGTTCCGGAATTTGGCGCGTGGTCAGATAAAACATCTTGAAAAACCAATCTATGATCCTTTACGAACCGTGGGACCTGCTATTTGATGAGCGGGATTAGAAAAATGGAACAAAAACCTTTAAAGACTTTAAACACGCCCCCAAAACGATTTCGCAATAATGGCATCGTTTTGGTGTAATAATAATCTTTGACGAGCGAAAGCGGCACCCACCACCCGTTGTCACATGTGGCAGGATTTCAAATGAATGAACTAAAAAAAGTTTTCGTTATCCGCACATATGACGCTTCCAAATCCAAAATTCCCTCTCAAAACGATCTCACGCTGAGCCGATCGAAGCACAACCTTTTTCTTGAACTCCTTTCTCGTTCTTTTTTCAAATGCTTATTTTTTTCTTCACCATTGTCGGCAGGCATCGGGGGTCGGTAAGATTCCTACTCTAACTATAGGCTTTATTAACAAGATTTTGAATATTCTATTGTCGCTAACACTTTCTATGTTCAAAATGTGGAGTTTTTCTCCTTAGTTTGGACATTTTGCTTGAATTATCGCTGGCCAGTTTTGTTAAAAATCCTCACTGCTCTTTTTTTTTGGATCACATTTTGATGAGGGTGAGCGCGTGTATAATTGCTGCCAGGTAGTTTTGGGAATCTGTAATTTATGAATAATTAAAGGATGGCTTATAGTGGAATTTTGTCAAAGTTTTATCGTCTTTTTGATTGAGTTTACGAGTCGATCGTTGTATTACTGAATCAGGATGGCGCGTGAAATGGGCCGCAGGTCGTGGGGCGGTAGCTTTATATCCCATAATACTTAATATTCATCAAGTGTAAAGTTTCATTATAGAAAATCGACCATATAAAGCCCGATTTGTCCTGCTAGATTATAAAACCGTGTATTCGACTGGTTTATTATGAAATGATCGTAAAATATTAATAGGTACCTATCTAGAAGAATGGATACGTTATTTTAATGTTATGGTTTAATATCATGTATTTATACAAACTGATTCGATCTTTTATGAAACCATTATACCTAATGAATTCTAAAGTTAGAAGTGCTGAACTACTAACTCTTGTATAGTATTTATCCAGATCAAACTTCAAAGCAAAAACACAAAAAATGACTTCGCGCCCTTTCCCATACGGCGTGGCACAGTTTAGCCCTTATTCAAATTCATATTAAATTGATTCAATACTCTGGTTCTATCTACCTAGTTATAGTACAGATACAGAATGAGATTCTCGAATCAAATTAATCAGCTAAAAGAAAAGAGCTCGACGATTCTTATCATCACGACCATGTCCTTAGGGGGTGGGCTGATGGAATGGGCATTAGTCCAAACGGAAATCTAATTGAATTGAAATATGTATAATGGCATTGAAATGAGTACTGGATAACTATCTATCTATCTAATTGAATTTCATGGCGACAACACGGCGTCAGTGGTGTTAATTATTTAGAACAACAAACAAGCTTGAATGAAGGGACTTAAATTCGGGAAATTTGTGCCACTGCCACCCTGCACGGGAAACTTAGGAAAAGGCTAATTTGAGGAAAACAATCACAATGGTTTTAATTTTAACTGGTTCGCCGACACATCATAAATAGCAACCCGTAACTGGTTTGCTGGAAGATATATCTTACTAGAGATAAGCTCGCCTTTGTACACCTTTACTATGTATTTTTTGTATTTTTGTAATATGTCTGTGTGCAATAAAGAATTTATGAATGAGTTCGCCATTGTTCGGTCGTTCGCGCGGTGTGCTTCTGAGAGTGAAGGGGTTGAACTTACTACTTACGTAGGTATAAGGTGGCTATGTTGATATGAACGAGAACGAAAACGAGACGTAGATAACAGCGAAATTTTGAAATGTATATTCCATTTTGTAGCGATAGCAAAGTCAACAGAAACACTTAATAAAATAAAAATAAATGATAAGAATGTTATGTGTAACTCCATTATACCTAATAAGGCACCTTTAGGAAAAGACTTCATCAAAATTCCACTTAAATGGAACTTCCACTCAATTAAATGCGTAAATAACTTTTTTCCATATTCAAACTGAATTGTCTCAGAAAGGCTACTACTTACGACATTTGGTCAGACAACATTTGTTGTTTCTAATTCAATTCTCAATCGATCTCTCTCAATGTTTTATAGGTGTACACGTATTTTTGCTGTAGTCTATTATAATTCATTCATTCGTTCATCAATCACCTTTTTTGCAGTCAGTACATTGTGCGAAATCATTCACATCAACATAGGTTGCGATGCTTATTAGACTTACCTTTCTTATGGGAAATACAAAGAGAGAGCGTGGCCGACCCAGGAAGAGAGTCTTTGTGGCAGGGAGTGGAGGGAGATCTCTCATGGATGAGGGGAGAGAGGCCTTTGCCCAGCAGCAGTGGGACATAGCAGGCTCTTAATAATAATAACTTACATAAAGGCTGGAGTTGTCGAGTTGTGCGCAGTATCATATATCAGATGGTTTCTGCGCATGCAAGGTCATTTGTTCAAGTTGTTTGGCGTCATTTATACCTACTTAAAAGTTTATAAAAACAATGTGATTCCGCAGGCAACAAAAAAATCTAGAATACTCTATGAAAAAAATATATTTTCCTAGTTTAAACGCGTTAGAAATTTTGACAATTATTTTCACTTTATAATTTTTAGGGTTCCGTACCCGAAGGATGCCAAACGGGATCCTATTACTGAGACTTCGCTGTCCGACCTGTCCGTCTGTCCGTCCGTCCGTCCGTCCGTCCTGTCTGTCACCAGGCTGTAACTCATGAACCGTGGTAGCTAGACAGGTGAAATTTTCACAGATGATGACGGAGATATTTCTGTTGCCGCTATAACACAAAATACTAAATAACAAAAGAAATTTAATATTTAGGGGGCTCCCATACAACAAACGTGATTTTTTGCTCATTTTTGCTCGATATTGATAATGGTAGCAGGTAGACGCTTAAAATGTTCACAATATATTGGGTATATTATTTACTTAAAAAATTAATAATTAAATTAAAATTAAATTAATATTTAGGGGGGGCTCCCATACAATTTATTTTTTTTGCGTTTTTTTATAGATAATGGCACGGAACCCTTCGTGCGCGAGTCCGACTCGCACTTGGCCGTTTTTTTTAAAGTTTTCAACTTGGTGACTTATGTTTCGATACCTTCGCATTATGCCGACCACCGCCACAGAAATTAGAAATTATACTACAACACGTGTTTCCGATCCTAAATAAATCTCAAGTGTTTGAAACAAATCGTGTCTGTCCCAACATCGGTTGTCGTTCGTCAATCGACAGTGTCTCGTTTAGCACTCCATAAATATGGTGACTTCAAAATATTTTCAAATCACCCCTAGATTACAGAGCTGACAAAAACGCGGGGCAAAAAATCTGGGAGAGCAAGTGGTTCTAAAACTGGCAATTTCGATAACGTAGTTTCATCGTAGTTTTACATATAAAATGTATGATTTATCCGTTCAATAGGGCTTATTGAGAATGGACCTCTCTTCAAAATAATTTTAAACATAAAACAAAGAAAGTAACAGCCAAGGCTGGCACCAACAAAAAGTTGTACGAGAATAACTATCGCGGGGATAACTTGTATGACAAATGACAGTTCAAAATGAGGTGATCTGACCTAGGTGTCACTGGTGTCTATGAAAAAGTAGAAGATACTGGGGCCAATTCTCTAGGACACACTCACTAAAATTACTTGACAATATTAGCTCCGACGCTCTTACGCGGTTGCCATACATTCCATTTTCGAACTCACTTTTGAATTAGTTCATCAGTACATTAAAATAATTCAAAAGTCAGTTCGAAAATGGAATCTATGGCGTCCGCATAAGAGCTGTCAAACTTAATATTGTCAAGTAATTTTAGTCAGTGTAACCTAGAGAATCGACCACATTCTCGAGTAAAAGTTACTCTTTCGTTCGTAAAATTCAGCCTTACTCAGGTATTTTTTTATTTTATTGCACATAAATATATTATGGTAAATTGTACATGTACAAAGGCGAGTTCATCTCTAACAAGTGTTATGATAAGTAGTAGGTACTATATCTACATAATTGAGGTATTCAAGATTCTATACAGAAAACATCATGAGGAAACCTTCATTATCATTATAGTAGACTAAGGGGCCAATTCTCTAGGACACACTCACTAAAATTACTTGACAATATTAGCTCCGACGCTCTTACGCGGTTGCCATAGATTCCATTTTCGAACTCACTTTTGAATTAGTTCATCAGTACATTAAAATAATTCAAAAGGCATTTCGAAAATGGAATCTATGGCGTCCGCATAAGAGTTGTCAAACTTAATATTGTCAAGTAATTTTAGTCAGTGTAACCTAGAGAATCGACCACAATGTTAGAGTATTACTTAATCTATGTCATATTTGTATTAATATGTTTTGTTAAAAACTTATGGGTTCAGTCAGGCCCAAACTAAACGTATATGTACATATTGAATTGAATTGACTCAATAGTTGCGGCAATAGGCTGGCCCCCTGTCACGCAAAATGAAGATTTTAATATCGGCCCCCTAGTACAGTGCCACCAACTTAGCTGGGGCCCGATGCTGCTCTGAGAAACGCACTTATATACTTATACTAATGTACACGCTTGCTTGCAATCTATTTACGATCTATTTGCGATTCTTTAGGAGCATACCAAATGACGCCATTTTGGGTGTTTTAGAAGCGGTAGCGATCCAATATAAGTGCGTTTCTCAGAGCAGCATCGGGCCCCTGTTCAGTTGATAGCGGTCGCTAGTGTCATAGTCATAGTAGTCTTCGTAAATAGTGGACATGTATTCTCTTTGATGGCGGATGACAAGTCCGTAGTACTAATTTTTGGTAGGTGGTAGTGTTTGTACTTAGCACAGCTAACAAAATGAATGCCGCACCACTAATTAATCAAGGGCTAGGTAGGATAGAGGGGATAGTGTGAAGATGGAGGCAGAATTGATTTACAATGGCCCCACACTAGGCGAACCTGGTAGAAATCTCTCTTTAGAGATAAGCTCGCCTTTGCGTATAATGTTTCTTGTAAATGTTTTTTTTTATGTTTCTTTAAATAAGAAATTTATATTAATATTACATAAAATGAATGTATGATTTAATTTATTATAAATTTATCTGTTCAATATCTATCGAACCCACCTGAACAGCTAAGTCGGTGGCTCTGTATGGGACACACCGCTCCGTGACGTAATGTTATGTTTCGCAGACACTTTTAGAACCGCAGCAAAGGAGGCAATGTCGCTTTCTTTAGTAACCCAAGTGCCGGGTTCGATTCCCGGAATGCCCCGAGCAAGGAGGTTGCCGTTGCCGTAACTAATTCTAGGGATATCGCAAAAACTGTATAAGTTATTATTAGAAAAGTCGAGAAATTGTGACATTGCGTTTACTCGCCATCAAAAATCACAGTAATTATTAACGTACCTACTAATATTAACAATTTGCACAGAAGAAACTTATACATTTTAAACAAAGAGTACATATATACACTAACAAATTAATTTCAGTTGAGCACGCCGTCTCCATTGTTCCGGTACTGACGGAAGATCAGCGCCTGAGGAGTCTACTTCTCAGGCACATGCTGAGTCAGAACCCTTTTGCAGATGCCACACCACCCTCAGTTCTAGTGCGATATAGGTACTTTGGTACCTATATCCTATCTATCGTAGTGCAAATTATCTGTGTCTGTATGTTTTATATGTTGTTTTGTTTAGCGCTAAGTATCTTCTATGTTTTATATTGTGTGTGTGTGCGCTGATGCAAATAAATAGATAAAATACAAATACAAATACAAATACGTAGGGTGATTTAATTGGGTCTCAGAAAACCTAACAAACTAACCCTTGATGTGATCCCAAAAAGTACAAGATTTAAGAAAAACTGCTACGCTATGTGCACAGCGATTTGGAACAAATTACCAAGTCACCTCCAAATTATAAGTAACAAACAGAAATTTAAAAAAGTTATAAGATTTTGGTTAATGCAACATATTTTCTACTCGATTAAGGAATTCCTAGAACATAATGTTAAAAATTGTGTCAATTGTAAACTGACTAATTTGTTACCTTCTATTTAAAATTAAGTGGCTCTATGTCATAATTGTTTTTGCATGCTATAATTTAATTAGCTGGATGTGTGTATCTGACAGAAACTATATTATACCACCTTTATATAACCATATCTATCGCAAATAAAAGTCTTTATCTTTATCTCAACATGTCATTGGCGAAATTAGTATTATATAGCAACACACGATATATATAGTTAATAAATTAAACTCCCACGCACGACACGTTACTAAAAACTACAGGATTGTGTAGGAAAGGTCTCCTGAAAAGAGTCAAACAAATTATCTACCCACCAACCCGAACGCCAACTTCTAAGTATTTTGGTAGGTTTTTCGAAGCCTTGAAAGGATATCGTCCGAAAACCTTTAGGACCCGGACGGTGATCTACTAGTACATGCAGTAGGGACTACTCTACCAGACAGGGAGCACTTATCCAGTGGAGAGCGCATAGATACATTTTCCTTTGAAACACAACTCACCAATTTACGGGCGGCGGGGGACGAGGTAAGAGATCTGTGATTGGTCAGCCGCTGCGAAACTGTCCGGGGCGCCGGCGGCGGCCCGTTATCGTACATAGGTTGCGTATGCGAACGTTTGTTTACTACAACAAACATTTGGCGAGCCGCATTCCCCTGCAGGCGCAGTCAATTGGATATATAGTCTCTGCTACCAGATGACACAGCAGGAGTGGCCTTGCAGTACCTATAGTTGGTGTCAATGGCCTAAGTAGCACTTACAAATGGGTTTCAAAGCCCTGAACTGGTATGGCCCAAAACTTTTTGGACTTGGACGATGTTCTGGATAAGCAGTAGGATGTAGTATCGCAAATATGTGGATGTGATCTGGTAGATACAAAAGATGGAACACTTAATGATTCTTACTCAAAATCCATCTTGATAGTTATAGACCCATTATGCTCTAGTATTGATCCTTGGTGAAACCAAACGCCTTTGACTTCTGTCATCCTAGCTGTCACTCTGCATCGGCTATCTTTCTGTTACACCTCGTGTTCCACATCATTATCTTTTTTAATACAACCTGCCCATAGGCACGTATACGTGAAATACAGTCCAATCTTTTATTGAAGACCAACACCAGGATCCCTACTCTACGAGGAAGGACTGGTCCCAACAATCCTACAATGACAATGTTTAATGTAATGATACGAATTGTATATTTTTTAACATAGTTAATCAATGTAGTAGTAATTAGTAAAAGTAATTGTGTTAATATTTCCAATGGTTTTAGAGATATGAGCGAAAAACTGGGAAAAAGGGACCTTAAACTCGCCCCCACCGCTAGCGGCACTGTTAAATGAGACTAATTTGCTTGACTCTTTTCAGGAGTCCTGCCCTACACTACACAATCCTGAAGTTTTTTGTAACTCCCTAATTCACTTCCGCTGATTTTCCTATTTTTACTGGACTATAACTAAAACCTTTTAAAATGGGAGTTAGGCGGGCCATCACAATAATTAGGATGTAAGTTAATTTATTTTTATTTGGCATGTGGAGGTGATGGAACCACTGAAACTATTTTAAACATGCCTAAGAACCATCGCAAGAAATTTTAGTACGATTTACATTAAAATCCGCCCACTTGTATTATCGCTAGGCTGCCACGAACACGAACATAAACAGACAGACAGACGCTTCTTTGTAACACACTTACATCATTATATAATATAATACTTATACACAGGGTTATAAAGAATTTGGTTAAACTACATTCTTGTTGCAAATACTTTTACCAACCGATGTGGGAAAAGGTTTGTTGGATCGATTTGAAATATATTAAGTTTTTGACTTAGTTTTTAGGGTTCCGTACCCGAAGGGTGCCAAACGGGACCCTATTACTGAGACTTCGCTGTCTGTCCGTCCATCCGTCCGTCCGTCCGTCCGTCCGTCTGTCACCAGGCTGTATCTCATGAACCGTGGTAGCTAGACAGTTGAAATTTTCAGAGATGATGAATTTCTATTGCCGCTATAACAACAAATACTAAAAATCAAAAGAAATTTAATATTAAGGGGGGCTCCCATACAACAAACGTGATTTTTTTTGCTCATTTTTGCTCGATATTGATAATGGTAGCAGGTAGACGCTTAAAATGTTCACAATATATTGAGTATATTATTTACTTAAAAAATAAATAATTAAATTAAAATTAAATTAATATTTAGGGGGGGCTCCCATACATATTTTTTTTGCGGTTTTTATAGATAATGGAACGGAACCCTTCGTGCGCGAGTCCGACTCGCACTTGGCCGGTTTTTTTCTAAATTCATCTTAAATCTGTCGCGGGGCTGAGCACAGAATATATATACCTAATCTAAAGGTTCTTAAACGAAACGTCAAAACTTGAAGTAGAATCATCAATTTACAGAATTTTCGACTACTGTGAGCCGACGGTATTTCTGCGAAAGATCTCAAATCCTTCGTCCCCCGTGGTACACCACAGTGCACTTTGGCCTGTGATATTTCTAGCAGTGTTATTAACACTAGTACCAGGGTTGTTTTGGCCCGCTCTGGTACCACCAACAGCTCTGGTAGTACCACGGGAGAATTTTATTCCCCATAGTCCTAATGGCCAATGTCATGGTTGATTTGATCACCCCAAGAGAAGGCTACAGATCGGTCGGCAGACCACCTGCCGGATGGTCCGATGACAATAGCAAGGATAGCAGGAACACAAAGGACGCGGGATGCACAGCACCAAGTTGAATGGCGTATACATGAGGAGGCCTACACTCAACAGTGGATTCCCTGAGAGGCTGATGATGATCATTCATTAACCGACTTCCCAAAGGAGGAGGTTTACAATTCGTTCGGATGTTTGTTTTATTTTTTATTTTTTTTATGTATGTGCCCCGATAGCGCCTAAACGGGTGGACCGATTTGTAAAATTATTTTTTTGTTTGAAAGGGTTTACCTTCCCATTGGTCCCATTGACACCAGGTCAGGATCTGATGATGGGATCCTGGAGAAATCGAGGGAACTCTTCAAATATTATGAGCAGACCTATAGTGATTTTTGTGTTTTTCATAATAACTCGTGCAAATGCACATGGTAAGCATAATATTATGATGCGGAACTGCTGATGAAGACCACATATGGCCACCAGATCTGCTCAATACTAGGTACAAATACAATGCGTGGCTGACGGGCAGGCAACGCATAGCCTAAACCGGTGGACCTAGAGCCATGAAACTTTGTACAGGGGTTCCTTAGTAGCGTGGGGTAGCACTGAGATGGGATTTGACAAAATTAAGGGGATAAGGGGTTACAGTTTGTATTAAACTCAATCTAATCAAATAGGGTTTGTGGAAGTCGGTTTTTTCTAAAGTTTACTTTTTGTTTCAATTATTTATGTACCTATAATACCCAGAGACTATATATACAATTAACTGCGCTTGCGGGGGAATGCGGCTCGCCAAACGTTAGTTGTATTCAACGAACGCAACCTATGTACGATGACGGGCCGCCAGACAGTTTCGCAGCGGCCGACCAATCACAGCTCTCTTACCTCGTCTCCCGCCGCCCGTAAATTGCCGTTCCCTCTTTTCTCAGATAGCGTTGATCTGTCTGTTTAACTGGGGCTTTTGACATTTTACACGTACAAAAACTGTCAAAAAAGTTATCTGACTGATTATCCGTCTCTTGAAAGACCCGCGCTAAAATGAATAACTGCGCACCATTGCCTCTCTGCATAATAAGGAGATGCAGGAAAACGCAGGAAGGTTGTAGTCACAGTGTACATTTGGGATGACAGAGATTGAAACAAAAAATAGGTAATTATCTGAGCTTAGTCCTTTCCGCGTAAGCGTTAGTTTTGAAGGAGTTCAATAGGAAGACAAGTATGGAGGAGGTTTATAGATACTTTTATATAAGGTTTTATTTTTATTTTAATACAGGGTGACATTTAATTAGCTGACCATATTTTGGTAAATGATAGTACCCATCATTATGAAGAACTTTCCCGTGGAACATATGGTCGCAAACAAAAAGTCTTTTTGGGTCTCCCATAGTAACTTGAAATCAGCTGATCGGGGCAATGTACTGGGGGACGCAATTTTTTTTTCATTTGCTACTATATGTTTCTCGGGGAAAGTTGTTCATAATGATGGGTACTATCATTCCCCAAAATATGGTCAGCTAATTAAATGTCACCCTGTATAGAGCTCATTAATGTCACCACCAAGAGGCACAGTCCTTTACCCTTATACGAGTAAGATTGAGCCATACTCCACCGCGCTGGCTCAGTGCGAGTTGGTTGAGGAGTTTGTACGACCACTACATGCGTACCAGGGATAGTAGCCGGGAAACCAAAACACGGACCGATCCCTTAATGTTCTTGGGATAAATTATTTTTATCATCGAAAAAAAACACAAAAGCCCTGACAACAATTAATGGATTTTTATTTAATAAAGCCTTTTCGCCCTTTCGCCTTTCGACCAACCGAGATGTCTCGACCCGTTTTCGATCGAAATAAATATAAATCGAGATCATTTTCGACGGATTTAGGCGGTATCAAAACAGATACACAGATGGACACGAGTGTAAGCATAGGAACGGAAAGACTAGACCTCGTTGAAGAAACAATTTTCCTTGGAATCACTATAGACTCGAAACTTCAATGGGGTCCTCATGTAACTAGTCTCTCACGAAGACTTAGCTCAGCTGCTTATGCGGTCAGGCAAATCAGACACATCACAGATGTAGGAACTGCCAGATTGGTTTACTTTAGTTATTTCCATAGTATTATGTCATACGGAATACTGCTTTGGGGGAGAGCGGCAGATATAAACACAATATTTGTCTTACAAAAAAGGGCCATTCGGGCTATCTATCAACTAGATGCTAGGCAATCACTAAGGGACAAATTCAAAAATATCAATATACTTACTGTTACCTGTCAATACATTTATGAAAATATCATGTATACCAGAAAAAACATAGGTTTATTTAAGACTTTAGGTCATAATCATAGTATTAGCACTAGAAATAGAAATAAGATTGCTATGCCCGCGTTCAGACTCAGTAAGGTTGCTCACTCTTTTATGGGAGTATGTGTTAGTTTTTATAATAAAATACCTAATGAAGCAACGGACCTACCAGAAAGGAGGTTCAAAAACTATGTCAAAAACGGCCTATTGAAGAAGTCATATTACAGTGTAAAAGAATATTTAGATGACAAAACTGCATGGTCTTTACCATCTCAGCGCACAGAAATCCAAAGAGGGGCGATGGACTGAGTCAGTACGTCTCTCCTCGGTGTATTTCCTTAGACTTAAGTAGAAATACATAACATTGTATTTTCAAGGCTCTGATATTTTAAAAGAGGTACGGGGGAGGTTTCTTGCCCTTCTTTGCTCCATCCCTAAGCCCACAACTTCCGAACGGGCGGTAGTATACAAAAATATTAATATTATGTTGACGTTGACTAAGTAATATGTATGATTTTATGGTCAATAAAAAAATTTGAACTGAACTGAACCGATATCTCGACTGGGGAGATAATCTCGATAGCGCGAGAATCGGGGGCCTGGGGAGCCCTGCGCAGCGCACCTAATAATGGATCTGGGGTTAAAATATCTACGAAGAAGTATACTCCATACTTAATGTGCTCTCTGTACAGTGCCATCTGTCGGCACATTTGGTACAGCCACATGTCGGAAATGGAACTCTCAAAATTAGCTGAGTGAAATGACGTCACAGATTTCCAGTTTGTACGGTAGTGGCACGAATATGAATCCACAACACGGTATTCAAGTATTTATTGCAATAAATTACATGTCGTATTATAGGTGTTATTATAAAATAAATAACCGGCCAAGTGCGAGTCGGACTCGCGCACGAAGGTTTCCGTACCATTATCTATAAAAAACCGCAAAAAAAAAAAAAAATTGTATGGGAGCCCCCCTAAATAATAATTTAATTTTAACTATTTATTTTTTGAGTAAATAATATACTCAATATATTGTGACTATTTTAAGAGTCTACCTGCTACCATTATCAATATCGAGTAAAAATGAGCAAAAAAATCACATTTGTTGTATGGGAGTCCCCCTTAATATTAAATTTCTTTTGATTTTTAGTATTTGTTGTTATAGCGGCAACAGAAATACATCATCTGTGAAAATTTCAACTGTCTAGCTACCACGGTTCATGAGATACAGCCTGGTGACAGACAGACGGACGGACGGACGGACGGACGGACAGCGAAGACTCATTAACAGGGTCCCGTTTGCACCCTTCGGGTACGGAACCCTGAAAACTGTCAAAATGGACCAGGGACCTTGCCAGGACCTGTCTACAGTGGTGACATCTGAAGTAAGCGATAGGCAGGTTTTAAGCCCATTGGTTTGCTTGGTTTAGTTCTTGTCGCCTCCCAAATCGTAGCTTTTATGGATAATATTTAAACGATGCCCAAACGTGACATGTTGTTCTTTACATGTTCAACCTAACACGAAGGATGAAGGGTACTTCAGCTACCCTCACCCGTCATCCCAGACTGTCTTCACCAATCGACCAAATTACTAAAAATATAGCCAATAAGCGTTGCCTAAGCCCGGGTCTCTCAAGAGACAGATAAACAGTCCGATGACTTTTTAGGGTTCCGTACCCGAAGGGTGCCAAACGGAACCCTATTACTGAGACTTCGCTGTCTGTCTGTCCGTCCGTCCGTCCGTCCGTCCGTCTGTCACCAGGCTGTATCTCATGAACCGTGGTAGCTAGACAGTTGAAATTTTCACAGATGATGTATTTCTGTTGCCGCTATAACAACAAATACTAAAAATCAAAAGAAATTTAATATTAAGGGGGGGTCCCATACAACAAACGTGATTTTTTTGCTCATTTTTGCTCGATATTGATAATGGTAGCAGGTAGACGCTTAAAATGTTCACAATATATTGAGTATATTATTTACTTAAAAAATAAATAATTAAATTAAAATTAAATTAATATTTAGGGGGGGCTCCCATACATTTTTTTTGCGGTTTTTTATAGATAATGGCACGGAACCCTTCGTGCGCGAGTCCGACTCGCACTTGGCCGGTTATTTTGACACTTTTTGAACGTGTGAAATGTCAAACAAAAGCCCCAGATAGACAGACAGATAAACGCCATCTGAGGAGGAGAGCGCGGCACTACGTCACACAGCCTTTCGCGCGATACAGTTTTTTTTCGCGCATTTCAGGTAAATGCGCTGTTCATAATTCATAATTTCTTTATTGCACACAAAAAAAAAGTTAACAAAGCACGGTAGGTAATATAAAGTGTACAATGGCGAGCTTATCTCTAAAAAGAGATCTCTTCCAGCAAACCAAGTTTCGATGAGAGAGGTTGATAGCTGACCGGGGGTAGACCCATGTGTACAACAATAAAAAGGTTGCATACATAATTCTAAAATTTACTTATATCCTAGACATAAAGACTAAAATCATATAAAATATGGTAGATACCTATATAACATTATACTTTTTAAATAAATACAAAAATATATTATATGCTGTTCTTGGTCGCGATCAATGTTAATTTGCCCAATTAATATTTTATTCACTTATCTTATTATTTCCCCAATAAAAATTTCTAACAAGATTATTTTGTAAGGTAAGAAGAGTAATGTAAATACGTAAATACAAAAATTATCCCATACCTGAAAAGTAATGCCATTTTCAGGCCCACCCCGCGCCCGCCGGTTAGTTTAGTTCCGCTACTCGATCAGAGATGGCGCTACTAGTGTCTTATCGCTTGGCGGTGCAAATGTAGAGAGGAGACTACCATGGCTACATATAGCTATAGTTTTATGAATGCTGCTAACATAATTAAAGATTGTTCAAGGAAAGTAATGAGAATAATATAGGTAGTTAAGATAAGATAAGATAAGAATCCGTTTATTCACTGATAATAAGATACAACACAGATACAGTTCACAGACAGTTAGAGAAATGATTCAAATTGAGTTTAAAAGGGCATGAAAATTCCTCACTTCCATTAGAACTATCGGAATTTTCGGTGAGACACGTCTCTCTCAAACTCAAATAATTTGTTTATCAATTGTGGTTATAGAAATGTAGCAGTTTGAGCTCCCGACAGTGAACCCTACGAATCTTACCTTTACTTTACTTTACTTTATACTTTATTGCATAAAAACAGAATACAGACACTTAAAAATGAAAAAAAAAAAATGTACAAAGGCGAACTTATCTCTAATAAGAGATCTCTTCCAGCAAACCTAGGATGGACAGGATTAATTAACAAAAGATAGACCTCCACGTGTCCGTCTCTAATCTCTCAGTTACGGCGAAGGTCTAGCCGCCTGTCACGCAAATTGGAGTATCTAAGTGTCGAATTACCGCCTAAACGCTGTCTCTGCCGCTCCATATGGGAAAAGGCGTGACGTTGTTAAGGTGTTTTATAGTCGAATTACTAATTTATAATATGGACGTCGAAGTTAAAGGCCATGGTTAGATTTAGTGCTTCGAGATTGGGGATTTGAGTTAAAGTTATAGTATCTGCGGTTATAGTAACAATAGTGTTTGTTTATTGTTTCATTATTTTTAACCGACTTTAAAAAGGAGGGGATTCTCAATTCGGTTGTATGTTTTTTTTTGTATCATTGTTATGTTTAATGTGTGTTATTGTGATTTCAAAAATTCTATTTTTTTTTTGAAAGGGTTGCCTACTCTTAAGCTTGGTCCCATTTTTTGAAAATAAGGAATCGGTCCAGTAGTTTGGTTATAACATGAAAATACCTGAAAAGTATAATGTCCTAACGTAATACGGTAAACTGAATATCGTATTGTTTCGTTTCTGTGACTGCGGGCTGACCTGAGGGACCAATATTAGTCCATATTGTGTAGTATGTGTGGACTTAACAGGCAGAATACAGATGTTGTAGGCTCATTTAATTCGTAATTCGTAAAATCTTTATTATACTCACATAACAGTAAAAATAGCTTAACATAGAAAAAATATGTACAAACGCGAGCTTATCTCTAATAAGAGATTTCTTCCAGCAAACCATGTTGGGTAGGAGACGGAGATGATAGGTAAGGGGAAGAATTGCGCGTACAATAAAACTATTCTAGTACCTATAATACATAGATATTATAATAGGCTACATAATAGACTACACTATATAATAGACTACATACACAGTTACATAAATACAGCTTAACAATAAATATCCTATGAATACACTAATACATACCAGTATATATCTAAATTGACAGTGAAAGATAGTGCTTCTTTAGTCGGTTTTTAAAGATATTTATCATTTTTGTGTTTTTAGACGACATTCGCAACGCGAGCAGCGAGGATTGAGTAAAAGGTCTCGAAGTCGTTTTTTTTTAAGTTTTTAACTTTGTGAATTACTATTATTATTATATTATCCTGAGCGGTCTCCCTCCACTCCTCATTATCCCATCCAACTCATCACTCCAGCTCTTCCTGGGTCAACCACGCTTTCTTCTTGCATTTTCTGGGAGTCAGTCTGTGGTTCTCTCAGCCCAGACGTTTCGGCGAGATATTAATAATTACAAACCAAGGTCAACGAAGATTGCGGAAGTGAGAAGCGAATGTAACTCAGGAATAGGAACAAGTGGGACGGCAATTCTGCGCTCGCGATTAAATCAATCAATCAATCAATCAATCAAAACGTTTATTTGCTTAAAAATATGTGTATACATAAGATCTTAGCTAAGCAGTGTAGTATCAACATATTCACCATCTAAAAGTTGGTGTGCAAATATTTTATTATGCCTAGACTCATTAAAATAAAATAAAATTATTCAAATCAATTAGTATTAAATATGTCATTAACCTTATAATATAATTTGTCCATTAGATAAATAAATAATTTAGTTTTAAATATGTTAAATGTCAGATTTTTCATGTCATCGGGGATTTTGTTATAGATTTTGATTGCCATGCAATAGGCACTATTAGAATATAATTGTAATCTTTGTGGGGGAACATATAATTTGTCTTTGTTTCTACCTCTAGCATTGAACATTTCACAGTTTTTCTTAAACATATCTGGATATTTTTTAACAAAAATGCACATTTCATATATGTATAGGCACGGCAGGGGAAGTATCTGTGTTTTTTTAAACAAAGGCTTACAACTATCCAGATAACCAACACCACATAATGCTCGGACACATTTTTTTTGTGTTTTAAACGCCCTGTCAAAGTCCACGGAGTTACCCCACATAATTAAACCATACCGTAGTACTGACGAAACGTATCCGTGGTATGCCGACAGAGTTGCATCTCTTGTTGCCACTTCTCTCATACGTCGTAACACATAGACAAACCTATCTAGTTTCAGACATACCTTGTCTATGTGGGCTTTCCAACTGCAATGTTTGTCTATTACTATTCCTAAAAATAAGGTAGAGTCAACGTCTTCAATATCAGTTCCTTTAAACTTAATACACATCTTTGGTGCGGAGTGATTGTAGCAAGTCTGAAATTGTATTATTTTAGTTTTTTCTGTATTCACCTTCAAATTGTTATTTTCTAGCCATGTCACAATATCATTGAGGGCTTCACTTACTTCAGACTCTAAAGCATTACGATTATTACATTTAATAAGGAGTGTAGTGTCGTCCGCAAAAAGGACGCAGTCATTTTTCGTTACGTTAGGTAAGTCATTTATATATAAAAGAAATAATAATGGGCCTAAGACGCTGCCTTGTGGTACACCATAGTTGTTCACACGGTAGTTAGATTGAGATGTTATTTTCGTTCTATCGACGACTCTATTTATTTCAACGCATTGAGTCCTATGACTAAGATAGCTTTTAGCCCATTCTAAGCAGTTACCTCGTATGCCGTACTTGTTGAGTTTGTCTAGTAGAGTTGGATGAGAAACGAAGTCGAAAGCTTTGCTCATATCTAGGAATATTGAGGCTACCGACTTTTTGTCATTCAGACTTTGTACGACGTTTTTCATAAGAGCAAAGCATGCTAAGGTCGTAGAAGAATTTTTACGAAAGCCAAACTGTTCCTTCTTTAATATATTGAGTTGTGTTACAAAGCTGTATATTCTTTTGTACATCGTCCTCTCCAGTATTTTAGAAATAACAGGGATTAAGGTAACTGGTCTGTAGTTATTCATGTCACTTTTATCTCCTTTTTTATGAAGGGGTTTAACAATAGATTGTTTAAGGCGAGTTGGAAACTTTCCTTCTATGAATGTTAAATTTATAATGTGTGTAATTGGTTTCGCAAGGAATTGTGCGCAGTTTTTTAATAGTTGTGTACCAATGCCATCATATCCTGTGGAGTTTGTATTTTTTAAATGTTTAATTACTGAAAATACTTCTGTTTCATCCACAGAATAACGTAAGCGCCAAAACGGAAAAAAATACATAAATAATTGAAACAAAAAGTAAACTTTAGAAAAAACCGACTTCCACAAACCCTATTTGATTAGATTTGAGTTTAGTACAAGCTGTAACCCCTTATCCCCCCCCCCCTTGGGGAATTAATTTTGTCAAATCCCATCTCAGTGCTATGCTACCCCACGCTACTAAGGAACCCCTGTACAAAGTTTCATGGCTCTAGGTCCACCGGTTTAGGCTATGCGTTGCCTGCCCGTCAGCCACGCATTGTATTTGTACCTAGTATTGAGCAGATCTGGTGGCCATATGTGGTCTTCATCAGCAGTTCCGCATCACAATATTATGCTTACCTTGGGTAAATGCACGAGTTATTGCTAAAAACACAAAAATCACTATAGGTCTGCCTATAATATTTGAAGAGTTCTCTCGATTTCTCCAGGATCCCATCATCAGATCCTGTGTGTCAATGGGACCAATGGGAAGGTAAACCCTTTCAAACAAAAAAATAATTTTCTAAATCGGTCCATCCGTTTAGGCGCTATCGGGACACATACATAAAAAAAAATAGAATTGTAAACCTCCTCCTTTGGGAAGTCGGTTAAAAACAATCTATTACATTTCAATCTTCAAATCGCTAGTAACAACAATGCCCACATATTACAATTAAAAGAAAGATCGTATTTACAACTACTGTGCTATAATAGAAAAAAAATTTAGAAAAAAGGGTTTTTTTTTCTATGGAGAAATTTTTATCCAAACTCGTATTCCTTCATGAAAACCCTAGTCAAATTACATATACCAGAAATTGATTACGATTTGCCTAATATTTCCTGAAATACACAAGAAATAAAAACCGGCCAAGTGCGAGTCGGACCCGCGCACGAAGGGTTCCGTACCATTATCTAAAAAAATAATTGTATGGGAGCCCCCCCTAAATATTAATTAAATTTTAATTTAATTATTTATTTTTTAAGTAAATAATATACTCAATATATTGTGAACATTTTAAGCGTCTACCTGCTACCATTATCAATATCGAGCAAAAATTAGCAAAAAAAATCACGTTTGTTGTATGGGGGCCCACCTTAATATTAAATTTCTTTTGATTTTTAGTATTTGTTGTTATAGCGGCAACAGAAATATATCATCTGTGAAAATTTCAACTGTCTAGCTACCACGGTTCATGAGATACAGCCTGGTGACAGATAGACGGACGGACGGACAGACAGCGAAGTCTCCGTAATAGGGTCCCGTTTGGCACCCTTCGGGTACGGAACCCTAAAAAGCACCCCTAATTTATTCATGATGTGCCTTAAGAGTCATAAAATTAGTTAAACCACGCGTAAAAAAAATATGGCTCATTAATATCCCTACCGAGAGGCACGGGCGGGCCTCGGACACGGGTAAGATTGAGCCATACTCCATCACGCTGGCTCACCACCACACATTAATATGGTTAAAGGTCCGTATACAACGTATAAATGAATTAACGCAAAATGAGAAACTACTTAGGGACATCATTTTGAGCAACTTTCATTATGAAACCAATTTGATCAGAGCATCTTTATCTGTCACTTCCCGGTACATTTTGGCCTGAGTGGGTCAGCTGATTTGTATGGAGAAGGGAAAAACAAAGTTGATCTGATCAAATCGGTTTCATAAAGAATGTTGCTCAAAATGATGTCCTTACCAAAGTAGTTTCACATTTTGCGTTAATTCATTTACTCCTGTATACGTAAGTACGCCCGAATGTCTATCTAGTTTTATACTTGGTACCTAGATAGTTGGTCATCCTAGGTCCTAGTGCTCCTAGGTCTAGTGGGTTTCACCTTGCTTCTCACGCAGGAGATGCAGGTCAGAATCTCGGTGCTGACCATCTACCAAAGAGATGATTAATTTGTCGTACATTATCGGACACTCCGTGTTTCGGATGGCACGTTAAGCTGTAGGTCCCGGCTACTGTCACTACTTCGTAGTATGTAGTAGTCGTAAAATCCCCTCCACCAACCCGCACTGAGCCAGCGTGGTGGAGTATGGCTCAATCTTACTCGGATCCGGGTAAAGGCCTGTGCCCCTCGGTGGGAACATTAATGGGCTACATTTATTTTTTTTTACCTAGATAGGTACTTTGCATTGTGTCGTGTCGTGCGAAAGTGCCCTTAATAAATTATCGATTTAATTTAATTTCATTCAGAATATAGACCCTTGACGACCTCGGTGGCGCAGGCAGCGGTTGCGCATCTGCCTACCATGCGAGAGTCCCGGGTTTCAATCCCGGCTGGGGACAAAAAAAGATAAGCCCCAGGTCTTGGATGTTTACATGTTTGTGATGTCGCTGTCTCTGGTGGGTGTCAACCTATCCTAGTGTGGGGCCAGGAGCAATATATGTACCTGTATGTAAATGTTATGTTTATGTTTGTTAGGTAACATCAAAAGAAAACATATGTACAAAGGCGAGCTTATTTCTAAAAAATAGTTTTTTGAATTTGAATTATTATAGGATATCTATAATATTTTATTTTATCTTTTTGGAGTAAGAAATTACACAAGTTCTACGTCTTCACAAAAGAAAACAAATTTTGTTTGGTTAATTTCAGACATACACATTACATCACATTATGGACATAAGTATACCTTTAAATAAAATTAGTTAATAAATTAGTTAATAAATAAAAAGTAAGTAACTTTATTTCGATCAAATCATTCCTAAGTATTGATGTAGCTAAAACGTCCCCCTGGTAAACTACTTAAGAGTGCGCGTTTCATTTTTATATTTTGTAGAACAAACGTATTTTTGATATTATAATTTTTTGGAAGTGCATATCGATTTATTTTTGATTATATATCCTTTATAATGCCTTTATTTAAGTTTTTATCAGATTGGTTTTATTAATAACACTACACGTTAGTAATTAGAGGAGCAGATAATACCTACGATATCTTATTAGAGTCAACCTTGAAATCTTTGTTTATTATTAGCAAATTGGTATCCGGGTAGTTCCGTAGGTATGACGAAGTAGAAAATTCATCACCTGTTCGTATGCATTTGAGTAAAACACTAACAATAACACTAAAATGTGACGTTGTGACGTTGCATCATCAAAGTTTTTTGTAAAAGATTTATGTAAGGTAGGCAGGTTTGTAGACGGTGAGCAGACTTGCAAAGTTTTCACATCAAGCACTTGGGATATTGTCGGGGATGCACGCATGCGCAAAACGAACGTCACTTTTCTGTGGTGCCTTCCTACTTCCAGTTATTTAATTGTGAAAATAAAGTTTTCCGTTTTCACGAAGCATCACCCGAAATTATATTCGATTCCAATGGTTTCAAGGGCCTGAAAAACTGCCTGCGCCTGCAGACCTGAAGCCGTCATCATACCGCACAAAAACATACCCCTCATCAAACATTCACAAAACATCATCAATAAAGGCACCGCCGATACCTACGTTCCGACCGAGAGGAACTCAGCAATTTTGATTAGGCAGCAGCAGAAAATCCGCACGAGGAAAACTCGCTTATAATTGCCGCAAAAAGCGGCGAAAAAACACGCGCGACCATCGTTGTGGACGCGCGCGCGCGGAGTGAGGGCGGGCGAGGCACACAGGCGCGCTGGCGACGCGCGGCCAGGGCGCGCACTGATTGGTCGAGCCGCGACGAGGCGGGCGGCCACGCCCCGGCGTCGGCCCCGCGCGGCCACTCCGCGGCAGTGTCGGTCTGACCGCCGAGCGCGCCGGGTCATTCGCACATCCCGTGCCTCGCTCGGCTCCGCCGCGTAAACGCAAACCTCAAACAAACCCCGTCAAACTTAACCTACCGAGTCCGTCGCGAGTGCAGTATGACACTAGTGAGGTAGCGGGCCGCTGTGACGGACCGGGTGTCGATCAATACATGTGGTGGTGCACGTGCGTGTGTGTGTGTTAGGTTGGGCCCGTGACGAACAACATTCGTGGTGGCCAGCGGAGCTTTGCACCCGGGCTCGGGCCGAGCTTTCATGGCTCAGCCTAGGGTATGTACTCGAAACCACCATACATAAACCCCCGCCCCCTCTTAAAGCATTGATAACTCAACACATAGACGGTCTAGGTAAAAATGTTCAGGGTTAGGATAAAAGTGATAATAAAGATGAGGTAAAACAGGCAATAATGATATTAGTGATAGGTAACACTGAAACCATGAGACGGAAGAGACAAAGTGAAGTTTAAATAGCCGTAGATGACAATAAAGAAGAATCATAAGTGCTACTTGAAAAACAAACTAAAACAAATTGAGACATGATCCCAAAAAGCTGGATGACGTCCGAGACGATACATTAAACATGTCCTAACACCAGGGACCTGTTTTAACAGCGGAGACAAGACTTGAATGCATAATAACACTTTAAAATGCAGAAGCGCCCGGCGAGTCATTTCGGGCATAATAGTAACCAAATGAATACGTAATAAAATGAAATATTCTATGATAATGACAATATAACTATGTTAAACACTAGATAGTGAAGTACCTTAACGCAAATTAGAATCAATCTGATAACAAAATAATAGAGTAAATATCACGATGATAAAGTATCAGTTACAAACTAAAGCAGCATGCGAAGCATGATGCGAAGAACAAAATAAATTATTTCAAATCTCCAGCAAAAGAGTCTAAAAGTAAAATTTTCACAGTTCACGATAAAGAGATGGACACCTGATGGGATGAAAAGGCGGCTGTAACCGCCGGGAATAATAATGGGATAAATGCAGAACCCTGCGGGACACCATTGTCGATCTCGATGCTCTTCTGGGGACAACCGTAAAATCTGTAACTGCGTTACAAGCGACTCAGTGCGCCTGGGCACACACAAAAGGACTTTCTGGAAACTGCCAACAATGCAACCAAAACTTACAATGTGACTTGGAAAAAATGTCCCCACAATACGGTCTAACGGCATTTTTGAAAAAGGACACTTTCCAAAGCTCTTTTGCTGCTGCTGCTGGAACATTGTCTTTGGATCGTAAATAATAATTTGTTAATCCTTTGATATTATTGAAATGTATCGTTGATTTAATGATGTTTTAAAATATCTCAGAAAAAATATTACGTCTAGTTTTATCTTATCATTGGAATGAAGAGTTCGATAAATAAATTTGAATAAATCAATATCTAAGTGATGAATGTCTTTTGACTTATTCGTATGTACTTATATTATACAGAAAAATGTATACACATATAGATAGATAAATACTTGGTTAATACCTTACATGAATTATTTGATAGCTACCTGCAGTTTATTTTGGAATACCTAGCTATAATTTCTAATGAAAAGTTTTAAATATCAGGCCTGAAAACAAGGAATAAACTTATAATTAATCTTCAAAATCATGCCACATGTCAATAAGGAAGTACCTACGTAAGTAGGTAGATAAAATGAAACTTGCGTTTTAGTACCTACTAATCTATCCATCCACGTTGATATTCAAAATATTAATAAAGATATAATTAAATTTAGTACAAATTAATGAATGAGTCCATCAACACCAAGTGATAGTACTCCGTCGGATAAATGACACATAATTTTCTTTTAAGTTTATTTAAAAGAAAATGTAGAGTATACCAATTACCAACTAACTAACGCAATTTACTTTTGTGGTATTTTGAAAGTTAAACAATTTACCTAAATAAATATTCACAGAAAATGTGCTACAGCTGACTGGTTGGTTGACTGACAACCTGCCGAAATAATGTTTCTTAGAAAAGAGACTTGAATATTTTCTATTAACATTTATAAAAAAATAATTAGAAAATTTAATATTTTTTTTCAGACTAGACTCGGTAGAGAGATGTTATTTAAATAAGTAAAGATAAAAATCTGCAAACCTATGTACATACCTAGTAACAAATGAACGAAACACAAAGCAGCGTAAGTACTGAAATAATTTATCTTAGTGAAGCGTTGATTTACAAAATTTAGAATACTATATTTAAAGGTATTTAATGTAGATACCAAAGTTTAAATGTAAGTTTATGATGTTACGCGTAGTAATAGGGTTTTTTTTGGGAAAGACAATAAATTCGGTGCACCGTGAATTTATTTAAATACAACTTATTCAGGTAGGTCTTGGAGTGGCGTGGCATAGAACTATAAAGTTATTTAACTGTTATAATAAAATCTGCATGTACAAAAATGTGATGGTTCCTCATAAAATGTTAATCTAAGACGATCTAGAAAACAAACAAAAGATCTTAATCAGGTCGTAAACGTTCTTTACCACCTTATGTTTAGATTAAGGGTCATAACATGACTTTCTATTTTAACGGTAATATGTAAAATGGATAATATTTAATGCCATCTTCAATTCTGTACTGTATCTAAATTCAAGGTCAAAAAACTTGCTTAAAATAGACTCCGAAACTCAAGTCCATGCGTGGTGAATAAAATTTCCAAGTCCGACGGTTCTGTTCAAATATTTTATCTTGAGAGTGCATCATACATTTATTAACGCCTGTGATACTACAGCCAAACGCACTGTTGAAAGTTATTTCTGTATGGAAAAAGAAAGCTAGATAAAAAGTTCTTAATATTAAAATAAAAATATATGTATTTAGGTACATAACGCATGTAGATATATGATGTTTTTTTTTGTAACCTATTTTTTTGTAACATTAATTACAAAATAATTTCAAATACATAAAATTAATGTGTAATAAATATTACATTCAGCCATAAATAATGAATGAAATAGGCCTCTAAAACCAAAATAAATATTTATGAAATACGTATTATCATTATTTATTAAAGATTATATATGCTATCTTGTAGCATTGTATTTATCTGAGTGTAATATGTAATGTGCATAGTAACAAAGTTTAAATACCTATAAGAAAATATCCAAAAATAACTGCGAAAATGTATTATTATAACTGCCTATATGACGACAATTCGATCAAAATTATGTTGACATTATACTTGACGCCTCATTGTGCATTGGATCAAAATCATAAAGTTTTATGACGACAGATAACATATCAATTTGTCCACTAATATGTGTAGCTCGCTGTAATCAGCTGATATGATAGCGACCAGTTCAGGTTTGGCTATGACCCATAAAACTGAGAATTATGCGATATTTTCGTCGTATATTTTGATATAAATAAATTTTAACGTATCGGAATGTGCAACAAAAAATCGATGCGGAGTCTTAATGTAAATGTAAAAAATGTTGTCGCAGGGTATTTTTACGTTATTCTCACATTAAATCTCACGTTATTTTAATTAAAATTTTGTGATACAGCTAAAGTAACATTATATCGATTATATCAAGAAATATATACAAAAGTAAATATTATTTAATAGGCAACGTGGTGCATGTAAGAATAAAAATAAAATGTTTAGTACGATTTTTATATTTATTTATAACCAAAAATGTTCCAATGTAAATGTAAATTAGGTAAATATAGCCCATTAATGTCCCCACTGAGGGGCACAGGCCTTTTCTCGGATAAAAGTAAGATTGAGCCATATTCCACCACGCTGGCTCAGTGCGGGTTGGTTGCTCAATGTTACAAAATATTTTAAAATTTAATGAATACACACTTTTTTGAAATCTTTTTTGTATATATGTCGTAGCCACCACGTCGTCAAATGGCCAGCCATTTCATGAAATGGCCAAGCGAATACCTACTGGCCATATCGTGATTTTTAATGAAAACATGTCTTTTTAAAAGCATTTTTAATCAGCACTACGTGATGTTTTTTGTGTTTTACGTGTCAAACTAACACGTAGTCTTTAGTTGCGCTCGCACCTTTAGTCTTCACCTAAGCTACCGCAGTGTTTGCCCTAATATATTTCATCGTTTTATGATATTCCACTGTTAGCCATTTCATGATATGGCCAATTCCACGATATGGCTACGACATGTATATAAAGATAATCTATACTTATTATAGCAGAACAAAGTGTTCAAATTGCCGATACACTTAAAAATAATGGAAATAGGCAATCAAAACGCGAATAAAAAACGTTTAAAAAAATGTAAATCCTATAGCGTCCTGATAGCCGGCCGCCATTACTGTTTGACGTTTTTTTTTTCTAAGATGGCGCCAATCGGACGTTGAGTCCATGCATATGGCATTAAACTTATTATTGGCACTTACTTTCAACAGTTAAGATAATACCAGTATTGTAAAGGTATCGTACAGTTTTCGCGATAAAGGAGTCGATTTTAATTTTTTTAAGTGCTGGAAAATGCTTCACCATTAGTAATGTCGCAGGAATGATAAGCAGAAAGGAGTTAACGATGGCTTTTGAACTTTTTCGAACTGGCAACATTTAACGTTTTATGGCTTTAGGTGTTAACTAACAAGACGGTTGAAATGTTATCTGCCTTAAATAGACTAGATAAACCACATTATCTTTGATTGTTTGAAATCTTTATAATGGAGTATTAAAAAGAGCCAAACGGGATATCACAAGACATAAAAAATATATAAGACTTATGAATATTGAATGAATGAATGAATGAATGAATTTCTTTATTTCATTACTCGTAGAGCTATGTATGAAACTATATAAGACTTATGAATATTACTCGTAGAGCTATGTATGAAACTATATAAGACTTATGAATATTACTCGTAGAGCTATGTATGAAACTATATAAGACTTATGAATATTACTCGTAGAGCTATATGTATGAAACTATATAAGACTTATGAATATTACTCGTAGAGCTATGTATGAAACTATATAAGACTTATGAATATTACTCGTAGAGCTATGTATGAAACGGAATCAACAGCAATGTCTAACACCATACAATCTAACCAACCAAGTAAATTATTCAAGTCCCTAAGTTTTCTTAATGGAAACGCCATTTCGGCAATAGATAAACGTCACTTTAAGCGGCCATCGCTTCTCTCGGTTGACCAGATAAATTAGATTTGATATATTTTTTAAACTCTTATAAAAATGTAACTTGAAATGATGAATTAATGTAATAAAGCCGGCAACTCGTACGCGACCGGTTTTGAAGACATTATGTTTTTAATGCGATAGGTATCATGATTGGAAACCACCATTTTTCAACAGACTAGATATAACTGTCTTTCCGGTACTTCACCTTTTTTTATGTGGGCGTAGATTAGTTCTTGGATTTGTATTTGTTCGGCATCTTCTTAGTATATAAATATCAAAGCCGTTTCTTATGGTCTCGATAGCGTCCGTGAGGATTTCAAATGCTTTCGTAGCTAAGTACTTCTTTTTAGGGTTCCGTACCCGAAGGGTGCCAAACGGGACCCTATTACTGAGACTTCGCTGTCCGTCTGTCCGTCCGTCCGTCCGTCCGTCCGTCCGTCCGTCTGTCACCAGGCTGTATCTCATGAACCGTGGTAGCTAGACAGTTGAAATTTTCACAGATGATGTATTTCTGTTGCCGCTATAACAACAAATACTAAAAATCAAAAGAAATTTAATATTAAGGGGGGCTCCCATACAACAAACGTGATTTTTTTTGCTCATTTTTGCTCGATATTGATAATGGTAGCAGGTAGACGCTTAAAATGTTCACAATATATTGAGTATATTATTTACTTAAAAAATAAATAATTAAATTAAAATTAAATTAATATTTAGGGGGGGCTCCCATACATTTTTTTTTGCTGTTTTTTATAGATAATGACACGGAACCCTTCGTGCGCGAGTCCGACTCGCACTTGGCCGGTTATTTTTATTTATGTGGGCGTAGATTAGTTCTTGGATTTGTATTTGTTCGGCCTCTTCTTAGTAGGTACCTATATAAATATCAAAGCCGTTTCTTATGGTCTCGAATAGTCTCGATAGCGTCCGTGAGGATTTCAAATGCTTTCGTAGCTAAGTACTTCTTTTTTGCTTTTTGCATTATGTCGAAGACAAGAATTTCGAATCGTAATTTTAATAACCTGTTATTAGGGTTTCGTATCTCAGAAGGAGAAACCTTTATAGGATCACTCGTGCGTCTGTCCGTCCATCCGTCCGACTGTCCGTCCGTCCGTCCGTCCGTCACAAGCATATTGGACCGATGAAGTTATAATTTGGTACACGTATATCAATATCTGTGACACAAGACAGAAGTGCAATGTAATTATATAAATATGGAAGATGGGATGGGAACCACTTCGGGCGGCCAAATCAGAAAAATAAAATTTAAAAAATTCAAATTTATGCCGTGTGACGTGTGACATATCAAATGAAAGAGCATGGTGTGAAAATCTTAAATGTATTTTTATAATATTAACCGGTTGGCGCGAGCCATTTTTTTATTTTTTTAGTAAAAAAAAAAAAAAAATTAAAAATTAGTTTGACAGTGGGTACCAACGTCAAAAATTAGACATTCATTGACGTCTTGGTACCCACTGTCAAAATAATTTTAATGTCATTTTTTTTTTATAATTTTAATGTCAATATTGTTCCAAGGACTGGATTGTCCTTACGCTACCCAGCGTGTTAAGACTAATTTTGAAAAAGATATCCTCAATTGTTGTTTTACGCAACTCGCACTTGGCAGCTTTTTTAAATAAGTTCTTACATTTTTATTTGTCAAACAAACACAGGTAAATTAGGATTTTATAGTATAGTAAAAATTGGATCACTATGTTTCGCCATAGGGCATACAAATATTTCATAAATCTAGGTAGCACATGCATTCATGTATTTTAGTATTTTGAATCAAGCCAAAGTCAATGTACATATTTATTTTTGTATGACATGCAAATATCCAGTGAACAATGAAATATTAAATACAGTAAAATACCATTTTTTTACACTATTGGTAGGTTTATCTAACCTCCTATCCAGCAGAGAATGAGTCAAAAATATTTAATGCTTGTCTCTATTTGTTTTCTCAGCTTTAGTTACCTATGTAACGCTAACCTTCACAAAGGCTCTTCAATAAGACAATTCAAATCAATAAAATCATTCCAGTGCGAGCGAGGTTTATGAACGCGCCCACTAATTTGTTATTTAAATTTCGTATCTTCCATTCGTTTCTTGAATTTGGATTCGCGCCGCGCCGCCGCCGCCGCCGCCGCTGCTCTGGATGCGTCGGCCGCATGCCGCCGCCACCAAACCCCAGGGCAGGTACCCACCGCTCATTGTTTTATTCCAATCGCGTTCCTTTTCAATTTAAATATCGCTGTTCATTCTCGAATTGGCGCTTTGTAGAACGTTAATTGCGCAGTTTAGATTCAACAGCAATTCGGAACGATCGCTAATTTGAGGTCTCCGTGTAACCGACCGTCTAACTCTAATCTAACAATTTAAATATCCGCACAATTTCAACTTCTGTAGTCGATGTATCATTTTAATCTTCTCTACGGCGACATTTATTTGGACATATATCCAAATCTGTTTCGCTCGAAAATTCTTGTCACGTTGTTTCTTTTGCCGATCAAAACCCGTTCGGTGAGTGCGAGTTTTATGTCGGCCATCGACAGATCCGACGGCGACTCCCGAAACTGCGTCATTCCTGTAATACGCCGACGGGATCTAGATACACAATAAACAATATTAATTGAACCGGGATGATTCAGCGGTAACGGGACGCTTCACGCAAGGGTTACAACAACGCTACAGGCATTGAGTACTGGCCATTGTCGACTGCACACTGTTTACCGAACGTACGAAATTCGGAACGCAGCTTTTTTCGAACGCGTTCGAACTTTTTCATCTTTTTTTAGAACGATGTCTTTTTTGAGCACGATACGATACGATAACGAGGTTTGAAATTGGAATCACAGCGCGCCGGGCTAGGCTATTTAACGCGGGCTTTCGGTGACACTCGAAACTTATGACCACCTCAAATGAATACCTAGTTACCCGTTACGGGTAATTATCTCCCTTTGCTTATCAGTTAGGTTACAGTTAAGCTTGATTGAATTTATTTCTTGCCGAGTTATTTTTGTGTGGGGTTCATGAATCCAAGATGGCGGCGGTAATTTTGTTCAGTCGGTCACAACAACGAGTCGTCGTCGGGGCGATGACCAAATTATTGCCAAGAACGAGTCCCGGCGGCTGCGGTTGCACTCGCCCAATTCACTCGATCCCGCATCGTGTAAATCTCGATAAAACTCTTTAAAGTAAATTAATACCGGAATTTCGTATTTGTCTCGAGTCCTTGACCAGCGGCAGGGTTGGCAACATTACTGTAGAATTAGAGAACAACAATTGTTATGTTTTTGGTATTGGATAAAAAAAAAAAACAATATAAAAAATAATAAATTTAAATATTTTCATAATAACGATTAGATATAATTACAATACAATGTACAACTTAACCTTACTTACGACTACAAACAATTCAATTAAATAAAAAATATCCCTGAGGTCATCAAATTAAATAAACTAGGCTTACATAATCCTAAAAAAGGCGAATTTTTTCCATCCCTTTTGTTCTAAAACCACTGTCCACAATCTAGCTAGCTACTAGGTGTAGCATAGTAACATATTCAGAGAGAATGTGAGGCCGTCTCAAATAGACATAAATAGAGCTGGCAACACCAAAACGCTATCCCCGCATTCCTAGCACCGCTCGGAAAAGCTATCGCGTCAAGAATTATTCAAAACTTTAAATAGTCAATCATTCCCCGTAGTGTAGCTAATCTCGCATTCAGACCCACAATGGAGTTAACGAACGGACGGACGGACAGACGAGCTAATAAGACACGCGTGGGCGGCTTTATGTCAACGTTATTTATTATGACCTTTTCACTTTTTTCTTATTTTCTGGAGGTTATACCGTGTGAGTTGGCTGAAACACTCAGCGTCTGTGCCTTGTATTAAAAAAGTGTAGTCCGTACCGAAACATACTTGCATCTTTCTTTAATCCAAAAGACAATTGTTTCGTTTTATTGATTTCTTTTAATTCGAATTAAAGTGAAGTACTAACGTGACTTTCTTGTTAAAGTCCCTTTAAGTGCTTATTTTGATAAAAAGGAATCGGTACCCGGCACCGAAGGAAACTGTTATCTTAATGGCGGAATATTTTTATTAGGATCACCACAAATTTAGGTTCTTATGGGACTTGTATTTTAGTTATTGTATATTTCTTTTTTAAGTAGTGAAATGGGATTACTTGTCAATAATTAGACTCTACACCCGAACTGTTTTTAAAATACTACGATATTAACCGTACCTTTTGTGTTTATATAAATACGAGCATATATATTAAATCATAATAATATATCACCGTTTATATAATATCCAGAGAAGCATGAATCATGGCCACCCAGCTATATTAAATACTAAAAATCTGAGTAACTCTCTCTGTCCGGAGTGCAGGAGACGATAAGGAGGCCAGTGTCTATCTGTCCTGGGTTCAGGTGCCAGCTATTGAACCCACTGTTTACACTCCAGATAAATACCTACAGTGCAATGCAGAAACTGATAGCAACTAGACTAGAATCAATTTGTTAATTTATTATCTTTAGGGTAAAGGTTAATGTTGAAATTAATATTTAGGTTATTCACCTTTATGATTGTGTCTGATGACGATTATGCAAATCTGCAGAGACAATAAATAACAGATGATATTTTAGAGTTTTTTTAGATTAGATATTATTAAAAATGGTAGACAAAACTTCTGAGTCATAAAGAGTAGATTACCAATACCAGTATATCGAGATAGTGTGCAGGTGATTGTAACTCAAGACCCTCAGTGTTACGTTGACCATGGTTGTATATACCTCTAAGCGTGTATTCCCTCAGTAGACTTACTACTGAATGAAGGTATTCTGTCTGATTTATTCCGAGGACATATTTTCCCTAGACACCCATACTTAGATTTGGATGTTGAAAGGTCTGCATGAAAGACTACATTCAAAATCCGAGCACCCAGTACTGGACCATGTTGCGTATCTAGCTAGACTCGTAAAGGATTTAGATCCAAGTAGACCAATAAGTGGTCCCAGTCTACCCAGCCAGTCGTAATTAAGGTGTCGTTGGTTCGCGATTGGATTATTGACGCTCGTCGCGGGTCGCGGGACTCAGTGCGGATGAGCAAATGGAATAATGGACGTCTGGGCCCGCATCCGCTCAACAGTCGGATACAACTCTTACGCTCACTGCCACACAATTTTTCAATTCAATCGCCCAGACAGAGACCCCAACATAATCTAATAGGTGTCGTTAAGAAGACGTGTGCCCGATATGTCCCCGTAACGAGCAAGCGTTTTATTAGTATTTATGGTTTTAAGAAACAATCCTGGCATTCTTTAGTTAACTTCGCTTCGAGAGTCTGATCATGAATGAACAGGATTTTATGACCGTTCCCGGCTATGATAGGTCGTAATACGGTTAAGCTGTTAAATTTGATAGTCGATGTCAGAGTATCAGCTCATAGGCAGGGAATGCACCTCTCCAGTAGTACGTCTCACTTCTCCAGTGATCTGTAGTGTGTAAAAAGATTTTCCTAAGTTTTACGGCCGGCAGTAAAATTCGATACGAGCGATGTGGGGCCTAACGATGCTTGATTTACGCTATCAATTTAAAAAATACATAAAGAACACCTGAGATATGCTACTTCACTTTTGGTGTGATATTTTTATTGCGTCAAATTAACGTTCGCAATAGGACTGCTCCGAAATCCAGACCCGTTGATAATTATCGATTTCAGTTACATAATGGCCTGTTCGTACACAACTAGCACTCTCATGTATTGTCACGTTTTGTGAACGATTCAAATACATTATTCACTGTTACGAATCGCTTCTGGTGGCCCCCTAGACATGTGAATGCGATGCCAGATGACAGGACAGAGAGAGAGAAAGCAGTCGAGAGCAAAGGGGAAGGAGCGAGAAGGAATTAAGGGTGGCGTTTGTCATGTCCCACCCCGCGACTAGTGCAAGCGACGCTCCTGTCTTCCACAACGTTCAGAAACCTACTTCTGTCTGCCAGTATTTTTACAAAATAGCAGAATCGATGAATGGTAAGATATTTTGTAATTACCGAAATGGAATGGCTCATTCCGATTACAGTTAAAAGTTCTGCTTCCGAGAAGCAAAGCCCACGCAACCTCCAAACCGCAGGTCATAAAATAATAACACCCACCAGAGATTTGAAGATACCTGGTGTTTAAAAATTTGAAACGATTAATAATCTCGGAATTTTTAATTGCAACGGGTCAGTTCATCGCAGTTTCTGACGAAATGACATAGGTAGGTACGTGTCAAATCTGAATGATAAGCGTAACGCCAAATGTTAACCCTAAGGTATGTGGGCAAAAACCACCGATACAAAAATAACATAATATTTCACAGTAAAGATGCTCACATGAGAAACAACCACGAGAATATCATTTAAAAAATTAATGCGTTCGATGCGTTTTTTTCTGACGGACCAAATGGACTAAAGGTTATCTCAGAGCAAAAAGGCGGGACAGAGCCATTCCATTTTTAAAACGTATCATTTAAACTTGGAACCGGCTCTCAAGCCGTCAAAAGGCAGTTATTACAATATTTGTGGCAAGGATTTCTTCGCACCCTCTAATACCCTATTTTTGAATTATAGTCTTCTGGATAGATCAATGTTAAGCACTTCTAACGGAATTTCTAAATAATTGTTTGAAAAGAAATTTAATTCAATTAAGTCATGTAGACTTGTAAAAATAACTATGTTTTTGTTTAACAGAGGTGGCAATGAGGCGACATTCTAGAATAAGTAATGAATTCACCCCTACTTATATGACATATGGCCTTTGACGGTGACCTTATAATAAATAGGGAAACGTTTAAGTATCTTATCTGTATGGTCTCTTAGAATGAATTCAGGAGGTTTTGCTATTGCATACTATAGTGACATGTTGACTTATTGAGTTAATTGCAATATCGATGCAGTAATTAAAAGAGGCATGTAAGACTAATGACCAATTTCTAAACCAATCACCACTTCAGAATACTAACTAATCAATTCTTCTAACTCAGTAAGAGATATCATTTTTATATGTCATACAAACCAGGAGGAAATAGTATTGTAGTTAAATCGATTTTAAAATAACTTTATTTAAAATCGATGACATGCAAAGAAAAATATTGGACACCCTACTTGGACTTTTTTACAGCATTAACGTCCGTTGAGATTTTTGGTTCAAGCGTTAGTTAATTAATACGCAGTCCCTCGTCTTATCTTGTGTTGTGCCAGGTTGTGCCTATCGAAGGTTAGTGTCGCTGTCGCCTTTTTGGCCGGCCCAGATAGATAGATAAATTCATTTGTTCACAGAAAGGTGCACACACAGACACATAATAAAAAAAATACAAAATAGAATAAAACCTGGAATAACATAGGAAGGAAAACACATTTAAATAAAACAATTTACAAATAAATAATCATTTTCACTATTTGGTATTGTGAATGTACCGAAATGGCCCTGACTCAGCAATGTCACAGACGAATCTGGTAGTCTGCCGATTCCGAGATTCCGCTCGGTTTCTGAACAGGAAGTTAGGTTTCACGCGCTTTCCGCCATATATCTTTAAAAATACCTATATGTTTACGCTGTAAATATGTAAATAAAGATATTGAGTTATTTTAGATATTTTTACAAGTTACAAGTGAAAAATGAAACTACGTAAAATAAAATATAAACCTGCTTAAGTTTAATTTCAATACACTTTATTGCACAATATATGGAAAATTGAGAATACATGTACAAAGGCCTAGATCAAGAGATTTATTTTAGCAAACCTAGGATTTATTTATTTATTTATTTATTTGATTGACAGGCATAATTCAGACGACAGGTAGACATATGAGTGCACAAGATCAAATACTTAACTTACTTAAAATTTAAACAATTGAAATGTAAATTAATTATGAATTATAATTACTTTTGTGGTATTTTATTGAATAAAGCATAATTCGTGATGATTGTTTTGTTTTAAATCAATACAGGCTGAATCTTGTTATCTTGTATCTTTGCCTAAACCGGTTTTCGGAAATTCAGTAAGTTAATACTTAATTATTGTTATGTAGGTATGTCTCATTATTTTTTGTGGCAACTGTAGAGACAGGACAATACTTGAGCATTTGATTAGTGAAATTTTTAATTCAGAAATCGGAGGTTCAGAAGAGGAGGCATTTCATTTCATGTGATCTATAACTAATTTTCTAAGTGATATTTCGCAGTGATATTTTTGCTTAGAATATTGAATAAATATACATATATAGTTTATTATCTGATGTTACGACTTGAGACAAGCCCAGTAGCACTCTGCGTCAATAGGGGATTATAACATAATTATGTCGTTAGATAACGGAATGGTTGGATAATGGAATTTTGCTAAATATGAAGATAGCGTTGTGTTTACAATAAAGTATTATGTTTGGTTTGCCACAAAAGTGAATTGTGTGTTTAGGAAATCATAAACCATAATTATATCTTCTACCATCCTATGATTTTGAGATAGCCTATATATACACACAGTTACCCTGTAGAGTTTGATTGAAGGATATACCAACACCAACATATTATGCTATAGGTAAAAATTAAGTAAGTTACACAATATTTACATAATATAATTGAAACAAAAAGTAAACTTTAGAAAAAACCGACTTCCACAAACCCTATTTGATTAGATTGAGTTTAATACAAACTGTTACCCCTTATCCCCCCCCCCCTTGGGGAATTAATTTTGTAAAATCCCATATCAGTGCTACCCCACGCTACTAAGGAACCCCTGTACAAAGTTTCATGGCTCTAGGTGCACCGGTTTAGGCTATGCGTTGCCTGCCCGTCAGCCACGCATTGTATTTGTACCTAGTATTGAGCAGATCTGGTGGCCATATGTGGTCTTCATCAGCAGTTCCACATCACAATATTATGCTTACCATGTGCATTTGCACGAGTTATTATGAAAAACACAAAAATCACTATATGTCTGCCTATAATATTTGAAGAGTTCCCTTGATTTCTCCAGGATCCCATCATCAGATCCTGACCTGGTGTCAATGGGACCAATGGGAAGGTAAACCCTTTCAAAAAAAAAAATAATTTTCTAAATCGGTCCATCCGTTTAGGCGCTATCGGGGGATAGACATAAAAAAAAAAACATCCGGACGAATTGTAAACCTCCTCCTTTGGGAAGTCGGTTAAAAAATGCTAAAATAACTGAAATATTTTTAAAAATTAAGTAAGTTATACAATTATTTACATAATAAAAATGCTAAAATAACTAAAATAATAATAAGAACGAACGTTCTAAATAATAAGTTAAACTTTTTTTAACAAAGGCGATGATAATTACATTATACAACATTAGAAAAAGTCAACACAATTAGTATATACCTTCAACCTTCAATGCACACATTAAGGTACCGATTGAATTAAGTATTCAAATTAAAAACTAGATTTTGTCCATATTTCTTCAACTCAACAAGGTAAAGGAGGGCAACCGTCTTGTTATGTAGAACTTTAGAACTTAAATGTCATAAGAATGACTGAATTTGTGTCCAAATGGTACTTAATTAAGTAGTACAACATAAGTACTTGCAATACGATACTGAAGGTACTCTTACGGTTAGCATACAAATTACTGCAGATACTAACTTAAAATTGAAATGACTATTTATGGGATGCAGTTTTTATTTAGAAGTGTCTAATTACTAAAGAGTCTAACGGGCCTTTTAACGCGTCAAGTGTGATATTTTTTAATTTTTAGTTTAAAATGTTTCGCTCTGAATTTGATAAAAAAACTACAAGTAATTTTTTCAGAACACTAAGGGCGGGTTGCAGAGTTGCCTAAATTTAGATTTAGCGTCTTAAACCGATTTAACTTTGATATATTTCATACATTTGACAGATGCCAAATGGATTTAAGCCGCTAAATCTAGATTTAAGCTGTTTCTGCAAGCCGCCCTTAGTTGCCTATTAATAGTACGTAATTATTATTGGCTATATCGGTAATTTATGAGGCACATTAGTAAAATTCTTATCGCTCAAATGTCATAGATTAACGATAGAACTAGGTTAATTCTGATTGTACATGTGGGCACCCCGTATAGCAGTTGAGAGCATCTCTTAGGAACATAGATAATTGAATATATTTTGAACTGTTATTTTTTTAATCCATGACCTACAAAATGGATTTCTTATTATTACATGTGGTAGGTGACGGTTCCATTGAAGATAAATAAAAACCAGAATCGATCCATGTTAAGATATAATCTATGCGTGTATGTTACGTTTTGTTATGTAAAAAAACTACGTTTTTAAAAAATACACTTATATCTTTTCCCAAAGATAAATATTATGTTGCTTCTCAAATTTCTCGGCGAGTTATTGCTTGTGCTTCATAAAACTTATGTACAGTCAACAATACAGAGGTAGCCCTTTTTATTTCCGCAACGATAAGAGCTCCCATAATGCCAGCTTAAGCCATAAAATCAATTACAATGGATTTAGCATGCCAATATACTAATAAAGAGAAGTACGGAGTGCGTAATAAAAGTGTGGCTGTACTGTACGGTTAGCAAAAATACAATATATGAGTATGTTAAAGTTATTAAGATTACCATCACTAAAAATTGTTTCACAAGTTCCATGTGTTTACCGTGCGTAAAATCTATTTATAGCAAGATATTTCTTTATGCTGATAATTAATCCATCATAAAAAGTATTTAAATTCAAACCCATGCATTATGTATATTTCATCCAGATATTAATTCAGAAATTTAAATAAATATTTAAAAACAGTACCTATTTCTACTTTTCAACTTCACGATCAGCTATAGTGTACTGTTTTTGTTGTCGGTACCAGAAGGTATTGTATTGTTTACATATCGCATGCGACATACGTTCTCAGTACCTAGTGTGAGAGAGCTCTTAAACCACGATCCATTATAGGCTTACCCATTGAAATGTCTTTTTAGACTCTAGATATCTCAATCGCCCTGATTCAGCCAATAAATCAAAGGCAGCAAAAACTTTACTTCACAGGCATAACGCTGTTAAAACACATGCTTTAAAAAAGGAAAATAAATGTCTAAGTGGAACGTACGCAGTGTTAATGACAGGTCCTCGATCGATATCCGAACAAAATGCGGAGTCATCCGAATTGATGGCCCATGCCGCCGCCCTGTTTGCTCTTGAAAATGGTAGCGTTATTGATATCGCGCCGGCTTACATTGGGCCCGGTGTAATAATTCTTTGGGGTTGGATCGATAAGGGTGGTGTGACGTCATTGGAGAGAAATAGTACAAGTTTTTGGAGTATCTATAGGAGTATAGGACGAAGTTTATACAACAATTTCTGTTGATATACAGGGTGACTGCGGGGTCGTGTAGCAATAAAGCAACCTTAGCACGCTGGGTAGCGTAAGGACAATCCAGTCCTTGGAACAATATTGACATTAAAATTATAAAAAAAAAGACATTAAAATTATTTTGACAGTGGGTACCAAGACGTCAATGAATGTCACCCACTGTCAAACTAATTTTAAAGTTTTTTTTTTTTTTTACTAAAAAAATAAAAAAAATGGCTCGCGCCAACCGGTTAAATTTGCCTATTGGTTAGGAATGTTGTGCTGAAGATGAGCTCCCTAATTCATAATTTTTTTTGGTACAAAAAATAATTAAAATGTGTCCTATTTTGATTCAGAGTCAATTGGTCACCCTACACACTTTTTAAGCGCTAACTGTCTTTTGACTGTGTCTTGAATTGTTTATGGCCTTTGATTTTGACACTTTTTACTCCTCTGATTAGTTTATTTGAAAAAGGTTTTAACATGTCCCCGCCTGCAATATTATTAATATACAAACATTAATAATAACAACAAATTGTATTATTAATAACAAATCTACAAAACACTGTATCAACCATTAATCGAATAATAATAACCCCTTTTGTAGAAATGTAAGTAAAATTACTGGATCAATATTTTGGGTTTGGGTTATTGGCTTATTTTGTCCTCTCCTGCAATATTTTGAAAACACACAAAATTATAACACAAATATATTTCATTTATATCTAGTAAATGGTTATTTATGTAGGTACCTTATAAAATAATTATAATACACGGTACACTGTATTACTCTTCAGATTTAATTATACCTAGAGCTTGTTTATTCCCTTTTATTGGTTATTTTATGCAGTCGGGTTTTTATTTTTATTTTTTTAATTCAGACTTCTTAGTTTTTTCCTAATTCTAAGTTATTTCTATTTAAATTTAAGGAAATACACTGAAGTTTGACGGTACACACCCAGTCCATCGCCCTTCGCCTTTCGTTGGATTTCTGTGCGCTGATAGTGATTTTCGTTAAACGTTTTAACTTTCCATTAAAACCAAAACTGCAAGTTATAGGTATATTTGAAATAGCTATTAAAACCCTTAATTTTGATACCCCACTCGAAGGTCTGATGAAAAAAATATTTTTTTGGAACTCACTATATGGCGTCCAAAATCTGCCCTTTTATGTTTTATTGATTTTAATGTACCCAGTGTCATTCGCGCTATTAATACAAATCTAACGACACCTCAAACCTTAAATTCCTTCAAGCCGTTCAGGCTGTAGCAGTGAACATAGAAATCTACATACATACACTCGAAAAACATAACCCTCCTTTCTGAAGGCAGGTGGGAAAAAACAGATGAAACATCCTTGAAACTGTCTATTGACGTGAGATAATGTACAGACATAATGTAGCTACTAAATAAAGTATAACTCTAAATTAGATAGTTTTATTTTAAATTAACTACCTATGTAAGTAGGTAAGTAATTTGAACATAGCACGATGCACACTATGAATATTGCCCAAACCAAATTCCGTATCGTCATTTACAATGTTCATAAGGGATCATTCAACAATTACGTGATCACCGGAAGGGGGGGGGGGGTCGGGTGCTTGTATATACATCGGATTATTTGAGGGGGGTGTGGGGAAGAATCCATGATTACGTCATCTGCGCTTCGTTTCCGAAAATAAATTATATATAAATATTTACGTCCAATTTTGAAGTTTATTACTGGTAACACTTACTATTAGATAGATGAAACGGGATTTCCGGGATCGGGATCCAAAATTTAGGTCATTTAAGACCCATAGAAACATGACATACGTGTCAAAAAATTTTAAGCACGGACGAAGATTACGTAATCAAGGCGAGGGGGGGGGGGGGTTAAAAAAAAGATTACGCTGTGATCACATAGGGGGGGGGGGGGGGGGGGGGGTTAAAAAAACGGCCAAAAATGATCACGTAATTGTTGAACGATCCCTAATGTATACAGCTAACTAGTTATCTTTATTTTTATTACAAAGGTTAAGAGATGCGGATGAAGTCACTTAAATTACTATGAATAAACATTTTGGAGCATTTCCCAAAACGGCTTTGGTTAAAAATGAACGGTGAAGTGCGAGTAGGACTCGCGCACCAAGGGTTCCGATCACACTTGGAGAGCGTTACACGTGTAATTAGGTTTCCACATAAAAAAACTAAAGTATGATGTCATCCATGTAAACCAAATTGAATATTTTTGTAGACAGAAATTTGCAGTTTTCGGACTTTTCCCTTTACCTTGTTTTGGTGCCAAATTTTATGACTACGGGAAGTACCCTATAGATTTTGGGTCCATTGCGATTACTATGAAAATCCAACAGTATAATTAGCCGTAGCGTTCGATTGCGCTAAGTTAGATTCTATGAATCGTTGATTTTTTCACAGTTATATGCGACCACAGACCCTAACAATTTATATAAATTTCAGCTTGATACGTTCACGCGTTATTGGTTTAAAAGGTTGTGACACAGGGACAGACAGACAGACAGACAGACGGACAGATGGACGGACGGACTACAAAGTGATCCTATATAAGGGTTCCTTTTTTCCTTTTAAGGATTGGAACCCTAAAAATACAAAATGTTTTGAATTAAAAACAATGAGTTCGAAAGTTTATATAGTATAAGTATAGGTACTTTATTCATTAAAGGATCATGCAATTTATTATTTATAGTGTACAAAAGTTTTGGATAAAAAAAAAACTACAACATAGGTATACAAAATATAAAATATTATAAAGGGTGACATTTAATTAGCTGACCATATTTTGGGGAATGATAGTTATTATGAAAAACTTTCCCCAAGAAACATATTTTATATTCAGAAATGAAAAAAATTTTTCGTCCCCCAGTACATTGCCCCGATCAGCTGATTTCAAGTTACTATGGAAGACCCAATTTTTTTTTCGTTTGCTACATGTTCCTTGAGGAAAGAGCTTCATAATGATAGGTACTATCATTCCCCAAAATATGGTCAGCTAATTAAATGTCACCCTGTATTATTCTACTCTACATCGCAATAATTGATATTTTAAGTTAAAATAAAAGAAAAAAAAATGAGCCAACAATACAACACTTAGTGAGCCTGTACCACTTTTATTTTTATTTTCATCAATGCTCTAATCTCCTAAGCTTGAATGCATTTTGAGCATAAGCACATTTAATTGTTGGTAGATAACCATCTGGCAAGTGCATGAGTCAACTATTTTAAAGAATATTTTAAGAAGAGCCCTTAGCCTTAGAGGGACTCCTGCCTGCTGTTTTTTTTGTTTTGTTGTCTGTCGGCTTTGAAAGAACTTTGAGTATGTCAAAATACTTACTTCATATTAGGTAGGTATGTATCTTTATCATCACTTTGTTTCTATGTTCTCATTTTCTCATCATCATTGTATCATCATGATCTAAAGCAGCATACATATACATATATGACACCTTACAGTTCAATTCTGCTTATGATCCCTACTAATTTCAGCTACAATTTAGATCGTTCTCACGTCTCGGAGCCGTCTACAAGCAAAACGGGAATTTTGCTCCATTGCTATTGCTATTGCCATGTGATCCTCGTACAGAATGGCGCAGGCGTGTAATATAGTGTCAGCGTATGCTGAGACGCAGCCCACGCAGCGCAGATTATGCAGCGGCGACATCTTTTGTTTGACGCTCGAGTTTTCCCTGCCTCGCAAAATCTTTTTACATGACACAGGTTTTTCCTACTTTGGGAGGCAGGGACCTTAAATCTGTAAAATGTTATCCCACCAAAACATTCTGTAAAAAACTAGCCAAGTCTCGATGGAGCTGCTCGTTTATCTCTAAAAAGTAATGAAATCTAGACAAAGGCGTGCCAAGTCTAAGGTTCCTTACTGCGATTTCTTTATTATTATAGTTAATGTTGTGTGACTTGGCCGTTGAACATTCTTTATACGTTAGTGGGTACAAGTCAATTTTGTTTACACGTAATGTTATATCTGTTGTAACTACCTATGTTATATCTGTTGTATTTTACATACTAATTTGCTTAAAATAGAATTCCTTTATATACTATCAGGAAACTTGCAACTTGTAATTTATTGTAATTAAATACGACGCAGTTCAAAATTGACTTGTACTCACTAACGGATAAAGAATGTTAAACGGCCAAGTCACACAACATTAACTATAATAATAAAGAAATCGCAGTAAGGAACCTTAGACTTGGCACGCCTTTGTCTAGATTTCATTACTTTTTAGAGATAAACGAGCAGCTCCATCGAGACTTGGCTAGTTTTTTACAGAATGTTTTGGTGGGATTTCACTTCTTTTTGTAGAAACGTGGGTATATTCATTTATTTTATTAGATTTTCTTATTTGACACAGTTTTTATTTTATTTTTAGGAGCAGTTTTCTTTTCTTTTTTTCCGGTTCTGATTCTTGTACAGTAGCAACAGTTTTTAGTATTATTTGATTTGTTTAACTAAAGACGGATACGTTTTATATGACATATCGTGTTTTATCGGTCGGCCGGTCGGCCGGTCGGTCGGTCGGTCGGCCGTCCCGTGCCGTCCCGTCCAGTGCCGTGCCGTGCAGTCCCGTGCCGTGCCGTCCCGTGCCGTCCCGTCCCGTCCCGTGCCGTGCCGTCCCGTGCCGTGCCGTCCCGTCCCGTCCCGTCCCGTCCATTGCCCCGATCAGCTGTTTTCAATTTACTATGGGAGACCCAAAATTTTTTTTCTTGGGGCAAGTTCATATTATTCTATGGGCACCATCATTTCCCAAAGTATTGATCGTCCCGTCCCGTGCCGTGCCGTGCCGTGCCGTGCCGTCCCGTGCCGTGCCGTGCCGTCCCGTGCCGTGCCGTGCCGTCCCGTCCCGTCCCGTCCCGTCCCGTCCATTGCCCCGATCAGCTGTTTTCAATTTACTATGGGAGACCCAAAATTTTTTTTCTTGGGGAAAGTTCATATTATTCTATGGGCACCATCATTTCCCAAAGTATTGATCGATATTTTAAAGTCACCTTGTATAGTTTTCCCTTTATGTTGCTATTAAAACCTAACTCTGCACCAAATTTCAGCACCGGAGTCTATGGGAAGTACTGGTGTTTTGACCTTTGACCCCCATAAGGTACCTGAGTATGACAGACTCCATTGACTGACTGACCATTGAATGAAAGATAAATTGATTTTATATACTAATAGAAAAACACTTCACCAGCGCGAGTTAGAAGACTGGCAGACCCATCTAGTGTTGGATACCTAACAACTAGTTCTATGATGATCATGAGTGAGTGAGTGTCGAAAATGCGAAACTTTGCTTTCGAATAACTTCGGAACTAAATGACCTACAGACTTGAAATTTTGGATTTTAAGTATGTGATTGTAGCTTACTAGATGACGAAAATTTCTGCGTTCTGGTCTAATCCAGAGGTTCTCAAATAGGGGCCTGAAAATGCGGCGAAATGGTTCCAGTAAAGGATGGTACGGCAGTGTTTGCTTCGCGCTCGACTTGGCGGGGGCACTGCCGTGCCCCCTAATTATTTTGAACAATAAATTATTCTTTATCTTATTCTTCTTTTCTGTCTTGTGTACGTGGCCTGCGTTGCCTGGGTGTCTGCCTGTGGCACTCGAGCGCTCAAGCAGGCGAGCGGGTTTTTATAGACATAAAAGTCTATGTTCAGTGGTTTGATAGTTTAACAAGCAAACAAGTGAACCTAACTTTATACTTCTGGGATGTCATTTAATAAATGGGTCGGGGCTCCGTGCGCCGGCCGTGTTGCTCGGGGCTCACCGGGCTGTATATTATTTTGAAGTAAAACTTCTTAGGTGAGATTGTGAATTGGAGGGGATAAGAAATATCTTTAATGGGTAGTTATTTGAGCTAGCGCGATGGATTATGGCTCATCCGATTACAGGCCTGTGCCCCTCAGTAGGGGCATACATTTATTTATTATAATTATTAATAACATCTTATTTCCCCAGTACGACGAGTCCCTCCACGGCGGAGGCTACATGGAGGGTGCCGCCGCCATGTACCACGAGCACCGGCTGTCGCACCCGCACCTCCCCCCGGTGCACTACCCTCCCCCCGCGGCGCCCGCGCACGCGCTGCCGGGCGAGCCGCTAGTGCACAAGAGAGACAAGGACGCCATATATGGGTGAGTCGGGGGGTAATGTGACGACCTTTTTCATACCTAGTTTGATATTTTACGTCAGTATGTCAGGAATAAAACACGCTGTCTAGGCTTGACCCGGCTCGAGACAGAAAATAAGTAACTGGACGAGAAAGTAACAAGACAAGAATGCATGCTTTCTCGTTCTGTTCTGTTCTGTGTCTAGTGTCTTATTCGTGGCGTGTCTGTGTCTTGTCTGTCCAGTGGTACCATGCGTTAGTCCAGGCGTACGCTGAGACACGGCGCCGCAGGCCACGCAGGTCAGATTGTGCAAGGCAGCGCAAACTCGTGCGTCAGTCAAAACACGTCGCCTCGCATTCAAAATATGCACTGCGTCACTTGCGTCTCAGCTTACGCTGCCCTTTATCTGATAACCAAGCCCTACTTTTGGTAGTAACTATTATTTCCTATCACATGAAACCAGTGGATATAGGAATCTCTCAATGCACGCTATTTAGGTCAGAATCTACTTTTTAATACACTCTTTTTTACCGTATTTCATCATCAATCCACTCGAGCAGTTTCGGAAGATCTAAAGATCGTGCACAATATGTACAAACCTAAATATGCTCACGTGTTTTTCCTTGGAATTGGGGCAGGTAGAGACTACAGAATCCCACTTGCTACGATCCTGACATACCTCTCTCGCTTCCTTCCACTCCGGCCGTTTCCGCGACTGAGATTCGCAACCAGTTGCGAATTAAGAATTTTTACTCCTTGTACGCAACCAGTTGCGAAACAAGAAAACTTCTTCCTTAACCGCAACTTGGTTGCGAACAAGGAATGAGAATTTCAAAAGCAGCATTAAGAAGCATTTCTTAGTTCGCAACCAGTGAGATTTTAGATGAGAGAGTTTAGATGAAAAAAAAAATGCATTGTTGATCCATGTATTTCTTCACATTCATACACGAGGCTCTTCAAACTGCTTTCCGGTTACAGGCTACTTATTTCTTATTTGCTCCTTCACAAATTTCAGTCAATCAATATGTAGATAAACAAACAATCATAATTCATAACACTAAATGACCTTATCAGCTATCAGAGCCGTAGTATTTATGGACACGTCATAATCTCTTTCGTGTGCGGTATAATATAATTCGCGTTGTAATATATCTTATCTGGTTATCGTTTTCTAGTTTGATCGCTGGCGTTCTTGATTATTTATTTAATATGTAATAAGTATATCAATGTTATTTTGCTAATTGATTATTTAGACATTTGTTTCGATCAGCCGTTCACCATGTGGTTGGTTGAATTCTATCCAATGTATAATGGCGAACTATGTCTCTCAGATGCTTTAGGTAGGGATGGATTGATGAATTGTCTTACGTATGTCGTGGTACTAAAGAAATTCTTAAAGATTGGATCTTTGTTGCAAAGACCTAACTACCTATGTTTGTTAGTTATTAGAAAAAATAGTCAGTTTAGACACACGAGTGTCCAAACAATCTACGGAATTGATCTATCAAAATATCAATATTCAAATCTAGATATCTATTAATTTTAAAAAATAACGTCTTTTAAATATACGGATTCATCTTCCAAGGACATACTAAATTGCTTTGTAATCTATTACTTACATGAAGGAGCTATTTTCATTATCAGAATTATACTTATCTGTAGATTGTAATAGTTTTTTTTATTTATTAATAGTATTTCGAGTGACGAGCTGAGGGACCACAACAAGAACTGGTGGGAATCGGCCCAGGAGCGCGATGCATGGGAAACGGGGAAGAGAGGCCTTTGCCCAGCAGTGGGATGCTATAGGCTAATAATAATAATAAAAAATAGTATTTCACAGTACTGGGAGATCCGCATGGATGGTTTGTGTACTTTGTGAAAGAAGCCGATTTTTTTTACCACTAGTACGTGTGCCTGGGTTCATGTTTCGAAATTTAGGAAAGTCGGATTCGACCTGAGAGGCTCGTGGGTCAATACAAAAACGCACCCCGCGCCACGAACTAAAAATTCTTCCTGATAAAGTTCTGCTACCTACTAGGGCATGTTTGATATCGTTTTCCTATAAAACAAGGACGAGGAATTCATTTTTGTGCATAAAATACTATCATTCCACAGCAAAGGACACTGTTACTTTTCCATACTAACATATATCTCGACGAATTTGTAACGTCTATTCACAAGAAAAATGAAATATGATAGTTTTTTTTATTCATAAGATCAATATAAAGAATATTTGATCTTGGTTTAAAGATATCGAAAAATAATTACAAAGAAAAAACGTGCAGGTAAAGAAAAACTGGAACGAAACAACCAAAGATTGTATAAATACTGGCTGGAAACAACCTCCATCTGATGATGTCAAATAACAAAAACTTTTTTACTCGGAATAATACCAAAGAAAGTCATTTGAATTTCCAATTAATACAATATATTTTATGTGGTGTTTCATGCCTTCCATAATAGTATGAAAAATTGTACTGAAATTAATGGTTTTCTTTGGTATAGGTGGTTTTCATAGACACAAAGATATGATCATGCCCTTGTTCTTTTAAATTTTCCTCATTTTCGAAATATGAACCTAGGCACACGACTAGCTGTGGTAAAAAATTTAGGCTTCTTTCACTAAGTGCACAAAAAAGACGTTTTGTTCTAGATCAAACCCCCACTACTTGTGTTTTTTTTATTTTTTTAATAATAACAATTTTGCATAACCTGGAAATAATTCTCCACGACAGATCAAGACAAGAGAAGTTGTGGTGTTAATGAATTCCTATTTAATAAAATCAGTTTATTCCTAAATTCTGGTTAACTTAAAAACTAAAATAACAACGTTAACTTACTTACATACCTACTATGCTTCTGGCCCCACACTAGGATAACATGTGTCGTAGGAACTAGAAATAGCAACGTCACAAACAAGTAAACAAAAACAAACCTTCTTTTGAAGTAAAACCACAGAATAACTAATTTCTTATTGTAATGATTTATTAAAATAAATCTTTGATACTTCGGACGAGCTTCACGGTCATTAATATATTCGTCTACGAGAAAAGTTCTCTCTTCAACAATATTATCCTGGATATCACAACATATTTAGAAGGAAGAGCAATTAACTGTCAAACTAATTCCCATATCAGATAGGAAGTTACACAATCTTGAAGGAAGTAAGATAGGAGCGTTATTAGCTGTCCTTTGAAACGGGGTTGGCCTTTACCTCCATTTACATATTCCATCTAGGAACGAGCTTTCTTTAAAAGGTCATTTTGCTTGTCATTTTTTTTTGCGCGGCAATTTTTTCGCTCTTGTTTGTCGGGAAATTATAGCAGGCAATTAAAATAGTAATTTATATATCGCTCGACCGTGACGGGAACATGTTTCTTGGTTTCCTCCGATGAGTTTTAACTTTTAAGCTGTGGATTTTTTGATATTTATACGACATAAAAAAAATGTAGCCATATATGTTCTTCTCCATTGCCATGGGCCTATACCGGGGAATGAGTTAGACTGAGCCATACTCCACCACGCTGGCACAGTTGATGGTAGAGGGTGTCGGGTTACTGGTCTACCGACGACGGTAAATGCATTTTTATTTGTTATATCATAACATTTTGCACAAAGAGGCTTGTTAATGTAAGTCTTTCCCATATTGTTAGTATGGTTGGTACCCTGATGAGTTTATAATTGCAAACTTGTTTTTTTTGTTATTACACTGTCATGCTCTGCTGTTATTAGCTGCATGCTCGAGTGTGCTTCAATCAGCATCAAAAACTAGGCATTATTCGATATGGTCGATTTCCAAGATTGTTCTATGACTCTCATCATCAACTATTTTTAACCGAATTCCCAAAGGAGGAGGTTTACAATTCGTCCGGATATTTGTTTTTTTTTTTTTTTACGTATGTGCCTCGATAGCGCCTAGACGGATGGACCGATTTGGAAAATTATTTTTTTTGTTTGAAAGGGTTTACCTTCCCATTGGTCCCATTGACACCAGGTCAGGATCTGATGATGGGATCCTGGAGAAATCGAGGGAACTCTTCAAATACTATAGGCAGACATATAGTGATTTTTGTGTTTTTCATAATAACTCGTGCAAATGCACAAGGTAAGCATAATATTGTGAAGCGGAACTGCTGATGAAGACCACATATGGCCACCAGATATTCTGCTCAATACCAGGTACAAATACAATGCGTGGCAGGCAACGCATAGCCTAAACCGGTGGACCTAGAGCCATGAAACTTTGTACAGGGGTTCCTTAGTAGCGTGGGGTAGCACTGATATAGGATTTGACAAAATTAATTCCCCAAGGGGGGGGATAAGGGGTTACAGTTAGTATTAAACTCAATCTAATCAAATAGGGTTTGTGGAAGTCGGTTTTTTCTAAAGTTTACTTTTTGTTTCAATTATATTAATGTTAGTTGATATCTGGAGCCCGATTATTTTAGCAGCGGCGCCGACTCTCAGGACTAGATGGCGTTAGTGTTTTTCCAAATCTTTTTGAATTTAGTTTAGGGCCCCGGAGAATTCAAAATCGCCAGCGCAACCAAGGGAACAGAAGCGGACATACTTACCTGTCATTGGAGTCTCAATTACAATTTCGCGACGACTACTGTGACTGTGTGGCACGTACGACTAAACTTAAGTATAAGTAATTTATTTTGTAATTTTGGGAAGTTGCCTAGAGTGCTGCCATTGTCACGTCGAAATTTTTCTGGTAAAATTCAGGCCATTATTCATTTAATCTCTCCTGCTTAGCAAATCAAATCAGAGTCTCTGCCACCCCATATGTGACACTGACACTTCAGACTCTATTACCGTCGGAAAGCCCGACTGTCCCTTACGATTACATCAACCGCACGTCTTTAGAATCTGGTTATCTCCATCTTGATCTCGCGATGTCGGGTCAAAGGTCTTGGTTCCTCAACACCGGAGCTTTGTTCGGCCAAGGAGGCTTTAGATTGGAGACGACATCAGCCAAAGTAAGGCCTACGCAGACCGGGACGGCGCATGGCAAGTTTTTACCAGTTTAGCTTAAACTTTTCTTAACTTCTTTATTTTAAACCATAGCAATTTATTTCTTATATATACAGGGTGTAACAGAAAAGGGGTGTACAAGCCGAAAGAGGGTTGTTAGGGACATCATTCTGAACAACTTTCACTATGGGCACGACTTAATCAGAGCAACTTTATTTTTATTAACTCAGTACATTTCGGGCCTAGCGCTCAGCTGATCTGTATGGTGGAGTAAAAAATAAAGTTGCTCTGATCAAGTCGGTCCGATAGTGAAAGTTGTTCAGAATAATGTCCCTAACAACCCTCTTTCGGTTTGTACACAACCCCTGTGTATATCGATACGTTTGAATGTCCATTGGTAAAAATTTAAAATCCCTTGCCATGCCGTCCCAGTCTGCGTAGGTCATTAGATGTTGTTCTAGTTACCATGAATTTGCGTGTGAAGTTTCCAAGTCATTTACTACCGGCATAATTACGAACACCAACAAGACACGTTGCATTTGTGCCTGTCGATGGCACAAAACAGAACCCTTACTCTGTCAGACCGATTTCCACTTGCCCGATTTTCGGACTTCTCTCTCTGTAGTTTTCCTTTGTAGTAACCTCGTCCCCCTCAACCAAAGACAGACATGTAATTTGTAAGGCGCCTCCAGTTTTAATTGTTCTCAGTATTCAGTCTTATTTGGTCTTCAATTGGCGTCTTTTGTGTGTTATCTGATTAATGCGCGTAATTAAGACTTTTGATTGCTGTTTTGTCCGTAAGGTGTGAGATGGGGTTAAAGTTAAGCAATGGACGCAAGTTTTCGAAGAATTCAGGGCCCGTATTCTACTGTACACAAGCATACCGCAAGCCTGGCACAAACTTGAATACGAGGCATTTGGTATTCTACTAAATCTCACAAGCGCCAGCGAGACGCCGGCGGCGTTGGAACGGCGCCAGCGGACAGTAGAATACGAAGTAGGCTGGCGTCACGCCGGCGTCTCGCTGGCGCTTGTGAGATTTAGTAGAATACCAAATGCCTCGTATTCAAGTTTGTGCCAGGCTTGTGGTATGCTTGTGAACAGTAGAACTCGGGCCCAGGTCGCATGTCGAGAAAGGTTCTATGGGGCTAGGCTGAGGGGCTTACTTATTGGAATATTGAACTGTGGAACTAAACATAAGAGTATTGAACTCTATATTGAACTAAACAACTAAAGTTTGGTCGTTTGCTTGTTCGTTTGCTTGTTCGTTTGGTTGTTAAATTGTCAACTCCTATTGTAACCACAAGGGTCCCATAGGACAGGCTCTGCCTAGTTTGGGATCCGCTGTTTTTCTCTAGACACTAAAATTCTATAAGTATTTCTTTTCTTCTGTATTAACTTGTGTGTAAAAAAAAAGTAAATGTAGCCCATTAATCTCCTGTGATATTGAGCCGTACTCCACCACGCTGGCTCAGTGTGGATTGATGGAGGAGTGTCGGGTTAGAGGCTTTACATACGTAGGAAAAATGCGTAGTTCGGTGCCGGGTGGCAGGGTGGCAGGGTGCCCAACTGTCCAAAACGCTGGCACCGTTACCTCGCTGTGTCATGATGATGACGCGTCGTCGAGGTAGGTGTCAGCTCCCCATGATCCGTGATCCACAGAGACTATATATCCAATTGACTGCGCCTGCGGGGGAATGCGGCTCGCCAAACGTTTGATGTATTCAACATAGCATCCTATGTACGATGACGGGCCGCCAGATAGTTTCGCAGCGGCTGACCAATCACAGCTCTCTTACCTCGTCCCCCGCCGCCCGTAAATTAGTGAGTTGTGTTTCAAAGGAAAATGTATCTATGCGCTCTCCACTGGATAAGTGCTCCCTAGTGATCCATGATGCTTCGACAGAAGACACAGATAATAACATTTACATACAGACACATACATTGCTGCAGGCCCTGGCCCCTTTGCATGGGAACCGAAACAGCAAAATCACATGGAAAAATATTCCCCTACTCAGCAATCCACCTATCTCATCCTTACCTGGTTTGCTGGAAGAGATCTCTTACTAGAGTTAAGCTCTTTGTACTATCTATTTTTGCCCTGTGTATTCTTTTTGGGTGCATTAAAGAAATTATTAATTTCTTGAAACTACAACACACTGGGGATTGTATCCTTCCCAGGATACAATCCCTGGACCTCTCATTTACGTGTCCACGTCTCCCCCTCCACAGCCACCCCCTCTTCCCCCTGCTGGCGCTGATCTTCGAGAAGTGCGAGCTGGCGACCTGCACCCCCCGCGACCCTGGCGTGGCCGGCGGGGACGTCTGCTCCTCGGAGTCCTTTAACGAGGATATTGCCGTCTTCAGCAAACAGGTCAGTTGGCTTGGATTGACGGCGGCGCCCTAGGCAAAAACAGCCTTACAAATCGCTCGGAATGACGAGTATTATTGCTGTACGTTTTTTCGCTTTCCCATAAACGAAATTTTATTAATTTTGCTCGATAGAAAAGTCTCCAGAAGTTGCCAGAAAATCTGTCTGTCTCAATCTTTTATTTACAATTTCGCACCGCATCAGAATTTGTGTTCTTGTTATTTATCAAATCATTATAAAAATGCCACAGTATGTATGTAATGTACATAACAGTTAGACTTGCTTAACTTGGCTTTAACCTTTTTTTTAATTTAATTTCCTCTAAAAATAAGTTAAGGATGAAACTCTAAGTTCTGATTGCCTAGGGCCCGCCCTTAAGGTAACGCTCATGCATGGTTTCTGGCCCCCCTCTAGGATAGACAGAAGAGAGACACAGAAGCACCGTGTGGTGAGGAGAGAAAGTTCCATTAGTTGGCCAAACATCTGTCAGAGATTTAAGAACCAAGATGATTTAAGAGGATATTTATTTAAGTATCGATCTATACATACATTTCTATAATTTTAAAAGTTTCCATTAGTTGGCCTAAACATCTGTCTGAGATACCTATATGAAAAGTCTGGAAATGACTGACGTCTATCTGTCTATATATTTTTATAATTTAAGTTAAGTTTAGTGTAAAGACTCTGTAAAGTATTTCCGAGATTTTATTTTGAATGAAATTGTTAAACACTAATCCAAGACTTCACATGACGTATAGGTTGGTACATCAACTATATTTTGTAATCAACTAATAATTTATGCCGAAAATATCCAAAACAGATTTTAAAACCCGCCATTCGCTCCCCCTACGGCCGAGCTTCGTAATAAAAATCCATACTTCCCCAATTTCGAACACAAACCCATTCAGTCAACCCGTACCGAAAATTATTCTGTAAAGAGAGAATACCGAACGAAATAACTTTGTACCGCCGCACCTGCCTCCATTACCATCAGAATCAAAAGAAGAAAAAACGCGCGCGAACTCATTCGATATTCGAATATTAAAATGTCGCTCCAAAATGGTGGATCGTAAATCAGTGGCGGTAATTTCTGTGCCATAATAAACGATAAAGTGTAATTAGCAAAGGTAAAGCGCTGTACGCATTGGATTGCTTGCATTGGTAGCGAGTTTGACCGTTTCGAGTGGATTGTTCACACCGGGTTGTCGTTAATAAGTGTATAGGCATAAAAGAATGGTGATTTGTACGCAAATGCGCTCGTAAAATGTAATCACTTGCACAGGAATTTAACTTGCAGATTGCGGAATCGATTGGCTACGTTACATTGTATGTAAGCTCATAATATTTTTATTGCTATTCGACGTAAACATAGAAGTTCTGATATGGCTATTACACCTACTTTTATGCATAAATCTAGGAGCAATATGCTCAATATTATATATAATTCTGTTATCTTGTTTATTTTGCTTCAAAAGAGATCGTTCCTTTCTCAACGAGGCTGTCATGATTACTGAATAATAAAATCGGTTAAGTGCGGGTCGGTATCGCACACGAAGGGTACCGTACCATCGTACAACAAATCAAAAGCACTCAAAACAATAAAAAAATAAACAAAAAGAAAATTTAAAAAGTTTATGCCTTCACGAGATTTGAACCGACGACCTCCGGATTGAGAGTCTACATCATACCGGCTAACCACAACCATGTGGGTTGACGAGAAATATGCTATCATATTTAAATGTGTAGTATATATGTCTATGACATGGTTGCTATGACAATAAATAAACAGTTTCAGTCAAGATCTCCATTTTGAAATGCGTAAGTGTATCTAAACACGTCTCTTGTATCGGGGCCCCCTTTAATTTGCAATAGCTCTCGTATTTCAGTATTTGTGGTTGGTGCGGCAACAGATATACACATTCTGTGAAAATTTCAGCTTTCTAGCTATTACGGTTCGTGCAGACGGACCCGGTGACAGACAGGACGGACGGACGGACGGACGGACGGACGGACAGACGGACAGCGAAGTCTCAGTAATAGGCTCCCGTTTGGCACCCTTCGGGTACGGTACCCTAAAAAGGGCTTTTTTGTCTCGGGTACTTCCTAGAAGGGCCTTTAGACATTGAGGCAGTTACAAGCAAAAATACTCTTAAGAATTCCAACTGGTGCCAACACTTAATTTCTTTCAACTGAACCCACAAAGGGTCTTGTAATAAGCGAAGTTTCGTCCAATATTTCATTATGTGGTTTGGTTATAATGGCATGACAAGCCAAATTGACATATACTGTAACACCTGTAATTTAGAACACAAAAAGTCCATAATAAATGGAGTTATTTCGTATATCAATTCCAAGTTTTTAAACGTGTAATCTCAACAAGGCTTCAATCAGTGGCAGTGTGTATATTTATAGATTTATAAAAACCGCAGTTCCTTTGTGGCTTTCTCGATTCTCGATTGGCACAATAGGCGTTGACATGATGCGGTGGATATAATAATGGAAGTAAGAAAAAGCCTTCACTAAATGTATCGCAATGAAAATAGCAGCGTCAATTTGGATGTCGGAAGTGTCTTTGTACCAAAGCGCTCTATTAAATTTCACTTTTCATATCATTATTGAGTCGTTATCAGTCAAAGACTTCATTGTGTAGTAATTATTGGAAGTAAATTGTATTAATAGCTGTAATATTGTAAACAGCGATGACTTCCCTGACTCCTGTCTGTGATAAGACATTGTTAGTGTCAGGGAACTGACCACTCCACATAATCATTCTCGTCTGTTTCCTCTGTCATATTTATGTCTTATCAAATCTGTATTTTAATTATTCAAGTCTACATTATCAGCTTTGATGGCGCTTTGATATCGTGGTCGAACATTGCTATGACCAAATGTTATGACTTTGTATTTAGAAACATAACTACCGGCACGATAATTGAAGAGTCTAATTGCCATAATAAAACTTATCAGTAGCGCTGACACGTGAAATTGCTATGCGATAAAATTCGGTCTTCCCTGGTCGAGACGAGACGTCTCTGCTATAATTCATTCAGGAAATAAATCATAACGGTGTTTATTTTCGTGGTACTTAATACGTAATAAATTTATTTAAGTGGCGTACTGTACGATTGTTGACGGCTGATTGATCAGTGGCTGTGTGTTTCGCTGTGTGCGTGCGATCTGATCACAGATGCTATTTTCGCTTAGTTCAATACTGATGTTGTATTGAAAGGTTCGATCGAATGCGTTCATTGACATTGTTGAAGTTGACTGGTACGATTTATTTTGCCTTTTTGATATTGAAGTAGTTACCTAGTTATTATTTAGGTTCTCTTGTCTCTATGTCTTCACTTTCACTTGTTTTTGTAAACATTCATTCAACTTCAGGTCTTTGAAATGATAATGACTTGATTCGATACTGTGATTATACCAAACGTGTTGGGAACTATAAGAGCCTTGATGACCTTTTGTACAATCAGAGCCGAGATACAGTGTTCCCGCTGCGTTGCGTGTCAGCTCTTTAGATTGCGCTGATGAGCATTTTATTACTAATTGTTAGTTCAGATTCATCGCGAGCGAGTTCGGCTCTCGCACGTGAATGCATCTCGATGGATTACGCGTGAAGTATGTTTCTCTCATACACTCGTCGAATACTAATACGGAATGCGAGACTCTCTGAATTACTTAAGTATAAGTACGTTTAAATTGGGTCGTCACGTCACATTATAAACATGTTTAACAATATAATAAATCTCATAACAGCTATGCATGCAGTTTTCTTCGCGCTCTGGAGATGCGTGCGTTCGTAATTACAGGCAGAGAGTAGCGCCGAGCGAAAAAACTAGTCAAGTTACGGATGAGCGTCTGCGCATCTTTACTATTGTATTATGATGATCCATCGTAGATCAATCTGCGAGTTCGTTACCAGCTAGGGTACAAGCTGTAACGCACTCTCTACTCCTACTAAAAGAATATTAAAATATTTGAAAGTTGTTTACACAGAAATAATGCGTTCCATCTTCAACTGTTATAATAATGCTTGTCTCTCAGTTGTAATAGATTTGACGCGCAATTTGACCTCTTTGTCACCAGACAATAACATGATACGATTCACGCCGAAATAAAATAAATAATGGCGGACGGATCCCTGGACGCGCGGCGCAGCTGTCGAACTTGGCTGCGCGGGCGCAGGCCACAGTTATTCATTAGTTGCGCGCGCTAGAGTGGAACCGCGATACGATACTCGTTTTTTGCGTCTCTCTCGCACGCAGCGTTTTTTTCGGACGCATCGGCGATTTCGTTTTATCGTCCCCGAGTAGTTTTTGTCGTCGTGGAATTCCATACGCATCTACTCTGGCTTGAATTCGATTTCAGAAAAAACGTTCTCAGGCTGTTTGGCGATGGTTTTTAGGAAAAAAAATGCAGCAACCAAAAATCACAAACATAAATAAATTGTGCCCACGCGAATATAGGAAAGCCTCTGTTTTTTTCCTCCACTGTCATTCATTAAGCAATCATAATAATAATAATAAATAGTTATCACGGTAACGATTTTTATTGGAATTGTACCAACAATTGCAATTGCTACTAATAAAGACAGACAGATAGATAGACATACAAAAAGATTACGTAACACGCATTACTTGAATGTATAATTGCTAGCGTGCGTGTAACACTGCTCTATATTTAGTCGGTAAAAAGAAGTATTGGAACGCATTTACAAGGTTACGTCTTGGCATGGAATGTTATTGAAAAAATATTTTTTTTGAATAACTATAGTTTTCTTTTTCTGTGGGATTAGATGTTGAAATATTTCCCGCTTTGAGGTTAATAGTGTCTTGGCATGACACCCGTTGCAGTATGTAAATACGGAATCGTTGCAAAATGCAAATGTTGCATAGAAAAATACAGTTTTCGCTCCGACGCAAATGTTAATTGAATCAAACTATTGCCTATTTGCAATCCCAACTATGAGCACCCGGCACCAAGTAGGTTCTCTACCTGCTTGAATAAAAGCGACCTTATTTCTAACCTCAAAGGGACGAAAATCGTAACTGTTACCTAAGTTCTACTAAAGTTTACACAACTTATTTAGTCGATAATATTTTATTTTTTTTACGTAGCCTGTAATGTGTCCCACTGCTGGGCAAAGGCCTCCCCATTTCGAGCCCACACATCTCTAGAGATAATATTTTTATAACAATAAAACTTGAAATAACGTCACGCACTTCGTTTCCCGTACGGGGTGGCAGAGGCACACATTTTGCCCACGATTAGTTATTCAATTATGCTCTGTTATGGTGTTATTACTAGAAGTTATTATTTAGCTAACTCCTTATTCGGCTAATCACCTTGCGTCAAATGGCGTGCGCGAGTCAATTAAATGGCCGACGACGGACGCAGCTAGATTTTTTGTCGATTAATGAACGATGAACTAAAGAATCTAAAGATTATACTTTCCTTGCTGGATTTTGCTGGACTAAAAGTTAATTTTCTCAGACGAAGTGGTACTGGTATAGATTGTAACATTTGCCACTTAGTTCAGTCAGTTATTCGTGACATCTAGGTTATGAGTTGTCTTTATTTTTCAGATCGATAAAATTAATATTTTCATAAAAAACCTTATATTTAATTTTGAGTTACTTAAGTAAGTACTTTATTTGATGATATCGTAACTTAAACTATTGAAGTTAAATTAAATTAAAATTCTCCTATTCCTTTGCCGCCTCTAAAATAAAAAGTAAAATCCATTTTCTTTTTAATCCAAGTTGCAGAATTTATGCGCGGTCGAAATTCAAATTTCGTAATTCGTCAGGGGTTCGACATTTAAATAGGCCAATGAGGGTCGCCCCGTGACGTGATTGGACGATCCTTCGACTGTAAGGGTTGTTTCCTAACCGCACTTACAAATCTGTATTTAATCTGTAAAACCAGTTAGTAGGTATAAGAAATCTTGCTTACACTTTCAAACATAGTGTCAGAGGTGGAAGTTTTTGAATTCAGAAAAAGGTATTTTTAATGAAACCTGAGCAGAAATGTGTGCCTGATGGCCTGCAAAATATGGAGTTGTCCAAGTACACTTGAGTTTAGCCGTTACCTCGCGTTCTAGCTGGTGGCACTTAGAGTACACTTGTGTCGAATCTGTTCGCCTGTCATTAGGCCCAATTCACGCCTTTTCGGTAGCAAAACCAACACTAAGTCCAACAGCGGTTCCCAAACTGCGGTAATTACGGTAGGCGAGAAAGATTATGATTTCGCCACGTCCTCAGCTGTTTCGGATTTTAAAGCGACAATGTCACACGTGGCCGGCGATTAAGAGTCCATTTTTGGCGGGACGAGTCGCCCGCGGTCCGTTTTGGCGGGAAAAAAGCGCGGCGGTAAAGGGACGCGCCGGCGCGGTATGGCTGGTTTTTGCGGCCTCCTTGGTTAACTCGCGATAAAAATGGACGCGAAATGAGTATTAATTCGCACCGGTTAATAATGACATAAATACACTAGATGGACCCGGGGTGGTACAGGGCGATGCTGGGATAGAGGAGGCATGGGAAAATAGAAAAAAATTACATAATATGTTATGTCTTAATGTAGGTAATTCTGGTTCTTAATTAATGTAGGTATTTCTGGTTCTGGCAAATTAAGCTCTGATTAATAGACACAAAAGTTGCCACGAGATCTTCCTAAGACATTTTTTTATCAGAACTTTACAATTTGTTGACAAAATGTCATAAAACATGTAGTACATTGATTATAACAAACTGGATATGACCAAAACAATGAAATTTACAGTGACGTAAAAGAAAGAACACCATGTATAACGGAGATGAGCAATTACGGAGTACTCTGCAGCATTCCAGTCGACACGTGAACGCCGACACTATGGGAGCTTCAGCGAACAGACATTACCAGTCGCGAGCCGAGACAAATAACTTTTTACTTTATCCGGCGATGGGCTAGCCCCATCACGTACAATCGGCCATAGAATATCTTGCTCAAAGTGGACATAAATGGCCTCTGTCACCCAGTACGGGGAATAAAGTGACGCAATGTTTTATTTCTTAAAAATAATTGATAGTTTTCAGTTTCCTTGACGCTTTAGTTTTAGTTGAAAACTTATCCTTAGTTGCTGATGTCAAGAACAAATTAAGTTTTTTTTTTTATCTTAATAAAATAAAAACTGCAAGGTACCTTCAAACTTATTTTATTAATATGAAAATCTACTTTAATCCTCAAAATGGCAGGTAAAATACGTCCACAAAAACAGCTACATTTTGCTACTAGCCGGTCAGTCACCGAAGGGTTGGGTGGGGCAAAAATTTCTAATCACTGTGCGGACATTAATTTCAATAAAGCGGGGACGTGGGGCGTCTGGACTTCATTCTCTATAAGTACATCTCGTGTCTGCTCGTGATTCTGAATTTGAAATAAGAACAAAGATAAATCGATAAAAAATAGGTCTACGAAAAAAGTAATTTAGAATTTAGAATTATAATATTTCTCTACTGCAAAAAGTTAGAGAAGCATTGATGTAAAGTATGGTTTGGCAGGGAAAGTGAACATTAGGAACCTAACAAACAAAGTGTTTTCAACGTTAGTATCACTTTGTCTGTCTAATACATTTTTTATGTTTTAATTTCTTTCGTATTATTGACCGAATCCCGGAACCCTTAAAAAACTTTCCAAATCTATCCTGCAACGTTAATTACTCTTTAAAACCAAAGTATTAAAGCTCATTTTCCCTATAACCTAACTCAGAGCGAGAGAGGCGGCAGAACAAAGTACTTAACTTAACTTTATAGCAACCTTATACGTTTGTGATAGAGGTAATTTTTGCGTGAATGACGGATTAGATAAGTTGGTAGTGGGCAGGGAGGTAGAACAGTCAGAAACAGCTGACGGTGGATTAGGGGTCGTATGTACTACCTACTCTTGGTTTAACCCTGAAGTACCTATTATTGGGTATTTTGGACGCCGCCGCCGTTATAATTTTCTGCTATAAGGTATTTTTGAGCTTTTGAATAAGTGTGTAAATGTGGGCACAACGACACAACTGAGGCAAAGCCACTCCGTATGGAAAAAGACGTGAAACTATATTAAATAATATTTTTAATAAAATGTTCTATTGCAATTTTTATCGAATCTTCTAATACATTTTTTGTATGAAGTAATTATGTAAAATCGTAATTGCTTTGGAATTTTACTTCAATTGTTCAGTAATTGCGATAATTATTATAAAATGGCTGGTAATCAATAACTGAGTTTTGCGTGAATAGTGGTTGACAATTATGACATGACCAGTTGACATTGTTCTTGCCATGTCTGGATTTTTAATAACTATTAATCTCACAAATATCTATCTTTCAACTAATACTTAAATCAATATTTAGATTAGATAGATTAGAATAGATCAGGTGATAAATCATAGGACATAAAAACTTTAAAAGTACAAAAGTTTCTGTGTTGTAGGTAATTTAAGCAAACCAGGTGATAAATGTTAAAAATCACCACGAAAGAACAGCGTTAACGAAATAAATAATATAAAACATCGCCCCACTTTTAATTCTCACATGAATATATTTATTTTACTTATAATAATCCAGAATCAGAATGCGGGCAGACGCACAAAATGGCGGACAAAAAATATTGCAACGGCACATCTGCTCGAGCGGATATTTGTGAAGGATTAACAAATTCTCTCACATTTCTTGTTATATTTTGACGAAAAATAAGTAAGACGCAGGTTCCAATTCCAAAACAGTTTTTAAAACTTGCAATATAAGTTTCAGATTCAGAAATTTATTGACAAAATATCAAGACCGAAGACGGTCAAAAATATTACTTCACTAAAAAGTATCCCGGGTAAAGTTTAGTTGGTGTTTAATTAAGTTTTGGTGATTTAAATACAGTGTTTAGATTTTTTGCCTGGAATACTTAATTTCCTGAGACTACCAATAATACTCCATTTCCTATAAGTGCTATGTCACCCGTAATTTGCCGTGCCGTGGCATTAACCCTATCGTCAGTGGTTGGATACAATAATTTCCTACCATTAATACTTTATAACATACGTTTCCTACATTTCTGTAAGCCCAGGTAATTTGTAGGAGACCTAGGGCGTGTTTCACCACGGATATTAAATACCCCGGTAGAAATTACACCCTTGTACATTGTGGGTATTTCAGGCCCCCGGGCGGTAGTTAGTTTTTGTCTTGTAATTAGCTCGGTTGATTGAAAAGGGTTACGTCTTTGTAGAGTTGGATTGGAGTTTATTTCGTGGTTAGGATTGTAAGACTATTGAAAATATATACCTACCAATTGTATCGGCAATGACGGATATAGCGAATATATAATATTCTCCAATTTTCATTGTAAAATTTATTGTTTTTTGTGTGCAATAAATAAAGTATATTGATATTGAATGTACAACAATTATGTAGATTCACGCAATCTGAGCAATATGAAAAGACACGACTACATATTTATGAATAAATTCCCACATCTAAATCTTCAACATGAATATTCAACAAGCAACGTGAAAAGTGCAAGCAACCCTTTCCCGAGCCCCCAGCCCTTCGACGCCACATCCGGGGTCCTTCCGCGCAATTCGTCACAGCGAACTAATGTTATTTGTACGTCTGATGTACAAGATCAATCAAGATTATGTCCAGTAATGCCGTTAACCCTACGATCAGGCCTGCAAGACCCCATGGGGCGCCCACCCTGTGATTGTTTCGTCAATGTGTCAATAATTAGGTTTAATGAAAGTCTTGAGTCTGCCAGTGTCGTCGAGTATTCTGATAGATGTTTATAATTTTACTAAACTTCAAAGACACAGAAATGGCAGCTGTTGTTGTAAAATTCCAAAGAGACTATAGGTACATCATCTATCGATCGAAGTCGTACCGCAAATGCGTTGAAAGGGCAACTTTAAAAAATTGCATTAACAAAAGCCAAAACAGTGAGCGACCCGCAGATAACTTATAAAACATTGCACCATTACACTTTAATTTCTGGCCTGCTGGGATTTCGGAGGGGTGCTGTTAGGTGATTATAAAAAGCAAAATAAGGGCGGGGGCGCGGAATATGCTTGCTTATTCATTATGTGCCACGTACTCTAAACGGCGTTTATTTCTGTCATGCGCGGTGGCGCTAGTGTGCCATGCCACGCCACGGCGGAGCCACTCCTGCTTCTATCGAGGGTTGAGTCCTCAGCTTTATATTTTTATACAAACTATTATTCCATTATCAACGGGTGTACCATTGTGGGGTTCGATGCTCAAAAATGGGGTTATGCACGGTCGCGCGATCATGTTTAGAGTTTTGCGATATTTAAAATTGTGTTTTTGTTGTAAAACGCTTTTTGACTCGCGCTTGTTTATTTTTAAATCGAGCGTGTGTGAGAGAGCTCTCGAGTGGCCGATGGGTAAACAGTGCTATGAATACTTGGCTTTGTTTATTTATTTGTTATTTCGGGTGCTGTATGTAGGTATGGAGCACAATGCGGGTCTAAACCGCCCGATCATGAGAACCGTTTCGGTTGAGGGTTAATAAATTACGATAATATTGACACTTGGCTCAGTGAGCTGTCGAGGTTTCATTCTGATCGCCAGATATGTTTTTATTACAAAACTTTCGAGTGGAGACTACTTATTGAGTCGCTGAAAAGTTATCCAATGAGAAGTAAACATATCGAGAGTTCGGTGTGACAAATGAGTGCCGAAGGTTGGGAAACGCTGGAATTGTTACGTGGTGTTGCTGTGCAATAAAAACTGCTCTATCGTAGAGTTTTACACATATTGTGAATGGAATATCTGATTGACATTAGTGTAGTGTTTTCATGGGAACTGGGTCATATTTGGCCTTTTAATTTCTGTAGAGACAATTAAATTAATATTGCAATTCGTTAAATAATACTGGCTTAATTCTTGGAGTAAAGTTACTGCTGATAAGGCTGGATTTTACCAACAAAAAGTTATGCGAAAATAACTATCCCGGGGATAATTTGTATGAGAATGACAGATATACGATATCTACACCTATATCGAGCGATTTTGTATGGGAATCTGTCAATATAGGTCTCGATATCAGTTTAACGAAGGCGCGAGAATCATGCCGCAGCTCATTCTATGAAAAAGTAGAAGATACAATCGAGTAAAAAGTTACTCTTCGTTGGTAAAACTCGCTCTTAGTCTGTGTTTATTAGCAAGGCGATAAGAGTTTATTCCAAGCCATTCAGATAATATGCGACTATTTCGCGCTCATACTCAAGTTATGACATTCTGCTACCGATTTTATCAGTTAATAACCGATACGATAATTACTTCTGACATTTTACTATCAATGCGAAACTTTCGAGTACCTTACAAAACCGATCAACCTGAAATTGAACCTTACTCGACAGTCTTAGCGCCTATAGTCGCACTATAAGGGCTACGGTACTAACTTTTTATGCTCCAAGACCTCACAACTGATTGATTGAGGTATTTGAGTATTGAAACTAAATTATGGGGTTTAAGTATTAATAGTTATTGCTTATTAAATAAACGGTCAAGTGCGAGTAGGACTCGCGCACCAAGGATTCCGATCAAATTTTGAGAGCGTTACACGTGTAAAAAGGTTTCCACATAAAAACTAAAGTATGATGTCATCCATGTAAACCAAAGTGAATATTTTTGTAGAATGATATAAATCTGCAGTTTTCAGATTTTCCCTTTACTTGTGCTATAAGACCTTGTTTTATGCCAAATTTCATGATTATAGGCCTACGGGATACCCTGCAGGTTTTGTGTCCATTGCGATTACTATTAAAATCCACCATTTTTAAAGCATATAATGGTCATAGCGTTCGATTGCGTAAACCTAGAAGCACAGAAGAGATAATAGGACTCCGTACAGAACGGCCACTCCCTTCCCCGCGCTGATTCACATACCGCACCCCACCCCTGGCGTCAAAAGATTGGTTAAAGAATCAATAGACAGGGCTGAACGCCTGACGAGTGACGACGCGTATACTTAATATCGCTGCATTTGCCGCGCCACCAGCCCTAGCAAAGTTTACGCACACATTTGCACGTATACAAACATCATTTGGTTATGTAATAGTAATAGGTGATTATTTTACGAGCGTTCTATGGAGTGTCCGAGGTGTGCTAGAAGGTTAGTTTTTTTTTACAGCTTTAGGCGTCCATGGACCTAAGCAATTGATATAAATAAATTTCAGCTTGATACGTCCACGCGTTCTCGACATAAAGGTCGTGACACACGGACAGACAGACAGACAAACAGACGGATAGACGGACCGACGGACAACAAAGTGATCCTATAAGGTTTCCTTTTTTACTTTTAAGGATCGGAACCCTAAAAAGGTGCTGTTTCTAAACTAATGGATCAGTCAAAGCCAACTGTTGCTATAAGTATCTACTATAAATCCTATTTTTCACGGCGAGTGAAATAAATAAATTAAATAATAATTTAATTAAATGTTCTGTGGTTTGAATAGTGGGTCTAGCTAGGTTATAATCAGGGAGCACTTATCCAGTGGAGAGCGCATAGATACAATTTCCTTTGAAACACTATACTCACCAATTTACGGGCGGCGGCGGGGGACGAGGTAAGAGAGCTGTGATTGGTCAGCCGTTGCGAAACTGTCTGGCGGCCCGTCATCGTAGTACATAGGTTGCGTATGCCAACGTTTGTTGAATACAACAAACGTTTTACCCCGCAGGCGCAGTCAATTGGATATATATTCTCTGGTTATAATATAAAGTAAGGAAGGAATAAATCGATTATGTTAAGAAAAGACCCTTGGAGGAACGCGGCCTTTGCAAGACCATCAAGCAAATAGATATCTCTTGTTAGAGATAAGCTCGCCTTTGTACATTGTTATTCTTTCATGTATTTTCTGTATATCTGTTTTGTGGAGTACAATAAAGAAATAACAAAAAAATATAGGTCCTGTACGCTTAGCATAGCACTTTTTACTCTCTCTCGATGTCGAGAGAGACATCGTCCATGTCCCTCTCCCGCGTCGCGTTGAGAGCGAGACACGTCGAGACATCTCGGGCTTGACAGAGAAAATGACATTTGTGCATAGACAAGGACCTTTCTCGAGCGTGGCATGCTAAGCGCACGGGTTTTATAAAAATACGGTCATACTTATTTTCTAATAAGGAATACCTACTGTAGAAACTTGTCTCTTAACTGGGACCTAATTCTACTAAGAGCTAGGAGCAAAGTGGCACAGTGTAATCGAATTAATAGTATTCGACATCGAAAGAAAATAGCGAGCATACTACTTCTGAAATAGAAATAGAAATATATTTATTTGACAAATAAACATAGGGATATTAGAAAAAATATAGTACTGTTTACGGTTGAGGTGTAAATGTCAAAATGGTTCTGATGGTTCCTCTCTAGCACCGGCTTTGAATCCAACCGTGAGGTGTTTGAAAACATAGCAGGTATTTTGTTTCGGCCTTGACCGCTTCCAAGGTCGACGCACCGATCAAAAATCAACAACAATTAAACCAACAACACCGGAGTGAGCAATTACAGTGTTCCCGTTTATTACACCCACTAATTCCTGGCCCCACAGTCTAATGGCCGAAAAACTGACCCCCGACCCCCTAACGACCCCCAAGGGGTCCGTTAAGTAGGCAACTAGAGACCCCGCAGGCGAAACTTACTATGTTACGCGCTCTTACTGAACGCACAGTGTGCAAAAACGCGAAATACCCGGACAAAATTAACATCTCGTAAAGAACACAAATCACAATATCAATTTAGTTTTTATTATTGTTAGTGCCAAACTACATCTCGTATGACAAAATGATTTATGGGAGAACAAGAGAAAATTGGATTGTTTGACGTTTTCATTCGGGCAGCCGTCAAACCGTCAAAATTATACGTTATGCTGACGCGAACACGCCTGTCCGGTGTCTTGTGTGAATGAATAAATCATGCATCCTAATCCTTTAGTGACAAAATTCCCATCACAGAAATTACGGGTCACAAATCGTCACAGACCATGGCCATAAATCAAGTTGAATTCTTTGGGCACAAAAAAACCTAAGCAAATACCCCCTGCTGCCGTCCCTGTCTCTACCTGCTCGAGTCTTTTGAATACTTGTATTAAAATAAAAATTTCTGAACGGCACGGATTTGAGGGCAAAAAATGCACGAAAAACGGCCCTTCATTTGGGTTGTCCTATTCTAACGCGGATGCCTGTCCTGCTCTCACGTTAGGGATGCCTGACGTTTCTGAACTCATACTTCACTGGTATGACATCATTTTGAGTTTGGGACGATTTTATTTGCATAACAATCTTGCATTGTTTTCACGGCTTTATAATATAGGTACGTAAGTTTTGTGTGACTTTATAAACAAATATTTAGTCAGGGCATTTATGAATTTTGATTTCTGTATCTACACATAATTGTTTGCTATTTATAATTTCATAGCGCTCCATATTGGATTTTTATCTCTTCACAACTGAAACGTAAACAAAGACATAGATAAACAAAAGAAGGCCCCGTGTCTCAAAGGTTCTTTTAATTCCATCACTGGGTCCAACAAAAGACAATATCGTAACCTCATTTTATAGACCTTAGTTTATGAGCTCAATATTCAGTAGGAGCCATTTTGTTCAGAATATTTATGGCATTTTTTGTGCCTTAGGAGAAATGACCGATATTTGACGTTTACAAGTCCGCCATAAATACATTTGTTCATTACGTTGTTTTATGGGTGGCAGTAAACGGAACGAAATAAATATATTCGCACGTGTCGTTCTGTCAAAACAGATGATTGCGTGAGACGATCTCGATTGTGGCCAAAACAATCGGCGTAAAACGTAACGTGGCGCTAGCGCAGGCCACACGTGACCGCGCGACCACGTGACTGCGGCCCGCGATGCGCGCGCGCTCTATAAATAAAGCCTCCGAAGAGTAACGCGTCATATTAATACACTATAATTTTTAAAATCCGAACTACCTCAGTAGCGGCATTCCCCGGTCGGCGGGCCGCATCTTTTTTTCGGTAAAAATGGAAAAAAATCACCTGCCCGCTGTCGATCGTATAAAAAGTTATTAAAAGGAGGCAACTTAACTAAATTACAAAAGCCGACCTTTGCGCATTATAGAATAATTTACCATTAAAGACTGGTGCGCGGGCGCACGACTTTAAATCATATCTTTACCTGTGACAAGCGTCAAAATGGCTTGATACGGTTGATTTATTAAAACTCTGACCAGATCGATCAACGAGCGTCTTAGGTAGCGTCGATGGGATGCTTTATTTTATTTTATAAATAGATTTTTTATTACAAATTACAGGGTACCAATTTTGGTAGCGATTTTGATGCCGTCCTCCGTCCATTACTTGTGGTTATAACCGCCCACTTAGCGTTAAGTTATTAAACGCTTTATTATTTTGTTAGATAGGGCTTTATTTCGTTTGTCGCGTGTCAACCAGCTGAGATTCCGTGGCCATTCCAGCGATAAGTCCCTCTGACCACGGCGGTAAGGAATTTAATTATTTTTGTCGTTCAGCTAGTGAAGGACAAATACAAAACTGACTTTTAAGTCAAAATATTCTCTGTTCGGTAGAGGTGGTAGAGTTCCCATTCAGCGTTCAGTCTAACTAGCGTATTGATAGAATCGATTGTCGCCAGTTTCAATTCTGTTTAATTGTGTATCTCGCCACACGTGCGACTTCAACTGCGCCCTTAGTAGAGCAGACAAAAGGCTTACGTACAGGCATTTATTCAATTATACAAACAATACCCGATTTCGCCTGCATAGAAAGTGCACAAAGGAGAAAAAAACTCAAGCCAGTCCAGGTAAACGTTGCTATGAATAGGATAATAGTGACAATTGTCGTGTAGACCCATTGTTGTGTCTCATCCCGAAGTTTACGAACCATTTCTGATTTCCGAGTCAAAAGTTATTCCAACTATGAAGCCTTGGAGCATGCGAACAGTAGAGCCTGGGATATAAAAGCCTTTATTGGCTTTTTTGGTGTTAAATCGCCGCGATATTCCGAGAGGCATCCGACGAGTGACGGCACGTCAATGAATTCGATGGTGATTATTGATTAATGCATTTTCATCCGCATTTTCGAGTACAAACAAAAATAACCCAAATAATAACACGCAATCATACCGTCACGATTTTGATTCCCACCACAAGCCGTATAATTTCACAAAAAGTATTCCCGACAGTTCACCAACCTGCGCCGGGACCACACCTTCTCAAGCTATATCAACCGATCGCGTAGTTAGCTTATTAGCATTTAATTCGTGGTGTCCAAAGTGGGGGCTCCGCTGCCACGGGTCGGCGCCCCCCGAAATAGGGGACTTCCTACCCGGCGGGCGGGGGAGGGGCCTAATACGCCGATTTATGTGTTTTCTCTTATATTTTCATGTTTGTACGGAGGGCGAGCCAGACTTGGATTGGTCAGGAAATGGACGCTAAAGGGCCCGATTTAGGCAACTTTCCTTTGAAGAAAGTACGATAATGACGGCTGATTTTTTCGCTGTAATTTCGTGCTTTAACTTGCAGACGCGATCGTTCATACAATGTCTACGTATACTGTAACACCACAATAAAATATCGGCTGAAGAAAAGATTGTTTATTTACAATAACATACCCCCTCAAAGCACTAATATTGAACAAAACTTACGTCAAACATTTCCATAAAACACTACACAGTGCCAACACAACAAACAAACCTATCATAGTAAAGCCAAGATACGTCATGATTGGCGGTGTCACCTCGTTTGTACCAACAATAGAAGTCACATCATAGTCACAAATGACTGTACCTAGCAAATGACAGGTATTAGCCGGTGGGTGGGGCCTACAGTCGCCAGTCTTTGACCACCACGTCATACGGCCCTGGTCATTAGGACGGTAATCAGAGCCTTGGAGTGTTGCTGAGATCATAGGTATCAGTTTGTATCACTAGAGAATAGATGGTGTATTACTGTTGTCTATTTGACAGCTATTTGACGGGTTTTTGAATGATAGTAAAAGAGGTGTATAGTGTAAGTTTGAAGCGTCTGTCTGTCTGTTTGTGGCACCTTAGCGCTCAAACGAGTGGAGTGATTGTAATGCGGCTTTTTTATTGGTTGTAGATTCATTGTGATGGTTCTTAGCTATGGTTCATGGAATAATTTCAGTGTTATACTATGTACTGTGTTAATGATGCGTGTATGTCTAAAGATCTACATGCCTATGGTATTTAGTAGGCAGCGCTATCCGCATAATGAGCCTGTCTTATGTGTACTTGTAATAAATATGGACAGTTTTGACATAAATAATTGCAGTAAAACGCAAACTACCGTCGCAAATGTCCAAGTAAAACCAAAACGTCAATTTAGTCTAATAATAATCGATAAGTCTTAAGAGTGCACCGAGCTTCTAGCGCTAATCGATTTTGGGTATTCTTGCGCTTCGTGTATGTGTGCGTGAGGCAAACCGGCGGCGGCGGCGGCAAGAGCGAAAGCATGCGAAAGGCTAGCAAGAGCCCTGCGCCGCCGCCGCCGCGCGTGACGAGCCCTGCGCCGCCACCCCGTCGGCGTCGTCGCGAGTTGGTTGGTTGGTATAGTAGAACCCACGAGTAGCGTCGTTTGAAAAGCCGGCAAATTCAAAAAAAGTCTCTTCATGGCAACTGTATGTTTACGACCTGAATTAAGGAGAACGCACACTTGTCTATCACATCTTACACTAATCGCTCGGCTCCGATGGGTCTGATTTCACCTTTATTGTATTTTGACAGTTTTGACAACTTCGACTTTGTTGCTATCTAAAAAGCCTACTCTATGATCATGATCAAACTACAGGACTCGTGGGTTCTACTATACCTATCTATTACCAATACCTATTTACAAAATAAAACAAAAAATCGATTTCAAATAGTTTTATTACATATATTTACGGTTAGAAACCTTTTTCCAGATTTTACACAATTTTATTTATTATGGAATATAGGAACATGATAATTTTTTCTATAAAAAATATTGAGGTGTAATGGTCTATCTCCACCAAGCGGACGGCACGGCATCGGACGGAATCGGATTTTACAATTTTGAAACGAAAATAAATCTTGCATGCAGTGTTTACAGTCTATTATAGACTCTAAACACTGCATCCAAATCAATAACAACAGCATATCGGCGGGCGCGTGCGGCGGCGGCGGCTGTTATTGATTTGGCAATATAGACTCTAAGAGCCCTCGCCCACGACGACGTTTTGCAGCGCTGCAGACGCGCGTTTCGTAAACGCGCGGCAGCATCGCTACTTACGCGCGTTAGTCGCATTTGCTACGCGCTTCAGAAGCGATGCTAACGCGCGGCAGCATCGCGACTGTAGCTATGCAAACGCGCGACAGCATCGCTACTAACGCGCATTAGCATCGCCACTGATTTTTGGTTACGTGGGCGAGGGTACACAGCTAGCGACCGCTTCGCGACTGTATCGATGCGAACGCGCGACAGCCGCGCGTCTGCAGCGCTGCAAAAAGTCGTCGTGGGCGAGGGCTCTAAACTATCTAAACACTGCATGCAAGATTTATTTTCGTTTCAAGATTATAAAATCCGATTTAGTCCGATATGCCGTGCCGTCCGCTTGGTGGAGATAGACCATAATTATCAGGGATCGGAACGAACGAAGGTGTGAATTTACCTAAAGTTTGTAGTCGGACATAACAAGGAGCAGTTACAACCACTTGAGTTGAACCGGTTTGAATTTAACCTGTTAAATTTCGTGTTTTTGTCTAACCAGTTAATTTTTGTTTTTATTAGTTTTACATGTTCCTTACATTTGAAACACCGAACTATAAACATTTTCAAAATGCTGATTCCCAAAAAAATATAACTTTTTTATTTTTAAATTTTTTGTAAAATTTACTGAGTAATGTACTTTACATCATTCAAGCGAGGTAAATAAAACATTCATACAGATTGTAATTGAAAGGTGCAGTCATTTTTTCAACTCAACTCAAGTGGTTGTAACTGCTCCTTGTCATGTCCGACTACAAACTTTAGGTAAATTCACACCTTCGATCCGATCCCTGATAATTATAAATTGAATAATACCTTATTACCTTTTATGATAATATTCTAAGTAACAGTAAGTAGTGCAATAGAAACTCATAAAGTGAACTTAATAACGTAAAATAACATAACGGCTAAATAAGGTGAGAGTCCCAGTTATCGACCCTTTAATTTAAAATTCAAATGATTGATTCTTCAAAATAAATTCTGAATGACAATCAAGACTGAGTGAAGTTGCATGATCAGGGGGCCTAGACAAGTGACATCGCTAGGTGACGTCACCTTAGCGATTCCAAATATCAAATCGCATACATAAAAAGTTATCGTTGCGACTCGCTATCCTTAGCGATGTCACTTGTCTACAGGCACAGGTAATTTGGTCTTATGGCAAGGAACACACGAAAAATTACCACACAAAACATGTTTTGACTTTAAAGCCTACAGCGCGACCGTGTCTAAATTTTTAGCGTTTAATTTTTCATCATCTGGATATTTTTACCTGTTACTTTAAGTAGTAAGTAAGTAATTTCATTGTCTATTTCTCCATCCACTGGAAGACAAGAATTTTGTTTCCACGTAATTGGCACTCTGTAATAAAACAGAATATTTTATTTAATTGTAATTACTTTATTTATCGACAAAATTGGTGTTCGGATGAAATTTGTAAGACTTATTTCATAAAAATAATTATTTTTTGAACTTACGATTCCAGAGTGTGATGAATTTTAGAATCGGTGTCATCCAAGGAATTTACCCTGTAAATCGAAAAATAGATATAGTGGTCATTCATACTTAATTTATTATAATGTTTTCCTATACACCCTACTATTTCTACGCTTACAGTTTATCCTATGACTCTTTGTTTTGTAGTGAAGTGCCAACAGCTGGTACATTTACCCTAAAAATAGAAAAAGATAAATAATTTTCCAGTATAAATATTTGTTCAAATATCGTAAGTAGGTAGATAGGTAAGTGGAAACCACTTTTAATAAGTAGGTATAATCGGAAGGTAGGAGGATTATACTTACGAAGCAACAGTATTCTCTTTGTCTTCAAAGTTCTGTATTAGTGGTCTTTCTCTCATCCCGTCAGCAGATGGTTCATATTTATTTTGCAGTGAAATGTCAACAACTGGTACATTTACCCTATAAAAGAAAAAGAATGTCAGAGAATGGAATGTGAGAAAAAATGTGAAAAATATTAGTGGAATTAATTTAGTCAAACAAACCACAAACTACAAGTAGGGTAGGTAGGTATTGAGTGAGTATACTTACGAAGCAACAGGTACATTCTGTTTGTCTTCAAAATTCTCGGCCTGTAAGCTGTAAGCGTCGTGCTCTAGAAGGATAAATTAAATTGTCGTTTAGGGTTCCGTGCCGAAGGGTGCCAAACGGGACCCTATAACTAAGCCTTGTTTCATATGAATTTCTTTATTGAACACAGATAATTTACAGTGTTATTTACCACAATATTTTTAGGATTCCGTACCCGTATTGTGTGGTGGTACGGAACCCTCTGAGCGAGTACGCGTGCGACTCGCACTTGTCCAAATTATTTATATATATGCAAGTAGGCAGGTAGGTATACGAGTTACACTTACTTCATTTCCTCATGCAAGCGTTTAGCGTTCTTTTTTCGCCAACCCCTTCTTTCCTTTGATTTATTTACTTTGTTCCCCTTCTTGAATGAAGTGATTTTTGACAAAACTCTTCGTACGTTTTCAAATCCGGGCGTCTCAGTGGAAGCGACACAAGCTTCCCGTCCGACAGCTGAAGCACTACTAAAGCGGATATGGGGGAGGAGAGGCAGGTCGGGTTTAGGATGGCCGGAACGCGCATGAATTTAGGTATTTCCTTCGTATTGATAAACAAACCCACATTTTGAAAATGTAAAGTGTATACGTTATAGAAAACATGTAGTAGTTTGTTATTATTCAAAACTGACAACTTTCCGTAATTATTCAGGCCGTACTAAGGGTTTATTTTATTTTTTAGAGATAACTTTGCGAATTTATTCTATCGAGCCAACTTAATCAAATCGTGTTTCCATCGTATATACCGGCTGAGATATATCCCCAATAGTACTAATGTATTTGGAAAAAAATTAATTGAATTGTTTATCACTTCAAACAAGGGTTATAAAAACGTGTTATTGTGAATAAAAAGCTCGGTGCAGGCTTAACTGACGTTTATTAAAAGATCTTAATCGTTCATACATTTTAATAATGTTTGCTACATACCCGAGGCACTTCAAAAGGTCAAACCTGTCTTAACGCAAAGAAGGAAGACACTAATTTGACTAACAGCCAACTGGCTATACATCTGTTATATTAAAACGGTTGCTTTTGATAAGAAAATAGTAGAATTATGTAGATTTTATATTTCGTTTGTTTTGTTTTGCTTAATGGTTGCGGTTGTAAAGTTTATAGTCACTTAAAGTTCATTGTTTTAGTTCACATTTTCATTAAGTTTTTACAAAACCTAAGACCGTTAGGTAACTCTGAAACACACTTATACTTTTGCCTGTAATCCTGTAATCTCATTTCTCATTTGTAGATACTTTTTCATCCCTACTTGTTAGTCCATTAAGACCCATGTCATGTCGCCTTTACGACGCAATGAAAAATAACACTTCTAGACAAAAAATCATTGACTAATAGATGAGTAACCTATACAATACAATACAGAAACCACCTTCGGTTATGCAAGCAAAACCGCATAAGTAAACATAGTCATTAAATTCTAAACAACGTAATCTTTGTGGAAGCAATAGCAATAGTTACTTAATGGAATAACAATTGTGTATGTTAATGTATGTATGCCGGACGAGTGTGAATTTATTAATCTCGAGAAAAAAACTTTAAAATCTAACCGCGGTCCGGGTAGTCCGTGTATGATACTATCACGTTTCCGGTCAACCAAAGCTTTTTTTGGACCACAGGGAGTATGAGAATACAGAACTGACAAAGTTGTTTCCTTAGAATATTGAAGTTAGCGTTCTGGGGCCTAATTCTGCTCTGAGCATTTCACTTATATTTCATTACTATTCCATTGCAAACACCCAATCAAGGAGGGTAATAATTTAGGAGAATACCAAATGACGCCATTTTGGGTGTTTGCAATGGAATAGTAATGAAATAGTAATGAAATTCTCAGAGCAGCATTAGGCCCCTGGAGAGGTGGCCCCTAAAAGATACAGACTTGTATGTAAATACTAACTTCAAGCCTTTTCTCGTACGGGGTGGCAGTAATACAGTTGGGGCACCTTCAAATAATCAATACTCTAGCTCTACATAGTTATTAAACGATTTACCGCTAACCATAGAGCTAGACTCTAAAACTTAATTTTTCAGTCACCCATTAGTAGAAGATTGAAATCTTTTCTATGAATCCTTAATTTATTTGAGTAGAGATTCATATTTCATAATTCATAATTTCTTTATTGCACACAAACAGTTACATAGGACAGTAAAAAACATAGAAAACGTGTACAAAGGCGAGCTTATCTCTAATAAGAGATCTCTTCCAGCAAACCAAATAGGGATGAGACAGGTGGATTGCTGAGCAGGAGTAGAGATTCATGTAGGTAACTCTATTTTTAGGGTTCCGATCCTTAAAAGGAAAAAAAAGGAACCCTTATAGGATCACTTTGTTGTCCGTCAGTCTGTCTGTCCGTCCGTTTGCAGACCTTTATATCGAGAACGCGTGGGCGTATCAAGCTGAAATTTATGTCAATTTCTCAGGTCTGTGGTCGCGTAGAACTGTCCCAAACTTCTACGTCAACGCAATACTACGACCGTTTATGTTGTAAAAATGTCAGATTTTCATAGTAATCGCAATGGACCCAAAACCTATAGGATACTTCCCGTTGTCCTACAATCATGAAATTTGGCACAAAGTAAGGTAAAGGAAAAAATCTGAAAACAGCAAATTTCTGTCTTAATGGAAATATAATATTTAATTTTGTTTACATGGATGACATTATACTTTAGTTTTTTATGTGGAAACCTAATTAATTACACGTGTTACGCTCTCCAAGTGTGATCGGAACCCTTGGTCCGCAAGTCCTGCTCGCACTTGACCGTTTATTTATAAAATGTAAATATTTATTATTGTATGCAAACATTTAATATTTAATGTAAACATTTATTATTTAATGTAAATATTTAATTTTTGAATTTTGTGTGACATGTTATGAATATTAGATATAAATATAAATAAATATCTTATCTTAAGATAATAATCTTGTTATCAACATGCCTATCTATCTACCACACTTGCGTCGGATTTTCCGGAAAACCGGGATCTCAAAACTGACAGAGATGGTATTTTAAGATATTCGATAAAACCGTGTCCTGTCTGTCTGTTAGCCTACTCTATGACGTCATGCGCCTGCGCAACCAAGCGAGCGAGCATTTTATTAGCGCACTAGCGTTATGCCCCGGCTGCGCTCGCCATTAATCTACATGGAATTGAACTTGCTATGTCTTGGAAACACTTTCGCTGTCTATAAACCACAAAGAGTGTTCAATGTTAATTTTATGAGAACTACTTTCCATTTTTATAGAATTCTAACGTGTGTTTTGTTTTGTTTTCAGATACGCCAAGAAAAACCCTATTATATAGCAGACCCTGAAGTTGACTCATTAGTAAGTATAGCTTTTTTGGTATAAAGACAAAACATAAAAGATGTACTTTATAAAGCACGCGGTCAGTTATAGAGGCTATAAAATAGTCAACGTTTAATAGCTCACCTCAGGAGACACGAAATAATTTACGATTTGATTAGTTAAAGAGCCTGTCTAAAATTAACCACAGGTAAACGAGAAATATTTCCGAGAATAACAAAATAGGGAAACAAGACGAAGAGAAAAAAGAATGTTATTGTCACTCATAAAAAGCTGAATCGCACAGTGTGCCTCCCGCGGCTAGGCTGGACAAAAAGTGAAATAATAAAACTAAGATGGCGGCCACCCACCGCCGCAGTTCGACACGGGTACTTAACCGATTTTTAACAAATAAAATCTAAGGCATTACGAATTGTCGGGCTGTGGGGACCGCGCGCTTTCCAGTTTGATATTCGAGATTCCCATCGCATTAGTCTATTAAACATTAAACATAACTTTATTAGTTCAAGCTTTCCTATCCTAGTCTATCACAGGAAACAAACTATACGATAGACATTCATCTTCTGATAGAATAGCACTTTATATGCTTGGTCTTATAAACCTAACTTAATAAGTTCTAACTTAGGAAGTTCTATGATGAGTCTTAGTCTTAGTCCATTCGACCACTGTGAACTGACTATGTCATGCGAAAATTCGCATACCCATGCAGCAACAGATGCGTGCGTCAGCACTGACCGATTAGTTGGATGAGTCACAACAATGTTTACATCGCAATAACACAAAGAAAAAAGTCTATTACAGGTCTGTAGATATAATTGAACTTCTCATAGAAATGCTCAGCTTATATTGCTGAAGAAAACTTTTATAAATCTAGTTAAAACAACAAACAGTAGCAGTATGCTTCTGCAGCCATAATCCCAAGCCAAGTTTTCCTATACGGCGATAAGACACCATTCATGTCTTCCTTCACCCCTACTCATAGCTTCTAGATAAGCGAGACAAACAAGCAGCGACATCCGGGCCAAAGGCAAACTTTCTGTCAAAATTATCCTCTTTTTTGTCCCCCGGCTCGGTACATGCATGTGTGCCACTGGGCGACGGGACGTATTTACTCAACTTTTTTAAAGTCTAGGAGCCGTTTGTACTAATGATAGCAAACGAAAGGTGTAACAGATCCTAATACAAATATTCGATATTGCTAAACGACTGCGTTTGCTTGTGCATCCTGCCTCTGCCTCCCCCATTGTTTGTGCCTCCTGCCTCTGCCTCCCCCACTGTTTGTGCCTCCTGCCTCTGCCTCCCCCATTGTTTGTGCCTCCTGCCTCTGCCTCCCCCACTGTTTGTGCCTCCTGCCTCTGCCTCCCCCATTGTTTGTGCCTCCTGCCTCTGCCTCCCCCACTGTTTGTGCCTCCTGCCTCTGCCTCCCCCATTGTTTGTGCCTCCTGCCTCTGCCTCCCCCATTGTTTGTGCCTCCTGCCTCTGCCTCCCCCACTGTTTTTGCCTCCTGCCTCTGCCTCCCCCATTGTTTGTGCCTCCTGCCTCTGCCTCCCCCACTGTTTGTGCCTCCTGCCTCTGCCTCCCCCATTGTTTGTGCCTCCTGCCTCTGCCTCCCCCATTGTTTGTGCCTCCTGCCTCTGCCTCCCCCATTGTTTGTGCCTCCTGCCTCTGCCTCCCCCACTGTTTGTGCCTCCTGCCTCTACCTCCCCCACTGTTTGTGCCTCCTGCCTCTACCTCCCCCACTGTTTCTGCCTCCTGCCTCTGCCTCCCCACTGTTTGTGCCTCCTGCCTCTGCCTCCCCCATTGCGCAGGCGCGACGTGGTGACGCTATGCTGGTTTAATTTGTTCTTTTAGAATCAACTCATAATTAAAAGCATACTTAATGTAACTCTCATAAGATATCATATCGTCATCGTGAGTACACCCTATTATTCTTCAAATCTAGTTGAAGACCACTCCATCATTGTCTTCATCACGCGAAACCACCCTTCAGACCCCAACCCTGGAGTTGCACGAAACGATTTGAAAATTTTTTGGCGAGAATCTCATAGGATTATCATTTGTTTCTGATGAAGGATATGCTTAAATTTTTGGGCAACTCAGGGTAAGTCATACAATACCTTGACGACTATCTTAAACATGAGGCCTAGGGATAGGGACTTCTTGAATAGTTTTGAGTCGTCAAGGTATTCATAGGACGTGCCACAGGGCTCTATCATATTTGTCAAGTACATACATATCTAAAATGACAGATGAATGTGTCACTTGCTTATCGGTACTTCTTGAAAAAGGTTATTAGTCTTACTTGATACACCAATTGGATTTCAAAGGGCTCGCCCGAGGCTGCGACAAATAAGGGCTTTTAATCGAAAATTACTCATTTTACGCAGCCATACTTTTGTGTCGTTTGACAGCCATGTGTTGATACATTGTATGGAGGAATGGAGGACTGTTCCATAGCCTGAAGGAAAACCAGATGGTCTGGACGATGGGTGCTTTTAAGAATGGCGTATTGACACCTTTGTTAAATACTAAGGCCTGTTATAACCCGAGTTGTCTACAGCTAACAAACGATGTTTTGGTGTGCTATGACAGGTGGAACTGGAACTTGATGATGACCAATGAGAAAAGGTCGCTGTTGATGACAGGTTCGTTGCACTAAGTTGCGTAGAAGTGGCGCTCCCGTGTAAACGTCCCTCATGATCGTAGGAAGACTAGGTATGTCACAATGAAGGTGCATATGAAATAGTGCGACTATCATGCGCTTGAGATAGGACTCGGAGATGAGAGTAGATTTATTATTACGGGTCTAAGACCTTCGGATTGGCGTGCAACCGTGTTACTTTATTTGAGTATTTGTGGGACATAAATTATTTTGTTATTCAGTTTCAATGTCGTGATCCTCATTGTTTGAATAGCTATTTAATTTGATTTCCACATTTACAATCCCAATGATGCTGATGATATAAGAAGAAAAGAATGAAATAAGTATAATAAAAATAAAACTCATGAACACTAAATCCAGATGCTCTACCTGACTACCAAAATCAAGATATTCTTTCACCGGAAGCCTGAACTCAAAGTATATCATAAAAACCAAGATTGTAAAAAACTGAATCCAAAAAGGCTTCCCATCCCAAATAAAAGCCCCTTATTTGACAACGCTACTGCTCGCCACCAAACAGCATTTAAACAATGTTTAAACACACTAAGCTCCTACAGACTGTCAAAACTCAAACACAGATGTGTGACGAGACGACCGAACACGTGTGACCAATGAGCACTTAGCACAAGTGCACGCACAAAGTAGGTACATATATAACAGAAATTGTTTTTTTATTGGTTAAGAAATTAGAGACGCCTAAAGCGCGCGTGTGTATTACTATTTACTTGGGAGTTAGATAGTGTCAAATTGGTGTTAATTGTATCAAACAGGCAGGTTTGCATATTATTATAACTTAACACATTTCCTATATGTGTGGTAAAAGCACAAATGTGAACACTTTTAGTGCCAGTGATTGGAAATTCCATTTTGCGAGGCACGGGACTTTGTCCTTATCTAATTATCCATGTTTACTGCATACAATAAATGATCCCAATGTGGATATTTAACTCGGTATAAACCGCTCTCAGCTCGTAGTCACATCTCAGCTATATAACATCGAAGGTTCCGCCCTAATAAAACACCCGCTTTGACACGCGCCTGAGAGAGCTCTCAGAGTTCAAATAGGTGTTCAGATAGGTATTATGTTTTTATTGTATTATATTTTCTGTGCAATAAAGTATAAAGTAAAGTGTTACGACCAAACTAAATCGTCCATCCATCCTAGGTTTTGATGGAAGAAATCTACTTAGATAGGTATGAGCTTTGCACATTATCCATTAATGTGTCCGTTAGTTTTTATACTTTATGTTTATGAGTTTAAAGCAAGTAAGTAAAGTAACTCGAAAAGGATGTAAACCCGAAAATCCACGACACTCTCCAACACACCAATTAAAGGCATATCTCTAGATATCCAAACATCGCCCTGTTTGCCTTCCATGTCAGTTGACACAGGCACATGCTCCAGATAAAATTGTGTTTGTCTGTCTGTTTGTTCACTTGCCACGGAGCTGAACACTGTTTGTTCAGGAAGGGGGCCGGGTGTGTGCCCGCCGAACTGTGGTGGCAAAAGATATGTTTTGTAGGTGACAAGGAATATGCTCCTAGGGATTATTTGGTAGATTCGTGAATATAATGAATTCAGGGAACATTTCAGGGAGAAAATATACCTGTATGAAACACCTTGCCCATTTCGGTTAAAAGGTTATATACGTATTTTTTGATAAGTATTAAATCTGTGATACAAACATGTGTAAGTATTTCAAAAATACCTCGATCTATCAAATCCTAATTTAACATCAAAACGTTTATTTTCAAAATAACTTTACTTGGGTACTTGTCGTTCCAAATTGCATCTCTTGGCTTGCGTCGCAAGAGTGAAAATCGTGTGTTTCCTCAAACGCATGTTTTATAACATCTTGTAGTAGCAATCAGAATCGAATCACGCTATACTGAGCTATTAAATCTACATTAACCGATACATCGAGATATGTATCGATTAAAAAAACTGATCAGAATCTCTAAACAGTCTCAAATAGTGTTGTGATGACAATAATGTTATATCTGTAAAACGATGTTACTTTCGTAATAGTACGATCTAGTCGTTCGCGCCAGGTTCTCTCTCACTCCACCCCACCTTACTGTAGGTATGCGAGAAAGATAGGTCACATGCAGCTCTCTAAGAGTCAAAGATAATTAGCGCGACCTGTACAAGTTTATACGTTTCGGAACCACTATCATTGTGAGCTCTTGCATGTTTCGGCTTGATTATTATTTTTAGCCTCATCATGCACATACTTAATTGTTAATGTATGACGTAGTTTATGAATAATCCAATTTTAACTACTGGTTACGAATTTAATTAGATGTAAGTATTACAAACATGGTTTAACAGAATTGTTTGTTTCACAAAACTTAATTTGCATAATAATTTCTCCTGTCGCAACAAACCAAATAGATGGCACGTCCTCAAACAAAAAATAAACAATAAAATATTTTCAAATTGAATTTAGAACGCGCAGAATCTCGTGGCTTCTATCGATGTCCATTTCCCAGCCCTACATCTCAGCGGGATGCGATGTGCTTTGTCCAGCCTATTGTAGTTCACTTGAGCCAAGGGCTTTGTGCCATTCAGCCTCCACGCTGCGGTAACACCTTTATACAGACGGCCTCTTTGGAAAGAACCTCCAAGAACCTAAGCTAGCCCGCGATAATAAGGCGACTCTTTACAAACTGGAATCGTCTCTTTAGAATTTTAAGCAATAATTTTGCTTCGTGTATTAAACTGTGTGTCTTTTTCCACAGATGGTGCAAGCGATACAAGTGCTACGGTTTCACCTATTAGAATTAGAAAAAGTGAGTATAATACTTTTTGAAATTGTTGATTGCTTGGAATACATTTCAACTCGGTTCATCGGCACCGAAACGAAACCTGTTCCGAAAAATATCACCTGACGTTATCGAACATAATATCGTTTCGATTATCTGAGGGCTCGATGCTGGATCGATGCACGGGTATCGATTGTCGGACACCATGCGACGCGTCTCACGCACACTAGAGCTGAGACCGGTCGACAGATCTTCGGCTTTTGGATTTATTTTTAAATTTTGTTCGCTGAAAACTATTTCGAATTTGGAACTCTCGCTCGGTCAGGTGTCTCGGAGGCTCGTGAATGGAACAGGTATCGGTGTTCGCATTTCGAATGTTGTTTGTTTTTGCCGTCTCTCCGATTCGGAGTTCCGTTCTCGGACCGGTCCGGTTTCTTGCGAGTGTCCTCGGGTTCGCGCCATTATAGTTTCGAACTAACGGTATCCCGACAGGCATGGCTTTTTGCTATTGACAATATGACAATCTAACTTAGCCATCTCCAGCGTAATACCAATAATTAAGAACGCGAAATTCGAGCGGTGAATTAATCCCACTTGTCAATATTGTAGTCACGTTCCGAACTAAACTAGTTTGGCTAACGTCTATATCAAGACGAATGATCTCGAGTCGAGAAACCAGATACCTCATCCAGCGTCGCTCCCGCAGCGGATTCCATAAATATCCGGCGCCGGCATTGATCGAACATAATGTTAGAAACCGGTAAATTCGGTAAAAAAGGAGACGATAATACAAAAAGCTTTGTAACGAGATAACCTGTAATGCGATACCGCTGTACGATTCGCTGGCCGGAGGGCCAGATAAAGGCCGTTTAAAAAAATAAAGAAAAAATGCAGCGCGTTCGAAATTCAAAATATTGGCCGGAGGGCCACAAGCTCGATTAAAGAAAATCGCTCGATCTGAGCGCGTCTAGATCGAACTGAAGGCCAGTTGAATTAATTCTAACCTATCGAATAGGTAATTGAATGCACGACTTGCATCGGACATAAATAACAATATTTTTAATCGATTGAAGATAAGAGAGCCTGAGACTGACTGCGTCTACCTGTCTCTGCTTCAACGAATGTTTTAGTTTTTTGTACACATCCTACCTGACATGTCGGTTGCTATCACATCGTTGGTGCTTTTTGTTTGATAAAAGTAAAGAAAAAACCGAATGTACCGTTAGTTCAATCCATTTCCGCCTCACTACACTCCGTGCACAGGTGATGTTTTTTGAGCTTAACTTTTTATAAATAATAAAATAAGAATTCACCTAATTCTCTGTTGTATACAAAACAATCTCGTTGAGAACAGTTTTTCTGTCTACTTCAATCTTAATGCGCTCTTTGTGGAATTTATTGATGGAAATATCTGGAAAGCACGCATAAGAACAGCAATATTGATAATTTTGTGTTAAACAAAAAAGTGTCTTATCGAAAAATAAAATAATAATTATGTACAGAAAGTACCAAAACATATTTTCAGGCCTGACTAAAACGCGCACCTTTTATTTTTTAACATCGGAATTATGTTTACATTAAAATTTCCAATAACGCTTTTGATTTATGCGTCTAATATTTTAAGTATGGCCGTCGGCAGTCACATCGAGTTCGAAATATAAAATTATAAGTCTTTTTTTGAGCCGCGATTGGCTCTTGTGATTGGTTCCACCTCTAGTGGGTCTTTTTTTGAGTCACCGACTGAGTGAAGCCCTAATTACGCTTGGATTCCTGCGGTAATCTCAGACCTTTATACGTTTGTTTTTTTAAATGAATAAGGCAGGTCCAGGAGAGAAAGAAATAATTTTTCTTTTTTTTTCTTGAATGGGAAATTGTTTGTTGAAAATTTATTCAAATGTTTTACCTCAAGAACAAAGTATGTAAACTTGTTTGTTATATCAAAATCGTTAACGTTATAAGTATCAACGTGGCTAAGTGATTTACGAGTTAGGTCAGATTTGTTGGTTTACGGGCCTCGAACCTGGGACCCCAGCTTTACGACGCCACAACAACCGTTTTATATCTTTTATACAACGCAATCTACTTCCTTTGACGTGAATTACTGTATTTCGTTAAGAGATGATCGGGTCAGCATACAGGGTTTAACTTTATAAAAATATTTATTTCTGAATTTTATTTACTTACTCAAAAAAGTTACAAAACGGTTTAGGTGCACGACAAAGAGCAATCTAATGAAAATAAAAAAAGGATTTCTTAAAATAGGCCGGCGTCTGAATAACACCTACTTGCTGACACCTACACGTGCATTTAACGAAGGAAGCGGTTATGAGAAAAACCCTTTTAGCAACGAATCGACCGTGGCACAGATAGTGCGACTAGATCTTATCCTACCCACGCATCTGGCATCACCATCCACAACACTCCACGCAAAAATAAATTACGAAACCGAATATGCTGAACAGGTTAGCCAGAAACGTCAAAATAACAGCTAAAATTCGAAAAAAGAACGCCATACATCAACAAATCACGTCGACGAATAAAATCTATTCGAGAGACACTCCATCTCTCAATGCCGGCTTATTCCAAATTTAAAATTCTGGAAAGAGTTTGATGTTCGAAAACGATAATCGCCCCGAGACTCTCGGAATGCCGTAATATCTCATTAAAAGGCATTACGCGTCAATAAATAACGTCGTATCAAAGGGATATTTTTATACGACTGTAACTCCTTTGTCAAAGGGAGTAGGGCTTACAGTTGTCGCGCGCGGGTCATCCTTCAATCCTTTCGAGGTTGGGAGAGGGAGCAGTTCCAAATTTGAATCTCCGGAGAGTTACGATGTCAAATCTTAGTCGCTGTCACTTAGATCGAAAATAGTATCGACTTCGTCGCAGCTCTACACGGGATTATGGGTTGGAAGATGTTTTATTTTGTTTATACTCTGTCGTTTCATGAGCTTGTAAAAGCGCGGCTCTCAATCAAGAACGTGACGTTGACGTTGATATGCAAACCACTAGTGCGTGTAAACGCGCAAACAATGGCCATCTCGAGTGTCCATAAAACTTTGCTGAAATTCCATAAATATTGAAATATTTTCACGTGTAAACATTAGGATTATGCTGGAGGATGCTCATTTCTCTCACACCACTCAACAAGTGCTGGAAATGTTTATAATTTTGTAAAAAAACGTCGATTAGGAAAGTATCCCGAAAACATAATTAGCTGTCAACGACTGCGCTGTTTCCGCTCACGACAGTTCTATTTTCAAAACTAACGCAAACACTATTGGAGCCTGCATGTTCGAAACTGTTCGATTTTTGAAATGTTTCTTTTTTAAGAACGAGCCCTCCGAAGTTGCTCCACCTGCCAATGTTTTATTACTTTTCACCGTGTAAATGTTATCTAAAAATTTCGTTAGTATTTTTATTGCCTTATGTTAATTTCTAAGCTAATTATGCCTATGAAAATTTATAAGGCTGGGGCAAGAAATTAATATGTGCCCGCCATGGCCCGAAATGTCTCGGGAAGCGGAAAAGGGAGAAAAAATTTAGGTGCGTTCCGTTTTTACGGTTTTGTTTTTACAGTTCGATGTGAACCGCGGCAGTTGGCGTGTGCCCGAGTTGAAATGTATTCAGTTTCTATTGTTGTTGGTATTTTTTCTTTATAGCTTTGTATGCTGATATTGGTTTAAAGGTCGTGTGTTTGTGTCCAGTATAACGGATGAGACAATGAAGAACTTAAAGTTTTTTCTAAAAGACTACATAAATAAGTATAATATATTGTTTAAAGTTAACGCTATTTCTAGTGGAAATACGTAAAACTTTACGACAGGTTTCGATATTCTGTCAGAATAGTGCCTTAATACTAAAAGCTGGCAGTGAGCCCCAAATATCCCTCGCGACAGTTCTTCAACAGTTCAGTTCAGTTTAAAAAATTTATTGACCATAAAAACATAGATATTACTTAGTCAACGTCAATATAATATTAATATTTTTGTATACTACAGCCCGTTCGGAAGTTGTGGGCTTAGGGATGGAGCAAAGAAGGGCAAGAAACTCCCCCGTACCTCTTTTAAAATATCAGAGCCTTAAAAATACAATGTTACGTATTTCTACTTAAGTCTAAGGAAATACACCGAGGAGAGACGTACTGTATTGGTCATTTTCTGCTCATTTTCATGAGTATTGGTATTAATCTGCTCATTTTCATGAGGTCAGGAAAAACACCTTCTGCTATACAACTATTGGACATGATTGCCATGTACGGAGCAATCACATCAATTACCGATTTAACTACTTTAACCGACATGCCCCATAGATCTTTAGTCTTTTTAACGTTTAGAAGTTTGAATGTTTTAAATATAGTTAGAGAGTCTATTGGTTTGAAGTTGAAGCCAAGAGTGGTGTTGGGGAACATTTTCAACCAAGTAATCTAGAGACTTTTCAGAAGAGGATGGTAGTGCTTCTGTTGTTATTATGGGTATGGTACTGAAGAACTTTTCAAATGCGTTAGCAACGTCCTCGTTAGATGAGAGTAATTTACCATTAACTTTTAAATTAAAACTAGATTCACTACACCTGACCTTGCCTGTCTCTTTTTTAATTATGTTCCATATAGTTTTAATTTTGTCATCTGAAACTGTAATTTGATTGTTTAAATATAAGCATTTGGCTTTATGACATTCTTTCCTAAAATTATTAGAACAATTTTTGACAAGGGTGACAAATTCCGGACTGTGGTCATAAGATACAATTTGTTCATACAATTCATATAGTTTGGACCTACTCTGTCTTAATTCCTCTGAAGCCCATTTAGAGAATTTTATTATGTTACTAGCTGACCCGGCAGACTTCGTACTGCCTCAATCGATAAATAAAAGACCTAAACTTTTGTATAAATTAATTTCAAAACAAATCAATCAATCAATTCTTGGATGTGGCAACTATGCCGTTGACGACAAACATATCAAATAATATCACAGACTTCAATAGTATATATCGATGAATAATATGAACTTTATTGAATAGCAATAAAGTTCAAATTGACTCTAGAAAACGATTGACTCTAGAAAACGTTTGTATGGGAAATAGAAAAGGGCTGTTTTTAGGGTTTTCCCGGAAATTATTCGATTTTTTCTCGCCTTTTAAACCTTCCCTAGACCTCCACGAACATTTCAAGACTAAGATAAGATAAATCCGTTCAGCCGTTCTCGAGTTTTAGTGAGACTAACGAACAGCAATTCATTTTTATATATATAGATTATTATTTCTCACTTTGGTCAGATTAAACACATTTTCGAATTCCGTAGATATAACTTGGAAGAAGTTGGAATATAGTGTGTTCGGATCTTCACAGTAAGGTGTTGAAGGTAAACTTGACACAAGTCTGTTTCGAAATTTTGCCATCTTCTTCAAAGTCACTGGTCTACATAAAATTTTAACGGGTTTTTCCGCATTAATTTCCTCAAAAACTACCATCTGACCCGTGTGGTCTGAACTTAATGCGTTAACTATTTGTTTATCATAGATACCACATTCACAGAAGACGTTATCTATACAGGTAGCGGAGGTAGCCGATAGTCGTGTAGGCCCCAGAAAGACATTGCACATATTGAAAGACTTAAATACTGCTAAGGCCCTAGTGCGTATAGAGCGGTTTGCTTGGTCTAATAGATCTACGTTAAAGTCGCCGCAAACTATGATGCGTTTGGACTTGTTTCTTGATGCTAGTTGAAGTACTTGTTCCATGACTGTTTTAAAGATTTCAAACTCTCCTTCGCCCCGCCTATACACACTAACAATTATATATTTTTCCATCTCAACACACAAGACTTTAGCATTCATCTCACTAGAGAGACTAACAACATCCTTTCGTTCTTTACACTTAAAACCATCTTTTACTAGTATTAAGGAACCACCTCGAGTTCTAGTCTGTCTTTTGAAACAGCTGATTATTTTATAATTTGGTATACTGAACTGCATAGCACACTCTTGCAGCCAGTGTTCTGTCATACATAGTACGTCTATATTACTCTGTTCTAGAAACATTTCTAGTTCTAATTGTTTGCCAGAACAGCCTTGCAAATTTTGGTGCATCAATTTTAAGCCGTGTTTTCCTGTTGTCGGTTGCGGCAGTTTAAATTTGATACAAAAGTATCGTGTGTACATAGTGCCTTGTCAGTGTCGCTTACAACGTCGCTTACACCGTACCCCAAGTTAAAGCTATCCACAGACATTGGTTTTACTTCAAATAAACATTTATAAACAGGCAAAGACTTACATTGCATTTCCCCACACTGGAAAACCCTGTGTTGTGGGAACCATAAACAGCGACATCTTAACATAGAACCATCCAAGTATTGAGATTTTTTGTGAGCCTTCCCAGCCAGGATACATACGTGTCCCCATCAACAGGATATCGTCTGACCCCCACCCCCCTCGCCAGGTGCACGAGCTGTGCGACAACTTCTGCCACCGCTACATCAGCTGCCTCAAGGGCAAGATGCCCATCGACCTGGTCATCGACGAGCGGGAGTCCGCCCGGCCCCCCGACGCCAACGGGGAACCTCGCTCCGGCCCGGACAGCAGCCACGACGGCGCCTCCACCCCTGACGTCGTGAGTACCCCCTTCAGCAAACCCCATCACCTAGTACAAAGGCGTGATCCCCAGCTAGCACCCAACTCGACCACGAGCTACCTCGTTCACCCCTGCTCTTAGTCTGGCCATTGCAAAAACGAAGTCTGTTTGGGGGTGCTCGCGTCTATTCTCCTCTCCGCCTCCTCAGCTTTCTGTTGTTAATGCCCGCTTACCGCGGACTTCTGATGGCTTGACAGGCGAATTGAATTTCGGTGACGATTAAACTAACTGTTGCAATGTTGGTTCTGCCTGTCGAGCTAGAGGAAGCTCCCTAGTTTTAGTTTATTTATTAGTTCCTTTTAGATAAAAATCTTCGTTTTTGCAATTGGCCAACCTCTTTACACTGTAAAGTTTGAATTGAAGTTGCATTAATTTTTCAAAATTTGCCATGTCGCATTTAAAAATTTCAAAAAGCTACAGTGGAGGGGTGTTTTCGGGTGCGAATTGACGACGAATTTTTTTTATGTTTCGAGTTCGGTGTCGTATGGCGCCTTTGTATAGTAAATTATATTGAGCAAACGGACGAATGTCAGATTGTGGCATGTCTCTTTGATTTGTTGTGTTAGTAACATCGCCCGCATGTAGGACTGAACCTACGCGGCGATGTTCCAAAACTGTGTTGCATTGCACCGGAATTTGTATACGAGAAAAAAAACATACGTATAACGTTGATTGTAATATGTGTATACTACTAACGTTAGTGAGTATCTACAGGCATATGTTTCAAAGAAAGTCTTGGCACACACTCTGTTAACTCAGTCTCCAGTTTAATAGTCAAAGGTAGTTCCACGCATGACTTTTGAGCTTAGAATAAAATACGTAATTAGATTTATGAAACTTGAATTCGACGACAAAAGTATACGTATAAATAAAATAAAAATACAACTTTTAACTTGCCTAAGTGAGATATTAAGATTTACTTAAGAGTTTTAAATTATTGTAATTACCGTGGTAGATGCTAGAATGTTATTTGATTTGGCTAGTGTATTATTATTATGGACATATACGTAATTACAATAAAATTACTATAATTATAGGTGAGAATAAAGAACGTACGCCGGTATTTTACTAAGTTTTTAAAGGGCAAATAGGAGACAGAACTATGAGTTAGTTAGTGAAGACAAAAATACGTATTCTGTATACGCTAGGTGTAATGTCAGTTAGTTCGATGTTATTGTCGTTGTTATTTGCAACTGTGTTTAAGAAACCTTGAAATTGAGGTATTTTTCTTAAATTTCACAGTTGCAACTAGCAAATGAACGCTATTTCGGACTATTAATATTATATGTATGTTTGAATAGAGATCTAGTTGCTTCTACAAACAGTAAATTAGGCGGTTCATTGCGTTTGAGCATCGGGAAAGAGTTAACAGCTAACTTCTTTGTCTCGTCTTCTCGCTATCTGAAGTTTCTTGCTGTATTTTTGTACAAAACTTGCAATAGTGCCACCGTCTTGGTGATCCAGATCTATTTTTCTTCAGGTTGATTGCAAAAATTCTTAGGGATTGAAAATTCAACCGGTTTTAAACTAAAAGCTATCGCGTTTTAAAAACTACTCTAAAGTTAGGAACATCAACGTATACTTGTGAAATCGGACTACATTTTCCAAAGTCTTTGTTATTTTGTAAGAAATATTTTGGACGTTGAGACTGAATTGTTTTGTTTGTGTTGTATATTTTTTTCACATTGTTAAAGGCATCCTCATTGACACTAATTTTAGACAAATGACAATTAACATTCTCAGTTCTAATATGACCATCGATGTTAATTTGGGGAGACATAATTTTTTAATCATAATATTATTAGTTACTATATTAATGTCTGTATATCAGTTTTTAACATCCTTTTGGATTTGTGTAGTTGGATCTTTTCTAAGTTAGGTAAAAATTAGGTATACAAATCGATAGGTTTCTTATGATGTTAATATTGGAAACTTATTTTTTAAATCTAACTCGTAAATGTATAATAATATGCTATTTGGTGTACGTCCATCTGTATGTCAATGTGATTAATTTTACACTTTAATTTTCTGAACGGATTCAACAATAAAATGTTCTGTTTGAAATTAATATTGGAGTTTGTTTCAACGAAGGGACCAAGGTTGGAGCCTTGCGGGACTCCTAAACAAAATGTGGTTTCGCGGAAAATTCTGAACTTATATCGTATTTTTATCATGTCGTCGGTATTCTATAAAGGCGGGGAGTCCCCCTCTCGGGGGCAAAGCCGGAAAATTGTTTCTTTATAGCACCCCGCTTGCTAATCTTTTGTGCCCGCTTGAGGAACTTATACCTCCGTGGAGGAAATGTTACTCTTGTGGCGACAATCTGATACTAGGGAGGTTTTTCTTATATTTTGATAGTCTGCGATTGACGTTTGATGGATGCTGATTGGGGGCGCAATGTGGTTTTTCGTAAATGAGATTGAGGGGTTCAAATAATTGCTCTGGATTGATGATTGTATTGAAATCATTATTTAATGTTTTTTTAAATTAGCCCTTGCCTAAGATTATTCTTATAGAAATCAATAAGTTCAGAATTTTCTATACAAGTTTACATTTCGTTTGAAAACAATTTGGCCAGAGATTACGAAATCTTACCAGTAACTGTAATAAGTACTAAGCGCTTCAGGTTTCATAATCACAGTAGTAACAATAAATCTCGCACCATCTTAAATCCCTGCCGTAGAAACCAATAAAGCTGAAAGCAATACACGAAAAAGCATTCAATCAAGGAAACAGATCTTACTTAAGCCAATAACAGTCCCAACCCTGAAAGCAGACATCAGCAATTCTCCAATTGTCATTCTTCGCCATCTATCTAATAGCAGAACGGCGCATGCAATGAATAATGTACGAGCCAATAGTATAAGAGTAATAAAAATAATAAAAACGGGGGACAAATCCAGGATTTTCCCGGATCTGGGGCGATTCGTCAAGGATCCGACCCGGTCCGTATGACGTTAGATTGGTGTCTGGTTATAACTTCTATTGTTATGCAAATTCGGGAAGACTAGTTAAACAGCGAAGATTTCTATGCTTATGTCGTAGTTAGTTAGAGTTTACTTTCTACATCAAGTTTTGTGTTTCATTTCATTTATATTTTATTGCACAAAACATAAAAAACACGTAAAATTTACAGAAAGATATGTACAAAGGCGCGCTTGTCTCTAAAAAGAGATTTCTTGCAGCAAACCTAGGCATGACAGGAAAAAAACAGAGAAAGAGAGGGAAGTCAGTGCACAAGTTACTAAAATTAATGACAGTATGAATAAATATGATTTCTTCTTATAAAATAATATAATAATTATACCAAATTACTAAATAAATACACAATATGCAAATATATACCTACCCTACACCAACATAAAATTATCAAAAATACATACATACAATATCTATATATCACGAAAGAGAGAGGAAGTGTTCTTTTACTCGTTTTTTAAATGTGGCAAGAGTGGGACTGTCTCTTATGGTGGAAGGAAGTGCGTTCCATAGTCGGATTGCCTGCAACCTGAACGAGTGCTCATATGCCGAAGTGGAGTAGCTAAGAGTGAGTCCGTGTGAGATCTCCGATGCCGATGTGTTTCCTATTGTCTAATCGCAAAGGTAGACCTAGCTAGATATTGCAACAGAAAGACAAACCCGTGCAACTTCTTTGTTGATTAAACATCGAGTTTATCAGCAAAGACTCCAAAGTGTCTTCTTTCTTCTCCATATTGATGTTGTTTCACCTTCAAGTCAAAGTAAGTTAATATTTGATAATGCTTATGTGCCACCTCGTATGGGAAAAGGCGTGACGCTATTGTATGGTGGTAATGCGTCTACATGCAGTCAATTGTGTTCGCATCTCCGAGTGTTGTATAAAATCAGGTTTTAACAGGTTTTATTTCTTACGCGTTTTGATAACAACAATGAGAATCATCAAATAATTAATGTTTGCATGAGCTCTACTTTATTGACTTTATTTTAATCCGACCCTTCCAATGTTCTGTCATGTTTACTGTGCGACGACGCAGCCATACTATCCTCGTTTGTCCATGCAGTGTTGATATTTTATAAATCTATCTGGAAATCAGTATTTATATGTGCAGAGGTGGCTATTCCTGGCATTCGTCGTGCGTCGGGCTGAATTCTCATTAGGCCCCAGACGGACCGTCTGTTTGTCTGCCGAGTACTTTATCACACAGTAAATCCTAGTTAACATGACTATATGTATAACAGTCCACCAGCTTAGTCTCAAGTCAACCATAAATCCCTTTCGATTAATTGATTTTGATCTAACATTCAGATGGTTTATTGCGTAAACTGGGACGTTATGGGCTTAAACATGTCAATTTTCCGGCCGAAACGGCAAAAAGAAGCCCGCGAACGCGAACGGTCGTAAACCGCCGGGATTTCAAATGTGGAACGCGCGGACATTGGCCGGACGCTGACCAATCGCTCGGCTCAGAGGTATTTTACGGCCTGCCATTGGACGAGAAAGGGTTAAAACTTATTTACGACAGACTGTAGGCTTGCGAAAATTCTATTTATTAAATTGATCGTAAAAATAAGTTAATTTATTATCTTAGCGCAATTATTTCCCCTGGGAGAGCTGGCATCATTAAAATGAGCCTTAGGCGTGACGATAAAGGTGTATTTTCTGCTGTTTTGTATTAATTTTTTGAGGTTTTTTCGACGTGCAGATCAAAATAATGGGATGCCCCGCTGTTTTTCTTTTAACGTTGCACATTCCATTTGCTGAGCCCCGGGGAGCCGATGTCTTCATCTCTGGAGGAAGATGGCGGGCAAATTGATTATGTCGCTATTAATGGGATAACATTTGTCAGGATATCCTCTAAGCCGGTGTCTGGGAAAATCAAGTATTGATAGTAAGTTGTTGAAAAGTGTGAGAATGGAATCTACCAATATCACAGTCCGGGCTTATCGTCACTTCATTGAATCATGTCTAGGAGAGTCAAAACCTTGGATGGACCTAAAATATCAAATGTACCTACCGTCACGAATTTTCCCATAAAACTGTGCCACCCCTTTTAGCCTAGTTATTCAATTTTGCTTGACAGGTTAGCCCATCGCTGTACCTATGGAAATGATGGTTTCCTCACGATGTTTTATTTCACCATCTTCCAACTTATGTCATTGGTACATGGCGCATCATCGGGATTGGAACCAACATCTCCTGCGTGAGAAGCAATCGTGGAACCCACTAGCCCACAGAGGTCTTCAGACAATCTCTACTGACTCCATCTACCTACGAACCACTTTTCTAAAAACCTCCAATACACAAGTAAACCAACTAAACACAAACACCAAACAAACAGTTTACGCGATTTTCGGAATGGCAACCCACGTAGGGGGCATACCGACCCCCGCTGTGCCATTTGTCAGGTATCCGGGACATTTCCTTGAGGGGTCTAAATGGACCCGTGGCGTCACGCAGGCCTGCCCATTCGTAAGGAAATGAGGGGCATTGAGGGTTCAGTTGCATTTGTAACTTGTTTTTACAGTATGTGCCAAGATTCTTTAGCGAGCTGTGCTGTTACCTTCCTCTCTCTACCACATGCAAGAAAGAGAGGATACAGCTTGTTCAGAGCCGAAGAAACTTGGCGAGGTTGTACTCTGTTCTGTTGTGGTCTTGGATCGTGAGTTTGGGACATCGCTATCAATTCCAAAGTTAGTTTGACGAAGTGTTTTTCTTATTTATAATTATTTAAATGCGGCGATGGGCCAGCTCCCTAGAAAAGTGGAGTGTTTAAAAAGCACAAATACTGGCATTATTGGGCCATGTCACCCCATATGGGAAAATGTCTTGATTTATAAGATGACCAACTTCATGGTCGGTTTCACAAGTTATAATATATTTATATTTATAACGTTTATTCATGAAAAAAAGCACTTAATTAAGTAATTTAAGTCGTAAAAAATCGTTAGTTAAGCTTGAAACTTATTAGCCGCTACATACTCATGCTTTTTCCCATTCGGGATGGCAGAGGTTCAGTCGATATCGATCTTATGCATATTATGTATCAACTTCATTTAACATGGATTCAATTTGTAGTTTTGGGATTTTGTCTTCCCAGACTCTAACCTTTTTTAGGGTTCGGTAGAGAAACAAGGAACCCTTATAGTTTCGTCAATTCTGTGTGTCTGTCCGTCTGTCCGTCTGTCCGTCTGTCCGTCTGTCCGTCTGTCCGTCAGTCCGTCTGTCCATCTGTCCGTCTGTCCGTCCGTCCGTCCGTATATCACAGCAACTTTATTCCGAAACTATTAGGACTACACAGTTGAAACTTGGCAGTAGATGTGAACCGTTTTACGATTTTTATACAAAAATTGAAGTAAATAATCAACTCAATATATTGTGAACATTTTAAGCGTCTACCTGCTACACGTCATTATCAATATCGAGCAAAAATGAGCAAAAAAATCACGTTTATTGTATGGGAGCCCCATTAATATTAAATTTCTTTTGTTTTTTAGTATTTGTTGTTATAGCGGCAACAGAAATACATCATCTGTGAAAATTTCAACTGTCTAGCTACCACGGATCATGAGATACAGCCTGGTGACAGACAGACGGACGGACAGACAGCGAAGTCTCAGTAATAGGGTCCCGTTTGGCACTCTTCGGGTACGGAACCCTAAAAATTAAAAATTAAGGGGGCTCCCCATACATGGAACTGAAAACATTTTTTTCCATCAAATCTATATGTGTGGGCGTGGGGGGTATCTACAGATACTTAGGACTTTAAAAATCACGTTGAGGTTCCTGAAACGATTTTTCCTCAAAGTAAATCGTTAAAGAGACAGACATTTCCAAAGTGGAAAAAAATGTGTCCCCCCCTCTTACTTTTAAAGTAAGAGAGTTAAAAAGTCTAAAAAAAAAATGCCGTGTATCTCAATACACACTTTCAACAATACTTGGTTTGAACAAAATAAAAAAAGCAGTTTTAAACATTTTTAAAAACCGCAAAGAAACTTTGTAATTCATACAAACACTATGAAATACAAAGCAATTATTTGCTGGTGAAGGATGATAGTAATATTTTTGCTAGGTGTATCAGGCGTAATATGATGATGCTATGCTACTACGGTACTCTTCCGAGTCCGACTCGCACTTGGCCACTTTTTTTACTACAGTTCTGAGTCGCAATAATGAAAAATCGATACTAGGCATAATGCATTTTATTTAAAATGCTAATAATAGATTTTATTTTACCCAATTAATTTAATAATGTGCGCTGACTGCCATAAATCAATGGACTTTGTTTGAGCATTGGTGCCCATGATATTCAGTGCTTGGTACATAATAAATCGTTTTACAGATTTTATACGATCTTTAATAATTACGCTACTAACGGAGAAAAGAAATCTTCATTCAACAACCTACCGTTATACATGCTACTGGCAAAATTTCCAGTTTCTTATAAAACAATAATACAAATATTAAAAAATAGGTACTCTTACAGTAAAAACCAGAAGTGGAATGGTCCGTTCGAAATCAGAGATTCGAATAAAGAATAAAATGTTCAATTATCAAATCGATCGGCTTCCGTCAGCGCAAGCGCATCTTTTGAACACATTTTTCTAATTAGCGATTGGTCACACGCCCGGGGGCCAATCACGGCGCTTTATTCGAATTTTGAATTTGTAACGGTTGAACGCCGACTAGTAATAGGGCTGTCAATTTTCTGTCATATCCAATGCATCTGTTGATTAATTTAAATTCAGGAAAAAAGTCTGATGGCCGAGATATGGCGACGATGATATGGCAATCATGCAAACGATCTAAATCAGTCGCACTCACGCGAGATATGGACAATGACACTAAATAAAACGATGTCGTCATACCAATTAAAAAAATTATCCCACTTAATAAGTGTCAATTTTTAACGAATGTGTGCATACGCATGATTTTTATTTAACACATTCCGTGCTCGAGCATTGCGCTCCGAAAACGAGCTGTTTAAAATCAACCGTATCATCTCGAGTGTTAAGGTAGCTTTTACAAAACCACTTACGCACAGTTTATGACCATTTTATTGACGCTTAGCCTCAACACTCGTGTGGTAGTACTCTTAACAAAGAACACACAAATACATGTTGCTGCAATACAATTGGAACCTTCTTATTAGAGTAATAAAGTTGCCAATTGGCTGATAGCAAAGGCGTGGTCTTCGGACGTGCAAGAAGCGATATTATAGCATTCGAAGATGAACGGAGCAGAAGAGGCCATCAAATTTTAATTGTCCGTTAAAATAATAATCAATGAGGCGACTACCGCCCGCGGGCCATTCGGGTTTGCAAATAGAACTAATTCCGCGAACATTTCCGAACGCAGGTACCGAATCAAATTTGGAATGCTTCTTTGAAGAAACAAAACGAGATACACCAGCCAGTGATTCTCTGATTGATAAAGTAGCAATCCGTTCTAAAATTCTGAAATCAAAATTCGAAAATATGTTTATAAAATATAATTGCAGTTCTTTGCACCTATATCACCTCTTTGTATGATCCAAACGTCCGTCTATTTGTGACCAGTATATGCTGCCAGTTCGTTGAGAATGCTCGCCCCACGTGTTCCAACTATGATAATAATAATATGTTCGGGCATTATTTATTTATAGTCACCCGCGGCTGTCGTCTGTCCGTCCGTCCCTATATATAAATAAGTGTAAGCAGCAACGGAGGCGACTGCCGATGTTTCTTTGTCTCGTTAAAGTTACTTTTTTACTTGTTTTTGTCTTGTCTGAGGTTTTTGGTACAATATCATGGAGGGCTCTTGTGGAGAGATTGTTGGGTTTGATTTAAATGTCTGCTATCTGCGACAGTCTATAAGCTCTGCTGCTGATAGAGTCAAGTCAAGGATGACTGATGTGTGGGAAATTACACAATAATATGTAAATATGGTAATGTTACTCAAAATGTGAAATAAAAACCTGACGCAAAATTATACTTATAAACGAAATATTCTTAAATGTGCAAGAAGGAATGCTTCCTAAAGTATAGAATTAATTAATCTAGACATAGGTACATCAGTATCAACGGTAATGCAATTTTGATCTATGGCAGACACAATAATTTACTTTTAGGACTGAAGCCAATCACCATGTTGAGTCGATGCCATGCCAACGATGTTGGATCGAGATATCGAGAATCGAGATACTAAATAGATCGATAACCATACCATGTTTCATATTCATATCTAATAGGACCCTAAAGATGGTCCAATAGATTTTTCTACTAGAATACTTGTTAATAAAATCAATGAATGATGAAAAAAATATGAAATTATCTTACAAGTCTTCCAAATCCTATAGTTTTTGATGTCAACTTTCGCATTGTCCGGTTCAAAGTTGGTTGGTCTCTATTTGTGGATGTTCCCGCCCCCCTCTCCAGTCCCTCCACCGCTCTGTCTGTCTGAACATCAGCTATATTTTACCTCCAACAAGCTGTTTCGTACATTAAGAATATGAGAGCAACCTAAGTTTTTAACGCATAGGACTTCTCGGGAAAACGTTTCGATTCACGCAGCATCTTGAAATAAACCCACGGAAAGGGCATTTGATTTGTTTTCTATTAGAGTATGCAGTTGACCATTGCAATAGCAATTTGTTATTTGTGGGTCAACGATCTAACAAAAGATAGATCGGTCACATAACACTCGATCACTACAATACTGAATCACCGCGCACGTTCCGTTCCAACGTGCCGTGGACAGCGGATTAACAACAGCAATAATTAGTTATAAATCTCTGAAATTATCCCGACGATGCATTGATAAAACGGAGCGTATATCTCAAACGTAACAGTTCTGAAATATGGCGGGTTGTCGCGGGCGACGCGGCGCGGGAAAACTCCCGCTAAATACGCGGATGATTGATTTCTGAACGAAAATCCTCAGATTGCGCTTCTAAATTCAAATCGGGTGGGACATTCTGACGTTGGCGCTGATTCTAATTTCAAACCCAATTTCTTTCTTTTTATTTTCTTTTGTCTAGTTCTTAAATCAAACCAGACTTATCTCATTAAGTTTCGTCATTTATTATTTGAAGCTTCCCGTAAATATGGCAATCTAAAGTACGTCAACCACAAACGATGACGTAAAACTCAAAGGGTTCAAAAACACAACATGTGCGTGGCATCCGCTAAACAAACACCATAAATTACACGTTAAATCACATCTGATGCGTAGTCCTACCAGTTAGCAAAGAGGCCATGTATCTCCCGATCTTCACGCAACGACAAAATGTGTAACAAATAAATTATAAAATCAACAGCCAGAGTTTTTATCCTCCGCGCGTGAAGCGCCATCTTTCTCTGACACGTGTAGAGGTGTATCTCTGTCTTGTTTCTCTGGAGGGCTGTCAGTGAAGTGTAGCACTTCATCATCAGACGTCTGGGAGGGATGATGTCTCTATTTATTTTCTCAGTTTTGGTGCATTTGGCTCGGATCGTAGAAGCGTGAGGGGTCATCGCTCGTTTCCTGTCCATTAGTTACAGCCTAAAATCTGGTAATTAAATTGTGACAACTACAAATTCTTGGTGGGCGCCAAAAGTAACACGGGTTTACTATTCTTGAAAGTATCAAATAGGTACTTACGTTCTGACTCGGTCTGAAATGGATCGTGAATACAGAGGGCGGGAGAATGTATGTAAAAAAATACTTGATATGTGAGATTTATTGATACTTGAAAGAAAAGTGATTTCTCAATTAACTATAGATCTCACTCTTTTACTTGATGAGAAAAATCTTGGTAAACAAAACAACTATCCACAAATAAAACAACTACACTCAAATAAACAATCAAATGTATCCTTGACTTTGACAATACTGTCAACTGTCAAAGTAGATGCCTTAGAAGTACACTCAATTGATAATCTCACTGTAGAAAAGAGAGATATGCTCTGGAGGCATTAGCCGAAGCACAGATACAAAAAGTCGTAGATCAAACATCCACAGAGCAAGAAGCTTGAAGCTCAGCAGTTGACATCTGACAGATGGCGACACGTGGGCATGCGCTTGCGTCGCTTTTGAAGCGACCTGCGTCTGCGCAGTGTATCGCCGAGGAAACCTGATCTAATTGGACGGGACTTGACTGGAATTCTGATATTTTCTGGTGGAACTCTCGTATTTTTGGAGGAATACGATGAATGGTTTAGGAAGAAGCTTGTTTCTTTGATATTAGGAATGTTGTCATTAGGGAAACTAAAAAAGCTATGGATAGTTGTTGTCATTCTCAAAGCCATAGTAATTTTACGAAACACCTATTGGGGCATTGTAAATCCTACATCTAAGTTGGGTGGTTGCGTGACCCAACCGATTGGTGCTGACTGAACACTAGTATTTTATCAGGGCATACTAATCAAAACTATTTTATGAACCTTTCTTAGCTAGCTTTTGCTTGTTGAAGTCATAAAGGTGACATTCCATTTGACAGATAACAACATCGAATTTCTTCAAGTCCCCCTCACCTGCGCGTGCGTCATTTTACCTTTGATATTTCGCGCGCATTCGTCTTCGCGCAGATAAATCGCTACACGGCCCAAGCGGACAGGTCTTCACGGAACGTCTAACTTTCCGCCTGGCCAGCAGTCAACGGGTTAATGAATGCTGGTTTTAAAGAACATGGTCTTTGACAGTGCTCTGTTGAGTTTGTAAGTTGTAATTGGCTTAGGTCCACGGTCCACGATGTCTGAACATAGCGTCACATAGCACAGCGTCACACCTTTTCCTATATGGGGTGTCAGAGACACAATTGTATATGTATACAGCTTCTCAACGATCTTTTGGTGCGCGGTAACAGGACTGACGCTTGATGACCTGAATGAGGAATGAAAGGTCTGTGTTGATGATGATATGTGTGTACCCTGTGACCCACATTCAGACAAATAATAGTGGTTTATGAAACTGTTGCATAATGAGGGGTACTAAAACACGAGTGGGTGTTTAAAAACCGAGCCGTAGGTGAGGCCGTAGTATTACATAGTAGTAGTAGTTATGTGCAGTTTCATACACTACTTTATCTACTCTCATACTTAAGTGTTAAATCAAATTTAAAACACAACAATATTTCCACATAAATCAGTGCTTAGGCACAACAAAACGTTGTCACGTCACGTTGACGTTTTGTTGCCGCCAAAACCCAGCATATCACAGCGCATGCGCGGAGCATGGGCCACAGTATCAAACCTCAGATCAATGAACCTCTTTGTTTCAATCTTCCTGCCTCTATCAAACACTGAGTGCTCAACTGAGTGGCTGTTTGTTTGTCATGTCAACTATAGTAAAAAAAATAAATTCCAACGATACAGACTACAAACACCCTTAGCTGAACGGTTTCAAGACCCATGCCTTTCCCAAAAAAGTAGAACTGTATCGTTATATAAAAACAGTTTGTTTATAACATTACTTTTGTTCGAGAAGTAGTGTTAATATATTATTTTTTTAATTTGATTACTGTATTGCGTTTATAAAGTACGTCATTATGAATTCGATTTCATGTTTGTAATTCGAACTTTATGACATGAGAGTAGATAAAATATCTTTATCTTTATGACAGGTTCGTTGCCTAGAGCTGGCTTTCGTATCCTGGCTGAAAGTAGGCACGATTGTGCCACTGTCACCCCGATCGGGAAAAGGCGTGACGCTATGTACAGTTCCCGTCACGTATAAATATGGCATGTATGTATTATATTATATTGCCTTCGGGCGCAACTTTAGCCATCGCAATCACATCCCTATGGCTCAGTGTATATTTACGTGATGGGATCTGTATCATACAGGGTAAAATTAAATTAGCCGACCATATTTTGAGGAATGATAGTACCCATCATTTTGAACAACTTTCCCCGTGAAACTTAAGGTCGCAAATGATAAAAAATTTTCGTCCCCCAGTACATTGCCCCAATCAGCTGATTTCAAGTTGCTAGAGAGACCCAAAATTTTTTTGACGTGACAACGTCTTATAAATTGGTTTGCCGGGTGACACTTCAAGAAACTGCGTTACGCTCCGCTCACGTTATGCGCTCACAATGAGAGCGAGTGAGAGGCACGCGTCCCTTCCACTCGGGCATGGTTAGCCCGCCTAAGAGCGAGAGAGACAGACATAAAACTATCTGACGCAGGCGCTTAGACATGATAACCCAGTAAATATAATTCTTTGTATAAATAAATGTTTTAAATTGTTAGGTACTATTATTTCATCCTTCTTCCTACTATACGAATGAATATTCACATTAATAGTACATTACTTCAGAGGGAAGAAAGTGACAGTTCCATACCGAGATTATGGCATTTGCGCCACGAGCTTGCGAGGGGCGCAAACCATTTGAGGTATGGAACTGTACTTTATCCTGAGGTATGTATAGTGCTTTTTATTACACCTACGAGGAAAATTATAGACATAAATGCATAGAAATCTGCAGTACTTATGAAAATTTCATACGTTGGCAAAAGGAAAAGAAAACGACTTCATTTTCTGAAAATGTATTGCTCGAAGTTTTTGCGAAAATGCGCGGGCTTTTCCTTTTTTTATTCGCCCGTTTCTGGAGTAGGCTAAGATCATAAGGTCATGCAGCCACTTATTCCGCGCGTTTTATATACAAAAATAATTTCGTTTAATTTTCTGTATGCACCAAGGAGGTTGGTAACTGGTAAAAAAAAAACTGTATGTGGCCAGTAACAATTTACTTGAAATTTAATTAGTAGACAGTTAAAGTCTCTTTGCAGTATGACTGCTGACAAATAAAAATAAAAAAAACCGGGTATGTAATGGAATTTCATACATACTTCCCACCCTTGGGTCGGAAGGATTTTCATACAAACTTCCATACCTTGGGATGAAAGGATTTGAAGGGCGGGATAAAGGCGTTTCTTCCCTCTAATTGGTATAATTAGTATGTATTTTCAGAGCAGGGTGTGATAAAAAATTATTTTACCACTCAAAGTCGTTGTCACGTAAAACTTTCGCCCGTATACCGACTTTACAGGCAACCAATTTTTTTTTTCATTTGCGACCATATGTTCATTGGGGAAAATTCTTCATAATGATGGGTACTATCATTCCCCATAATATGGTCAGCTAATTAAATGTCACCCTGTATTTAAAAGTAAAACCTTCACCGATGCGTTAGTAAACGAACAATAGAAAATATCATCTAGGTAGAGCTAGTCTAAGCTGAAATGACGCGCCCCACTCCTTAGTTTCGTATTTACTTGTCATACAAAACCAAGGAGAGGGGCGCGTCATTTCAGCTTAGACGAGCTCTAACAGGCAAGTTATTCAACCTCTCTCGTCACACAGAAAAACTAAAGATAATTAAATGGTCGTCAGAATTCTCGATAGATAGATGTTAACGAACATTCATTCCGTAGCACATACTTACCGGGCTGATATCCTGTAATTCCTGCCGCAATGGTATGAGTTATTGTGCATTATGGTTCATAACCACAGGTTCCCTATTCTGCTAGCAAGACGACCGCTCAATGACGCGAGGATGACACTCGACGTTTGGAGTATCTGTTTTATGGTGCTCCTAAACGCGCCAGGTTTTGCTGCAATATGTAGCTGGAAACTATTGGTGTCTCTCTCTCACTCACATGTTAGAAAAAGACACCAGTTGGCAGCCACATATCGCAGTGAAAATATGGCCCGTTTAGGCGCACGCGCCTCAATTAATAGTGGAATGCATTGATTACTTACCATAGTCTTAATTTGTACCATTAATTGCCTCAAAAAGATACTCCAAACCTCAGCTATTGGATGCATACTTATTATAACTATAGGACAATGGGTCATTTTGTACACTCGTAATCTCAAGTCGTCTCCGTCAAACGGCTGTCATTTCAAGCTCAAAACGGTCCAAATTCTTTGTCAAAGACAGTAGTTACCGTAGAGCCGGGGGTTCCCGGGATCGTCAAGGCCTGGCCAACCTCCTTTGGCAGCCATTTCAACTCTAACACCACCTGGGCCCGAATTCTACTGTTCACAAGCATACCACAAGCCTGGCACAAACTGGAATACGAGGCATTTGGTATTCTACTAAAACCGGAATCGCAAGTCAAACTGGCGCCAGCGTAAGAACGCTTTGGACAGTAGAACAAAGTACGCTGGCGTCAAACCGGCGCCAGCGTGAGTACGTTTTGGATAGTAGAATACGAAGTAGGCTGGCGTCACGCTGGCGCTTGTGAATTGGATTCCGGTTTTAGTAGAATCCCAAATGCCTCGTATTCAAGTTTGTACCAGGCTTGTGGTATGCTTGTGCTCAGTAGAATTCGGGCCCTGAAGTCCAACATTGTCACTGATCGGTCATTGTTCTAAGAGAATTGATCCTCAGATTCATATCACGTATTCCTTGTAATGCGTTCGCAATCGTTTCATGGACTTGCTCAACGCCCATTGTCAACTGCCTGACGTGTCAACACGTTCCGATTAGTGCGAAAGATTTCTCACTTTTTCTGACATCTTCGTCTTTAGAGTTCCGCACCCGAAGGATGATAAACGGGACCCTACTAAGAACTGTCCATCTGACCCAGGGAGCACTTATCCAGTGGAGAGCGCATAGATACATTTTCCTTTGAAACACATCTCACCAATTTACGGGAGGCGGGGGACGAGGTAAGAGTGTGATTGGTCAGCCGCTGCGAAACTTGTCTGGCGGCCCGTCATCGTACATAGGTTGCGTATGCGAACGTTTGTTGAATGCAACAAACGTTTGGCGAGCCGCATTACCTCGTAGGCGCAGTCAATTGGATATTTATAGTCTCTGATCTGACCACACATCGGTCTGTCAGCGGGCATGTATGTCATGAACCGTAATAGGTACAGAGTTGAATGTTTCACAGAGTGTCTCTATAGGAACAAATAATGAAAACACAAGATAGCTAATTACAAAATGGCCCTCAAATACTTGTGTCGAACGATAATTGAAACAAAAAGTAAACTTTAGAAAAAACCGACTTCCACAAACCCTATTTGATTAGATTGAGTTTAATACCCCCCCCCCTTGGGGAATTAATTTTGTCAAATCCCATATCAGTGCTACCCCACGCTACTAAGGAACCCCTGTACAAAGTTTCATGGCTCTAGGTCCACCGGTTTAGGCTATGCGTTGCCTGCCCGTCAGCCACGCATTGTATTTGTACCTAGTATTGAGCAGATCTGGTGGCCATATGTGGTCTTCATCAGCAGTTCCGCATCACAATATTATGCTTACCATGTGCATTTGCACGAGTTATTATGAAAAACACAAAAATCACTATAGGTCTGCCTATAATATTTGAAGAGTTCCCTCGATTTCTCCAGGATTCCACCATCAGATCCTGACCTGGTGTCAATGGGACCAATGGGAAGGTAAACCCTTTCAAACAAAAAAATAATTTTCCAAATTGGTCCACCCGTTTAGGCGCTATCGGGGAACATACATAAAAAAAAAAAAAAAAACAAACATCCGGACGAATTGTAAACCTCCTCCTTTGGGAAGTCGGTTAAAAATAGACACAAGTATCTACATACCTACTAAGCTATCTGGGAAATGTCAGAATTCAGAACTGCGACCGCCATCTTTGAAACGCCATTCTATGCACGGACGTAATCCCCAAATATGGATTAGAATATAAAACTAGAAAGCCACTAGCGACACCCGTCATTTCACAGTTAAGTTGGCAGATCTGTACCAGTGATATAATCTTGTATGGTGGATGGTACGGAACACGTCGTTTGCGAGTCTGACGCGCACTTGGCCGGTTTTTTCCCGACGCATCGCCGTTTTTCTCAATTAATTCCCTCCTAGGTCTGTCATTAGTGCTTATCAGTGTTACAGATGTAATTAATGCGATCTGATTCTGAGAATCGCTCCGTGATCGGTTCGGAAGATTAACTCCTTAGTTAAGAATCTCTAGGTGATGCTTGAGCAATTCTGTGATGACAAAAAATGGCCATTTGCTGTGAAAACACCAATGATTGATGAATTGATGAAATTGCATTTTCTTCGCACGGTTTATGCTTTTATTATGTCTGACGTTGTGATAATCAGTATGTCCAACGACATAAAGATAAGATCTCTGTGTGTTGGATATTTGGTGTAAAGAAATCATAAAATCATAACGGAGCTCCGTGGTCTATTGGATTTCATGCTTGCTTCTCCAGGGGATGCACATTCGAATCTCGGTGCTGAGCTGACCATGTACACACGGTGCTCATTCCATAGAGCTTAGACTTAGTAACCTTTCACAATAAAGAGATGGCGTTAAGAGTAATATTTGTACTTTCTGTAAACGCCGAGATTCCAGTAAACATACTTCTAGATGGCGTTAATCTTAGAATAAAATCCTATTTATATCTTAACGCCGCCGTCTCGTGGTATTTGCAATAATTCGATGGTACTGCACCAAACGATAAAGGCCTCGAACTAAAGATGCTTCCGCAGCAGCTCAGTTTACGCCGGTAACATATTTTGTTCTACGTGGTCTATCTGAATTAGTATAATATTATAGTATCTGTGCTAATAAGAAAGCTTTCTAAGAACATTATACGGACGTGTGATCTTACGGTGATGGAAATCATCGTGAGGAACATTATATCTATGGGAAAGCCCCTAATCTTAAAAGGAGTATTGGATAACTGGCTAAAAGAGGACACACGGCTTTGCAAAACTAAAACGAATTTCCTGATACTGGACAAACAAGTAAAATAACCGGCCAAGTGCGAGTCGGACTCGCGCACGAAGGGTTCCGTACTAATCTATAAAAAACCGCAAGAAAAAAAAACACGTTAGTTGTATGGGAGCCCCCCTTAATATAAAATTACTTTTGTTTTTTAGTATTTGTTATTGTTAATAGCGGCAACAGATATACATCATCTGTGAAAATTTCAACTGTCTAGCTACCGCGGTTCATGAGATACAGCCTGGTGACAGACAGGCAGACAGACGGACAGCGAAGTCTCAGTAATAGGGTCCCGTTTGGTACCTTTCAGGTACGGAACCCTAAAAATTGTCTGCCTCTGCCACCTCTGAAAGAAAATGGCGTGAAGCTGTTGTGTTTTTGTATCCAGAAAATCGTGGTATACATAGCAGGGAGCACTTATCCAGCTGAGAGCGCATAGATACATTTTCCTTTGAAACACAACTCACCAATTTACGGGCCGCGGCGGGGGACGAGGAAAGAGAGCTGTCATTGGTCAGCCGCTGCGAAACTGTCTGGCGGCCCGTCATCGTACATAGGTTGCGTGTGCGAACGTTTGGCGAGCCGCATTCCCCCGCAGGCGCAGTCAATTGGATATATAGTCTCTGATACATAGCAATATTTGGCACAGAGAACGGGACCGAAATCACGACAAGTTTCTATCCAGACAGATGACAAACAGACTACATACCATACGGATTGACAGGTGATAGCTGGGGCGGGGTCGTCTCGTCTTCGGAATACTACAAAGACACTATACATATACTACATTACTATACTCGTAACTCGTAACGCTCTTAGATCTTTCTAACTTCTTGACGTTGGTAGCGCTGAAAGCTCATGATGCGTGGAATCTGTCAACAAAGTGACATTTGGGTGTTGACTGCGTAGTCAAGTGGAAAAATATGTCTACGCAAATTAAAATTTCAAAATGTTTTTATTTCTGTTGATATTAATCAAATATACATAGAATACTTAAATACTTCTCTAAATTGGACGACTCTGGGAGAAGGAGTTGAGTGTGTAAGAAAATGGTCGTCAGAAGCCAGCGGTTAACATTCATAAACATATTTTTATGAGAAAATGTACATACTTAGTATTTACATTAGGTACTCAATTACAACTCAGGAACGTATTTACCGCTTCGGAACCCCAAAAATATTTTGTGAAATATCCGTTTTCAAAGGAGGCAGCCATCTTTGATTTAGTTTCTAAAACCACCACTGGTGGACGTTGTGACTTTTCATGGTACTAGTGCCAGCATCTTATCTGTAGAATGGAGCGTGGCGCCACTATCTACTCCAACTGAACAGCGTACACTACAACAACTGACAGCGAAGTGACGTTTTCAAAGTGGCGTCAGTATTTTTCCGCGTTGGCCGTTCTACGGATAACTTGTGGCTTTGTATATTTGGCAAGATTAGCCAAAAACCTGTCAATGGATAATTGCTGTTCTTTTGTCGTCGGATCGGATTAGCGTGATGAGATATTCTTGCTAGAATTCTAATATCTTTATTTGCCAAGTAACAAGGTCGTATAGTTTAGCATGTTATGTCATCTATACATCGTCATGATCAGACCTATATTGACAGTTAACATCTTCTACAGCATTCGAACGCTCTTTTGGCCTGCGGTGACAGGTGGAACGAACGCTTTTTGACAGGTTCATTGCATTAAGTTGCGTAGAAGTGGCGCCTGTCTGTAAACGTTATTCACGCGCCAAATGATCGTTGAAAAACTGTATGCACGTGAACCTTACGTGAACATCCTTAATTGCACGTTTGTGCAATAGATGTAACCCAAATGTTTACAATGCACAAATTTTTTGGTTGATTCAACTTTTATTCTTTATTTTGGTTTTTAATTTTATTTATTTTTGTAACTATGTATGTTCTTAGCGCATAAGTACTTTAGTTGTTGCTCATTCGGAGCTAATTTTTTCTACACCATTTAACCCATAAGTGGGATACCCTAAGGGATAAGTTAGATTTTAATTGACTGTATATTTGTCCTCTGTTTGTTTTTGTAACGTAACTTGTCCTGTTTGTAACCCCTAAATAAATAAATAAATAAATAAATAAATAAATAAACATGCAAAACACTCAAATTGATCTACACAAGTGTCAAAATTATCCCACAAAACATTTTCAAAAAAAATGAGGCCAAGACGAGACCATATCGTTCAAACGGTCAAAAAGTTATCAGATCTCATGTAGAGCCAAGCTTCTAACTCTACACGCCCTAGCTCTTCAAGCCCTAACTTCACAAACTCTACTAAGTATCTACACCTTAGTCAAAATATGTGGCGTGACCAAGGTTGTGCCGTCCCGTACTAAACTTCTTACTAATTTCTGGACAAAGAAAATAGCGCCTCTGTCACATGTTTTTGGTACTAAGTTGGTACGAGAACTTGTAATAAAACATATTTATTTTTTTGTTTTTAATTTATTTATGTGGAAGGAAACCTAATAATAACAGATGTTACACTCTCCAAGTGTGATTGGAACCCTTGGTGCGCGAGTCCTACTCACACTTGACCGTTTATTTTACTAAGGCACGGAACCCTCAAAACAATGGATCTCAAACGCTACGGTGTCTGCTGCAGTTAAAACACTTTGTTCAAGGGTACTTGCAGTTTTCGCTACAAAACTGGAATGCCATGAACGCGGCGGAAATAAGCTCAACCGCAATCTACCGGCACGTAATGCGAGCAGCAACGGATTTTGATGGAGGATTCCTATAAAACCCATCCACTGTCCTGCCCCCCTATACAAGATGCGGAACGCTATTATCGTTCGCACGAGACGCTAACATTATGTATGCGCTACGCTAGCGTCACCAAATGTCAAATCGCATACATTTTGAGTTTTCGTTTCGTTTCGTTTTCGTAGCGTTATTAACTTTGTCTAGGCTTACTGTATCTGTAGTACACAGACTTATGGTAACTTGGACGAGTGGTTTTTATAGCGGCCTCACTGCTGTCCATATATATTATTATCTTTGGTCATCGTGACCTTGATGTTTATGTCACCGTCAAAATATGAAATCCGTCGTTCTTTAGGATACATCTGTAGGTCAACTGAACACTGTAGAATGACGGATTTCATTCTTTGCCGATAACATAGACTGGCATAAAAGAATGTGGGCAGGATCATTTCTCATCTTACTAACGCGTCTATGAACACCACCTATATCAAAGAAAAACATTTATTTCAATTTTATTTTTCATACTACTAAGAAAGAGATTACAATTCACATAAATTTAATTGTATTAATTAGAAATTCAAATGACTACTTCCCGTCGATTTATATTACATTAAGGTTGCGCCTTCCCGTACTAAACTTCTTCCCGTACTAAACTTCTTATTGATTTCTGGCCAAAGAAAATAGCGCCTCTGTCACATTTTTTGGTACTGTCGGTACGAGAACTTGTAATAGCGCCTCTGTCACATTTTTTGGTACTGTCGGTACGAGAACTTGTAATAGGCTGCCATATATCCCATAGCTGTTCTCGTCTGAGTTTAAGGGCATATACATATAAGGAAAGTAAACATTACCAATAAATAAACAAACATTTATTAATTTTATAAAATTGGCGTTAAGAACAACAAAAAATCTTACAGTACCGACCTCATGAATAAAAAATCTATCAAATATGACTATTCTTGTGAATAGACGTTACAAATTCGTTTCGAAGCCGGGCAATGAAAACTAGAAATCGTTCCAGTTTCAAACTTATTACACACCTATAGGTTTGTATGGTTCATGTCATGACGAAGAACCTACCACAGACTACCACTTGCTATGCTTGACAGTGTGGCGATACGTGTACGACTCAGTTTTTTTTTTATAAAATGTTAGGGAAACCGCGTTTAGCCGTTTTTTAACTAGACGTGCGCAAATCCTGTCCGGGATCTTTCCATACTCCGGGGCGATCGTTCCATACTCCGACGATCGTTCCACATTCCGACCAATCCGGGAGTTCAAATAAATTCATATCTTTTTTATTTTTCAATTTTTAGAAAAAAATAATGTACATACATTTTATGTATTCTATAAAATAAAAATATAAAAATCGCAAAAAAATATATATCATATTTGGGGGTCCCAAATATGATCAAGTTTGGGAACATAATTCGGTATCTCTCGTATCCATATATTTGTTGTCTTCCTGGTCTTTTTGATACATCCCTATTTCTATTTGCGGTGAAATGTTTATTTTCGTTTTGTTAATCCCTTCTAGAGCTCGGGTTTTCATTAGTGTCATCCAAATTGCTGCGATAACTTTCATTCTTATTAGTTTAAAGAGTTCCGTAGAGAAACAAGGAACCCTTATAGTTTCGCTAAGTCTGTCCGTCAGTCCGTCTGTCCGTCCGCAGCACCAAGGTTCGCTAAGGTGACGTCACGTAGCGATTCCAAATGTCAAATCACATACATAAAGAGTTATCGTTTCGTTTCGCTATCCTTAGCGTTTAACATTGTCTACAGGCACTGAGCAACTTAATTTTTTACTTCTCTATACAGATCTGTTGACCAGCCGGCCCAAAATGTTTGGAGACGTGAAAAAAATAAGTAAGTAGGTACGTCCGATCAAGTAATTTTCCTAAGGGATTATCTTTCAGAGGAAAGGAACAAACTGCATCCTCTGCACTCTGGGCCACGAGTGTATAATGCTTGTAAAAAAATGGTATAAGTTTAACCCGCGAAGTGTATCAGTTCATGGCCTCCAATCTCTCAGTAAACGGCGCCAAGCCCCGGGCGCGTAATTCAAAATGTAAATATTCTGCATTTATATAGAATTTGTATTCACACTCGGTATAGTTTGCGTCTCTTGGCTTGTTTTACGCGAAAATCATGTAAACTCCGCCATTTTTATTCTGGCCGCGACCATCTGATTGGCGGTTCCCAGGAGGTTAATTTTCGCTATTTTGTAGGTTTTTTTTACTTTTTTCTTCGACGTCGATTGTTTTTGTGCAGTTCTTTGATTGTATTTGTGCAGTTCCATCACTAGTTACTATTCCCGAGTCAAAAAAGAGCCTACCCTTTTATAATACATAACCTTTAATAGTAATTACGCCAAAATCCCTAAAATGACATTATTCACAAAATCTTCAAGGCTAACTTTCTTCCCGAATACGCGAAAAAGAAATCCATCATCCTCAATGAGATCCCTGATAAAATAAATCTCCCGCTCTCCAACAAAAGTGTGTTTACAAGAACGCAGTGTGACGCGCTGGCGCAGCTTCTATAAAAAGGTGCTTCGTTACTGATCCCCCCTCTCGCCCCTCCTTCGCCCCCCCCTCCCCTCCCCGCGTGGGGTGTTCTAATTTTAAATGAGAAGAGGAACCAACACGTGTGTTCGTTTAGCTAGAAGTAAGTAACTTTAATTTCCTTTAGAAGAGGATTCCTTTGCGTTTTTGTTTCGTTTTTCTAGCCAATGCTGGAGTGGACAGGTCTGTGGTGTAGGGATGACCCTGACCAATTACGCGGATTAAGGTTAAAGTGTTACATGGCACCCGAAGAGGATTCGGAATGAAAAGAATGTATTATATTTTATTTTGCATCAATCTGGCTGACTTATGGCTTGTTTTATGAAGACCCGATAATCTGTTCTATAAGGCTTATCGAGACCGTTTGGAACACAGAAACAATACCAGTCCCGCAAAAACTCTCAGCCGACTCACTAAATAATTTATCGTCATCAATTTATTTACTAACGGATGTCTCCGAATACCGTTATGATATTAAATGCACCGATCAAACTTCTTATTCGATTCGGGGGTCGATTGAAAAAAATCGTATCGTCCGAGAACGGAGAAAAAGTCTGGACGTATTCATTGTAGCTCGAAGGTCGATAGAGATAAATCGAAAAATTAAAAAGTATAAGTGGCGTTCGCGAACGGATTGTATTTATAAATTTCAAATATTGTTCGTTCGAAATTATAATTTCAAATTTGGAACGTGCGGTGAGGCCGGTGCCACCACTTTTGATTTCAGTTATGCTTAAGAAACAATATGCCATGGTAACCAGGCCAGTTGTCATTCTAGGTTAAATACACCTTGATAGGGCTTAATTTTTCCTTTAAGTGGCCATAAGGCGATCAGCCTAGAAGACTAACTACCTCTTGAAATATGCTGCAAATATCAAAACAGACACTAGCCTTGAAAAATGGATATGACAGTGACTTTGACTCTCAATAGAAACAACTAGGATGTAGTGTGGATACGCCAAGAGCAAACGATGGAAACCTATGGGTTCCTTCAATCCCATGAACTCCTTATCTATCTTCAACGTTTTCAAACTTTCCTTTACATAAGGTTTGTTTGCGCTATGAAGACGACAAAATGATATGTCATCGAAATAAAACTTCATCTGTTAAGACAGACACCTAGGCAGGCGGGTTTTATTATAAAGAAATAAATTTGTTCGAGAGATTCTTCGACTTTTTGCGCTGTAACCGGTTGAACAGACCACGGTGGTGTGGTACTCTGAGGACTCGAATATCAATCTTGTCGATTAGTCTTCGAGATTTACGGAAGTCTTATTAAAACATAAAAGAAACACCATCACGCCGTTTCTGTCTATCTGTTCAAGGCTTCGGAAACCCACCCACCAACCTGAAAACCAACTTCTGTTTTCGAAGCCTTGTAATGATATCGTCTGAAAAACTTTGGGACCCGGACGGTGATCTAGAACATGCAGCAGGGACTACTCTACCAGATTACTTAAGGTAGGCTTTCGAAGCAAGCGTCACAGACGCTGTGACGCTAGCGTCACCCGTATTTAATGGCGGATAAGGGCATTCAGTGGCACTGACGCCACGTTAGCGTCGTCGCTCGAATGTAGTTCCTTATCCGTCAATATATAAGGGTGACGCTAGCGTCACTGCGTCTGTAACGCTCGGTTCGAACGGCCACCTTTACCAGGAGTGGCTATGCGAGACCTGGATATAGCTAGTATCTGTAGTCCCAAGTAGCACATAACATTGGTATTCAAGGCGCTGAACTGGTATGGCCAAAAACTTTTTGGACCTGGACGATGTTCTGGAACATGCAATAGGGATGTAGTATCGCAACGGATAACTAACTATGTGCGGATGTGGTTTGGTAACTACAAATGATGGAACACTTACTGATTCTATACTGAAAATCCATCTTGATAGCTTTGGATCCTTCCTACAATGAAATATACGATATGATTTGTTATTAAAAATATACAGTCAAATAATAATGTAGAAGTAACCGTGTTGAAATGTTGAATGTTTTTCGAGTGAAAAACTGGATAAAGGGTCCAAAGGGACGCCCCCACCACCCTTGAGGCACAGGTAAATAAAAAGAATTTGTTTGACTCTTTTCAGCAGACCTTCCCCTACACAAACACAATCCTGTAGCTTTTTGTAATGCCCTTATTAGCTCCGCTGATTTGTCAATTTTTCCTACACTAAAGTATAGTTTTTAAGACTTCCTAAGGACCGAAGCAGTAAAGCAGAATTGGCAGCAAGATAGAAACATCAAACATAGTTGGATCTTGATTATAAGTTTTCTAATATCTTAAGTTTTAAGATATATGTTAGACTTTTCTGCGCAAAGAAAGATTTTGCGTAAAAATAGCAAATTATCCGATTGTTCTTTTGTTCTCTTCACAGTAAGTATTTAAATAGGTACCGATGGAATCTAACCTTCTTAATCAAACAAACCACGCATACAATATCATAACATTTTGCATTCAAGCACACACACACACAATCGTGGCTTCTGGTCCCACACAAGGATACCCTGTGTCATAGGAACCAGAAATAGCGACATCACAAACTTGAAGATTGATTTTGTTGCTACCCAACCGGGATTCGAACCCAGGACCTCTTTGGATGCACAGCCTCAACCGCAACACCATATGCTCCTCAACGCCATAACTTTTCTCCATTCTACATTTTTATCATGACTACATGTAAAACACTCACAATACGAAAATTAATTACAAAAGTATTAAGTTTCTCAAGCGTATTTCTCGCTACATCGAGCCGGCTATATCTCAGGACCTATCTGCGGAATAACTCACTCTTGTGACACCGCGTATGCGCTTGCGACTCCACATACAATCACACATACCAACCCCTGTCTATAAGGTAACATTCATTCACCACTGCCACTCGAATTGGGAACGTGCACCCAACACAACAAGGCAGACTTTTGATTAGTGCGTCAGCTAAAATAAGTTCAAAAAGTTGTACAGGAATCCTTTGGAGGCGCTTTCAGATGACCGCGCGGCGATTTCGAAAATACGAAGCGAAAACCAACCGCCAAATTGCTTTTTGTTTTCAACCCGAATATTATTAGCTCTTTAATTATCATGCGGAACCCTAATTAGTTGTTTTTAGTTATCGAAATATCGGGTTGAGGTGACATTTTATTACCTCTCTAGAGTGTCGAGCCGAAAAAAACATGGCTGACGGAAGTGTGTCGTGGGACTCTTCTTAATGAACTGTGAGGATTGTACGGAATGCCGAACATTCGATTTCTTTGAGTCTAAAAGATTTTTAGTTCTAACAGCTTGGGTTTCTCTAAAAACTTCGTGTGAATCTAAAACTCCATCAATACCATCTCTTAGTTAGAAAAATTCCAGTTAGAAATCTCATGAACGAAAATGTTTTGCATATTTTTTTTATAAATCCACCGTTATGATGACAAGAGGCGGTGCGATCGCTCCGTTAACGAGATGTAACTCTATAGTTGATACTTACACCGAGGATCATTATCTGCAACCTTACTTGCAGCAGAAAACCTTTGTAACATCTACCTACACTGGTACCTCTTTTCAGACAGGAATGGAAGAGAGAACTTTGACAAAAGTTTCGAAATCTACAGTTTGGTAGGATAATGCTAGAGTTATGGCAACATAAGTGACATATTAGCGGACTAAAAAACCAAATATTTCATTAAAAAAAGCATGCAGTAGTCTGCAAATGATGCCTTTATTTATTTTTCAGAATTTCCTGCCATTCTTTATGTATAAGTTGCATCCACTTGAATTCAGGTGTTACAGCATTGTTATAAGGTTATTTGAAAACAGATAACGATATTTAACGGTGATTCAAAACATTGTGAGGAAACAGCCTATCTCCAGAAGCCTCCTGTCTTGGGAAATGGAGTATTATAGAACGGGCTAAATGTTGAGCCCAACTGTGCTATGTAATCCACAAAAAATCTTGGACTAACTACGAAGAAGACCTCTTCTTCAAACCAGATCAAGATTTAGATACAAGTAGAGCAGACAACCTTGAATACCCTTAGACTACCGAGACCATGACCTTACCACTCAGCCAGTCAGTCACCCTGTCGCCAGGGCTCCAATTTGTCAGCCCAAACAAAACCGCTAACTCCACCACCACCCTGTCACTCAAGCAACTCTTCGAACCACCTCAAGAATGGTACACGTTGACGGCCGGTTAGATATATGCGCGTTCGACGTACGGCGATTAGGCGCACTGCCAACATGCGAACGACTGATGATTCACGAGTGGGTTGAACGAACGCGCAGATTGTGTCAATTGTTTTCTTAAACGGACCCACGGACCCAATTTGATCGAACGCCGAGCCATCGCATGCGGGTATCTGTGATACCTTTTTGGAAAGATTCGAATTTCAAATCTGCCTCTTTTTCTGCGTATCACTCACCACGAAGGTTGACTTTTTGACTTTCTTTTTTTCGTTGCGGGATTTGGATAGTGTTTCAACTGGTTGTGGAACCGCAGATAAATCTCCCTAACTGTGGAACAATACCTATTGATAGTCTATTGGATTTCGATTAGAGTTTCTCAGTCTCGATTGGTTATTCGGCTCGGACACACGAATTACCCGGGTTGTTGACACGGGCGGCCATTAGTGGCTTAATTATATGGGCTCGGAGCTAGTTAATTTTTCAACTGTTTTGTTGTTGCGTCGGAGACGGAGACTGTAAATGAAGCATTAAAGGCACAACATTGTTAAAGGATTTCCTTCGTGAGATTCTAAAGTTAGTTTAACGTTCTTGGTGCTAGAATTAGATTGATAATTGCGAAATATTCTTACTGGCAGAGCGCGGTGTGACTTCTGACCACGACTTTGTCAATTATTTGGCAGCGGCGAGGCGCATTCTAGGCCACTCGCCGCTCGGATCGATTCTTGTGCGAGTACTCAGTGTATCGCTCTCGCATCGAGTCCATCTCGTTCTATATTTGTTGGGAAGACAATAGCCGCCGGTTGATTTACAGTCGGGCGTTATGAAGCCGTGTTAATGAGTTGGATGCTGAGACGGACTTTAATTTACATACCTTGATTATAAGAAAGCATTTTTAAATTACGTATAGTTTTGCTCCTTTTGTATATTAGTGTTCGGAAAAGGTTAATGTTTTTGAATGAGATTGGGGATACTTTAATTTCAAGAGTAGCTTCTGCAGGTGACTATCAGTATGTTTAAATGCTTTAGTAACTACAAAACATCATATTAATCTTGTTACAGGTAAGTGTAAACGATATGACTAGAGCCACGAAACTTTCGATAGCAGCATCAATGGTAACGTACCCTCGCAGTTTTTCTACTAAAAATCTTTTTCAGAATAAGAGAAACCACATTTTTGGTTAAGGATATTGAATATTATCACCCCTCTGTCGGTAGGAGTGGGTAGAACAGTGCCGGTCGCGTTACAGAATAAGGAGTCCCTCAGGGATCTATTCTAGGCCCTCTGCTGCATACTATTTCGTATTTTTCCCATCTGTGTCTAAGTGGCTTTTATTTTTAGAATGCCCGCGCAGGCGCTCTCTCAAATTGTAAATTCTTCTTCATTTTATCTTACAGATAAGTTATGATTTTTGAGAAATTCGTGGAAGCACTTGAAGATGTCAGGAAGTTGATGTTTTTATCAACGTTTTTGGCTAAATCGGAGTAGACTAACAGGTTTTTATCTTACATATCATATACAATAAACTCTTATAAAATTTTCGTACAAAAAATATCCTAAAGTCATAATAGCATAAAACATGTAATCAAACAAGTTGCATCCAAACATAGTAATGTAAAGAACTTCAAATACTCTTACAAATACCCTCCAAATAGATTCAACCTCCACTCAAACTTGACTTCTAAAGTCAGCACAATTAAGTCTACAAAAAGAAAGCTCGTACCCCGAAATTCGAAGATATCGTAAGATTAGCGCACACATCAGCAGAGATAGGAATGTGCCCATAAATAATACATAGAGGGGAGATTCGTGATGGATGATGTGTCTCCTGCCATTCTATTAGTAGATGCGATTTCTTAAAGGGTGCTCTAAAAGGGTGGGTATCATTAGTTGGAACCAATGTTTGCTTTGCCAGTGATATCCTCTGTATTCATTAAGGAATTCCTCTTGAGAACTCGGAATGTGGACAAGTTATGGTTAAGGGAGATGGGACTGTTTGTTATTTGTGGCAGTTTAGTTGTTGAAATTGGGCAATTGTGTCAATGACCGCCCGAATGGGAAAAAGGATCTAATATTATAAGAATTGGTCTTCTTAGTTTTTTTTATTAGAAGAAGAAATGGAAAGGTGAAAATCAATCAATATTTTTTGTATCAAGATGGACTAAAATTTATGTCAATATTTGTCATGTCGAAATTCCGAAGTGCGGTTTCATTAAATGGCACAGTGTGACATGAGAACTGGACTGAATGATATAGATATACGCAATCTTATCATTACACATGTTATGACCGATAAAAACGATATTAAAAATGCCATAAAATATACTCGGAAAGTTATAGGGCTTGTTCCTGTGAGACCTTGAATAATTTGTCCCATCCTTAATGCCACTGACCGTGATCATAGATATACATATAGATTATGGAAGTCCATTATTAAGAATGTCCACTGACCGACCTATGCCTTAAAATTTTGTAATTACTCGTACTACATCACGAGAGCTCAGTGCGGGAACTGGGCTATGATTCTCGCGCCTTCGATATACGGATAACGAGACCTATATTGACAGATTTCCATACCAAATCACTCGGTAGAGGTGTAGATATCGTATATCGAAAGAGCGAGAATCGACCCACTGACTATAGCTAGATCGAAAATTGCTTTGTGAGACGTGAGGACTTTTTAAGAGACAGTAGTATAAACAAGATTTATCTGAGTAACAAACCATGAGGAGTACTTAAGTAAGTCTACATATCGTAAGGAAACCTAGGGCTAAACATGACACAGTGAGAATCAACAAGTCATCGGAATATTGATATTCCAAGAATTAAGACGTCTGAAGTACAAACATTTCACCTTTTCAATAAATCAAATCCATCAATAAATGACGAAGTTAGAGAAGTTTTAGTGAACAGCCAAAAACGGGCGCGAGCTAACGCCATACGTTTGACGACGTCACTGAATTGCCTCGCCTGATAAAATTCTATTGAAAGAGACTTAAAAAAAAACACGTATCTAATAAAATAAAATCATGGAAATCGTTTAACACTTGGCCCTTTTCACTACCAGCTGACGGTGAAGTATAGAATACGGAATTGTACGCTGACCTATCAGGTAGGTAGGCAAAACAATCTACAAGTGTGTTCGGAACACTTTGTGACTTGCGCTTGGCCGTTTGTTTTTGGTTTCTTGACGACAATCAACTCTTGGTTCAACATTCCAATGTAGTTCATTGCGCCTCTGTTACACCGTATGGGAATCGGTGTGACGCTGTTTAATTTCATATTTAATTTCTGTATAGAGAGTATACTGAGGATTAAAATACCTTAGAAGCTTTAAATACTCCAATACTAGGGTATAAAGTATGCGGTCCGATGGGGCAGCTTTCAGGAAGCTCGTCAGGAATACTCAAAGTAACTAAGTTAAAACTTCTCGCAAGTTGGACAAATTGTATAAGTCACCTAAAGTGGGGTGGTCGGTATTGTATTTATGTCAATTTCCTATATTTCATTACTTTTTGTCACGTTGTGACGAGTTTTAGTGACAGGCAGGGGGAACAAATTTTTGTTTTTCGGTTAATTTTGTTAGTTAGTGATTTTCAGATACAATGTTTTAACCTCTCTGATTACCTACTAAATGTTCACAACTCCGATTCTGTAGAGATAGCATGAAACGAGTCAATAAGTAATGTTTAAAAATCTCTAATCTGAATAAAACCCTGTAATCTCAGCAACGAAACAGGTTTCGATCCAATCTCTTGTTCAACAAACAAGTCGTTCTTATCATCCCATCTTTTATTTACCACGAAACTGGTAAAGCGAAAAATTCTTACAATAAACCCTTCGTTTTATTTCGGATGCGCAACACTTTCTGAGTTCGTTCAGTTCGACTGTTTCTGTATTCTTCTCCCGGCCACTTTCCCATTTGTATGCCCCCAACTTGGAACTTCATGCTTATCATAATGCTCCTCAAAATTTTCCACATCGCCGCTTCCGTTTTATTCTCCAACCTTGTCCAAGTTTACCAAAAACTTCCTCCCTTTTACCGATACCTTTCCCCCCCTTTTTATTATCGAGAGTATTTATTTTATATCACTTTGTCTCTTCCGTTAAAGTTTTGTCCGTTTAATACACTTACAAAAAGGGACGTGGTAACTTTTTGGCAGGTTTTGTTTCAATCATCTTTTCCGTCTTTTTTTGTGGACGGAAGCGTGTTTTTTTTTCTTTTTATCTGTAAACGCACACTTCCCCTTCTGCTGAGTGAACACAGTTTTTGCATCTCGCGAAAGGAAAGTTTTCTTTGCTTTCAGGATATTATTATACTTTCACGTATTATTGTTTTCTTTACTTTCCTTGACTTCGGTTGTGGAACTTTTCTTGCGAATTTTAATAAATACAGTTATAGTCTTTTTACATGAAGTTATAGTCTTAAAGTACGTAGTAGCTGTCTCGAACATTTTTTCAACACCAAAAATAACTAACAACGGAACCAGAGACGAGCTCAACTTCAATTGTTTGTATAAAACATAAATCGCTCGACGAAGGATCGAAACCGCCCCCGTTACTTGTTTACGTAACGTAATGGTAACGGTAACGAGGCACGTTCCGAATCGGAACGAACGTAGCATATGATGGTGTGCTTGAAAACAGTTATGTAAAGGTTTAGGGGTTGTATTGAATGACGAAAACACGAGTGAAATCCGTCGAACGGATCGCGTTTCACATGCAAAGAATCAGAAGCAGACTGTTATTGAATCCAAAGCCAGACGGCGGTGTGGAGTCGGTAAAGTATCTGGAGAAGGCATTTAACATCCGGAGAATCTACCTAAACATCTAAGAAATCGCTTTAGGTTACCTCAGGTAAGGTAACTTTCGTTTTCACACGTGTTTTGATACTACACGATCATTTGTACAACTGAAGTATAATGGAAGCTATCATCCATATTGCTTTCATTATACTTCAGTGTGTACTACCGCTTTGTATTGAAAACAGATTGTATGGTACATCAGAGTACTCTCTACCCCATTTCGCAGATCCCAGGGTACCATAAAACAATAGGGTGCCACGAATGCCGCGCCGGGTACAACCCTCGCTGTTTCCGTCCCACGTACTTGCACATATGCTGAAACAGCTCTGATTGAGGCCTCACAGATTTCTAATAAAAGACGGAGAGAGAAATCTTGATATTCATGCTACCCTGGTACATTGACTTCTAATTTCAGTGCAATAAAAAAATGGAAGTTAAACCTTTTATCTACATACCATAGATTGAAGAGAAATCAGATTGTCCAACAATGCTATCTCAACGCATGTTTAAGAAACAAGTCTAACGAGCGCACGAAGCTTTTGAAACAAAACAATGATTACAACGATCGATGAAACCGATGCATTTATAACGGCTACTTAAAAACCAATATCAGATACGTGTAGTCATGTATCTAAAAACGCCGCTGATCTGATCAGCGATGTCGGACAAGGTTCCCATGCGCCGCCCTGCGGGACACCTGAGGTTGTACTGAACAATAACGCAAAGATGCCCTGTCTAGCCTCAGCTCGCGAGGCAAGCATTAATATTAACTAAGTAAATATTCAAATAAACATAGGAGCACACGGCCAGGAGCCCGGCACGGATCATTAGTTATTCAATGTAACGGAACGAAGAGCATACATTATTCAAGGGCCGTATGAGCTCAGTGTCGCAGGCGGTCACTACACTTCCAACAGACTACTAAGGGACGAGTTTCCTAGTCTTCCGGTCCTATAATTGATTCTTAATTTGAATTTTATTGTGGGACGTGTCGTTATTTAAATTAAATCGGCTCGGTGCGCAGATTTCTTTGCCCCAAACTGCTAATTCGCCAGTTAAGCCTCATCCGGCTGTAGGAGGGCGTCGCTCGCTAACAACGTTAACGTTTTTACGATTAACTTTATGTTTGTCTGAGGCATTGTTACTCCAATTTCCTTAATTAATTACCCATATCCGAGTCTCTTTCTTCGGGAACTAATTCAACTCGACAAAAGGGCAGCGTTAAATAACTGTAAACAAAACATTGCGATAAAAAAGCGAGTGCCATTCGATCAACCGTCAAAATATTCAAATTCAAATCCTATTTACAATGTCAACCGGACAAACCAAATCCGGGCTTAAACAATAATAGGAACTTTATTAAAAATGCGGTTTGAGAAAAAAGTCCGTCGATATATGAATGAAAGGCCTGCGCGAGCATTACGAAGCGTTGGACGAACTTCAATAGGCTTTTTCACAGAAAGCCTTCATTGTGGGCAGCTTAAAGGGTTTCATGCGACAATACGGCCTGAGTTTAATTAACCGGAGTTTAAAGCTTAATTGTAAGTGGAGTTAAGCCGTCGAACACGTGTCGAGAGTTCCACAGGGTTGCGTTGGGCCCGCGCCTATTGAGTTGGCATTTAAATTTCATAATAATCGCGCCGCTGACTTGTAGGCAAACGTCTCCTTGCGGCACCGCTTTTGTTTAGGCGTTAGAGGGTGATATTGGCGAGGGAACCGCTCTGATGTTTGTTTAAACTTTTGCTTTTGAATATTTCAACTACATTGTCTTCCTAAATTCAAATGCAATGTTCTTGTCCACCGCTTTCGTGTTGTTATCCGTTGCATCTTTAAACGTTTTACAGTCATTAGCACCTCAATCAAGGGTAGTCAAACAATCGCAAAATCGATTCTGCAATACTTACGTCCACCCTTATCCGCACTCAATCTTAATTCTAAACATAGTATCACCACACAACTCTATCGGGCTATTTACTATTTACCAGGCGAGCAATTTACAGGAAAACCAAACAACAATTACGGAACAAAAACAAATAAGAGGAAAAATCATTAGGGGAGTTTTCTGAGGGGGCGATAACAAAGAATAACAACGCTCAAGAGTGGTATGCCACTCATTACAGTGCGATTGTACAGGAGTTTGTTTGGCCACAAGCGTAGGGTCGGTGGGTACAATGGGTCTGTGAGATTACGCTTGTACTGGCTTGACGAGTCCCCAGAAGGGTCAGGGCGTAGGATGCAGATTCGGAAATGCATTGTTTTCTCAGAATCTCAAATGCTCTGATGCGGCTGAAATTGAGCCAGAGTTCAGAAAGTGTCTGTCACATCGATGGTGCCATCCGGTTGTAAGGTCTGTGTGGTGTGTAAGCAGTGAAATGCCTGTTTGAAAGTTTGTGTTTATAATGAAAGTACCCGAGTATTCTACCTAGGTATATCATGACGACACTCACGACAGCTAAAATAATCGACAAAAGATAGGGCACTATTCTCGGAACCTAATTACTAGAGAGTCTACCGTTTACTTGTGAAGGTGGATTCTTCAAAAAACAAAACAAAAGCAAAGCGACATATGAGTCAAAAACTAAAGCAAAGCAACATATGAGTCAACTTAACAAAAAAATCACTGTTTTTCACAATCGGCGTGGAAGAAGCACAAATGCACCCAAGCTTAGCATGTAGAGAACATTATTCATTACAAGTAATGGTAATTTCCACCCATCAAAATACCTCCATCAGAATTCCGAAAATCAATCCGCCATCACCCCCAGTCCCTCAGGAGCCGTGGGAGCGTGGAGCGGGGCGTCAGCGGGGCGTGCAGCGTATACAGTTACATGTAGAGTTACAATTGACAATGGGATGGCGTTTGATGTCGAAGGGAGCTAGCCTTTGTTGGCGTTAACACAATTACCGCTGATTAGCTGTGTGACCTAGTTTGGATGGAGAAGCGGTTTGTGTAAGCGTTCTTTGATGATCATCATCAGATTAGTCATCTTACAGTATTGTTCGAATTAATGTGAACACAAATGATAATTTGAAAAAATCAACATTTATTACTTATAGAACAAAAAAACAGAGAAATTAATACAATTTAAGTTGTTTTAATAGAAAATGTGTCCTCCCTTGGCTTTTATAACTTCTTCAACACGTTTTGGCATAGAATCGACAAGTTTTTTACAGTCTAATGATATTTGCTGGTCTCGAAACCATGTATGGATTACAGCCTCAATCAGTTTTGTTTTTGTTGTGCAATCCGTTTTACGAAGTCTAGCTTTCACAATAGCCCACAGATTTTCAATGGGATTAAGGTCCGGTGAGTTCCCTGGCCATTCAAGACATGATATCTTGTTGTCCTTGAAATATTTCTTCATGATCTTGGACACGTGGCATGGAGCCGAATCTTGTTGAAAAACTTCTTGACCATTAGCATCAACTTTTCTTAGTTCAACTTCCAATCTCTGTTCTAGCAAGTCTCTGTATTTTAGTGAGTTCATCATCCCTTCGATCGGCACAAGGCATCCGGTACCTTTATAAGAAAAGCAGCCCCAAAACATCTTCTTTAACGGATGTTTAACTGTTTGATCAATATGAGCTGTCGTAATCTTTTCGTTGTCACTTTTTCTAACGAAACGAGATCGCTGTCCTTGTACCAAAAAATGGCTCTCATCTGAGAACAACACTTTTCTCCAATCTTCAACAGTCCAGCTCACATATTTCTTTGCCCAATCATATCGTTTTTTCATCATGGCAGCAGTCAATAACTGTTTTTTTTGAGGTCTGATTGTTTTTCTTCCCCCTTCAATAAGTCGTTTTCGTACGGTGGAGTCATGAATAATAACTCCAGCGTGTGCTAAGTCTTGCTGAAGCTCTTGACTGGTTTTCCTAGGGTTTAATTTACTTTCCCTTATTAAAAAAACTTCGTCCCTTGCTGTTGTCTTTCTTTTCCTTCCACATTTCCCTTTTCTGTTTACTTCGATCGTCCCAGTGTCCCTTTTCTGTTGCAAAATTTTGTTGACAGCTCCTAAACTTACACCACACTCCTTGGCAATATCTCTTTGAGTCATTGCTGTGTGTTCATTCAAAGTCACAATTTTAGTGCGCTTTTTTGGAGTAATATCCATCTTCACAAATAAATAGCAAATAAAGCCAAAACTCACTCAAAACACAAAAATTGTTAAAAACAACAAATGCAACGCGTCTGTAGCTTGCTATATGCCATTACTCACTGACTGACAGTGACAGAACAGTAAAACAAAATGGCCGCTCCTTTGACATAAAAGTATTGCCAACTGTGAAAAAAAAGTTAAATTGTGAAAATGTTGATGTGTTCACATTAATTCGAACAATACTGTATCTGATAATGGTGTTATTAGTAAAATCGACTTAAACTGAGATCAATTTTGCTAGGGATCAGAGTTAATGAATCCTAGATGACGCGAAAAAATCCATCTTTTGCCAGATCTCAGGAAAATTACTTTTAGCATCATTATTACAGCTTTTGCTATAACATGCAGGTTCTATAAAAGTACTGACTACTTACCAGTAAGTACCCCGGCTTTCCAAAACATTGACTCACATCACAACCATACAAACAGACCGAAAACGTGTCTTAGAAAAAAATGCAGCAATAACAATGATTGCAATTGGTGACGTCGACAGGGCGCGTGCCAAATATCACATTACGTGGGAAAGATTTCTGCGATCCATTTTCCCTAGACCTCTATCTCTCAGGGGAAGAGCACAGAGTAATAGGTCCTCCAAGTATGGTGTGGTGTCGAAATTGGGGCGATCTCTGGTCGTAACGATTTTGTGGGCGCGAATTTTGCGCTTGTTATAGAAGTGTAGAGTTACATGCCATGGGTGTGCCCCTACTGTCAGATCTGGGATGAAAAGTAATGTTAGGTGTTAAAAGATATAAATAACTGTGTATTACAATTTCATAACATCCCATTAATTAAATATTCAGTCTAAAAAGCTGACTTGCTTCTTTGTGAAGCTGATAGTGAAAACTTTCGAACCACAGTAAATGAACCACTTTGGTCGAGTTTAATAAAACATGACCAAAAGCGATCGCAGGGAAATCTTCTAAAATTTACATGATCATTTGTATAATTGTTAGGACGTTCTTGTAATTAACTTAAGATATTATAACTCATTTATCATATCCTGCGCGACCTTGCGACAAACGAACAAAAAAACCATGTACAAAACAAAATTGGAATAGAAAATTTCTTCAACATTAGGACATATATCCCCTTCTTTTTACTCAAGATGACATTGTAGCAGACTCGTTCAGCCAAATTAATGGTAATGGAAAAGTCGGGTTGTTTTTCCCCCAAACCCCCCTTACCCCTAGGGGGGTGAGAAGTGAGGGGGGCAACTGGACATCGAAGTGCAAACTGGGTATCTTGGAATTGATACTTTTCTCACATTGGGTCTCTTGTTTCGTGGTGACTACTCGCTAAAAGACGTATCTTTACTTTTACAGAACAGAATACTGTAAAACAAACAAATACGTCTACGGATGTAAACTAATTATTTGAATCTAATATTATTGATAAAGCGTGGCCGACCCAGGACGAGATGGAGTGATGAGTTGGGTCTATGGGATAAAGAGTGGAGGGAGACCGCTCAGGATCGAGTAGAGTGGAAAAGGAGAAGAGAGGCCTTTGCCCAGCAGTGGGACACTACAGGCTCGGAATAATAAAATAAATAAATAATATTATTTGTTGAGTATCTAACATCTAACTTTACAGTACCTATCTAACTTACACATAATCTGCTAGAATTGATAAAATCCTCTCAGGTGTAGCGGTATTTTGCCGGTTCTAAAGATAAAGTTACCGATGCTTCGTATCGCTATCAAACTTTATCAATGCTTCGTATCATTATCAAACTAGATATCAAGCACTTGATTCACCATCCAAAATCGTTTCCCATGGGTTCTTTGACCTCTAGGCGCCTTCACTAAAGATTTTTACACTTAATACGACACTCACGTACGTACTAAAAGTGTTGTCCGAATAAAATATAGGAAAATTTATTCGATTATAATGGATCGACTCCTTAAGGTTTGGCGGTCAATTATAAGTAGGTTCATTGGAATTTATGTCCGAAGAAGGTGAATTTAAACGGTTCCTGCGTTTTTTGTCTGTGGTTTTGGTATGATTGATGTCCATTTTGAACAATTTGAAAAAGGATTTATAATGTATCTGTGCGAATGTAGGTTCTAGGCGCGTGTAGTGGTTACGCCGTTGTTTGTTTAGGAAAAGAACAATTTATTCATACCCCTCGATGCATTGATGTTCCTTTATAAAAGAGTATAAAAGCTAAATTGTTTACACAAAAAACAATGGGGGCCCTCCAAACGTCAAGTACACGAGTTCGGTGATGAATTTAAAATTCGAAAAAAGAACAATGATGAAGGGTTGTACCGTTTGTTCCCAGTTTGAATTATTTCAAATATCGAACGAATGGCGCGTGCGCAAGCTCGAATTACAAAAAGCCAGGTGGAAACATGGGCGGATAAATCCTTATTTACTTATCCGGTATAAAAGGAAATAAAATGCGAATAAACGGGTCATATTTTTACATATCCTTAGCATGAAGTTTTAAAAGTATTTTGTAATAAATGCCACTCTGTCTTTGTAAAATTCGTTTTGCATGCATAAATTTGAAGAATTTTGATATTGTGTTGGATAAACAATTTAAATTGCTACTGGCAGATGGAATTGCGGTTATCTGAATCGAAACATTCAGGATAAGTATCAATATCGTTATATTATTTAATTCGCAGTGTGTTGAAGTTGAAATGTTGCAAATTTCAAAAATACGACTTACACTTTTACTCCAGGAGTAAAACTTTTTATTAATGTTAGGCTGGATTTTACCAACAAAAAGTTATTCCAGAATATCTATCCCAGAGATAATTTGTATGACAATGACAGTTCAAAATGAGGTGATCTGATCTGGTGTCTATGAAAAAGTAGAAGATACTCTCGAGTAAAAGCTCTTTCGTTGGTAAAATTCGCTCTTAGCCTCGATTTTACCAACGAAAGAGTATTTTTGACCACCAGTGACACCTAGATCAGATCACCTTCATTTTGAACTGTCATTTGTCATACAAGTTACTTCCGGGATAGTTATTCTCGTATAACTTTTTGTTGGTGAAATCCACCCTTAGCGTCTCAAACGGGTATAAATATATTATTTGGTTTAGTTCACTTTTTCGGTGACTATACCACAGTCTATACCTAGTCCTTCATCAAAATAAATAGTTTTATTTGCAAACAAAACAGAATGTGTTGCGGAGCAGAACTGGAGTGGGAAAAGATACAGCTTTAAGATGCCGGTGATAAACCCATTACAACTCAACGGTTCGTTCCATCGAACACTATTTTAATTGCGAAACGGACCTTTAATTAAACTTTTCGCAATTTATCTAAATAAAGCCATACTTTTGCTCAACTTAAAACGCGCAATTCACAGGCGAATGGCAACTTTAACTGCTGGTGATAAATACGAAAGCGGATTTACTCCATTATTGTTGCACAGGCATCTGTTAACGGAAAATCGAGGGCATTTTCTTTGTTCTATTTTCAAAACAGGAACAGTTTAAATTACCAGGAGATCAGGGTAATCGAAGTGGTCAATACAAAACAGCGTTAAGGTCTTTGACCACATGCGGCGAGCTCGCGGTTACATTCTTGACTGATTCAAGGTCCTAAGAGCACAGTACCTGGGATCCTCGAGAAAATTAATTTCAGCTCGTTTAATATGCAAATAGTACCGGTCCTATCGCCGCACTGTCCGGTGCGTTCAATCAAAACGTCCTTTAGCGGGATATCTCTGGATCTCGATACCTCCTTCGGAGTCTGCGAGCCTGGTCTCCGCTAGCCAATCTGGTCGTTCAGATCGTTGCCGATAAGCAGACGGCAGGCTTGGCGGCAGGACTCTTTGTTAATTAATTCAACTTGACAGTAAAAATGTTAGTAATTTTTCAGATTCTAGAGTTCAAATTTCATTAAGTTGCTTTGTAGATGCGCTTTCTACTAAACTACAAAAGAAAGATGGCGGAATCCAAAAAGTCCCGCGCTTTTGAAACCGCAGGCCATTCTACTTTGGTTAGGTAGGTTATCAATTTCTCGGACTGCTTATCATTAGTTTAATCTGCCTGCTATCGGTTTAGTGAAGTGTTGGGCATTTATCTCAGAAACCAGTATGTTCGCTGTTAAGTCTAACTTAGTGGGACAGGCTCTTCTTTATGTGAATCGCGCTTGTGACACTCGAGTAAAAGATTTAAAAGATTTGAAGATCTTAGTGATTGGAACTACTATCATACCTAAGTACTTTTAATTTAAATTTCAAAAATATATTTTATAACTCTTTTAACTGCCTTCTGGGTTTGACTTGTTTGGTTGTCCAATTGTCAATTTCTACTGTAGTCAAGGGTCCCATAGGATAGGCTCTGCCTAGTTTGGGATCCGCTATTATTCTCTAGACACTAAAATAAATTCTAAACGTGTTTCTTTTCTCTATGTATTAATTTGTTTGTGTAGATACTTCGAAGGCAAACAAATTATTTCTTCACTTTTTTACTTTACTTTATTTAAACACTAGCTTATTGTTGAGGTCGAACAGATTGATTTGACTATTTTTTATAAATTTAAAATGTCTGTGTACGTAATTTATACTTTAAACATTTTATTAAAAAAATAGTCAAACAATAAAAAAAAATACGTTCCCCGATAATGAATAAAATTTGACCGTGTATGGCTGGTGCGTCCCGACTTAGCTTGACACACTACCGCGTGTGTTGATAGGTTCAGACAATTTCTTCCGATTATTTTTGTTGATTCAACTCGTTTTGGTGTCAATCAAGACGTAATTTAAAAAAAGCCTCACGCTGTTTCCCATACCCATACGGTGTAGCTATGAGATGAGGCACAATGTAATATTATTATTAGTATTACGGTGTATTAAGGTTTTCTCGTGATGTTTTCCATCACCGTTAGGTACGACTATGAGTGAATTCATTCAATCATTGTCCTTTTCTCAGTATAGTTCTGGCAGAGGCTCCAGGCATATGCAACAGTGATCAAGCAAATCGAGACCAACCAGTGATCATTACTTCCACTCGTGCGTCGGATGCTAAATGTGATATACCGTCAGATGATGCCTAATAATCTGCGAATTTCTACTTTCGAGCGCAAATGTCCTAATTGCTATAATTCCCGTCGGCTATAGTGATGCACTGACTACGTTCCATCACGAGAAGTCACGGTTGCCTCGTGTTTTGTCTTATGACGATAATTTTGCGCAGTTCGTTTAATATTGTACGGGTTTTTGCGCTTTTCTTTTACATTTCACTCGGTTTAATTGGTGGATCGCGTTATGATGATGATCAGCATTCTTGGAGGTGATGATGGCTTCTTGCACCGCACTGACGCCGCACTGATTAAATTAACGCATTTCACAGTTTCTTTCGCAGTCAATTTAGATTGGTCACATTGTTGTCTATGATGAATTCGTTTATTTACATGAATACAGAATTAATTAAATATATTGCACACTATTAAAATAAAATAAAAACATAATGTAGGTATTTCACGTGATCAGGCTGTCACTAAAGTATTCCTGCTCCATCTTCACATTGAAAGGCAAAACTGTAATAATTCGGTAAAATTGTTACGTCAATGAAAACGAATTGTCATTTAGGATCTTTCCAATCAACTGCTTTTTGGGACTTCAAAGCGTGAAACAAAAAACTTTTTTTTTTCAATTTCTGCAGAAAGGACTCAGACATCTTGGTTTACAGCCTCGTGTGTGTGAATCCTGCAGTTTTTTTCTGCACAGATCGGGCCCTCAGTCGTTCGGAAACCGCAAAAAACTTTCACTAGAATCACAAAACATGTCGCCACGCCTCTTCCAGGAATCGAACCTCGGCCCGGATGGTCCTACATTGTTTGTGTGTAAAATATAGGCACGAGTTTATTTCACACTCACAAAAATTCACAAGACCTGTAACAATCCAATCATTGAGATAGGTAGGCACGTAAAATGACGTTCCAATTTTGAACGACACACCTATCGCGTGATCCGGAAACGTTCGATCAAGCAATTTAAACAAGGTGCGAAATAGAGAATTGTATTGACAAATAATTACAGACCGAAAGGTGTTGCTGTAACTATCCGTTATACCGACGATCGTTAACCAAATGCTCCGACAGATATTCGCTAACGATACCAAATTACGCCGCCCTCTCCCTTTGACGTGAATAAACAAAATTATAACAATAACATCGAGCTATAATGATGAACTCGCAAACCGAGTAAGTCATTTCCAGCTCGCGCATATGGTGTGAACGGAACGCATTAGCAGCCATGATGAAAAACAAAAAAACATTTTTAAAAACAAAACTAATCGGATAGGGCGCGCTAAAACCGAATTTTTGGAACGATTCGAAAGCGTGTTATTCAAATTAGGATATAGATCTGAGTATCGTCAATTTTAACTTGCTGTAATTCCAAGTGGCGTAGAATGGGCAGCTGTTCTAAATGTACATTCGCCGTCTGTTCGATTTCTTTAATGATTATTGAAATTGAAATGAGCTGCCCGTGATCTATTTCCGAATGGCATCTCGCAACGTTGTGGACGGTTGCTCCAATTTCCAACACTCAAGACTCCGCTATTTTTTTTTAAAAACACACACCTGTAATGATCGTTAGTGTTCATAATCAATTTTCCGTTACGTGAACAACAATTAAAACGGTGTTTTTTCGGTGATTATGATTACATCACGGGCAGTGGCTGAATCAGTGAATCCATCAAGTGTATAATATCACTTCTGTGCTAATGATCTGTAGAGCTGTATAATATAATAGAGTTTATGAGTTGGTTACTGCATGTTACGCTATAGAGCTATAAATATTTTTATATGTTGCTTTGTTTTTGTTCATTTAAAATGGATCTCAAATTATGTAGAGCAGCAACATTTCTTCTTTAGAAATTACTCAAAATTGATTCAGTCATCAAACCTAGGGAATTGACATGATAGAGATAGTCAATGAGTTGTTGACGTCGTTAATATTGACGTTGACTAAGTAATATGTACGATTTTATGGTCAATATTTTTTTTGAATTGAATTGAATTTGTTGACAAAACGAGCTGTCCATTTATGAAAAATATCAAAAGATATCTCATAACTAAAACTACACACTTCACTACAGCTAGATCATAATTAATCTCACGTCCGTATCAATCTCAATCAGGATTCAAGCATAAGTAGTTTCATTACTTCCTACCTATCTGAATGGCAAGACAATTAGTGCATAAAATTGCATTTTCCAGGAACAAAAATGAATTTGCAAATCTTAACCGCAGAGTACAACCACATACACAAAAAAAGCATTAAATCAAGCTGTCTACCTAGAATTAATACCGATCCAGAAACAGTATCTTTCCAACATTGTACGAACATGGTCATAAAACTCGTAAACATAATATCAACCATTTAGTATTCCAAAAGCGTATTTCCCGATTTCACGAGTTCGGCACTCCATGACGACTGGGATCATAAGGCAGGTGCCTCTAGGTGATGCGCGGACGCAGGGCATTCGACGGCGCAAGGTAAAGATGGCAGCGGGATATAACATATACACATACAGAGACATAAGTTAATGTGTATACTATGTACTTAATACTGATAAATAAATTAAAAAAGTAGCATATAAAGAGCCACTTGATAACTTTTAGCAGTCGGGTTGGCTAAGCCTGAAACCTGGGCTAGGGCTGGGCTAGTGGAGTTTGGCTCAATCATACTCGTACAGGTATTCGGATATGGGCCTGTGCCTCTAGGGACATTAATGGGCTACAATTGCTTTAAATTGTTTCGGCGTGTCTTGGGCAGCAGAAGCAGAAACTGTGTACTTCTACCACACCATTTGGAAAAAGGTTCGATGAAGGTTGATTGATGAGTTAGCTATTGGTTAATTCTCAACTACATATTTGGCGATAGCAATTCATGACAGGGTAATGTCATCAGTTGTCAGCTTTCACTCGGTAAGAGATGGGTGGACATTGAAGAATCATCAGCTAATATTCCGGCTCCAAGACAAGGCACGGGAGTAGAATCACCTGATGTACCTATCGAGGATCAACATGGACTAGTAGGTATCCACAATAATTATGTAGCATACCTAGTCATTATATCTATGAAGCTATTATGAATGTAGAAACTCCTTGTAGTATGGAATAAAGAGTATTTCCTTGGACCACCAGCTAATGGCGACTTGGCGTGCGCGCGCACCTCATTAGCAGCCGAGCACTTCCGAAACATTACGGTAATGAACGAACGCTCTCGATTTATATTTAAATTTCGAACGCGAAGAAATTGGCGCGTTTCTCCTGTTCATACCCTGGGGATTGCGAATTCCTTTGATGTCCATGATGCTATAGGTAGTCAAAAATTACAGTTTGAAACTACATGCATTAAAATAATCATGCTTTGTACCATCAATAAGATTTTGGTAGACCAATCAAACCCAGATTATGTATGAGGATCAGAAAAGGTTAAGCTACAAATTCAGCAACCTACACTACACTGATGAAGCTTACCTATACAATACACGGTCTCTCACATCGTCAAGTCTCATGCGGATGGAAGCACTTACATGAAAGAATTCCTAAGGTCTCGCCTTCTGGACTATAGCGTATAGAACTGTCAGTGACTCCTCCATGGAAGATTCTTGCTTCATGCTCCTGTCTCAATGTAAAATCAGTTTCATGGTTCTGATGATTTCTTTGTACGTCTTGTTTAGCATGTTTTGTCCACGTTGTCTGGCCCATAATGGGTTCTTATCTAAGTTCTTCTGAACTACCCGCCTGTCTGAACTACCCGCTTGAGCAGCGCCATTTTGCGTGTAGACCTGTCAAATATTCTGGAGGTGGCAATAAATGACAGCACCAAAATAAACAAATCGACACTGATAGTTCTTTATACTCATTAGCGCCAACTGTGGGAGAAATGGCAAACACATCCTCCATTGTCCTCCAATTCCTGCGATGGGTCGCTTATCTCTTTAAAATGGATTTTCAATCCCCTAACAAGAACCAAGCTACAAATTGAATTCGTTAGTCCCTAAAAATTAAAATCGTTTAGTTTATAAATAATCGCGCTCGCCGCGCGCCCGACAGCGCATGACGATGCGTCTGCGCAAGACAGCTGCGCCAAATGATCCGTGCGCGAGGATTACCCGGAGAAATCGCTTTTGGGCATGAACACGGATCGGTGGTTATATTCTTGGGTGTCTTCCCGAAAAATGCTGAGAGACATGTGGGATTACCAGAGGTTCAGCAAGGTATACGAAAACAGATGTTAAGAAATTAGCCTCTCTCATCGGAACTTGTTTTGCTGGAAAAGATCTCTTAGAAAATATGCTTGAATTTGCACACTATTTTAATGTAATTTTCGTTTCCTCAGATATTTGTGTATATACAGTAAAGAAATCATGAATTCTGAAAGGAACAAACATCAGTAATAGTTTTAACTGGTAACATACAAAGCGTCACCACTTTTCCCAGGACTACCAGAGGCACTATTGTGCCCAACTCTAGCCAGATAATGAAGGTTTCCTCACGATGATTTTCCACCACCGTTATAAAATCACTATTTTTATGTACCTCTTGCGTTCCCTGTTAATTGTGCGGAATAAAGAAATTACGAATGGTATATTAGGTATTTCTATCTATCTCATAAAGTTCTTGGATGTTTACATGTTTGTGATGTCGCTATTTCTGCGGTTCCCATGAGACAGGGTATCCTAGTGTGGGGCCAGAAGCAATGTTTATGTTTATCTGGTGTGACGCGAACTCGGCTTGACACACGTCGTGTTTCTTGATTTATGAGCAGAGTTGTGTCAAACAATTTCTTACCAAGTGTTATCTCTTGTCCGACAGAGGCCGCCGTCGTCGTCACTCTCTTACGGTGGCGCCGTCAACGATGACGTCAGATCCCCGGGCTCCGGTGGCACCCCCGGCCCTATGAGCCAGCCCCCGCCGCAGACCCTGGACGCGACGGATCCAGGTTAGTACCAACATCATTACTTCGCTTAAGTTCCATGGAATAGATTCATGTCATGACGGATCCATTGCCAGCGATTCGGAAGGCGACACGAACAAAAAACAGCAAACAAATTAAAATTGTGTTTTTGAAAATGGAATCTGTGACCACCGCGCCAGAGCTGTCGCATTGAAGGCTGTCAGTTTAGTGCCTTAGTTTAGTGGTTTTGACTTCTGAAATGTAACTAATGCGAATTTGGGAGATATTAATAGTTCCGATGAAAAGAAAGATACGAACAGGAGGCCGATTCTCACCCATTAGACTCTCAATGCGTATTCGACAGAAGAAATTTCAAAATTGCTATCTAATTCCGAGTCGCGATACCTATCGAAGAGTTTAGATCGAGCTTACAGTCCTCTTTTCTCTCTTTTCTACTCTGAAAGAGGTAACATTCCGTCGATATTATTGATGTTTACGGCTTCTATTGATTAGATCGAAGCATCACTTTCGTAACAGTTGCATTGTTAGCAAACCTGTTTGTGTGACTGTGATGCGGAAACCATTCTGCAATCGGCACTGAAAAGCGATAAAAATTCCGCTTCACAACGCAACATCTTACTCATTTATGCAAATGCGATGTATACAAAAGTAGAATAAAATTTCATTAGCCTCCTACACATACACTGACAACAATTAAAGTGTCCGCAAAGAGATCTAGATCCGTCGGAACGTTTCAACACCTTTTCACTAGCTCATTCAATTCTGACAGGAGACTTCGACACATCCTTATCGCAAGTCTTCGAGTTCGAAATTTGAAAAATAAACGCCGAGCTCCAGACATGCGTTTGTCATCGTTCGGAAACGTTCGAATCATTCGTCAAGTCAATAAGACATGTGACGTTTCGATTCTTGGATGTTTCATTTCACTCTTGTATACGTAGGTACCAAAATGAAGTATGGGTGCGTTGTGCGACGCTGCATAAGACATTTCATGTTGGTTTTCTTGTACAATAGGTATTGAAATGAGGTGTATCTGCGTCACATCTTGACAGTTATCGCTGGCTCATGTATGCCGGAGTAATTTGTGTGGGATTACATTGTGTTATCCTTATCCCCATTTCTGATGGCGCTCCGCCATGGTATGCGGTAGAGGCGAGGCGAATGACGATTTTATTTAAAAATGCAAATGCATTCACTCCGCGATTTTTGCAACAAAAGTCGCGTAAACAAAAGGTGTGAGTGTGACTTTATAAAGACGCGCTCGCTATCCGCGCTTCTGACAGGTGTCAAAATCAAAACGGTGGATTTGTTGGCGCGAAAAGTAACAAAGAGTCGCGCTTGGTTTTATTTTTTCGCGCTCCCTTTTGCTGGATAGTTTTTGGGGAAATTATACTTTTGCCGCACGCTTGTGTAATTGTTTGGTTTGCCTACCGGGTCTGTGATGAAAAAGCCGACGCGAACGAAAATCAATTTTCATGCACCGGATATGTAACCGCCGTTCTAGGCTTTTTACAACACGTTCCGTTTTACAATTTACCTAGATCTAGCAACATGTCTAACGTTCATTGGCAACTTGACTGAAAAACAATAAAAATATTGTCGAGCATTAAAAACAGATTGTGGCGGCCGAAAGGGGTTCTTTCCACTGTATTATAGAGCTAACTTCGGGCTGTAAATTATTCAAAATTCAAAATTTCCATATAATTCAATGAAGTCCGCCCCGTCCCGAGGGGAAGCGGGGGTGATTTGATTATAATATTTGCGAATTTAATATTTAATTAGCGCGTCGGTGGCGCCGCCACGCGGCCGGCGTGGTAATTACATTTTTCAATTAACTGACAATTACTTACGTGATAGATTTCGGATGAGTGCTTCATGCGGATTGGGACTAAGTGACGTAATGAGAGTTTTTATGTCGGTATTTTCATCATTTTGAATGCAGAAGTTTTTAGTACACATGTCATTGCCTCTACCCAACATTACAAACAATTACAACGACTTTATTTTATCAATGAGCAGCACAAAAACTTTTCGTATATTTCGTATATATTTATTGTACATATCAGAAAAAAACACAAACACCACAGAAAAGGCATGAACAAAGGCAAGCTTATCTCTAAAAATAAATTTCTAAACATTATAAACATAGCCAGTTTTTCAATACACTTGTAGGTAGGTATTCGCACGATATATCGATTATTCGTTACTCGGGACCAGTTTTTGGCTTCACCGGGGGCAAGCTACTCGTAATACAATTAACGCGCCCCGACTCTGCCCGTTGCCATTATCGTCATACTTCCCCTAGAGTTGCTCTCGTCAAGAAATTCGGATATTCGGATATTCGGTGTTGCGCATTCCGCGCACGTATCGAACGACCGCTCAGTGGTCAGTATAAGTGTGCTTTGAATGCCTCATGATGTGGCTTAGAATTCGATTGCAGGATTTTGGGGAGCACTTTTACCAGAAGCAGAATTACTGTTTAATCTGTTCGACTGTAGTAGATATATTTTATATAGATAATTTTATTGTATAGCTTACTATCAGGCTAGCATGCACGACCGTTAACTCAAAGTTTATCCGACGCTCAGTTTCAATAGTGTTTCCCGGTCAAGAAATGAAATCGCTCATATCCATCAAAGTTAGAACGTAAATATATGTGTTGCAGATAAAATTGTGTAATATTTACAAATTAACAAATACAAGGTGTAAATGAATTAACGCAAAATGAACAACTACTATTAGGGACATCATTCTGAGCAACTTTCACTATGAAACCGATTTGATCAGAGCAACTTTATTTTTCACTTCCCAAACAATTTTGGCCTGAGTGGGTCAGCTGATTTGTATGGACAAGTGAAAAACAAAGTTGCTCTGATCAAATCGGTTTCATAATAAAGAAAGTTGCTCAGAATAATGTCCCTAACAAAGAAGTTTCTCATTTTTCATTAATTCATTTACACCTTGTATAGCATCACGCCTTTGTCCCATACGGGTTGGCAGAGGCACAAATTGTAAAATTTAGTAATAAAAAGGTCTTTATCTGAGAAATATTTTAAATGCACGAGTAATAACGGAAAACGTATGAAAATTTCCTAATCTGCATGCGTGCAGCGCTGTATTATTAAATCAACTTGGAATATTAATCAGTGAAATAATTCGATTATCCGGTTTGATAGTGTTACGGCTTTCACGGTAATGCGATGGAACTAAACCCGAATCGATTAGTCGAGTAGTTACGGCTGTCCTTCCGTCACTCATTGTTTACTTTCAATGAATTTTATGGCGCCATTTTGTTGTACATTTCGCGCGTCATAAATATCACAAAAAAATGAAGTCCAATTTATCCCCGCTTTAAAGTCCACCCATCTCAAACTCGAAACACTCTCAAGAGACCAACAGGCTTGTACCTTATCAATATTTCAGCGGCGGACATTGAAAATTATCTGGACCCCTCAAAGAGTGAAATAACTCAAATCTATCGGACCCAATAAAATATTAAGTCGTAACCTAACATTTTTCAAGCGGCCATTCCGTTTTCGTAGCACGTCCCACCCGCACTTACTGCTAAAATGTAATCATAAAATTGTTGTTAATAATTCAAGATAGAAAGGAATAGCGTGGTATGCTGGAAAGAGATAGACGTATAGGTGTGGGCGCGGGATTATTAAATTCTGTGAATGCTCACTTTGTATCTAATATCCGAATGTGTTTAATATTAGATTAGGCTTGGGGGCGCGTTTGAGTTATCCGGTGGTCCGTTTTTCCCGCGACTCCCCTTGCTGGGCGCGTCATCTATAGATTTCCGGTGAAAATTCCACGAGTTATGATTGGTTGACAGCGCTTTGAAGCTATCTACAAGTCTATTCTATACAAGGCTGTATAGCACGGTGTGTGTCTGTGGATTAGTACGCCCTTTGTCTTCTGTATGAAGCTTGATAATGATAACACGTAACCTACATGATTATTACGCTTTAGATTTATGTAATAAGTACATAGATACAATTTAGAATACCGACATACCAAAAATGAGTCAATAAATAACTACGTTATTCTTTAAGAACCGGAATATAGGAAGCCATGATTTAACATAGCGTCACGCTTTTTCCCATACGGGGTGGCAGAGGCCCAATTGTACCCAGTTATTCTATACTCCATTTTCCATGATAGGGGGTTGCCCATCGCCGTAGCAACGGACTAATGTTTTAAAATAGCCACAGAGAACTCTGTGGGTAGCAACAAACAAACCACAAATTCGGGGCTTATTTTACAAATAACGGGAAATACGAGAGAAGCCCAATCAAGTGTAATGTTTCAATGTTCAGTGGAACGTGTATCATTTGGTCGGAACTGTCTAGATGTATACCTACAGATAAACACTAATTCTGTCTAATAGGAACGTTCAAATTACACGTATAAATAAATATATTTTTTAAGAAGAAAATCTTTGAAAGAAGTAAAACGTTGGAGTGACGAGCTGAGGGACCACAACAAGAACTGGTGGGAATCGGCCCAGGAGCGCGATGCATGGAAACGGGGAAGAGAGGCCTTTGCCCAGCAGTGGGATGATATAGGCTAAATAAAAATTAAAAAAAAGAAAATCCGACTTCAGTAGCCGACTTAATCACAAGCAAAGTATATTTTTAATTTTTCTATATGATGTCGTCTAGGTTTTACGTTTTTTCAAGATCTACTGGATGGATTTAAAAATTTTACGAAATGTGACCAAACTGGAAGCATATTATGCTCTACGTATATAAAAAAACATCGGTTCATATTTACTAGCAAATTCGAGGTGACGGACACAAAAAAAAATACCGAATTGAGAACCTTTTGTGAAGTCGTTTAAAAAGTAGAACGAAATGTCTCCTGTGTAAAAAGCTCAGAAATATAAATTAACGGTCAAGTGGTAGCAGGACTAGCGGACCAAGGGTTCCGATCACACTTGGAGATTCGTTACTGGTGTAATTATAGGTTTCTACACAAAAAATCCAGTATGATGTCACCCATGTAAACCAAATTGAATATTTTTGTAGAAAGACAGAAAATTGCAGTTTCCAGATATTTCCCTTTTTTGTGCTATAAGACCTTGTATTATGCCAAATTTCATGGTTGTAGGCCTACGGGAAGTACCCTATAAGTTTTGGGTCCATTGCGATTACTATGACAATCCAAAAAATTTACAGCATAAGCAGTGGTAGCGTTCGATTGCGTTGACCTAGAAGTTTGATTTTTTCACAGTTCTATACGATCACAGACTTGAGCAATAAACCCAAATTTCAGCTCCACGCGTTCACGCGTTCTCGATATAAAGGTCTTGACATACGGACGGACGGACGGACAACAAAGCAATCCTTTAATGGTTCCTTTTTTTCCTTTTATGGATCGGAATATTTTTTTTTGTTTTAGTTCCATGTATGGGGAGACCCCCGTTATTTTTTTATTTTTTCAATTTTTAACGGACAGACGTACATATACAGACTTCACGAAACTATGAGGGTTTCTTTTTCTCTACGGAACCTTAAAAAAAGAAGTCAGGGAGCTATTTTTAATTTTCGAATAGTTTCCCGCCAAAGCGCAGTACAGTGCAGCAATCTCGCATCTAATTTTCTAAGAACGCAGTTCGTCGGCTGTAGGCATTCTGTCCCAGAACAATCAGTATGGAGCCGCCAACCAATAGCTTACAACTGTGAAGTCCAATATTTCTAAGCTACTACTACTGGACGGATCTAGATAATATGGATGTGATATTGCGCCAATGTCACGTCGTGTTTTTAATCCCCGCCCGACGAAGGAGAAAAGGGGTATCTGTGTGACTGTCTGTCTGTCTCTCAGCACGTGGAGCGTAAACGGGTGAACCGATTTGAATGTATTTTTTTATTCAAAAGTAGATTTCTTGGAGCTGGTTCTTATGGTACCATTGATCTGGTCTGAGGATGGAGTTCGAAGGCGGAAGCGGGAACCCTATGATGCTTACTAGTAAACCCATCGAATTTGGGCTCATTAGACTCGTAGTGACAAGACCTTTGAGAATATGGTACTATCGAGCTGATCTGATGATGGAGTGCGAAGCTGGAAGGTGGAAGCTGGAACCCTGGCATACTTACTAGTAAACTCATAGGCTCATAAGATTCGTTGTGATGAGACCTTTTAATTTCACCTGATGATGAGACCTGGTAATGAAACTGGAAGACTGATTTTATGATAGTGTTCATTTATTGCTCGTTAGCTTAGCACTACCCGGGAAGAACGTGAAGGGCTGTAGGCAGAGACTATATGTATATCCAATTGACTGCGCCTGCGGGGGAATGCGGCTCGCCAAACGTTAGTTAGTTGTATTCAACGTACGCAACCTATGTACGATGACGGGCCGCCAGACAGTTTCGCAGCGGCTGACCAATCACAGCTCTCTTACCTCGTCCCCCGCCGCAGATAAATTGGTGAGTTGTGATTCAAATGAAAATGTATCTATGCACTCTCCACTGGATAAGTGCTCCCTGACTGTAGGTATCAAGTATTTCCTTCGGACGTGAGCAACTGCCGCCCCTATCAATTTGCATCTGTAGTTGTAATGAAATGAAAATTTGACATTTGTATAATTTGACATTCCATAAAAAATATTATTATTATTGTTCTTATTGTGTGTAATTTTAGTTGACATTATATCATCAAAAGACATTATAATTTGCATCTTTTCATTCATAATTTCTTTAATGCACACAGGCATTAAAAAAACCGTAATCAAATTAATCTAATTAGTCTAATTTGATCCTTCGGTGTGGCTTTTTTCATATTTCTATTTTATTGTATTTTTCATCAAATTTGCACATCCTTGTAGGATAAAATATAGTTAAGTTCAAAAATTGTACATAACATCCTAAGCACAATATTTGCAAATAAATATCTATGACTGACACTATACCACAGAAGAGATAATAGTACATTATCCTACACTACACCGTGTCCTCTTCAACATCAATATGACACGATTTTCGTATAGAAGGTTTATTCGTATGGCGCTTCCAGATTCCGTGCGCTGAGCATTCAGCTAACGTGCATGCTTTCTGCATTCCCAGTGCATTCTGTCGCATATAACTTCACAGTATCGTTTCATTGCGACTGCATTTCGTATTTTTAGCATACTTCTGAGGCACTGAGACTGAGGTTTATAGTGTTATAGCTATATAACACTTGCAGAAAGCAGCAGGCATTTGGCGGTTTTGTTCCTGTGACCTAGAAAATAAAGTTCAAAATGTTACGTTATCCAGTTGTGCCTCTGCCAACACTTATTAGAAGGGCGTGATGCTGTGCTACGTGTAATCTATTTATGATGCGGGTTCGAATCCCGATGCTGGTCATATACAATTATAAATGAGATTAGTTAATTAGGTTTTGACGATGCTGGAAAACATCGTGAGGAAACTTTCATATCTCCATAGCGATCTCCGTTTGAATGACTTACATGGGCTGCTGCCACCCCGTATAGACTTACATGGGCTGCTGCCACCCCGTATAGACTTACATGGGCTGCTGCCACCCCGTATAGACTTACATGGGCTGCTGCCACCCCGTATAGACTTACATGGGCTGCTGCCACCCCGTATAGACTTACATGGGCTGCTGCCACCCCGTATAGACTTACATGGGCTGCTGCCACCCCGTATAGACTTACATGGGCTGCTGCCACCCCGTATAGACTTACATGGGCTGCTGCTACCCTGTATAGACTTACATGGGCTGCTGCCACCCCGTATAGACTTACATGGGCTGCTGCCACCCCGTATAGACTTACATGGGCTGCTGCCACCCGGTATAGACTTGGGCTGCTGCCACCCCGTATAGACTTACATGGGCTGCTGCCACCCCGTATAGACTTACATGGGCTGCTGCCACCCCGTATAGACTTACATGGGCTGCTGCCACCATGTATAGACTTACATGGGCTGCTGCCACCCCATATAATATATAATAAATAAATTTATTGTGACTAAAAATAATACTTTAGGACATTTTTAGATACCTGTGTACTTAATTAAAATTTTATGATATGTGTTGTACTTGTACTTAATACTTAACATTTGCACGTCTACGTCTGCACGGCAGAATATAGTGAAACATTTTATGTGACATTATAAAATAGCTGATGTACCTAGATACCTATTATATTCATGCAATAAATACTTACTTACTATACTTACTTCTTTGTTTGTTCAGTAAATACTAAATAGTTAAAACTACAATCACCTACAAAAGTGCTAATCAGAAAATATCCAAAAGTAATGTTGCGTGTGTGAATGGCGTTAATTTTGGGCAGAATTCGCATCGTTCTAATTGACAATTTGCTCTTTTCATCGGCGCATAGTTTTTTTTTCGTGCAGCTGTCAGTGGTATGACGGATCACTTTGTATTTGTATCATTCTATCCGGCGGGTATTTTTTTGTTTGCAATGTTTCGACAATTGTAATTTTCACCCTTCGGTTCTGTAGGGATACATTTTGAATTATGCTTTTTTAGTAGGCTGCTCGATGTGTATTTGCATGGTTTGTTTTGTAAAATGAGAGAATTTGTAAATGGTAATTCGTTTATTTGTCATTCGTACTTATGTGAAACGTAGTTTTTGTCTAGGTAAATCTTTTTCATATAATATCGTATGATTTCATCGTGATTGCATCCTCTATTTAGTCTAGTTTTTATGTTTCTATACCATAAAAATACATATTCATTGTTTGTAACATGTTTGAGTAGAAACCTATCTACAATATCGTTAGAATTTTATTTCAAAGTGTGTTTCAAAATCTAGCCGCCATTGTACAAAAATCACAATGCTACATTTACCACTGAAGATACATCCATTGAATCAGATCAAATTGCTCGTAACACATCAAAACTAGACACCATGTCTAATCCAGCATGTTTCTTACAATTGTAGAAAAGACGCACACTCGCAGGGCGGAATGAATGAAAGTATTAAACTCCATAGAGTTTGTGAACAAAAGAGTTATAATACCGCGTGATTGTATTGTCCCTCAACCCTTGCTTGTTTTTTTTTAAAGCTTAACCGTGGTAATTGTTAGGATAACATTGTGTGCGTTCGGTTTTCGAAATTTGTTTGCGAGGGAAGATCCGACGCGAACGCCCTAGTAGGGGTAGCGGGAAGATTTTCGACTTTTCTATAGTGTGATTTTTTTAACATGGCAATAGCGGACATTGACCCGCTTAGAAAATGTATGTTATTTGATGTTTACCGCCACCGGACGCCGCGGCAGCGGCAGAGGCGGCAAACGTCAAATCGCATACATTTTCGCTCGCGGGGCAATGACCGCTATTGCCATGTTAAAAAAACCCCCACTATAGTTCACTGTACTTTTATAGGTAGCAAGAAGAAGCTTAGGCAAGTCTTAGTACAATGAGTTTACGACACCATATTTGTAACTTAAAACAGTAGTACTTTTGACTCGGACATGATTTATATGTGACAGTTGGCCCTTTCGGCGTAGACAAACAAATAGAAAGATTTACATATTCAAGTTAAAAATGCTAATATCATTACTAGTCTTAGTTGATCTCTACTTTGCCCTAAACGCTTAGGGAACAAGGGTCTGTATAAATTGGTATTGTCAGGAATTTCTTTTTAAATCATATTTCTCATACTGGAAACCCGGTAGCCATAGTTTTGAAATATGTCGAAGAAAGTTATGTTATTTTTATGGTGTATGATGGACTACAATTAGTTGAAAACTTATTTACATACGGCTGCTGCTCTCCATTACTGAGGCGATGGGTTAGCCCCCCGTCAAGAAAATGGGAGTATACATTTAGTAGAGTATCTAACCTAAAAAACTATACATAAAATTAAGTTTGTAAACTTGGGCGTATAGCTGTGCCACTGCTGCATTTTATTAACCCACTTCCCAAAGGAGGAGGTTTACAATTCGTCCGGATGTTTTTTTATGTATATGCTCCGATAGCGCCTAGACGGACGGACCGATTTGGAAAATTATTATTTTTTTGAAAGGGTTTACCTTCCCATTGGTTCCATTGACACCAGGTCAGGATCTGATGATGGGATCCTGGAGAAATCGAGGGAACTCATCAAATATTATAGACCTATAGTGATTTTTGTGTTTTTAGTAATAACTCGTGCATTTACTCACGGTAAGCATAATATTGTGATGCGGAACTGTTGATGAAGACCACATATGGCCACCAGAACTGCTCAATACTAGGTACAAATACAATGCGTGGCTGGCGGGCAGGCAACGCATAGCCTAAACCGGTGGACCTAGAGCCATGAAACTTTGTACAGAGGTTCCTTAGTAGCGTGGGGTAGCACTGAGATGGGATTTGACAAAATTAATTCCCCAAGGAGGGGGGGGGATAAGGGGTTACAGTTTGTATTAAACTCAATCTAATCAAATAGGGTTTGTGGAAGTCGGTTTTTTCTAAAGTTTACTTTTTGTTTCAATTATGGGAGATGCAATAAAGTTTTCTTTATATCAGCCATATAATAAAGCGTTACGCCTTTTTCCATACGAGGTGACCGAGGAACAATGTTGTCCACGCTTAGTCAGTTATTTCAATATTCCGTTTTGCGTCACAGGGGGCTAGCCTCTTGCGCCGCATTCTATGGAGCAGCTTATGTGGATAAGCTGTGTACAGAGACTATATCCAATTGACTGCGCCTGCGGGGGAATGCGGCTCGCCAAACGTTTGTTCGCATACGCAACCTATGTACGATGACGGGCCGCCAGACAGTTTCGCAGCGGCTGACCAATCACAGCTCTCTTACCTCGTCCCCCGCCGCCCGTAAATTGGTCAGTTGTGTTTCAAAGGAAAATGTATCTTTGCGCTCTCCACTGGATAAGTGCTCCATGGCTGTGTACCTAGCGGATGCCAAAAGTCTGTTAGGTACATAGTACGCTCATACGTCCAGCGTCCACAAAAGACCACATTCTATTGTTCTGTTTTTTTCATAATACATAATTTCTTTTTTGTACACAGTCATAAAATAGTGTACAAAGGTAGGTAGTGTTTTTTCATAGGTTTTGAACTATATCTCGATGTGGGTAGGTTCAAAATGGGCCGTGGACTTTGGACGAAAGGGCGTCGACATAAAAATGTCATAAACAGACACCGACCTAAAACAGACGGACCCTTCACAAAAATAACATTCCACGCACCAGCATCTCGTATCATTCACACACATCAGATTGACACCTCCCGTGAATCCCACCCCACACTTATACCACTAGGGTAAGTAGGGTACAGCTTGACCCCATATTGTGGGGTCCTGCTGCTGGTGGAATAAATTTTTAATCAAAATATTTCGGGCCCCCAGCGCGAAGAATGTTAATTTCTGTTTTGTCGATGGCTTTGAGTGACAGGAGTTAAATCTTTATGGGCGCGGTTTTAGTTTGTCATGAATAAATTATTAACTTAGTAAAATAACACATAGAATTTTAGTTAACACATTCTTATTATTACTATTACTTATTAGATTTAAGGACGGTAATTTTATGTGACAAACAAAAAAAAATATACCTACATAAAAATATATTATACTCGTTCAGTTAAAGAACGGCACTGACTGACTTCCCCTCTTAATTTTAAAGAGCTGTCAGTTTAGTTCGTTAGTGTAGAAAATTCAACATAAAATTAAATAACCGGCCAAGTGCGAGTCGGACTCGCGCACGAAGGGTTCCGTATCATCATCTATAAAAAGCCGCAAAAAAAAAATTACGTTAGTTGTATGGGAGCCCCCCTTAATATTAAAATTATTTTATTTTTTAGTATTTTTTGTTATAGCGGCAACAGAAATACATCATCTGTGAAAATTTCAATTGTCTAGCTACCACGGTTCATGAGATACAGCCTGGTGAGCCTAAAAACCGTCCTCAAGCAGTAGCCAAGTCTGAAGAAAAAAAAACTAGATGACGCATTCTCAGCTGGAAAATTACGAAACTGAGAAAATCGTAAAAACACAATAGCGATTTTGAATGTGTTTTTAGAAATAATTGTTTAACCGAAAGGCAAGAGACTGAAATGATAGATTTTTAAATAGGTGTGAAAACTATGCACATACATAACTAACATATTCAAATAAGTATAGTCAGAGACAATGCCTAATTGGCAACAATTTGATGCGGTTGAATTTTTCTAGAGCAAAGATTTTGTGAAAGGATACAATAGTTTTTGAATTATGAATATTGATTATGAATACAAAAATCGGTCAAGCGTGGATCGGACTCGCACACGGGTTTCGTGCCATCATCATACATACACTTAAAATCGTTAATACACTCCTTCCGGTGCAGTCCGCTAAGACTTAAGTAGAAATACATAACATTGTATTTTTAAGGCTCTGATATTTTAAATGAGGTACGGGGGAGTTTCTTGCCCTTCTTTGCTCCATCCCTAAGCCCACAACTTCCGAACGGGCGGTAGTATACAAAAATATTAATATTATGTTGACGTTGACTAAGTAATGTGTATGATTTTATGGTCAATAAAAAAATTGAATTGAATTGAATTGAAATTGAATTGAATTGGTGAAGTGTTATCTAGGTAATAGAGGTTCGTAGGGTAGGCAGGTTTTTCGTTGAGATTTCCCCTAATGTCGCCTTTCTTATTAACAATAGCTTGTGCTTTTACCATCCTGTATGGCTTAAAGAGAGACTCTATGTTTGTTTCTTGATTTTAAAGTATATGTATTTTTTATGTTACAGGTAAGCAACATTACTTGTAAAGCAGAATATACATTAGGTAAGTAAGGGTCCTACATAAAATCTTACATTTCTACTTGGAATCAGAATCACTTGCCTAATTAATCAGATATCGAAGATTGCTCAGCAATCCACTTGTCTCATCCTAATTAGTTTGCTGGATGAGATCTCTTACTAGAGATAAGTTTGCTCTTGTACACTAATAAGGTATTTTTAGGGTTCCGATCCTTATAAATCTACAAGATCACAAAATATGAGATCGCACAAAAGAGAACACTTGTAAACATTTCAAAGGTTAATTTCAAAATAACTGGTACGAAAGAAAAAAAAAACAGGTCACGTACACTGTATTCCCCCGCCGCCCCTCCATTTTACCTTTGGAGTTTTTTTAATCAAGTGACGGTTTTTAATATCTCCAAGCGAGGACACTAAATTTTTGGACCATTTTTTTATGAGTCGGCAAAAATACACAGTTTTTTTATATTACTGAACATTACTTTTTTGTTTAGCACAAAAGAAGTTTTTCTGGGTATATGAAACGAATACATCATCTCAAAATACCTGCTTACCCGACCCTATAAAAATATTGTTGTAAAGCGCCTTTTTATGAATTTTCATCACGGATTGTATGAAAAATACGTTAATTAAAATGGATTTCCCGAATTAATCCCGCGCCAAGACTAAGCCATTTTACGGCCGTGTCTTTTTTCTTTTTTACGCCGTTTTTTCACTTCCTTCGGGAATATAAATTAGAGATTTTGTCAGGTTTATTTAGAAGGTGCATGCACCTCCGTTTTATGGTCCAAAATATATTCTTTTTGTCGCCACACAAGTGTGTACGGGAATTTTTAATTTTGTGCTTTATGACTTTTTGGGTCATAAAATGCTTAGAGCTTTCTGATGAAATCTGTGGATTCCAATTAGATCTGCCTATTGAAATATAAATATAAAAATTATTTTCCTGATAATAAAGTCTTGTGGAATAGGATCGTTAAATTTTTAATTGCTATAAATTGCTCTGGACATGACAGCCTGTTATGAAAATTATTTCGTACTGTGAAGGCCTGTTTCAAAATAAATAGTCCCAATAGGCCTCATAATACAGCGTCACGCCTTTTCCTATACGGGGTGGCAGAGGCACTATTGTGCCCACTCTCAGACAGTTTTTCAATACTTTATTTTGCGTGACAGGTGGCTAGCCGATCGCCGCAGCTATGGAGTAAAGGTTTTCCTCACGATGATTTCCTTCGCCGCCGTTAAATGAACTGTCACATATCGAGGCTTCTTGAAACCATAAATATAAGCATTAATATTTATAATAGGCTTGTGGCCAAGGTAATCCAATAAATCTAGGAACAAGTCTTAAGTTGAAGCATTATGTACAAAATGGCTTGACTTTCTCAGAATTGTATGTTTCCAGCAGACATATTTTATAAAGTCAATTTTGTGCCAAAAACGACAGCATTTATTTGACGGCACTTTTACATGACGTCATTCTGCTGTTATTTCATAGAAATCAGAAACAAAAGTACCGTTTTGACAGTTCATTAAAAGTATCTATTTTGACTTGACAGGCCACAAGCCTATTATTATTATTTATTTCATATTTATTCATATAAGTATGCACTAGTTTATGTAGTCTATTGATTTGTAAGTAATAATTATATGTATTGTACACATGGGTGTACTCCTACTCAGCAATCCACCTGTCTCATCCCTATTTGTTTGCTGGAAGAGATCTCTTATCTTATTAGAGATAAGCTCGACTTTATACACGTTTTCTATGTTTTTTATTATCCTATGTAACTGTTTGCAATAAATAAATTATGAATTATGAATAATTAAGCAGGTATACGAAAGAGGTTTGTTCAATTAAACACGCCTGAAAATATACATATATTTTTCTTTAAAAAGTAATTTAGCTACGTCTACCTACAAGATAAGTCCCTCTAACGACTTTTAGCATTAGTTATCTTTAAATTACTGGTGCCGATAGGTATTTCCTAGGGGTCGAGGCGTCTGATAAAATAAAAAAGTCTCTTGGAAGGGTGAAAGTACTAGGACGGCATAAACTGATAGCGAGTTAGAAAAACAGGACGCATATCTCCCGCCTTTTTTGTGAACGTTAGCAGAAGTAATTAACTTTTTTTATCTTTAACGAAATTACATTTGATAGGAGACCCTTGTTTTTGTTTTGTGTTTTAAATCATTCTTTTGGATTTTTTGGTCGGATCTCTCTTTTCACTGCTGTTCTTCTGAAATAAAGCCACAATTTAAATAAATCCGTACTAGCCTTAGGACTTTCCATACATAATATTTCTGTGTAACTGTAGTTTAGAAGAGATCAAAACTTTAATTAAAAAATAACCGGCCAAGTGCGTGTCGGACTCGCACACGAAGGGTTCCGTAAACTTCCGTACCATTATCTATAAATAACCTCAAAAATAATCACGTTAGTTGTATGGGAGCCCCCCTTAATATTAAAATTATTTTGTTTATTCGTATTTGTTGTTATAGCGGCAACAGAAATACATCATCTGTGAAAGTTTCAACTGTCTAGCAACCACGGTTCATGAGATACAGCCTGGTGACAGACAGACGGACGGACGGACAGACAGCGAAGTCTCAGTAATAGGGTCCCGTTTGGCACTCTTCGGGTACGGAACCCTAAAAAACAAATCATGAAAGTTTCTATACCCGTTCCCGTTCCCGTACATTTGTCATTTTGTGTATACAGTGTTCAAGAATGGTTTCTAAAAGTTAATTCCACGATCTACTATGAAGTTAGTATTTTTTCCAAAGAACTAATTCCATTTAACCAAATTCATTACATTACTTGCAAAGCACTGCTCCTTTAATTTAAATAGCGTCGTAATCGCCCAAATCTCTTTGTTTAGACGATATCTATCGTCAATGCCATGCCATTTGTTCAGCCCTACCTTCCGAGCGAGACACACCTATGCATAACCAATGAGCCAGAAGGGGACGGAAACAAAATAGGGGTGCCACTCAGATGCAGAAAAAGTATTGTTTTAAAGACAGTTTTAATTTCCCGAAGGTGATTTATCAATGTTTCTGCGCGCTGTTGGAGCATATTTAAGTCGATATGTTTTTTTGAAGGGGAGTTCGCGTCGGTTCAAATAGGAACGCTTCTCGGAGAAAATTCAAATAAAGAATATTACAATAATATGAATTTTGGATGCCTTTGCGGGCGCGGTAACGCTTGTAATAGGTTTTGGGGGCACCCTTATTTGAATATTCGGTTATGGGTTAGATTAGACATACAGGTAGGTATTTTTAATATTTCCGGGTATCAAAAACGCAGGGGCCAAATTTCGGCTTGGCAACATTCAGAACCGAATTCAGCAGCCTTTTTACATCGGAAAAGTCACGTTGCCCCAATAGCTCACAGAATGCCTTTGAAGCAGTTAAGGAAGCCGATTTTCGGGGTTCCTTCCCCGAAGGGTGCCAAACGGGACCCTATTACTGACACTTCGCTGTCCGTCCGCCCGTCCGTCTGTCACCAGGCTGTATCTCATAAACCCTGGTAGCTAGACAGTTGAAATTTTCACAAATGATGTATTTCTGTGGCCGCTATAACAACAAATACTATAAAAAGCAAAAGAAATTCAATATTAAGGTGGGCTCCCATACAACAAAATGTGATTTTTTTTTGCTCATTTTTGTTCGATATTGATAATGGTAGCAGGTAGACGCTTAAAATATTCACAATATATTTAGTATATTGTTTACTTGAAAAAACATTATAATAATATTTAAGGGGGGCTCCCATACAACAAAAGCTTTTTAAAGATAATGGTACGGAACCCTTCGTGCGCGTGTCCGACTCGCACTTGGCCGGTTATTTGAATTTTCTACCGGTCTATTGCAACTTCCAAAATGGCTCTCCGCCATCCTGGTGACGCTGATGAGTTAGCGAGTTGGCAAGTGTAGCTACCAGGGCGAAATAAGACCGCAGGAGTAAGCTGCTTACTTTAAAAGCGGGGCAAGTTTGTCATCTTCAGAAGTTTTGAGGTAACTCGCAACGGTCTAAGATTTCACGTTCGGATAGCTCCACAGTTAATATCTCCTCCTTTGAGTTTCCGCCAAGAATGCACTTTTGGGGGAAAGGTTAAGTAAGTGCTTGTGGTACGAATAAATCGATACTTTTCGTATCAACTTATAAATCTTGTGTTTTGTCTTGTATGGAATGTTGAAATTGATGGAATGCAGTTCAGTTTGTTGATAATAAATACTTATTATTGGCGAAATTACTTAGGTGAATTCAGTATTCATATTCGCTATTTTGATCTCTTGAAATGTTCCTCATATGATGTTAGTTATGGCAGGCACTAGCAAAGGTACCCAGAAATCGTCAGAATTTCTGGGTACCTTAGCGAATCTAAGCACATGCTGATAACCTTAATAATTTCACCAATAATATATTAAGCACAAAATGAACTCTTAAAATTTTCCTCGTTTAATGTTAGCACATCATTAATCATTAATCTTTCATTCGACGATTTCTGCGTACCTTTGCCAGTTTAATTCATCAGCCAATCATTAGATACACTCTGATAATTGGCTGATGAAACTCATTACCAAATCTGGTACTAACGTACTCCGTTTAAGAAGAAAACATGAAGTGCCTGCCAGCATCTCTAAGATTGATTCAAGACCACCAAGACAGATACAATTTTGAATTTAGAACACAATGGTAAAAGAGTGCTAATCATAGCGAGCTGTCACCAGTTCCCGCCTTGATTTGCAAACAGTGACGCTCGCGCGATTGTATGGTGATTTCGGACCGTACCCAGATAGTGCGAGTTTTATATGGAGCAAGTTCTCTGCCCACGTGGTTATAGCGACGTCTTGTTGTATTTAGATTACATACGCCGGAGACCAAAGAGTTTGCTTCCTCTTTATATCTATGCCGGAGACATATCAGCCTGCCCATTTCCTTCTTTTGTCACGTACATAAATGTTTAGGGATAGACTCGGGAGGAAACCTTTACTTCTCATATTTAAACACTATCACGAAAAAAGGAATGTGGAACACCTGGCTAAATATCAGCCTTTTGTGCCTATGCCGGTTTAGACTAAAACTTGATGGTATACAAATTCATTAAAGCATCTTAAATATTTTATTAGTAGGGTTTCGTATCTCAGAAAGAGAAACACTTATAGGATCACTCGTGCGTCTGTCCGTCCGTCCGTATGTCACAGGCAATTTACTCAGAACATATTGGACCCAAAGACAGAGGTGCAATGTAAATATTTAAATATGGAATATGAAGGCCACTTTCGAGGGGACAAATAAGAAAAATAAAATGAAATAAAATCAAAATATGCCGTGTGAGCTACCAAATAAAAGCGCATGGGCGAGGATTTTAAATGTATTTTTATAATATTTTTAAGACCAATTTTGACAAAGTTGTCCTCAATAATGTGACCGATTCGCATGTCATCAAAACCTCTAGGGTACCTGCTTACCAAAGTCCCAAAAATCTGAAATTTGGTATGCAAGCATATGTTTGCACCCAAAAAACTCCGAAATCCATTAACCCCCTAACCCCCTAAATCTGGGGTGCAAAGTTTGTATGAAAAACTTAATTTTAGGGTACCTTTGGTGTTGTTGGTGTTATTCCTATTATTGTTGTACGAAACCACCCGAGTCCAACTCGCACTTGGCAGCTTTTTTTTTATTCGTTTGTCTGGGAAAATCATCGACTAGAAGCAAAAATGTTCTTATCTTTATATTTATGGGACTGTGTACTGTGTAGAGAGATGTGTATTGGATGGATGTACCATTTTCAAAGTCTCCTGCAGTATCCAAGTTAATTTACATAGGAAGCAAGCACCAGGAGCAGCCAGCCACGCAGAGGCTTGCACCACGCTTTGTCTTCCCCATTACGTATGCAAATATGTACAACCACCTGCGTCCCATGTAGGCCTGGTACAACAATTATAGAATGGAAACCGAGAAAGATCTGTTTCTTTATTTTATCTCATAATACACACACGAAGCTACCGTGTGCGTTTGAAAAAAAAAGTTTTTGTTACAGCAAATTAAAAAAAGTAAATGTAGAGCCTCCGAGTTTCCAATAAACAAACGCTTATTAACATGTAAATTAGTTCCAACTAATAACAATAAGGTAACGTAACCTAAGTAATAACAAAAAAGGCATTAAGAGATGAAAATGAACACAGAGCTGGGGTTTTAATTATGAAACCGAGGTGCCCGGGGCGCGACCGGGGCCGTCGTAAACTTGCAATCAAGAAACCACCGGACGGCAAACAAATCTAAAATTCGAACTTTACATAAGTACCTACCTACTGCTTATGTTGCTCTTGTGCCTATATAACTGCTAAAAATAAAGTCTGTTTAAATTAGTGATGTGAAAATCCATAGCGGTTTTTCAAATCACCAAACTGACTTTAGATCTTCGCGTCGTCGTGGAGTGGCATACGACACGAATCGGTGGGAAAAGTCAGAAGATTCTTTTAAAAGCATTAATTAACTACAAGTGACACTTTCACACGAATGTTCATTATGTATCATGTCATTATTCATCCGTTTCTATTTCCGATACACGAAGTTTTTTAGTCTCCAAGCCAAAACTCATGTCTAACGTTTGAAGTTGACTGTTAATTAATTTTAAAGTGACGCACGAGCGTCTACGAAACCTGCTTTTAACTTTCGACAACAAAAGATTGTGAGAGAATGTGAGAATTGTTGTACATAGGAAATTAAATAGGTTTTTCAAGTGTCAAATAACACTTTAGTCAGAGTTCATCAATTTTAAAACAATAGCGAGAGAGCGGCATACGACAAGTCACGTGAATAAAAAAGGACACGAAATTCGAATTTGGAACGTTCGAAATTCGAAATCAATGCATTGATTACAGTATCGCGGAGTTTCATGCCCGTCACGAGTCGGTAATGCAGAATAATTGGTCTCACATCACTTTCCGAACGGAGATTTTGCATTTCACAATGTACTCGAGCGTATCGGCACAAATTTAATTTACAGACGATCGCAGCATAAATAAAACATTTAAACCCAACTATTCGGTATTAAGTGACAATTTGCTAAGCTGTCTGGTGTTAGTATTCGCAACTCACGTCAAAATATTCAAATCTGTTTGCAGCGCGTCATCGGAATACGAAATGTGATCGTAACTAGATTCGAAGCGGGTTTACAAGGTTTTACAATCGAATTGTACTATCGATTCGGAGTCGATTACGGCCAATTGTTTTTGACATGTGCGAATAAATTGTCGTCAGTAATTTTTGGCTCGTTAGTCGATGTCGCTACTTGGGGCACATGATGCGAATTCTAAATAACCTTACAATTTGCTAACTGCGCAGTTACTACAGCTTCATGCTCTTCCACTACGCTGCGACAAATTTACATTTTTTTTACAAAAAGTATCACTTTAACACAAAATCTCCGGCCTCTAAACGGATTATCAGTGGAGTTCGCTCACTTTTTGCATAATCGTATAGCACCCTCAGGGCGACCGCAAGCTTGGGCCCTCCAAAAATCGGCTAACAAAGTAACACCAGCATCGAGTGTCGCCAAGTGGCGGTCTCGAATTCGATTACCGACTAGTGCCGGGGGGCCATTGTAAATAAGTTAACTCGGCTTGCCCGAGTGCTCGATTATTCGATTTAGAGACGATTACAATGCGTAAAACTCGTTGATGCGAATAGAAGAATGCGGTTAGGTTTTTTTCGTCAGTTGCGGTTTTTTTCCAGCTCTACTTTCAGCGGAAGATTTTATTTAACAGCGCGTATAAATAATATTCATTGCGGTTTTAACGAGCGCGCGAGACAGGAATGTAAACCAATAAACCGGAGTCAGGACCGAATGAGCGTCACAAAGGGCTTCAAACACATCAACCTTTGCCTTTCCATAAAAAAAAAATGCCATCAACCAGCCAGTATCCTTATTAGGCCATTAGCTACATCAGTACACACCGGTAAAGTGAAGCCACGACACACGGCCCTAGACGCTGCGTCTCGGATACGTATAAAATCTGTATGAGATGAGAGCGCGTAAAATAAACCCCGAACGACTCATAAAACACTCGCGCTTCCTTTACGGCCACTCTTCTTTGTTTAGGGCCATCTAGACCATCAAGATTAAGGTTATCCTCGTGTTTATGCAACATTCTCGAGAGGGTTGGAGGGTGAGGGAAATACGACGGTGATCTGGGAGATCGGTGATTGAAACTATGTTAGGACTTTGGGACATCTGTGGTAAACATTACGGCTGGATATTGTTAACTCTATGGTAAGAAAATAATGAGAACGAACCCTCCGATAAAGTTGCAGAATTTTCTTTATCTACATTTAACGCTGTTCCGTGACGTTGAACCCGTTCAAACAAAAGACAGACGCCGAGAAGACAAAAAGGGAATCCGTTCGGAAACCAACAATAGTCCGACAAGAGATCTCTTGTCTTTATTTAATCATCGGACAATTGAATCGTCACGGCGACAAATTCACACGCCCCTGCAATCTCCTTAAACGCGCACTTAAGCCATACCCTTTTCCACCCTCGGACGCTTCTATTCTTTTTATATCGCAACTTTATTAACGCATAAAGGTCTGGTGATGGCCCTTTAAGAATTAGGATGCGTCCCGCCGCCGCCGCCGCCGCGTTGGGCTCAGCGGAGCTGAACAAATGGAGTGACGGAATTGTTCCCCAGTTCGGACCCAGAACTCGGTCTAAACCGCTACACTTGCTCACAGCATGGCACATCCCTAAACGTATTTAATGATACTATTAGCACATTTCAAATTCAAATGATTGATTCCCGTATTTCTTTATTTTTGAGGTCATAACGTTCTAAAAAAAATGTCTTGGAGCACTACAAACCAATCGGATTTACATACGCTCTAAAGCGAAATCATGAATGAACCAAGTATGACGATCCCAAAACATTATCCTTATGCTCTCATTTTACGACCTTTACCCCCATCGATTCGAAAGGGTCACACGGCCGACACGCAGTAAAACATCTCTGTCCCTCTCCCTCCCAAGAGGTTCCCGTTAACGCGAGAGGGATAATCACAAGGATGAGTCGGTTTTTTTTATTATCACCATCGGTGGTGCTCTTTTATTTCCTTTTTACGGTCCGAGTACCTCATAAAAAGACAATAAACTTACTATTTACAGACCATCAGGAAATTGTTAGTCGAAGAGGTCTCTTTACGATGCTGCTACCCTGGTCGTGGTGTACTGAGTAACAAACAATACACTAAGAAAAGTTTTGAGTGAAATTATGGCTGATATCATGAAAATCTCATGAATACCTTTTTAAAATACCATTGCTTCTGCGTATAGAGCTACTGCTCTACTTGAACTTTAGAGTAGGTATTAGGAGTTCATCGAAATGGACACAAGGACTGATACCAGGAGACAGAGAGCATCACATCTACCAGGGCAACATAAACATTGAAGCAATTTATTGTCAGATATCTTTAGTGATGCACCACAACAAATTACGAGCACTTGATCAAAGTACGTTATAAAAATTGTTATTATACTGATGGTGTTAGTTAATATGCGTTAAGTGCCAGTTTTTATGATTTAACTGAATCCAAGCGGTATTTACTGGCTCAGATTTATTACTGTGTTCAAGAGGTAATTGTTTTATGATAAAAGTTTGACAGTTTTATGACATGTGAAGTGCCTGAACGCTTATTGTTTTCGATTCAAGATGTCATTTTCGGAAAGAAAACTTTCATTTGTGTCTTGAAGTCCAGTATCTATTCGTAATTCGTAATTTCTTTATTGTACTCACATGACATAGAGAAAGCTTAAGATACAAAAGAGATGTACAACGACAAGCTTATCTCTAATAAAACATTGATACACATATATACACAAACACTAAACATCTTTTTACTATTAATAGTCATAACCAGTTCTTTTTGTTATAACAAGATTAGACTTAAAAGTTAACCAATTAATTTTATTGTTATTATTTTTTACAAGATAAATGCGACAAAGTGGGTCATGCATGTTTAATTATGGAAGCGCTGAGGATTTTTGAGATCTATAGTACAGGCTCTGCTTAGTTTAGATCTCGAATAATCATTAATTAATTACATCTCAAACTCTTACTAGGAAACCATCCTCTATGTAACAAATTTTAATATGTCAAATAAATATATTATATTATATAATAAGATATTTCTTCCGGCAAACCATGTTGGATATTCAATATACATACTATTTTGCGTAACAAGAGTATACATATATTCGTTTATACTATGAAGATATGAAGGTTTTCTTACGATTTCTATCGCCTTTTATAAAAAAGACTTTCTTGATTCAGTTTACAATAATGTCTGAGGTTTTGCAATATCTTAGCAGGGTTACAAGTAGGGCATAGCTCGGTGGGGAGTTAAGTATTTCAATATTGTGAATTCCGGGGATGCCCGCGCTGTGTGTAATGAATTTTGGGATTGTCTTGCGGTTTTTCGGATCCGAACCCCGACCCTCGGTTCTCCCTAGAGATACTAAGTTATTGGACAGCCCTCTGTCGTGTTGCTATATAAAATTGAACACATAATGGAGTTGAAAAGTGTCTCTTTTTACTTTTTAAAGACAATTTGTTTAAAAGTTGTTTTTGATTCTAAAGAGTTGTGTCCGATTCTGGACAGAGAGTGTATTAAATTTCAAGCAATTGCTCCACCTTTGAAATTAATTGTAGAACTGCAGATATACTTAGTTGCTGGTAGAGCCTATAAAGAGACAAAATTACAATGGCATTGTTTTCAAGGTTAGTTGAAAATTTTGCCTTCCTCAATGAATTTTTGTCAAATCATTAGTAAGCCGCCACTTTTTTCGTGTTCAAAAGACATCTGTTTGTAGAGTACCGTCACCGAATGGCACCACCACAGAATGTAGTTTCGCCCAAAATATATATGGAAATAAGGGCCTATTATTTAGGTCCGTCCATTCGTATGATAAAACAGAACTGATATTTGCCCACAGACAATTTCTATGGAGATTTTAGGCTTGAGGGTAGAATCTGGGCTGTGGTTTGATATATGGGAAGGGATTTTTCTTTCGGGGAGAATCGTTTGGAATAACGCATGCCGGGATGCCCTTTGTGCCAAGGGCATTTGGTATTTCCACATCCAGATAACCCCAAATTTATTGTTGTTGTACCCATTCTTTTGATATTTAAGGAGGTATAACCTGGGTATCTTCCTGCTGCGGATCATCCAGGGCCGTGTTAGCTCCAATTGTATCCTTTACCCGGAAATGATACACCGCATCTATAAGCTGGATTTTGAAAAACTCGATAGTTTTTAAATCCAGATTAACCGTGGGAACGGCACTCGTTATTCGAAACACAAATGTTTACAGTCTGACAAAATACTCGAGTAGACCTCCGGATACAACGATAAAACACTCGCAGCGATTAGACTTTTCTATACAAATAAGATATTGTTTGTTGTGCTTCCCCTCTTCACTGAAGACTGTTTGCTTGAAACCACTTAAAAACTTAATGGGTTCAACAAATACATGAGTTCTCTCCTCAACTCGTCACCAACGACGACCGTAGACAAATAATAGTACGTCACTTCAATCTTGAAGTGTTGATGTGCGTGTCATATCACTAAATACTTATATATAGTTATGGTCCATTCTCAAAAAGTCCCAGCTCTAAAGAACAGCTAAATCTGTACAATTTTTACACTTCTCGGTTAAAGAGTTAGTGCATAAGGAGGCGGATTCGATGCGACATTCTCGTACAACCTTCGAATAAACATCGTGTTGATGCAAATATTGTCTCAAATCAGATGCTGCAATGTTTGAACCTTGAACTGCCCTGACCCTGCTGCTTCCGGGTTAAACGATCGAAACATACTCTATTGAGAGTAAAAGAAAGAGATGATCATCACTGATATTACGTAGACAGAAAGAGATGTATTGATTGTAGATACTATGATAGTGAAACAGGATAGCTACTTCCGTTGCCACTAGCACCAGCTATTTCTTATTCCCAAGAAAATATGATCTACTTTCTCCAGCTAAAATCGGGTCGTCCTCGGGTGAATTTCATAAATTCGTTGAACAAACGCTGACCGTAGATTAGATAACGCTGGATGCCTCAAGATTTGCGTCTGCGTCGGCTGTACATTGTTTGATCAGTGCTACTGGCGCGATAAAAGAACTGGGGAATCATTATTATTTTTGGATCAACGCTAGTTCTAACATCGTGCATGAGTTTAGCTGTGGTTACAAGTCTGTCAAAGCAAAAAAAAAAAAAGGATATATGAGACTGAAACCACATGGTGGAATTGCGTAATTGGGCAGCATATGGCACCCATAGACACTTTTGGATTTGATAAACGCGTTTTAATGACACAAAAACAAGGTGTGAGCAAACCAATCGATTATTCGAATATAATTCGACGAATGCGTAGAAAATGTGCCGAATTTTAATGATTTAATGTACTAGGCTGGCATAAATTGCCAGTCACACGCGAAGTGTCTATCAATATCGGATATTTTTTTCGGTTGGGGTACTTCGACCCCAGGCTGGGTTGGCTGTGTGGGGTGTCGTGGGATCTCCTCTCACCTACGTCCAGACACGCAAACCTCGCTCGGTGTAATTGTTTCATTATTCTTCTATTAACTCCACTCATGCGATAATTTATCATGGATTTCATGAGACCCTTCTTATTCCTCTTCTCACTAATAGCAGTTTCCGCGTTCAAATCAAATCTCCATTATTATTGTAAGTAGGAACTTGTCGTCAGACTTGCATCGACTACAGATAGAAAACAAAACAACATAGCTTCACGCCTTTTCCCATACGGGGTGTCAGAGGCACATCTTGTGCCCACTTTTCCCATACGGGGTGTCAGAGGCACAACTTGTGCCCACTTTTAGCCATCGATACAGTTCTGTTATACTTTTATTTTAACATCACTAGCCAAAGAAACCAAACAAATAGTCGGTGTCAATCTCAATCTTGTCAGTCTTCCCATCGAATCTACCAGGACGCCATAACTCTAGCGGAGGTGTTCTGTCCGCTAATAAAGACCTGCGCAGCGCATCGCATGTTCGCGCTAAAACACTGGGCGTACCAACCACGCCCTACGGCTTTCAGTCTTCAAGCCACAGTTCCTGCAACGCTTTTAACATTTTATGATGTTAGAAACGTTTTAACAGTAACAGTCTGCGGTCCGAATGGCTCACATTTGAGGGGAACATTAGCCGATTTATTTGCGAAAATGTTGCGGCTTACAATTTGAACGGAATTAAAAAGTTTGAAATGGTTGGCAGAACTGAAGGGGATTCTCTGAATAAGGTCCTCTCCAGCACGTTTCAGATTCTGCTTTACTGTACACTTTTGTAAATAGTTTACAGGAAACAAATGGCTAGAGCATGTCCACTTCATAAGAAGTTCTGGGCTGAAAATTCAAAACTGTGGTAGTTAAGTCTGCTTCCAACATCAAAATGTCTGCTTAGTAACACAAGTCAACGACCTGGGCGCTGAAAAAAACACCAATGAAAAAATACACTTCTATTTCCTTGCAACAAGACCAGCAAGATAATTAAGTCATCCAGATAGCAGGTCTAAGGTCGCAGGGGCGTGGCCGTTGTATGCATTAGGGTGAGTCTAGACTTGTGGCTCATTTGCAAAATACCTGTGGCTTTAATGACTTTTGCACAGCAAGTTATGCATGGGTGTTTTCTGCAGATAATTTTCGCATTTTCTGTTCGGTTGATATTTCAGTACTTTATGAATCGATACTTATTATAATTTGATCTTGTATCTTTGGACATATTGACTGAGCTATTTTCATGACATATTGATCCCACAGCGTCATGCGCAGCAAAACATTCTGAAATTACTAACAAGGGGTAGCTCATCGCCTGAAAACCCTCTAATTCCTGAAACTCCATTTCTTTGATTAATTTCCATCTACCAGGACAACATAAACCTACAGCAGATACGTCCACCAATAGCGTGACGTCATTGGATGGACGTGGAGAAATAGAAGCTTGATTAATTAGGTTTATTGAAGGTGTCAGGGGCGGGGTGGCCAGTGCTGCGTTATTGTGCCACCTCACGCAACTTGCAAGCGAGTGTGGCCACGGCATGGTATAAATAGTGCGGCAAAAGTGCAGTTCACTTGGTCACACTTGTCGTCGAAATACAGAGCTGTAATTTTTGAACATTTTTGCGCCTTTTCCCTTGGGGTTTGGTAGAGGGCACTTGTTAGCCAATATTCAATCGTGCCTATGAAATGTAAAATAACTTGTAATTACTGATTAGGTGTATGATTGTACCTAAGTATTCTCTTAGGAAGTGATATAAGTATAGAGTTAGCTGATGGGGGTGATGTACAAGAGAGACTCGGAAGATTATTTTGCCATTACGACGCATGATAGTATTAGGGCATGCCGGTCTTTCTATACTATGTAGATGTCGGTTCTAACTCTCGTCACACTACAAAGTACTAGCTTGTGACTCGCATGATTATGGCGTCCACCAATTAGAACCGGATAAAGTCAACTCAAAAATAATCCCGCGGCCATCGCACCCGAATCTCTGTAATCCTAAACTAAGAAACAATTCCCGTAAAAGCACAATAAGAGTAAATATTAGCCGGTTGCGGCTAGACGCGCGACCGCCATATTCTAAAATGGCGGGAACATTTCACAACCACGTTAATTACTTTACCGGGAATCCACGAATGTTTGTTCTGATTATTATCTGCTTTAAGATTAGATTAGCTGGCAGTAGCACAGGTTATAAACACTGTTGTAAAGATAAAAGATGAGCCGAATGTCTTACGAGCTTGACGGCTTTTTTTAATAATGCTTTTATTGCTGTTAACTTGCGTTTCGTGTGTTATTTTATTATGCAAATCTGTGAGCACACAGAGATTTAGTGATAAACCTAGATTCATCTCCGGTCAGTCAATTCAATACGCTACTAGTATATGCAGTAAAGTATCTTATGGGACTCATATTTGACTTTAACGTGATGATGAGTGACATTTTCTTCAGTAAAATATCCATCCGTGTTTATTTCCCCACCAACACCTACCATTGTTTCAAAGAAATCGATGTACCAGGGCGGAAGAAGAATAGAGAAGTTCTATTTATTAGTTCAGCGAGATATCAAAGGGACGTAACGTGTTCAGTTGTTACGGTTCTGGGAACACCGATTCCGAGTTCCTTTGTCGTCGTCTCGACGACCGCATGTATCTCGAATGATTGTTGATCTAATTACGTTTTAGACTTTTTTATTCGTCTTTTTTTCTTTCGAACACGTAAGAAGAAATGTTTGTTTCTTCTATTATAATGAGTTTTCATTGACTTGTGTTGGTACTTTACAGCCTTTTCATGAGAGGCTTCATAAAATAAATCAATTTCTAGAAGTTGCATCGTTATTGTACTAGAAGAACAGGGACAGGCAAGTGTCTCTCTTCTCATAAAATTCAAATAATAATGAACTAATCGGGCCGAGCAATGTTCGGAGCGCGAACAATAGGAAGCGTTAATTGTGCCTTTTGTTCGCCGAATAGAAAATTCCATGTTCAACCGCCACTCAAAATGGCCGGCGCGGTTTTTATTATAATTTGTATTTTAATGTAAATTGCCGCGCTTTTGTATTGCTAAAGGCGTGCTTATTTATAAATGGAATTGCTGTCAGTTATGCATCAAATAAATATATTTGTGGCGATGACTAGCCTCTGTTACGCCGACAGGAGGATATGAAACCGTGCTTCTTAGGGTGCAGATTATGTGCCCACAAATATTCCAATAGATACGGCGATGAGCCGGCCCCTTTGCTCGTAAATAGATTATTGACTTACTAGCTAAATGTAAGCGCCACCGTGCCTCTACCGTAGCGTATGGGAAAAAGCGTGAGAAGCTACGTTTCACGAAACTTACAGTTTCGGCATCCTTTGATTTGAGGAAAGCGCTCCATCGGACAGCGATGCCTGGAATCACTTGTTTGTTTCTCGAGCCATAAAATGGCTACGAACTGTAAACGCGTGCGTGTGGCCAGCCCCTTACGGCGAAATCCGAACAGATGGAACGACATCAAAAGGGTTTGTGGTAATAAAAAAAACACTGTTAATGTGGATTACTGGTACTACTTCGTAATGGAAGTTCTTAGGATTTTTGGCGGCAAAACGGTTTCGATCTAAAAACTTATCTTATCCTCACTGAATAATTTTCAGTAATGGGCTGATAGAGCCAGCAGTGAAATTCCCAGAATTAGGTCCTTCGCATATGAATAAAAATGTCATCTTCAAGAACCAAAACTTACTTCCTTCCTTGGTTTTACGCGGTTTTACTCAGTTATTTTCTTTATGTTGTGTCTGTGGGACCACACATACGCATAAACATCAGTAAACCAGATTTACCCGGTCCTTTCGTACAGACTTCCTCAAAAGTATTTTGTTCAATGTTCGTCGTAAGGGGAGCATTCCTATTTTCCAGGTACTTTGCGCACTCCATATTGCGAGGATTTCGCGGGAATCATTAGCCGCCGAATCCTTTTGACGGTATGTGGGTCTGGTACCTTGAGGGAACTATTGCCGAATTTTCCGGGGTTTTTCACGCGCGAGGGGAGAAATACCTTGTTTAGTTTTGTGGTAGCCGTGTTTAACTTAGGAAAATAAAAGGTTCCGTGGTAATATGTGAATGTGTATCATATCATAATACAGATAGACGAGAACATAAGATCTAAGGCTCTTCGAACAGGCAGGCAATCAATAGGTATAGGCATATATCATTATACTGTTAAAACAACGTAAGCAGTAGCACGTATTCAATTCAAATTGTAGCTGTAACTGGCATACGAATAGGCATCGTCGTATCGTTGTCGGATCGATTCCAAATAATAATCGAGCAATTATAACAAACTAATACCTACTCGATTACCGGGACCGTGTTCATCGGGCGGGCCGGAGCGGTTACAAGCGGCTCAGGCGTGCGTTATTAACCGGGATTACCGGATCCCGGTTCCCGGGATACCGGGATTTACCCCCGGATCGGGCACCGTACGAAATGATAAAAGATACGTGCATCTTGGAGGGGTTACGTTCTGAATAGGCTGCCGCGATGGCTTGTTTTAAATTGGTATTTATTTCACAAGATCTTTCACATTTTTTGTAGCCATATGGACATGGGTTTAAGACAACAATACAAACCCTTTTCTGTACGGGTTGGCAAAGACGCAGAACGCAGTTTTCACTTTTTGTAAGCTATCCAGAACTCTTTTGGTCCTTCTAGCCGGATAGGTTGTTTTTCTTGATGTAAGTACTCCTGAAAATTATGAAATGTTTATGTTTATTAAGTGTCTCATTCAATTCAGTGTGAGGATTAATAGTGTAATATACCTAATATGAATTCCCATGACAAAAGACAACAAAAGTCATTGCGGAAAACACAACATGTGGATGTGCACATGTCAGTGTAGGCTCCAGTACCAGGATAACATAAAACCTAGGTAGGGCGAACGTCATCCGCGGAGGCGGGCGAATCCCATGGCGCTATCAGCGAACAAGTGATTGCACTTAGCGGTCGCGGCTGCGTCACTCGTATCATATCAGCCGCTGCAGCACTATCTGTCAACGTCCTCCGTTGCATTAGTGTTGTCGCGTCGATAAATTATAGGACACCACACCACCGCTGGCGCGCTGGCCGCCTGGTAATTTTGAAGAAATACTTGTAAGAAAAAAAAACACAAAAGAGGTCACGATGATAAAGGTTGAATTACGAGGTTTTAGAAGGAATGTGGGAAGTAATTCAGGGCAATCAAAGCACAGTATCATTTGACACTTATAAGAACACACAGATCATTCGCGCAATGAGCACCACACCTCCTAATAAATGGCTCATTCTTAGAAACCAACGATTCCATTAGATCCATTAGATGCATCATTCGTAGCTGGGTAATAGGTGAATGTTCTAACGGTTCCCACAATCTATACCTGCCTGGGTTAACAAACTAACTGCATGTTCCGTTCACACACTAAATCCTAAAACGACCTAACGAGGAGCAAGTCACACTGTCGTCCATATAGCCAATTTCACGACATTTTACTTACGGTCGGGTTACTTTACAACATTGTTGTTGAATGGCTTCGAGTATCTTAGTTAGTCCAAAACCCATGATACTAGACAGTTATACAGTACATATACGCAACTTATCATATAAATTTGCCACAAAATCTTAAAGATAAATTTGTTGAAATGCGGTCTCAACTCAAGGTTAAATGTATTATAAATATGTATAAAAATACTGCGATAGCCAACAGTTTATAGACGGAACTCATAAGTCCTAGATATCAAGAAGATCAGAGATAAGTTGCTAGCACACCGTTAACTCCAAGATACCGATTTTCTTCCAGCAACTAGGTAATAGGTTATCGATAGGTTTGGGTGATGGTTGAGCAGGATACTTGCGTGTACAATAATAACTCTCCAAACTCATTGTAATTTCCGGGTTCATAACAGGATATACTAAAGTCTCAACTAAACTAGACATAGGTTTTATACCATGAACCACCTAATAGTTCATCGGCGCAGGTTTTCGACCCATCGTCTGCGCCCGCGCATGTGGCGTGCGGCTTGGCCCCGAACAGTTAGCTGACGGTTAATTCTGTGTGCATTCCGTCCTCGAATGCGAGCGGTCTGCCTCACGATGGGGCGGATTGCACTAGACGGGTTAAGTCGACGGTTAGAACTGATAATTTGTGTGGTGCTTGTCAAAGAATGATGTTACTTGAATTGGTATTTTTGTAATAATTTAATTGGGCGAATGGAAATGTAGTTTATTAATACTTATGATAAGCCTAAAGTAATAATGGAAATGTTCCTACTCCTCTCCTGATGTTTTTTTTTATATATTATAGTACAATCACAATATTGTACAAAAAATTTAACTTTATTTGTTCCTTAGACTATTAGAAAAAGAACCCTATAGGCTTGTAAATTCTAAACTTAAATTACCACTAGGCTGTGTAAAACTGACTAACTCTCACTCTGCCCTAACTCTATATCCTATCTAACCCCTCGTTAACTCAGCCCCGGCACGTTGGTGCAACCGGGCCTGAAACCCGAGCGGTGACGCGGCCATACTTGGAAACATACGTACAATTCCACTTAACGAGCCATGGGCTTACATGGCGATGTTTGTGTCAATTATAGCCACTTGAAGATGCTCTGGGATAGCCAGTCTTAAAAGTTCATCATAGACCTCGCAAAATGGTAAAACGTCTGACAGTTCCTTCATAATTCATAATTTATTTTTTGCACACAAGCAGCTACACAGGACAAGGAAACAAATATGGAAAAGTTTACAAAGGCGAGCTAATATCTAGTAAGAGATCTCTTCCTTCAATTCAATTCAATTCTTTATTGCATATAATAATTTAAACAGTTACGCTAAAAAAAACATGTACAAAGGCGAGCTTATCTCTAAAAAGAGTTCTCTTCCAGCATTCCAGGCGTGAAAGGAAAAAAATATATAATGAAAGAATTATATTCCTTCTGCCTTATTCTATCAGTTGATATTGAGTTGCCTGCGCAATCTCCAAAGTGTCATCCTTGTCATAACATGGCGTCACGCCTTTTCCTATACGGAGTGGCAGATGCACAAAAGTGTCTACTTGTTTTTGGGGGGCCGGCTGTCAGTCATCCATTATGTTAAATATTTACTTGTTTTTACCAATATACTCAACTAAAACCAACCACATAAGTAGCTAATATTGCGACAGAAGCAAAAAGCCAAATATGGTACATAAAAATATTATATTTATTTCATAAGCTCGCTTTGTACATGGTTTTTCTAATATAAGCTATCTGTATTATTTTATGTGAGTGCAGTAAGGAAATCACAAATTAAAAAAATATTTTCTTCTTCCTTCTACTATCAAATTTTCAACTGGAAAAAGACATGTCAGATTTTAAATTGGTTTTTTTTTTTGTATTTATTAACTCTTAATAAAACAGGCGACGGATTCTCGTTCCATGTAAGCCCACCCTATCATCGTTGCGTGCCTCAACCAAGCTGGTGGGAGTCGGGGTCTTAATAAGAGATGTATTTATTATAATACCTATTGATATACACTATACACGCTTATACAACCTTGTTATACACTTATACAACGTCGTGTAAGCGATGGGGAAGAGTTGTGGATAGGTTGTGGGAAATGGGTCGAGTTTAAGCCACCTCTTCCCATGTGGAGTAACAGTAAAACACCCGAGTAACTAAGAATAGACAGGGCCGATTCGGAAGGCGACACAAGCTAATTAAATTTGTCTCTATGAAAATAGATCTGTGGCCACCACGTAAGAGCTGTCGGCTAGGTATAAGGTTGGCAGTTTAGTGCCTAGTCTATGGTTTACAGTGTTTGGTACCTTCCACTGTTCCGAAACATAAACATTCTTTTTAGTTCAATCTTTTTTAAGTTTAAACTTGTCAGTCACCTGTCAGGATAGGTAGTCCTCAAGAGATAGTACTTACTATCTTTAAGTCGTATACGTGTCAGATAAGGACACCTTATAAGCTGATAAGAATTCGATATTATTAAGAGTAACCGATGGTATAATCTTATCTGTAAAACTGGTAAAATAGTACGAATTTGGTCGTTGTCCTTAGTAAGAAGGTAATAATTCTCCTTAGTAGAGAAATAGCACAAATGTATGAAATACACCCATTGTAGCGTAAGGACAAAAGAGTCCTTGGAACAATATTGACATTAAAATTATAAAAAAAAATTGTCATTAAAATTATTTTGACAGTGGGTACCAAGACGTCAATGAATGTCTAATTTTTGACGTTGGTACCCACTGTCAAACTAATTTTAATGTCAATATTTTTCCCTTTTCGGCCAGGAGAATGACAATGGCTCGACTTAGGGGGTTAGTGTCATGCCTTGTCCCATACGGGGTGCCAGAAGCACAATTGTCCCACTTCCAGTTATTTATTACTTAATGAGATTAATTGACTATGTATGACGGGAACTAGCCCATCATCGTCAACCTCTGTGGTACTGCCTGCCATGCAGGAGGTCCCGAGTTCGATTCCCAGCTGGAGATTAAGAAATAAAAAATCTCTGGTCTTGGATGTTTACATGTTTGTGATGTCGCTGTTTCTGGTTCCCACTACACAATGGTATCCTAGTGTGGGGCCAGAAGCAATGTTCCTGTATCTAAGTGTTTGTGTTTATCGTAGCTAATAGTAGTAAAATGTCATATTTTTAAAACTATCTCTCTTTTTGTTACAGATGCAATGGGTGAGTACCAGGACATCAGGAAGCTCCATAACTCATCCCCGCAGAAAGAAGGCATGTTAACAAAATTTCCAATCTCCATAAAACTCGAAATTATTATGGCCGTTTTTTTAAACACTGTATAAGTCAATCGGGCAACACTAGAAGTCCGGGGAGAATTCGCTGCGCGTCATAAAGTTTGATTGGATCATTAAAGCATGTTAATTTATTAGTGCCAGAACCTCTCATCTGGGAAATGCAAAGAAATAATAATCTTTTTACAAGACTATTAGGTTGAGTTTGGTTTATGGGTTGTTGTGGCGCTTAGTGCGTTTGGTATGTATGGGGTCTTTTGGTGCGTAATCGAAAATGGGCTTTAGTGAAATATTGTGTTAGCTGCATATTTGTAAATAATTGAGGAAATAGTTTGATTTTTGGCCAATTTATAAGAAGAAAGCTGATATTTTATTCTATATAGATAGGTAGAAAGAAATGTTTACAACCGAATCCGCAGGGTACAAACAAAACTGAGTATATGTATAAAATACTCTATGAATCTTAGTAATTTTGACAACTGTTAAGAACCTACATACTTCAAATATTTTTGACATTGTTGACATTCTCTTATTTCATTACTTTTAGTAGTTTCTCAGTTTGGTTGGTGTGAAATTAATCTCAGGTTAGTGTTGTATCATTAATTAAAAAAAAAAGGTTAAAACTAATAAAATCACGCCGCAAAATTATCAGCCTATGCAGAAAAAAAAAAGATAATTAACCCCTTCGATTCTTCTCCTGGCCGAAAAAGAAAAATATTTGACATTAAAATTAGGGGAAATTCAGTTTTAATTTCCTTGCAATAGACATTAATTGACATCTTGGTACCCACTGTCAGTTATTGCATGGAGACTCTGCATGTGGAAGCCAAGGGGTTAAATTGCAATCTAAAGAAACCTTCTGCAAAGGAACCCAAATACAAGATTAATGGTTCCGTACCTCAATATCATTAGCTAACAGACTCGGTAATTATCTTCTGAATAACATTTTGTTAGTTAATTTTAATATTCTAATTGAAATGGCAAGAACGGCCTGGTAACTTAATAACCATTGTTCTCAGAAACTGTTACCAGAGAATCGATTTAACGGTGAAATTACGTCCCGAAGCCATTTTGTGTAGTAATTAATCATAAAATATCCTACTTCTATTGTAGGTACTTGGTATCGATTTCCGATACTAAAAGTAAATGTAGCCCATTAATGTCCCCACCGAGGGGCACAGGCCTTTACTCGGATCCGAGTAAGATTAAGCCATACTCCACCACGCTGGCTCAGTGCGGGTTGGTGGAGGGGTTTTTACGACTACTACATACTACGAAGTAGTGATAGTAGCCGGAACCTACAGCTTAACGTGCCATCCGAAACACGGAGTGTCCGATAATGTACTTAAGACAAATTAATCATCTCATTGGTCAGCACCGGGATTCGGACCTGCATCTCCTGCGTGAGAAGCAATGTGAAATCCACTAGACCACGGAGCACGGACTCTTTTCCGATTTCCGATACTATATTTTAGTTTTTGCTGCGTCTAGACTAAAATAGGTATGTCTCTACGTTGATAAATAATTGCTATCTTAAAAAGCTAAAACTTGAATTAAATATAAATAAAGTATACTGAAATAATTTTGCTATGATCATTACAATAATAAATGGAGGAAAGAATAATATCCTATGAGCTAGCTATGCACACTTTTAGCCAGATATTTCATACCCCATTTTGCGTAAGTCTTGCCGTAAAATGTCAGACAATCTGATGAAATGTCATGAGGAAATAATAATATCCTATGAGCTAGCTATGCACACTTTTAGCCAGATGTTTCATACCCCATTTTGCGTAAGTCTTGCCGTAAAATGTGTGATTCAGACAATCTGATGAAATGTCATGAGGAAATAATAATATCCTATGAGCTAGCTATGCACACTTTTAGCCAGATGTTTCATACCCCATTTTGCGTAAGTCTTGCCGTAAAATGTGTGATTCAGACAATCTGATGAAATGTCATGAGGAAATAATAATATCCTATGAGCTAGATATGCACACTTTTAGCCAGATGTTTCATACCCCATTTTGCGTAAATCTTGCCGTAAAATGTGTGATTCAGACAATCTGATGAAATGTCATGAGGAAATAATAATATCCTATGAGCTAGCTATGCACACTTTTAGCCAGATGTTTCATACCCCATTTTGCGTAAGTCTTGCCGTAAAATGTGTGATTCAGACAATCTGATGAAATGTCATGTCTCTAATCAATCTACGACGGGAAGACAAAACACAACAACAACAGACAAGTCACAAATTATACCCTTTCTTGCAAATATTACTCTATCTTACATCGGACGTTGATTTAACTCGGAATATTAAAATTGTAAATTGTTTGTTTTAAAGTTAGACGCAGATTCTAAGATACACTAATATGACAGGTGTTGCAGGCTTGCAATTAACGCGTTCACCGCTGTGTGAGGCGATAGACGGACGTCTATTGACGTACTAATTGTAATACATATAAGGAAATAAGTAAAAGTTAGTGTTTTTTTTGTATTTTCTACAAGGACATACAATATTTTGTTGATGTCTAATTTTATTGGCGTTCTATGAGCTAGCCAGTAATCATTAAGGGTTTTTACATCGTTCCGCATATTTATCTGGTTATATACAATTGAACCTCTAACACGGGAAAATGCGTGACGCTATGTGTGTGTGTGTGTGCTCTTGTTACTTCTGGGTACATACCTCTTATTAAAAATACCGTACAGTTACCGTTACCGTACCGCTAACGTGCATTGGCATATCAGGCATACGTCCTGTGACAGCTTGCAATTTCAAATTTCGAACGCCACATTCGTCCCGCTTAAGATGACGGCACCAACGCGAACAATATCAATATATCAATCGTGATACCCGCCACGGTCGAGGTCGCCGAACCGACCGAATTTCGACGATGCACTCGCGAAGTAATTTATTTGTGACCATCCATTATTTTGTAGACTCGCGAGGTCCTAAACTTGACATTAATATATCATTTTACACGCCGCCGCCACGCTTACAACTTGTGCTGCCGTCTCGGTTGCTCTAGACACGTAGTCGCGGGTGCGAGGGAGATAGTCGTAGGGAGCTGCGCTAGTTCGCGTTTTCACTTTTTATAGTAGCAATATATTTGATCAGCTGATCGCTGTGACGTTTACGGCCAGTGTGCTGGTGCGTAGTGTTTATGAATATAATGTGTATTACCTACACAGTGGGGCGTTTTTATTCACAGGTCGCGTTGGTTAGGTCATGGTTTAAGATTATTTAATTTATTTATAATGTTGAATATTTGTCTTTTATGAGTGGTTTTGTGCGTCCGTAGATTTATTGTTGGTTTTGTGTTGGAAGTTCGCCACTTTGTTGGTAAACATATCGACCGGGGATTTGGAGCCATGTGGTCGGTAAATCATTTAAATTGGTACTTTATGGCCTGTTTTAAAAATTCCGATAAGCTCTTTGTGACAGATTAATTTGTCATTTTTCATAAACAATTAATTCATCTGTTTAATTCAGACTTCTTGAATCAGGCCCTTAAGAGAATCGTATACTCGCGAACTTCCATACAAAAAGCGGTAACGTTTTCCACCCCTTAAACATTGTCCGATTTTTTTTACATGTTTGAGATACTATAGAAAACTATGCTCGTAAGTTTTGATTTTTTTGAAATAATGTATATTTTAGGAAATATAAGAACATAACCCAGTCCATATAAAAATATAAGTTCCAATATTTCCTAAAATATATAATATTTCAAAAAAATCAAAACGTACGAGCATAGTTTTCCATAGTATCTCAAACATGTAAAAAAATTGTGAAAATCGGACAAGGTTTAGGGGGTGCAAAACGTTACCGCTTTTTGTATGGAAGCTCGCGAGTACACGATCCTCTTAATCTTGCGATATACATGACAATGGTGATATGTGTTGGGCAGGTTATGCTAAAGCTGAACAGTTTTATTTCCTTTTATCTCGCTTTGAAATACTTGTCTTCTATGTTCACTTACATCTGAATATAAAATGGCATGAAATTAAAGCTTTTAATATGGGAACTAAATGGGTTTGTACTCGTTAAAGCATGATAGCAAAACCGCTATTAATACCTATATATTTAGATTTTCATCTTTGACGTTTTTCATTTGCGACCATGTGTTTCTTGGGGAAAGTTGTTCATAATGATGGGGACTATCAATCCCAAAATATGAACGGTGATATAAAAATGACCTTATAATTATATTCTAATCGTTTCTTATTTTGATAGGAGATTAGGAAATAACAGTGCCATAATCTGCTTAGAAAAATCTCCAAAATAATTACAAGCCGAGCCTCATTCGAACTGAACCAGTTCCAAACGTATCATCTTCTAATTATGCTATGTAATGCTATATTTACGTGCGCGGGACTCGAATATGTATACCACATGTTCGGAGTCTCTGTGTGAGGGAAGACGCACGTGGTCTTGGTAAATATTTTTGGAGGCAATCGATTTCCGAAATCCATTCGTACCCTCGCCTGCGTCAGGCGTTGTTGGAGAATGCTTAGAGTGGATATAGCCGAAAAGTAAAATATGCCCGTGTATTTTATTAAATAAACATGGTGACCATGGCGCCTTTTCCCATATGGGGTGGCAAAGGTGTCGTTATGCCCACGTTTGGCCAGATTTTCTATAGTCCATTTTGCCTATGATGTAAGTCAAAAATATTCATACGTCACGACTTTTTCCATACGGGGTGGCATAAGACCGGTAGGTAACGCCTACTTTTAGCCATTCATTTCAAAATCAATTTCACGTGTTACACAATATAAGTTCGGTGAGTAAGTTTAGTGTTTCTTTACAGTTGTGGGACAAACGTTAACGCTAGTTTACCATGTGCCACTATGTGTCATACTATTAACAGGTATGAATGAATGAATTTAACAGCCATTCTATTCCGTCCATGGCAGCAAATGCGCATTCCTGTCTCATCCATACCAACATCGACGACATTAGCGCGTATCGCGCTGGCTGGCATCATTAATCTACGTGACAGTTCAAAATTTAGTTACCGAGGGTTCCGTACCACCCCCCCGCACCCCGCCGCACCCCCGCGCCCGCCATCTTGCGCCACTAGTCAAATGTAACAAGTTTCTGAACGCAAGGAGTTCCACCAGCTAATGGGGTTTTAGGTTTAGACTGGGATGGGATGGGTGTGAAAATGGAACTGATGATGGAATTTTATTTGAGTGGCGGTAGTGGTGGGAAATGTGTAAACTAATCGTAAGATCTACAAATAATTCGCTAGGTATCATAGTCGGTTGACATATCTAATTAAATGTGTATGAATGATGTCATATCTAGTAATTGACAAGACACACAGATCCACATGTGTTCACATCATGTTGATAGTTTTTATAAAAAAATTGCCAAAATTCTAGTCCATTTGAATATACAAATCCATTGATACTCGGATGATCAATCATAATTATTAAAAGAACGATGATTGAAAGACATTGCAATGATTAGCCCTTTTTATTTTCCTCATAGTAATTGTCGTTGCATCGTAGAAAAGTGAGGGACAGAGGTATATTATATGTGTAGTTCAGTCCCTCACTTTCCTACGATATTACTGTTGCTGTTTAGAGAATAAAATCAACCATAGGATAGTCATTAATTGATCATCCAACGACAATAGAATCGATGGTAGCAAATAAAACCACTTCAATGATGATGGCTATGAAATTAAAACGCAAGTAATTACAAGCACACCAAAATAATATCAAATAACCATGTGCGATGTCAAATTACTTACTACCAGTAAGTGTTGTGTCAACATTTGGCGTCGAAAAATAACCGATCCAATAGTTTTCCCATGAATGAAAGCAAAAGAAAAAAACATGGGGTGGTCTAGTAATGATGTTTTGATGGTGACTGTTCTGGGCGGAGTAGTTCACCTAACAAACTGACTGAACATTCGTAATTGGATTCAGGGTGAATTGGCAAAAGTGACCCTTCCTTACGTAAACGTGTGTTTTAGGGCGTATAAAAATGATTTTGTTGATTTTTAGTGAGTCCTAATGATATTCTGTAATCCAAAAATGTAATGAACATAAAATGAGTTTATGATCTTAGTTCCTCGTAAAACTCCAAAATCCAAGGGTCACAGCGACCGCAATAAAAAATAAAAACATATACGAATGCCTCGATACAAAAATGCGCGAGTCACCGCATTCGGAACTCATACCACCATTAGAAGCATAGCGTTCCATTTTCATAAATTTCACAACCCTATATCTAACTAATCCAAAAACAACCCAAAAATCATAATTTTAAAGCCGGTATTTCCCTACCAGGCTCGTTTCTTACGACGTTATCATCCCCGAAAGGGTAGCGTTCGAATAAAATGCTGACGGTATAGAAAAATGTGATTATTCATGCCAACTTTGAAAAAAAAACACGAACATGACACGGGGTACCTCATGGCGTGGGTGCGCCGGGATACGAACTTTGTATTTTAGGGTTAGCGAAACCTAACTTTCTGGGTCAGTGACCTTCCTTGAAGCAGCAGAAATTTTGCCTTTTTGCTCAAATCTAATAGTAGGTAATTAGTAATTACTCTTAGATATTCACTTTTTTAGCTTTGAGTTTTGTTAAATGTTCTTTGCATCGTCATGCTCCGGTTACTAAGCTATTTTGGGATCCATCGATGTCATTTAATCGCATTTCCTTGTTCAATTTCAAGACCGAATAATCGTTTTTGACCATTTTTGTGCATCGACCACACAATGGAACAAAACAAGTTGAGGCAATCAAGGTGCCATACCTTAAGTGCATTTCCGAACTCAAACACTCGGGTGGGCGGTTGGAGGCGTCACCTCAAAATTGGCACTTTTGACTTCGACCATTTTGATCGCCACGTGGGGTTTCTGAACGACTCTTACGTGAAATTGCACCTTTTTAAACCCTTATGCAAATTTTATGTTACCTAAACGAATTGCCTGACTTAATGTTTAAACTGAGTGTCCAAAAATGCAAGAGAATTTTGCGTAAAACAAAACAACTAAATATCTTACTCAACAGCTGACCCAAAACAAACAAATCGATTCTCCAATCGATTGGCGTATCACGGCACTGGCCTTGACTTTTCTGTCAGTTTGACAGGAGCTGTCAAAACCGGCGCGCCGTGAAAAACGCGTGCGCTGTCATCCGCCTAATGGATAGCTCTCCGCTCCGGCCATTTGGGCGATGGTATCGTAGGTTTGGGGTCGACGAACTCTTGTTTGTATTGGAGTGGAAGTAATCGGTCTTTTTTGACGCGAATCAATGGCTGACGTCAGTTGTGGTGTCTGAAAAGTAAGGAGAAATGCATTACAATAAATGTATTTGAATCTGACAACAAGAACAAAAGAGTACATTAAATCATACAAACTATTGTATTATTTGTATAGGTAATTAAAGTTATGGGCATTTGATTTCCAAAACGGCTATAGACGTCTACAACTTAACACGTCTTTAGTAAAAGATAAAAATAAAACATAAAAATTCTCGTTACGCTAACATAAATTGCGAAAAAGTATATAGTATTGTCGTATGCTTAAACATTTTAATAGAAGGTTCAGCCCCCAAATAGTCTTCGCCGTTTGTACCACTGTTACCTCAATAGGCAGCCTCTATCGATCGTCGGACGGCGTACCTATAGATGACTTACATCGTCGTCAGGTGTCGTACGCAGACTCAGACCCTCCTCCGAAAGATGTCGACGACCCTCGCAGGGAACGCGTTAAACTCATCCTTAAGCTCAACGTTTCAGGGTAAAAATTGCTAAAGGAACTAAAGTGGCAGTTGCGACCTTTTTAAGTCTACGAAGACACTGAAGTCTTCAACTCGAACAAGACAGTAAAAGACGCGTCGGAAACGTCGTGTAAAATGGTTTTTATGGCTGTAAAAATACGGATAGGGTTTTAGGGCGGAATTGATCCGCCCAGTTGCCGGTTGGGCGGGCGGGGGCGCAATTAGTGCATCGGAAGATGTGTTTGAATGGTTCTTTTTCTTATAACTGCTGTTCCGTCCAGGTGATAAATGCTGAAGGATAGTATTTGATCGCACATAGTTGGCTTTTTACACAACCAAAATGCTGACTTCTCAAGCAATTGCACGATTATTTAAAATATTTGGATAGGTCAGCAACAGCAACATTATATTTTTTGTAATTCTCACCTTCGCCAGGCAGGTGCTGTGTTGAATGCTCAATGTATTATAACTATATTCATCAGCTACCTTACATTATTAAAATACTAATGAAGTAATAGAGTGTCTTATATCGTAAATTTACTTTGCTAATAAAGACATTTCAACCTATCAGGAGAAACTATTCGTTTAATACATTATATTGCTTGTAGTGTATAAATTATACGTCTATTTTTATTGCGGGGACAGTTTCTGTAGCTATCCGTCCACTATTTTACGACATGCATATTTAATTTTAAACTGAAATCTATATTGTTGTACAGGAATAAGCAGAATTAATAAATTGTTGACAGCTCGTCCTATGGATCAAAAGACCCAGTTCTTTTGTTCCATTTTTTCATAGGTTTTGAACTTTATTACGATGTACCTTATATCAAAAACAAATATGCGTCACATCTATTTTTATATGGAATGGCTGAAGCAGAGTTGCTCTTATAACCATTTATACATTTATATCAGCGATAAAAATATATGTTTACAAATGTAGCTTAAATAATTATTCTGACATCTTCAAATTGACATTAATTTTATACTTCTGGGTCTGGGTTAAGATCTGGCGAAATTCAAACTTTACTAAAATTGTATAAAAAGGGTCATCGGATTATTCCATGTCCTCCACTGGCCAAAGATAAGCTATGGTACTTTTTTGACGAATAAAATGCGCCATCGCGGCAGCGGAGGTGTTAATTTGGAATGTGGCCATTTGGGGGCTTAAAATGGCGCATGTGTTTGAAACAGTTGAATTAAACTTTACTGTGTTTCTGGGATTAGATATGCATTTTAAAAGACTTCGATGCAGTTGTGCTTTTTAACTTCGGCTAGTCTTAGTAGTTTATTTTTACTTTCATTTGTGAATTTGGAAAAAATCGGATCATGTAAAATATTTCTACCATGTATTTCAGCAGCAAACATAATGGTATTTTTAAAATGTTGTCTGATTGCTCAGCCTATAAAAACATCACGGCGTTCGACCGACGTAATTTGTAAAAGCGTCAGTTTATCGCTCCCGATAGTAATTTCACAAGCATCCGCGGTCCCTTTTCGTAAGTTTTTGTTGCAATTATAAATTAAAACGGAAGGGCCGCCACCTTATTGAAAAATTGCTATAATGGCGTCCGTCTTGTTTTATTTATTTTCACATTAAATTGGCAGAAAAACTAATGTCAGTTTAACAAATTCGGGCGATTCTTTTGGTAACAACGTGATGGCAACACTGGCGGAAAAAGAAAACGTCGGCAAAATTTAAAAAAATGCGTCCATTTAAAAGATAGGATAGGACGATGATTTCTGCAATGCAGACATTATTCATGAGAAAACAGAAACAGTTGATACCTTCCGACCAGGAGGCTGAACAACTGAACGGAATAGCTACCTTTGTCTAAAGGAAAATAAAAAAGTAAAAAAAAACAACGGGATTGCAGTAGTCGGGAGCACGCTATACTCTAGCAGAAAAAAGGAGATTTATCGTGTGAAGAAACACAGCTTCCTTTCTTTACCTGTCTTGGGTATACAGTAAAGTTGTAGGTAGATAAGAAAGAAACCATAGTAATGAGGCTGTTCCGTAGGTATAATTTAAGATCTAGAAAACATAGAGCACAGGTTAAGCATTCAATATCCAATTTTGAGCAAAGATCAACACCGGTGATTTTGAGTAACAGTACTAAAATGAGGTCAAACATAAAACGTAGAAAGATGTTGTAAAAAAATCGTAAACAAAAAACTCGCATGATACAAAACAGTGGTTTTACAAAGAATACAAAAAATAAAATATTCAAAAATGAAAAAAGATTCGACATAGCTAAGCAACGTCCGAATTAACCCGAAAACGCTACAATGGAAGAAACAATCGGATTACAATAATTAACCCTGTATAACTCGACCAGCCATAAAAGACCCCGAGCGAAACGAATTTGCTTAATAACAAAGCTCAAGGCGAGTTAGCCGAGTTATACACGAGTAATTATCGAGTGAAAATAATTATAGGTTGCAGGAAATTATTACTTTCGGAGGATCTAATACTATTTCCCATACAATGTTTTAATATCTGTTATTAACCAGAATATGTAGCGTTTCTCGTTCTGAATGATAGAAATCAAGAGAGGTGTAATATTCCAAGTAATTGTTTTAATTTTCCGTCGGACGAAAAAAACGTCAGAAATACGAATGTCTAATTGCTATCTCTGATCGAGAACTGTTCATTATAGTTGCCATTGTCTTTTTTTCACATAAATCGAGTGAGTCGATTAACTCGGCTGAATCGATGCCTTTGTTTTCTGTCTCTTTATTTTTTATGTTTTTCCGTCGCGAAAATAGCGGCATATTTAGACAATTTTCCGTACAAATCCCTTTGCTAGGGGTTGTGGCTCGCCCTCATATAAATAATACACTTGCCACCTCGCGCCCTTTTTTGGAAACTCTTACAGGTTATTACAATTTCTCGCCTTATGAATATCGTTGGGAGGCGTCTTAATATCCCATAGCGGGGGTGGCACCTCGACAATTTTACTTTAATTCCTGTTTAGAGTGTCTACTTATTTCGGTTACAAGATTTTTAGTATTCGTTTATGGTGCGAACTTTGGCTGAGGCGGCCATTTTGCGTTTTTTGACATCGCAATTTGGTTTTATGCTTATCAGTAAGGAGAGGACGGGGGAAGAGAGTTCTAATTGAGTAATGGTAACTATCGTTCTTACGTGCTTATCATTTGGAAAAAAGTGCATTTATAAGACACCTCGAAAGAAGGTAGAGTTTTTTGCATTTGATGGGTTTAAGTTACATGTTTCAACTTCAACCGATGTGCTTACATTAAGATAGGTACCTGTTTCATTGGGACAAAGTAGTGATGGTTTACCCCGCTAAGTGCCAGGACAACAGATGTAACGAGGAGTTATGATAATGGTAGAGAGGTCAAAGACTGCCGAAATCGCCCGCTGCACTGCGCCACGTCATTCGTGCGCGATCAATCATACAATGCGCCATTGCGCATCGTGCGCTTTCATTCGAATTTCGAAAAAGGAACAATGTAGCGGGCCAATGGCGCTTGAGTTCTTTTCAAATTTGGAATGCCCCCCGCTGTGTTGCCCGCTGCAAATAACCAAAGCGTTATAGGTGCCAAAGATTCGCAAAAAGACCATCGCCCGTAATTTGCTCACCGTTTTGTCGGTATGCGATTGGAGTTTGATAGCGCAAATTATAAAAAAAACTGTTGTATAAATTCTGAAATTGTAACTTCATCGAAGATTGCTAGCTTGATATCGTATAAAGTTAAAAATATCTAAGATAGCTATATGAATAACAAGCAGCCAGAGGATAGAATTTACGATCATATTTTATAAATTCCTGCGTCTTCATAAAATTGCTTGCGTGGCAGAACGCGCCGTTTCCATTATCGCAAATAATGTATACGGTGTGACACCGTTAAAAAAGTAGGAAATTCGCTAATGGTGTATGATATTGCGTCCCCTTATTTTTGGGGCAAGAATTGGGGTGGCAACACCTTTGCGCTCCCAAGAGGTGTTTTTTCGAGACGAGTATTTTTTCTTCTTTTTTTTTTGCTGTTTTTTTTTGCGTAATGACGCTTAGGTCCTGGGAGAGTTGGTCGAATCCATTAGATAGGCGGGAAGAGCTTAATGTAGTATTTTTTCGTCTCGATTCAACATCGGTTGTAAAAAAGATGTCGCATGTGTAGGTACAGAGGCCATTAGCTCGAAGTGTAATGGCTTTTTTCTGTGACTAGTATTGTCGAGGGTCCACAACTTGTTTGTTGACTTTAGCTAAAATTACCATTGTATTTGTTCACAAAATTAAGTGACGTCCTGCTAATAACATAACATAGCGTCTCGATTTTTTCCACACGGAGTGGCAGCTCCACTTTGCGTGACAGGAGCCTACAACTTTTGCTATTTATTCCAAAAAAAATATAGGCCACCAAATATAAATAAACTCTTTATATCTGCATATTCTTGTTCTATTAACACCCGGAATAAAACAAATACCAATCACAGATACTGTGATCGCAAAGGCGAGCTTACCCCTAAGTAGAGCCTTTTTTTGTACAGAACAGAACGCTTCGTGTCCAGGGTTTTGTACCCGAAGGGTGCCAAACGGGACCCTATTACTAAGACTCCGCTGTCCGTCTGTCTGTCTGTCCGTTAGCGGACTGCGTCACCCGAAACGTAATAGCTAGAGAGTTTAAATTTTCCCAGAATGTGTATATCTGTAAAAATAAAGGTTGTCTCCGTACAAAAAACGTATTTACGTATATTTTCTTGTACGGTGGTGCGTAACCCTCCATGTGAGAGTCCGACTCGCACTTGACCATTTTTACTTCCAGCAAGCTTAACCTAACAAGAGATTTCTTCCGCAGGCAAATGGTGTCCGTCGCGGCGGGAGTGGTCATCACAACCTGACGTGGCGCGGCGGGTCTACTCCTCAGTCTTCCTCGGCAGCCCCGGGGAATACCCTGGTAAGTACACTCATCATCATCATCTGCCTCTCAGGGAACCCACTGTTGAGTATAGGCCTCCTCATGCACACGCCACTCAACCCGGTCCCGTGCATGCACCCGCGTCCATTCCTTCCCTGCTATCCTCGCTATGTCATCGGACCATCTGGCAGGTGGTCTGCCGACTGATCTTTGGACTCCTCTTGGCCACCACTCGGTTACCGACCTGGTCCATGATCCATCTGCCGTCTTCTCGCTTTGACAAGTGTCCTGCCCACTTCCACCTGAGCCGTGTTATCCGCTTACCGATGTCAGCCACCTTGGTTCGGCGTCTAATTTCAGCATTCCGGATGCGGTCGGACAGCTTAACAGCCTACATGGCCCGCTCCATGGCTCTCTGTGCTACTTCGACTTTGTGCATAGTCTTCTTTGTGAGCGTCCTAGTATTACTATTAGTATATGATATTATAGTATCTGTGGTACTAGCAAACTTTTCCTTTGCAGTGTGGTAGAGTCACAACTCTGTCGCTAGATTTCAAAACCAGCCACATCACCCCCCAAAGGCCAATGCAACTTTTGCCTTAGCTGGCATGTTTTTTTTTTTCTTTTGGCCAAATCTGAAACCAAGGCCATAAATTAGAGGACTGTACGAGAAATCAATAACATCGATTACAACACGAAATAATAAAAGCGTATTAAAAAGAACCGGGTCCATCAACAGCAAACAATTTTGATCACTAAACACTATTGAAACATTGTTTAATATTACAACGACGACGCCTTGAAAAATATGGCCCTTCCCTTCTCTAATTATCTTTCTTTGGATACGTTCGGTTGATGGTGCCGATTATTTCTGCTACTGATTTCTCGCATTGTCTCGTAAATGTTAGACATTTGACCTAGGTTTGATTTCTGGCGAAAGGATAAAAGTAGAACTGCCGTCAATAGCTTACATTTGCCCTTATGTCCAAGCATCAGAATCGAATACCTTTTAGAATAGAAGGTTATCTTCTACTTTTCAGTGTTTCTCGGCAGCCCCGGGGAATACCCTGGTGAGTACATTACAACAGCTTCGCGCCTTTTGCTATACAGAGTGGCAGAGGCATAATCGTGGCCAATAGCAGGAGACCTTTAAAATAGTTTTGCCTCACATCAAATGAGGTATTTCTATTTTTTTTATGGCCACTAATTACAAATCCAAGTTTTCCACCTCGAAAGCCCTCCCTCATATAAATTTACCCTGATATAAATTTTAGCTAGATATATATGTCAACGCGTTCTCGATATAAAAGGTCTTGACACACAGACAGACAGACGGACGGACGGACGGGCGGACGGACAACAAAGTGATCCTATAAGGGTTCCTTTTTTTCTTTTAAGGATCGGAATCCTAAAAATCAAGTCTAAAATGTGGCGGACTTGACTTTCATAAGCTGGCACTTTCTGATCACTCGCTATCTATAACAGAAAACTGTTTATTTTTTCTACATAAAATTGACAATCTATATGTCTTTGTTACTTTCTAATCATAATGGTGACCCTAACTCCCAAACTAGGGCGACCTGTGTGTTAGGACCTAGAGGCCATACGGAACATAGTTTTGTATTTATAGCTATGTAGGAACATTGTTAGTTACTTACAAAAATTTTCTTAGGAATAATAAGTTAAGTACTAATTATACTAGTGGCTCTGTGAGCTGTAGACCTCGCGAGTATGTCGGTGGGAAAGCTGAACTGCTAAAACACATAAAAAAATAACCCAAATAATTTTCTTTCAATAACACATACAAACTTATGAATGTACCTGGTTACGTACATGCAGTATGAAAGTAGCCGCACCAATAACTTTGTAAACTACATTTCGCGATCTTTTATACAACCTATTGACTTTTTACTAAAATTATATAATCTGTTTCACTCTCATAGTCTTTACAAATCCAACGACACCTCATTTGTTAATATCCATCGAGCCGTTTGGGTTGTAGCGATTTTTTTACATTTTAAAACCCCATATCTCCGCCATTTTGAAAAAAATCAAAAAACTGGCTCGAGTAAAAAATTCTATTTATTTTTTCAACCTGCTCACAAAATTTCACGAGAATCGGTTCATAAATGCGACCTGTAGAGGAGAACAACCGGACATACAAAAGCATTTTTGCCCAAACCTGAAACGGAGACGCTTCGCTCGCTTCGCTCGCTCATCTGTTTCACTCTCATGGTCTTTACGAATCCAACGACACCTCATTTGTTAATATCCATCGAGCCGTTTGGGTTGTAGCGATTTTATCTCCGCCATTTTGAAAAAAATCAAAAAACTGGCTCGAGTAAAAAATTCTATTTATTTTTCCAACCTGCTCACAAAATTTCACGAGAATCGGTTCATAAATGCGACCTGTAGAGGAGAACAACCGGACATACGAAAGCATTTTTGCCCAAACCTGAAACGGAGACGCTTCGCTCGCTTCGCTCGCTCGGTCAATTAATATAATCCGCTCAAAAAATTGCCATCCTCGAAACAAGCAACACTGAAAGTTTTTTTTTTATCACGAACATGCGTCTCTCTCCTGACGTCACATAGAAAGATGGCGGAGCATCCATCATGCGTGTTTGCGACCATATCTCACTGAAAACGACAAGGTCATGGGGACGAAGGTATTTTCGGCGCCATTTTAGCTAGAGATAGTGTAAACAAACATTTTGGAGGGAAAAGTAATTGGTCTGGTTCTGAAAGTGATGAGATCTGAGGCAACTTTTTTTTTCAAGCGCGCAGCGGGGCGTGCGGGCGTTTGATTAAAACATAAAGGTCAGATTTTTGGAGTCATGTATTTATTAATAAGAATAATTGCTCGCGTTTACTAAATATCCTTGGACCCCACCGCCCGGCTCATGATCCCCGGGTAGTGCCAACAAGCCACAAAACTTTCCATCAGACTCTTTAGATGTTTAGTTAGTAGAACGCCATTAATTAGAAATTCAAATGTATTGTTTGTAGGGTTCCGATCCTTAAAAGGAAAAAAAGGAACCCTTATAGGATCACCTTGTCGTCCGTCCGTCCATCTGTCTGTCTGTCTGTCCATGTGTCACGACCTTTATATCAAGAACGCGTAACGTATCAAGCTGAAATTTATATCAATTGCTCAAGTCTGTGGTCGCATATAACTGTGAAATATCAAACTTTTAGGTCAGCGCAATCGAAAGCTGCGTCCGCGCTGTAAATTTTTTGGATTTTCATGTAATCGCAATGGACCCAAAACCTATAGGGTACTTCCCGTAGATCTACAATAATGAAATTTGGCACAAAGAAGGTCTAATAGCACAAGTAAAGGAAAACATCTGAAAACTGCAAAAATCTGCCTTTGTACAAAATATTCAATTTGGATTACCTACATGGATGACATCATACTTTAGTTTTTTTTTAATGTGGAAACCTAATTACATGTGTAACGCTCTCCAAGTGTGATCGGAACCCTTGGTGGGCGAGTCCTACTCGCACTTGACCGTTTATCTTATCCTTAAATTGATAAAAATAGCTCAAAATATTAGTTCTGTGGATTACTTTACGATGGCACTTGGCACATGCTGTTACTTAAAAAAAAAAAACATATTTTATTTGTAACACCACATGTTGCTAACGACTTTTTTTGCTAATTATTATGCAAGTTCAACACACTTGTTATTTTCTCAAAATTGACAAGGAATCTTCAGAAATCGTACACGATAGCTACGACATTTCTGCATATTGCCAAACACAATCTACATTATTTCAACTGACGCGTTTGTCTCTACATTTTGCTTTGAACTCTGATTTGTGATGTAGTGATAATGATAATCAACATTATTTTAATCAAGATTACATTTGTCTCCTGACTATAACAAACGCAAGAAACACTTATATCTGTTTCTTCTCGTACAATGCGCGTTATTAAGGGACAGCTGATAGGGTCAACAAAAAAAACAGAACATTTAAAAAAAATAACTGACGTTTCATCTAAATATCGATAGAAAAATGACGATACAACACACTTCAAGTAAGTACTTTTAACAAAATGTATAACGAGAATTCGAGTGCGTCAAGCGAATGAGCTGCAGCGTGAGAGCAAGTCCAGACTGATTATTTGTTTTGCAACCATTACGGCCGTGTGTGAGTTAAGACAGCGATAATGTGCAAGTGCGAGAGCATGATGATTTGATGTGATCGACGCCATCTAAGATTTTTTATCTTCAATGACGCGCATTATACCAGCAAAACGACCGCAGCAGGACTGTGTATCGAGACATCGATGTACATCGATTCGAGTGACAGGTCATCGATCACGATGTTATCGAGAGATCGCGCTGACAACTTGACTGCGCAAGGGCGTTGTTGTTCTATGCCACGTTTTTTGAACTGAGAATGTTTGTTCAGTTAAGTTACCTTTACCAGATTAATTGGAATTTAGGAATTTTACGTTAAGATCGCCAAGTTCTTTGTCATTCTTGGGAAACTCTTGGAAATAAAAAGGAGCCCCCACAGATTTAATTCTTCAGAATGGAAACAAAAATGGCTGCCGCAAAACCTAATTTATTCATTAGTTTATTAACCTGCGCAGTACCGTTAAAAACAAATGCATCCGATTAATCATTAATCATGCCGCTAAAGACACCATTAATGACAGAAACAAAATCCTCGTAGCAATTGCTACCAAAATAACAATCAATCTTCCTAATCACCTAACATTTGTTAGCCGACTAGCTAGCAGAGACGTTAGGAAAAGACATAGAAATCCTTTCTTCAAAATCATCTCAAATGTATTTTTCGAATTTCGAATCGATACCAGCGCCATCTGTGCGCGCGACAAAGAAAGCGCCAATGACCCCATCAATCCAAATTACTCCTCACTGCTATAGGAATACAGTTACAAATTACACGGACAGCGCAATGCACTTCGGCCGTTGTTTGACGTAACAAGGGAACAATAGCCGATTCGCTCTAACTAGGGTGATTTACGCGCGGCTGTCCCGCTCTTGTTTTAACGCGTCAGCAACATTGCCTGTTTCCATTACACACTATATCAATTACCGGGCCCTTGCTCGTTTTCGGTCACCTTCGAACACGGACATCTACATCTACATACCTAATAACTCCGACGAGACGCTACATAGTTATCTATAAGTTTCTGATCTCTATCTATCTAATGGATTTCTTGCAAAATTATACGATAGCAACATTGTAAGTGGAGATATGAAGAACCTGTCAATAAAAGAAAAAATGACAAAAATAAAGGGTATAAAGAAGTTGGAGGCAAAATCGCAAATGGAATCGGAAGCAGAGTCAATTTATTCGAAGGGGCTTCGTTACAATTCCGATTTTTATCTACCGTCCCGAATGAATGCTGCGGAAGACGGATAACCATGGAGCGGCAAAAACCGCGACAGACAGAGATGACTATAGAAATCAATTCCGCCTCCAATGGGAAAGGACTCGGCCGCTGCGAAGGAGCGCGACACATAACTTCTTTACGAGGCGCGAAAGAGATAAAACAATTCCTTATGTTGCTATTCTTAAGCAATTCCCGCGTTGCGAATGGCACTTTACTCGCAGACATTAAGGTCGCAGTTTCATTGCTTATCGACGATTCGGAGGTATCGTTACGGAATGTTATAACTTCATTAGCTGGCGGTCGTAATTAGCTCTTTGAGTGGGAAAAAATAAGGTCGTATTTCGTGTGGGGCGTGCGGGGTGAATGGCGGCAAGCGGTCGGTTGTCATGGCAACGGTGTCGGCCGACGGCTAAGTCGGGGTTGCCGACGGAAGAATCAGAGTTTTCCCTAAATTACTCATTTAACGTTCATTTATTACTTTTGAGTTTTATAGTATTAATCACTTGCTACATTTGTTTAATAGTTATGTATCTTGTATAATTGGGTGATGAAAACTCTTTTGCAAATAAAATTGTGTGGACGGACGTTACGTTACGGGTGACTCAACCTGCCTTGTCTTGTAGTGACGCCTGCGGGTCCCTGAACTCATTTATCAACTCGGATCCCTCAACATAATGACGTGGCTTACTCCTAAACATGAAAAACCGCCTAATTTTTAATATTCTAATTTCGAAGGTGGAATGCGAATTCGAAATTAGAATCCGAGTGAGATGACAGGCAGCCGATATGGCGCGAAAGAACGGGCGAGCAGTAAATTGCTCAATTAGTGCCGCGGCCCATAAGGTGCTTTCGGGGTCCTTTTTCAAAAATCCAATGAGATCGATCGCTCGCCATGTCCGCAAATTAGAGCGGGAATCGGTGTTCGTTAGCACTGGGTGCGGTCCGGAACGTCCTAACCACCCCGCGACTAACACACGACTGTAGATGCTACCACCAACTCATTGTTCTCACAATACTCTGCGTGTTTTAATCTTAATCTCATTTCGTGAGGCACAAAGCTCACCGCCAAGCTGAAATGCATTTCAGTAACATTACTAGTGGTCTCAAAGTGCTCATTTCGCTTGCTTTTAAAGGAAGGTTCTTACCGCCTCGCATTGTCGATTTAGCACTCCCAGGGTCAGGCTCGCCTCGAAAATTGCATTCGTGGCTTCATTACATCGCACAATGACCGGGCGCTTATATCATGCGCATATTTACTTTATAGCATTCTCAGATTGTACTATGAAGGACCAGATGCACAATCGAGAACTCAACGTTTGACGGCCACTCAATGGACCTGCGGGACCTGAAAGCACCAGACATTTAAGCAGTACTTATCGGAGCTGCTCTCTGTGCATTTGGTCGTAAGCCAGTCTTGTCTATTCGGTAACCGAGAGATGGCTGATGAGATTGCACGCAAATTCTAACAAACTGGTTTCTCTCGTGGTAAAATTACTTGTGCAATTTAAATAACAGCCTGTGATTCGTTATGGCGTCTAAATGAGCGTTAAAACGTTACTTTGTACCAGGAGTATCGATTGCGGGTCTCGAGAAGTCGAGACGCTCGAGTAATCGAGTCGTAGGACTGCCGTAGACACAGATCCGTATCTGATCGCAATGGGCTATTCTACTACTTTGTCGTTTATTTTGGATTTTTTAATGGAATTCTCTTGGTTTATGTTGCTTTTGAAGTATATTTGCCAAGTTGCTTTATTTGTTTATACCTACCTGCTAACATTTTGTATGATATTATTATATTAGCCATGTTTTACGAAGAACCTCACTCGATTAAAACTGACTAGACGTGGAAGCACCAGGACCTGTGCCACTGCCACCCGTTTGGGAAATCCTATATTCTGAATCTATTTCAGCTGTTTTGTATAGTAAACAAACACGCTAAAACAGCTGGCGCCATAATAGTACCACTAAGGATCCACCGTGCCGCCATTGACAACCCACCGAGCCGTTTAGCCGGAGTTTATTTCAACTATTCCCGTTTCCCGCTCGTAAACATAAAACTGACGGAGTCACACTTCGCTAACAGAATCAGCGGATCCCTTACGGCCCTTTTACGGAAGTGAGCGAACGTCTGACGCTCATAAAAACGCTGTAAAAGACGCTATTCAATAATCGAATGCCGAATAAACGAAACGGTGCGAATTATTGCTGTTAAACACACGAGCGACGCGGGAAAGTGAAATATTGAATCTAAATTCTGACGTTTATTCGAATTAGAATTTTATTTCAATAAAAGTCATTAATTGGTGTCGATAGTACATTTGTCAACGTCCGAATGTTCGTGCGGTTCTCTTATTTGTCGCTAAGGCCGCGTCCATACTGGGTGGCTCGCGCGTGAGACCACAATTTGTCCCTGACAGTGGATACGCCGCTGCCGTGACCTCCGACCCGCGGAGCCTCGCAACCTTCGATTATATGCTAATCCCGCCATATTGTTTTATTTATTGTGATGTTACTGTCATCCAGACACGCATTATCGGCATTTTACGACGGCAATTACACGATGACGGCAATTTCTACATTACCCGCGACAAAAACAGCCGTAAACTTATGCCTTTAAACGGTACGGGAAGTGACAGTCACTTGATTGCGAATACTGCTAGGTAGGTCTGTAGTGCCGGCTAGGCAGTGGGCAGCGCAAAAAGCTCAAGTCACTATTGCGGCACTAAAATGGGCACACCCACGTCTTCATTAAAACCGACGCTTATCGTTAAAATCGATCTCGTTACGAACAATAAAACGCGTCGAAACAAAAACCGGCCGAGCGGTAAACGAATACGAGAAACGTAATCGGGGCGAACGTCGCCGCAAATAAAATAAAACCTCAATCAAAAATCCAAAGGCATTCGGTATCATAACCGGAGCGGTGCGTCGACCCGCGCCGCCGTATGAAAACACGACCGTATGGGTTACACGGCCGAGACGGAAAAAAAAACAAAAGTATAATAATGTAACGCACTAAGTATCCGTCTTAAAAATACGCCTCGATCTCTGTTGCGCGCGTCGCAGCATTAACGCTCAGCAGAGTCTCGACATCCTTACGGGAATGTCATCCCTCTGAAACGGCGGAGAGAGGTTATAATCCCCGGTCAGCGCGAGAGGAGTACTCCGCGGAGGGCCGGAGGTCGCGGGGCGCGCGCGGGGGGGCACCGGTGATGGATGGCCCAATCAGGCGGCGCGGCGGCGAGCGCGGGCTAATCGAGCGCCGAGCCGAGCCGAGCACGCACACACGCGCAGCCGGCCCGCGGCCGCGATGAGGCCCCACCGATACCCCGACCCCGATTACACGTAAAAGCGCATCGAGAGCCTTTTCGGAGATAATACATAATACCGCGCTCCGAGCGGCGTATACCGATATAGCTTTAACCGCCATAGAATTGGGTCCAGCGAAAAATCGATGAAAAACAGCCGAGACAACAAAACCCGGGGCGGCGGGCAAGCGGAGGCCGATGAATAACGTCGTATTTACGTCTATATCCGGGAGGTCGGATCGATAGCCGCCAACTGTTGTAAACAACAACCGTAGGAAAAGCGCGTGGGGCGAAAAAAAGGTAAAGCCACCCTCACACAGGGCTATTAGCGGCCACGTGACTAATTTTGGTAGCTGTCATGCGCAGGGCTGGTGTGCACGTGGACTGGGGCTGTTGGTTCGCCCCCGGTGTGTACCCGGCCTTACCAAACAATGCGCTCATGTCACTGAAACGCAGCTTTGAGGACCAACAATTGACTGATTGGGAGCGCTCGTGCTTACCAATTTACTTCCATTAACAGCTATGAGACGAAAACATACAACTGCAAGTATCGGTATCGACACCTGTTTTTTCGTCGAGACGTAAGATTGTCGTGCTCGATACGGCAGGCGATTAATTACGTCTAATCGTCCCTTAAAATTAGGTGTCCCGAATAAATCACCGAATGCATTTATCCGTCGGACTTAGGTTAGGAGACCTTTCTAATCCCGGCAAGAATTGAAACGAATCTAACGAAACGAGGATATGAAAAAAAACCGAGATGCCCCACAACAGTCATTTTAACTTTTTTTCGTCGCTCTCGAGGCCTTTTTTGTTATTTTTAATTCTGTCTCTAGACTTGTTTTTTTATATTTTTCTGCCTTTTCATAAATATTTTAAAATCGGATTCATTCGGGGACAGGCGCGGCGAATGGATTAGGATTTAGATATTTTCGGGGCGAGTAATTTATATCCCTCTTTGTTAGGTTATGAATAATGAGACCCTTGTATAAATCTTCCCTCCTACGGTATCTTTGCGAAGGCATTTTAGGTGTGTCGACTCACACTGAATCTACCATTCATAGTTTTATATCACTGATGAGTTATTTTCTTTATTTTAGGATTTCCCACTACCATTTACATACCATTCGGTAATGTGTTATTCGGTCAAGTAGAATTGAAAATTACTAGGAAGGCTAAGTATAGGTAAATACATTTTTAATATTGTTGTCAATAAGCAGGTACCAAAACTTAACGTGATCCAGATGTAACTTTGGAATACACACGTGAGCTTTCCCAATTTAATTCTACTTAATCTAATTTTAAAACATCCCTATTTAAATTCCGATACAAACGATCACAACCATAAAGTACCAGCAGCTATGTTAAATATGCAGCCCGTTTAAAAAGGCCTTAACGAAACTATTAAATCCACAAAAAAAGGCCAAGCAGATGATTTAGAGACCTCAATTTTGACAGGTCGTAGTTTTGTTTGACCAAAATTATAGTAATTTGACAAAATACCATCTTTAAAAGTTTAGTAACAAAAAATATGATGGAAAAGACGTATTTTTATAAGACGATGAGTATGCCAGGAATGTAGTAGTTAATCTATGAACGAGAGGATGATTGAACGTCGAAGAATTTTATAATCTGCAGTAGCGATCTTTATGTCTGGTGAACTCAAATAAAAGTCGCCCGGGGAATTCCATAAATGCGATACTTTCAATCAGCCTTTGAAACCAAAGTTATTTCGATCACAGGCATTTTTGAAAAGTATTTGTGTGAATGCTCAAGTCTTACGGTGGTGGGAGTTTTCACATGATTTTACAACAACGATAAAAATATCTCCTACCAATAAGGCTCTCTTGATTTGAGTCACCCGGCTGCCAATAATTTTACATCAAAATAAGATGACTTTTTATTCATAAGAGGCCCATTTCAAGCGTTTCAAAATAATAATGAGTTGGATATAAAAATCGCAAATTTATATCAGGCCTCAACCCTGGCCCGGAGTCTTGGTGACTTTAATATGATTTCTTACATCGAAAGTCTTATTAAAAGAACTTCGAAAATGAAAATTATGTCCTCCGTGCCAGGACCTCCGGATACCAATAAAAAGGGGGATTTGCCAAGATTAAAATTGTATCTCGAGTTATTTTTGACAAGCATCTTATTGCTCGTTTGATACGGTATCATTTTCGTATTTAGCAAAGTTAACTTCGTGAGGTTTTATCAGAACTGTCTGCGTAATCCACTCGCTGCCGTGTCATAAAAATATTCAACTCAAATTGCAATCAACAATGGTTCAATTACTTGATGGATAACGAAAAAAATCGTAACGTTCCACTGGGCATCGCTTGCATGAGAGAATTCAAGTGCGAATATTAAAAATCGATGCAGGCATAAATCGCGCTTTACCGTCCGCTGTGACACTGCGGATAAAAAACAAAAAAGTGTCATGGCCGCCTTCACTTTCCCGCCTCGCTGTCAATACCCATCCCGGTCCCGCTGACGATGACGTGACCGTAACTCCTTTGATGATAAAAAGGCGAGAGATCGTGTAAATAATTGCATAATGTTGTGAACGCGAGGAATCTTCGCACGGATTCCATTGATATTCTTTTATGTTTGACTCTTTTTGTTTGATGCTGACAGTTTTATTTGATGTCGTGTTTCGTTGGTATCAAATGTGTGACTAGTATATTATACACATTTGACGCACTAGTACAAAACTTTTTTCTCTATTTTCGGCATATTTCGTGCGCATGGCAACACATTTCTAGCACCGAGCGTGCATAGATTGCATAGTAGGTAGACATGACGTGTTGTCTGCTGCAGCTATTATTGAAGATTACCTCGAGTGTAATGGCTTGGTGATTTGAAATAATCACACAGAGATTATGCTTCGGGTTAGTTGTGGTCATTAAATCAATAGTTTCCTAGGTATAGTAACTTCATGAATAGAGGCCTGTAGTTTTCCGGGACAACGCCAATTTGAGCTAAGTAGTAGTACTGGTTGGAAAAGCCGCAAAACCTCAAAAATAGGCGTAAAACATGACAATAACAAGGTAACAAACAAAGCCTAACAAGTGCTAGTAGAAATATCACCTTTTTAAACGAGCTAGTTGCGTTGACCGCAAAGTATACCTACCTACATAGGTATAGGTGGGTAGTTATTACAACTATGTGAGACCGCAAGACGTTTTGTACAAAGTAAAAAGACAACTAGAAATGCTCATTCATTTAATGACCCGACGTTCTTTATTCAAATTACATCGCCTGAGGTATTTGCGGCGGTTAAAATCCGAATAGTTCGGTCGGCGGCGGCGGCGGCGGTCGGGCGAAATTGATTGTTTCGGTGCAGTCCCGCTATTCATCGACAGATGGCGTTGGTAGACTAAAGATATTTTCGCATACAAAAAATAATCGTTAAAGAAAGCATCATGTAAATGTCACCGTAAAATTGTGAAAACTGCTAGATTACAATCTAACGGATTTAAATTCGTTATATTGTAATCTGTCGATAAATTGTAAACTGTACCGTCCTTCATACAATAAGTATATCGCGTTAGTATTGATACTTGATAACAGGGAGCAGTGGAGAGCGCATAGATACATTTTCCTTTGAAACACAACTCACCAATTTACGGGCGGCGGGGGACGAGGTAAGAGAGCTGTGATTGGTCAGCCGCTGCGAAACTGTCTGGCGGCTCGTCATCGTACATAGGTTGCGTATGCGAACGTTTGTTGAATAAAGTTTGGCGAGCCGCATTCCCCCGCAGGCGCAGTCAATTGGATATACAGGAAGTAACAGAAAGGGGTGTACAAGCCGAAAGTGGGTTGTTAAGGACATCATTCTGAACAACTTTCACTATGGGACCGACTTGATCAGAGCAACTTCACTATTTTTCACTTCACCATACAGATCAGCTGAGCGCTAGGCCCGAAATGTACTGGGTTAATAAAAATAAAGTTGCTCTGATCAAGTCGGTCCCATAGTAAAAGTTGTTCAGAATTATGTCCCTAACAACTCTCTTTCGGCTTGTACACCACTTTCTGTTACACCCTGTATAGCCCCTGGTTGATAAATTGAAATGATGAATGTCTGGGCAAAGTGGTGGGTCAGGGTAGGTGAATGATAAAGGGGGTGAGCGAAGCGAATCCCCGTTTATCCTTCGTGTTTGGTTGACTTGTAAGTACCAAAAAAGCATAAATGCTAAAACACTATCGATCTTGTTTACAATTTTACGACATATTTATTTATTTATTTATAACAAGGCACATCAACAATGCAAACACTTACATTAAAATAAACAATATTCACAGAGTTCATGTGTTTGCATCAATAAACATATTAATCTACATATACCGTGGCCGCTGAGAGAATACGATCCTGACATTGTATAAGTCCCTGTCTGTCCCGTGCTACTTTTCACTCTAACTCACTTGTCTTCTCTCAGCGGCCACGGTATAACTGTTATTTTTTTGTTAGATTGTAATCTCGCGGTTTTCACAATTTTACGGTGACATTAAAAAGCGATACCAGGAAAGCGTAACAGTACAGAATATGCGAGTAATACATTCCATATTCAGTATTCGTAATTGAACATCGTATGCAATAGCGCACGCTCGCGACCTCTTTAATATTTATCATATCCTAGTATTTTCATAAGGAGCAGGTGGTGCTGGTTATCACGATATTACGTTTTTGTCGCTAATAAAAAAATATATATAATGGTGGCACAGGAACTGATAAACAAATAATCCAGAGATAAAACAATCCTCTTTGTTGAATTAGAATGTTTTAAGATCTTTGTACTAACTTGAAAAGGGTTTGGGTAACCTACTATGGACCATTGGCGTCATTTTTAGGGTTCCGTACCCGAAGGGTGCCAAACGGGACCCTATTACTGAGACTTCGCTGTCCGTCTGTCCGTCCGTCCGTCCTGTCTGTCACCAGGCTGTAACTCATGAACCGTGGTAGCTAGACAGGTGAAATTTTCACAGATGATGTATTTCTGTTGCCGCTATGACAACAAATACTAAAAATCAAAAGAAATTTAATATTAAGGGGGGCTCCCATACAACAAACGTGATTTTTTTTGCTCATTTTTGCTCGATATTGATAATGGTAGCAGGTAGACGCTTAAAATGTTCACAATATATTGAGTATGTTATTTACTTAAAAAAATAAATAATTAAATTAAAATAAAATTAATATTTAGGGGGGGCTCCCATACTTTTTTTTTTTTTGCGGTTTTTTATAGATAATGGTACGGAACCCTTCGTGCGCGAGTCCGACTCGCACTTGGCCGGTTTTATTTTTATTCGCGGCCACCGATATCTTTGTCATTATTTGGTACCAGTATCATAATGTATTATATTTAAAGAGGAAGCATTGCTGTAAACCATTTCGAAGCTGAGATAATAGAGCTTCAAGTAACAATTTAGGTACTGAAAAACCTTTAAAGTCAGATCTCATCATCATAGATCTCAGCCCCTAAATGATTTAGTTTTATGTACTCCATAGTAAAATAGGCTTATTTTTAATTGCTCTTTCAAAATTTATAAGTTTCATGAGAGGACGCCTCAAATCGACCAAACTCTATGGAAACGTCAAAACGACGCCAACATTACTCAATGCCATTTGGATTGGATAAGTACTAGTGGCGCTATTAGTGGCCAGAATATAGTACCTATGACATGATCGAGTTCAATGAACTAAATTGTCTCCAAGAAAGACATCCGCCTCGTCATTCAAATCTGAATGATTTGACTTAAAATCGCCGTAAAGCTTAATCTAGTCATCTAATTATCTCGTCATTGAGAAACTATTCGGAAAGTTCTACCGAAGTGTTTGACTCTAGTGTTTGACTCTAGCTACCCTGAAAATTTCAGCCTTCGGCTTTAGCCCAGTTTTGTCCGCTTGTGCCCTGCCTTGATGAGTCAGTCAGTCAATCAGGACTTATTAATATTCATGTTTATATAATCTGTTAGTACGACGACAGAATCACCAGTGATGACCAAGCCAACTACGAGTACCTTAGTCGCTTAGACCATGGAACCAAATGGACGAGTCAAGTTACGTCACGCCTTTTCCCATACGGTAGTAGAGGCACAAGTTCAAGTTCTTTTTTTTTATTGACCATAAAATCATACAGATTACTTAGTCAACGTCAATATAATATTAATATTTCTGTATACTACCGCCCCCGTTCGGAAGTTGTGGGCTTAGGGACGGAGCAAAGACACAACTTGTAGCCCCACTTCTGGCCAGTTCTTCAATACTCCATTTTGAGTGACAAGGGGCTAGCCCGTCGCTGCAGCTATGAAGTAATGAAGGTTCCCCACGATGTTTTCCATCACCGTTAGAACGATGGATGAATCATGCATACTATCTATGCAAAAAATTCTGTCATTATCGGCGGGGGGTTCCGTAATGTCCTAAAACCAGTTACTTGTATACTGCTGTTTTCTGGCGTGTATAGTGTCAGAAGCATCACATACGATCAGGGAGCACTTATCCAGTGGAGAGCGCATTGATACATTTTCAACCGACTTCAAAAAAAGGAGGAGGTTCTCAATTCGACCCGTATGTTGTTTTTTTTTCTATGTTTGTTACGCAATAACTCCGTCACTTATGAACCGATTTGAACAAATCTTTTTTCGGCGTATAGGTAATACCTCAAGGGTGGTCCCATTGACACCAGGTCAGGATCTGATGATGGGATCCTGGAGAAATCGAGATAACTCTTCAAATACTATAGGCAGACCTATAGTGATTTTTGTGTTTTTCATAATAACTCGTGCAAATGCACATAGCATAATATTGTGATGCGGAACTGCTGATGAAGACCACATATGGCCACCAGATCTGCTCAATACTAGGTACAAATACAATGCGTGGCTGACGGGCAGGCAACGCATAGCTTAAACCGGTGAACCTAGAGCCATGAAACTTTGTACAGGGGTTCCTTAGTCGCGTGGGGTAGCACTGATATAGGATTTGACAAAATTAATTCCCCAAGGGGGGGGGGGGATAAGGGGTTACAGTTAGTATTAAACTCAATCTAATCAAATAGGGTTTGTGGAAGTCGGTTTTTTCTAAAGTTTACTTTTTGTTTCAATTATTGGCAGAAGGTTTGACTGCTCGTGATTATTCCGATTGGTTCAATGCTCTATGCCACATAGCGTGGCATGTTCAAAACGCTATCTGTTACCACCCACGGTAGCGTAAGGACAAAAGAGTCCTTGGAACAATATTGACATTAAAATTATAAAAAAAATGACATTAAAATTATTTTGACAGTGGGTACCAAGACGACAATGGGGCCAATTCTCTAGGGCACACGCACTAAAATTACTTGACAATATTAGCTTCGACGCTCTTACGCGGTTGCCATAGATTTCATTTTCGAACTCACTTTTGAATTAGTTCATCAGTACATTAAAATAATTCAAAAGTAAGTTTGAAAATGGAATCTATGGCGACCGCATAAGAGCTGTCGGATTTAATATTGTCAACTAATTTTAGTGAGTGTAACCTAGAGAATCGGCCACAATGAATGTCTAATTTTTGACGTTGGTACCCACTGTCAAACTAATTTTAATGTTTTTTTTTAATATAATTTTGGAGAATGAAAATGGCTCGAGCCTGCGTGTTACAGTAATTAACCCGGCGTGCTTAAGGTAAAAATTTGTAACATGGAGCATAAGGTGGGTGTGACAGACCCATTTGAAAAATTAGACATTTTTACGGTTTTATATTGAATTTGATTTCTTTTCTTAAATTAATGTCATTAAATAATAGATAGAAATATGAAACAGAGAATTAAATTCGAAACATACATATAAAAATATATTTATTAAAGAAATTATGAAAATTAACATTTTGAACTTAAGCATAGTAAGGAACTTAGAATTTTCTTTTATATAAAAAAAAAAAAACAAAACGTAAAGCTTTTTCTTCTAGCCAAGTAAATTATAAAACAAATGAGATATATTTCTTTACTAAATAACTAATCAGACTTCACTTAATCATCTTGAGATCGAGTGCAATTTTCACACGTGATCACACGTTAGACCTTTCTGGTACCTTCAACCACTTTGTCCCATTCTTCCCTGTCAAATATCTTCTGTTACCTTCATCCTCACTTTCTTCCGGCCTAGCAGACTCTTCTTCTCCCTGATCTTGATTGTTTATCTCTTGTTCCGAATCACTTTCACTGCTTCTTTGGCTAACATTGTCGATTTCGATCTCACTACCGGAATCATCACAAGACTCATCACTAGCTTCGTCTAAAAGACTTAATAATCTTCTTTGGTTTTCTTCGTAAGACATACTAATTATTTAGCCTGCAAAGACAAAAAAAATCTAAAATAAAGTAAAGAAAAAAGAAAAAGTGTTTGCAAAAATTTGTGACACAGAGCGTAAGGTGGGTGAAACTCACCCAACCACAACTTTGACACCATCCAAACGCTTCGCCGGTTGGCGGTCGACTGCGTCGTGACACTGGACGCTTACCTACCTCCCCCCGCGCAGCTACTCAGACGCACGACTCATTGTGACGTATATGTCACAAAATATCGAGCAATTTATTAGGGTCTGGGTGTATTATACCCAACCTTACGCTCGCCGGGTTAAAAACACACCGCCGAAGCTTCGCTCTGTTTACATTCCCGGCTGACTTGATACACTCCACTTTTTTTCAAAGGATTAATTACTCTTGAAGTTTTGATAAACGCATTCCGAAGTATATCCAGTTTCAGAACGGTATCATCGGGTTTGGGGATTAAAAATGTCATCTGCTTTTCGCACCGTTTCATTTATTAATGTTTTGATACTGCTATCACGACGACGACGCTGTGACATCATCGAAACTTTTTTTTAAGGGTGCTACCGCGTGAATTTCCCATACAAACGTAATACAAAAATTATTTGAATTTGAGAACTAGTTCAAAGCATTCAGACTGTTAATCGGATTTATACACTGTTTACGCAGGTTCCTGTTCTGTATACCAGGGTTCCTCTTCAACCAATTTAAAAATATTTTCAAGCAATTTGAATCAGAACCTTGGTATACGACCAGGAACCTGCGTAGACAGTGTATAAATCCGATTAACAGTCTAAATGCTTTGAACTAGTTCTCAAATTCAAATCATTTTTGTAATTACGTTTGTATGGGAAACTCACGCGGTCGCAGCCCCCTTAAATAACGAATTCGTGCCTTGTATCAATTTGTATTTAGAACGTTCCATCTACAATCTGTAGTCTATGTACCACTTGATTGCGGAGTCAATAACTGCATAGATTCCCGAGCGTCGTTCGAAAACTTAAATCATTGCGGTACACCTGTAAACGTCATACAATAACATAGCACCGTGTAGGTCTGTTACGAAGTCCAGTCTATATTTAAGCATCCTCTCGCCATACATTACGCTGGTAACAAGGTGGGTGGGTACACGGTTTGTTTTAGCCCCGGTTTTTTGTCATGCCACCGACCGCAAGTAGGTGGACATCCCCATTTGTAATATCTCCGATTACTGACGCCCACGGGGTCAGTTTGATATGGGAATCTTTTATATTTTGTTTCTATTTTTTATTTTATTTTATCAACAAAAAACCACAGCCATGCTAACATGTAATCTTAAAAAATAATCTTAAAATGAGGCCAATTAAGGATTTCATTGTGTAAACAACCTATGTAATCGAAAGGAGAAAAAGAAGGAAAAATAACCAAAAAAACAACATGCATGAGTGCCTTACTTATGTCAGGTGTGTCCCGTGTGTGTACTTGTAATTTGGTGTTGTATACTTGTAAATAAATAATTGAGAAAGTAAATTGTGTGCTTGCGTGTGTGCGTGGGGGAGGGGAGGAGGGGGGGGGATGTTTTGATAGGTACAGTCATAAATTGTAGGTTTATGGAGCTGAAACCAAAAACTAATATGCGACGCACTCAATGAGATACCTACTAGGAAATCAAGTGGCGTTATCGTTTGTGTGTGAGTTGGAGGATGGTGCAGATAAGTACGAAATACATGCAAATATTTTTAGATAGTTACCCAGAAGTGAGTCCAGTCAAGTTCGCGACGCATCAGCCGTGTGTTGGACAGAAACCATTTCGAGCAAGTTTTGACCCTTTGTTAACTTATAATGAATTAGATAATTTTATTTATTTACTTAATTACAGTTTCTATACATTTGAATTAAGATAATAATAATAAAATCAAAATATTAATATAAACAGAAAAACCAGATCACTGCCGCCGTCGCAAATAATAAATAGATATAAAATAACATAGGTATCTAAGTATATGAGGTAATTAACTACTCAAGTGTCCAACGACCACAAAAGACCCAGTTCTTTAGTTAAGTTTTTTTGTTTTACTCAGTAGTAAAACGGCGATGTCTATTCTATATCACCATTATTTTAGTAATCACCACCATATTCCCACATTTTAGTAATTTTATTTTTCATTATTTCTACCTTCTATTTTGTAATTGCACTATTTCGTAATTGGCATTTTATGTATTTAATATTGATTGTATTATTTATTTTCATAGGCTGTGAAATGGCAAATAAACAAATGAAATTAAAAAAAAAATTAAGTTAACGTAGTGGTATGGTTAGGTTTTGTACTTTACCGAAGAGTTTTATTTGGTATAGTAAGAAATCTGAATATTATCTACATACTTATGAGAAAATTCGTAAGTATAGGGAAAGGCGTGATGCTTATGTTATGTAAAGTTTTGATGTGTTTACTTTTATCTACGTTTAATCTTGCTGGTAGAAATCTCTCTTAAGAGATAAGCTCGCCTTTGCGTACTATATGTTATTTAAGTTTTAATATTAAGTTACTGTGCAATAAAGAATATGAATATGAATCTTTCGCCTAAACAAAATAAATCTAATTTTTTCTTGGCTCATCCCAGTGTAGCAGGAAAGTATTGTATAACGCCCAATGCACATCACACATGTCACAAAGTCACAATGCTAAGTATTTGGCCGGCGTCCCCGCTTATTACGCGGTAAATATATTCGCTTATTTATACGCGCAAGACAGTTGAGACGCACCGAAAACGCGTGACATCAATCCCGTGTTAATCCTCGGATTATTTGCGAAATGAGCAAAACTGCATTTAACGACGTCGCCTCGCCTGCAGCGCGTTATTTTGGTCGGGATAAATAGTCGCGAATACCTCGAACGTTTATGATGTCCTGGTCTGGTACTCCGTGACAGTAATATTTGTGTTGCACCTGATTTATCCCGCACCTAAGGTTAATGCGAGTCCTCTCTATCGTAAAGCGCGCATTTTATGCGCGTGCGCGTATAATGGCGCGCGAGAGGATGCGCTTGGGAGTGTGCGCGTTACGTCATCACGTCAAGGGATTCCGAATTGGAATCTAATAGGCGATGACAGATAGGCGCGCGGCCGGCTGCCAACGCGGACAGATAGTTCGCGCCAAAACGTGACATTATTTGCGGTGTTGCCAACTCTCAAAAATCTTGGCAGCCATCTTGGAATTTTTGGCGGTGCACTTGCCTATCTACGAGTACCTACCTCAGATAATCTTACAAAAGTATCACTCGGAGTCCATGGACATAATTCTCGAGTCAAGCCAAGCAATAATCTCTTCTCGAGAGTCATTTTATAGTTGAATTGATTAATGCTAACTTACTTTCCATCGTGTAGGCCTCAGGTACTCTACGTTTCCTGAACTTCTACAAGTTACTTAAATAAGGGTACAATTTTAAGAATGTGCGTAAAGTACCTTCACTGGCAACATTATTGCAAAATTACCTCAATCTCTAATCTCGTGACTATCAGTGGAAAATTAACTCTTTGTCATAAAGCGATGGGGTGTCACTTTATTTTATCTCAGTATTCCCGGCAACTAACTTCACTACCATGATCTCAGAAACACTGGCTTGGCACTTTGGCCAGTGCGACGGTTCCAACAGCGTTAACCCCTCAAATGCTCGCGTAAAATAATTTTTACTTTATTTTCGTGTCTGTATCACATTGGCGACCCACTGAGAGCGATTAAACCCCCCGCCGTCAGGCAATGCAATCGTCGCAGGTTTATTATACCCTGGTCTGACTCGGACTGGACTTATTGGAAGATTTCTGCCGCATTATTCTGATTGAGATTAGCCACGGAAATTGAGGAAAAAGGAAAAAATAATGTAATACGTCTTCAAACCTGTCTTAGACCATAATAAGATTGAAAATTTAATGAGAGTTCGATGACTTCTTAAATTTATTTGTGATCCTATTAATTAAATATGTCGTTAAACAGATATTTATTAAGACACACATACATGCATTACGTTAGAATGAATCGACTTCTTGCAACTAAGACTATGTTTGCTAACCTTGTTAAATCTAGAATTCTGAGGTTTCTAAAAACTACGTATATAGGATTTTTTCGCTAAAAAAAAGCAATCACGGCATCAAATTGCAAATTAAACGTAAAATTATGAACGCTACCATCAGTGGCGTCAATTTAACTTATAAACACGCGCCGCAGTTATTTGCATTTTAACGATGTTGTAAATCAGAATCGAATCGTGTCAAGACTCAGTCGTCGCGTCGCATTTGTCACAAACGTCATATGGCGACCCTTTTTAGTCAGTTTAACCCCAGTTTAAGGGCCCGGACTAAATTAGAAGCTATTTTTATTAACTTGCTCCTGCGTGATGGATTTGATTAGTTTTTTTTTGCATGTGTATGTTTTGCTTTTGGGAGGAATTATGTGTTTTTGTACTGCAACAACAAAGACAACTCCCATGAGAGCATTCTAAACGATCATATTATCTGCACTTTTTTTCTATCTATAAATACTTTAGTCTCTTTGCAGGCGCGACAAGACACGGAAGTCGATAGACGCGTCGAAAACGCCTGGAAGTGCTTTTGTTCTATGAAGGAGATCATGAAGGGACAACTTCCGTGCATGTGCATTCTCCCTATCCTTACCTACGGAGCCCAGACTTGGTCTTTGACTGACGCGCAAAGGTTCAGACTCAGGGTTTGTCAGAGAAGCGTGGAGCGCAGCATTCTCGGTGTCCGGCTTTTAGACCGCATCCGGAATTCCGACCTGCTCCTGGACAAAGATTATAGATGTAGCTCAGAAGGCTGCCCAATTAAAGTGGGACTGGCTGGGCCGGCCACGTTGCTCGAATGCTGCCAAATCGTTGGGCTAAGAGAACCACATACTTGCTCCCAGAAAATGCAAAGAGAATGGAAGTGGCCGACCCAGGATGAGATGGAGTGATGAGTTGGGTCTATAGGATAAAAGAGTGGAGGGAGACCGCTCAGGATCGAATAGAGTGGAATAGGTGGAGAGTGGCCTTTGCCCAGCAGTGGGACATTACAGGCTCGTAAAAATATATAAAAAATATAATAATTTACCTACCTATACCTAATTTTTTTCTAACATTTTCGAGTCGAGGCGACCTACTCGTATAATCCATAAACCTGATTTAACACCCACGTAGCGTAAGGACAAAAGAGTCCTTGGAACAATATTGACATTAAAATTATTAAAAAAAATGACATTAAAATTATTTTGACAGTGGGTACCAAGACGTCAATGAATGTCTAATTTTTGACGTTGGTACCCACTGTCAAACTAATTTTAATGTCAATATTTTTCCCTTTTCGGCCAGGAGAATGACAATGGCTCGACTTAGGGGGAATCAGCATGACATCTCCATAACTGACTGCATATCTGGCCACCAGTTAGACTAACTAAAACGATGCATGCATATTTTGCTCCCGTTATAAGCTAAAAACAGATTTAATAGACTCATTTTGTCTTGACACACGACGTCCTCATGCTCCGCCTGTTTTCTGACGCGTAAAAAACACGATAACTTTTGAAACATTTTCGCGGCGACAAAATTCCATCGCACGAGAAGATAAGCAATAATATACAGCTCCTATCCCGCTTTAATGAAAGCCCTTGGTGTCCGCACACAAAATTATGCCGTCTTAGCTAATGTATGCGATTTTTATCAGTCCCAGGCCAGTCCCACCCGCTGCCCGGCAACGAAGGGTTAAAAATATGCAAAAATCAGCAGCTAGGGTGAATATTAAGCAATGTAATTTTGTATAATATTCCACAATTAAAATTCAAATTGAAATCAATGCCCGAATGAATGACTGCAAAGAGGCTCCGAGGGTGCCAATGAGGTCTCGTTGGGATAAAAATCTGGTTAAGGTATGGTTTGTTACGAATGAAGTAAAACTTTTGGATATTTGTTTGTATCTTAGTGAAATTCCTATATAGTTTGATAAAAAGCTATTTCGTATCTAACTAACTACTCATAACTAACTATACCATAGACAGAAATATATCTATAGACAGCATCCTTGCCTTGACTAAACGACCTCAAAAATGTCACAAGTAATTTCCATAGTAGTACCAAACCGACGCGCTTCCCATACAAAATGTTCGCGTAGCGTCTTCGAGTACGGCCTCAGTTAATGGCCTATAAAGCCACCCCATAACTTCGCTATCAGCAGGATCATTCTGGGTGTTATTCGCTCTTAATTGCCATTTCCGAGCGGAATTGTCAATTTGAGATATTAAACTAATTTTCAATGCTCAGTAATCGCGCGACGTGAGCGCGCTACGGGTTAAGACGGCTGTTGACTCCCTGTTACTGTATGTCGCCCTGGTAATTTTTTGGGTGACTTCGTGTTTGATGACTCCTGGTGGTTTAACGACCCATTAAAAATATAAATACTCTATAGTTGGGACTATACGAACTGGCAAAACGTGGCATAGCAACTGTGTTGTATGGCACCACGTATGGGAAAAGGCGTGACGCGGTGTTAAATAATATAATTACTGTTTACTGTTTAGTCATAATTTTACGATGAAACTCCTTTAAATAGTCCTCTCTTAGCACAATTTAGCGTATAATGCGATTTATTTGTGTAAATGTTGCTTGCAGAATTTGGCTTAGGAGCGTTTCCCTTTTTTTGCCATTTTTATTCTTATTTTCTAATAATTTTAAATCATTTCCACTCAAAATTAGGAGCTCTTTTCACCCCAAAAGGAGAAAAAAGTGTCCCAAATTTTCCATACATTTTACAGACTTCCAAGTTGGAAGTTGTGGAAGTTCCAACTTTGATACCACTAGTATGGTGGATACAAATGATATGGAACTTGGTAACAAAATGGGAAAAAAAAGTTGGGACACATTTTTCTCCTATTAGGGTGAAAAGAGCTCGTGATTGTGGAAATTATTTAAAAATTTCAGAAAATAAGACACTTAAATAAATGACAAATAATAAAGACTCGCTCATTCATAACATAAATGATCATAGGCTTCTGGTTTTTGTTTTACCTGCCATTTAAGAAGACAAAGAACTGAGAAGGGGTGATGATTGGTCTGTGGTTTTAGAATGTTTCAACATGATTCGCTTCAATGGCCATCTATGAAAGTAACCAAATCTTATTCCTTTCCTCCCAAACAGTATACGAAATTCAAGCCAATATTCGCATAAACAACAATGAAAGTTATTTACATTCTTCACCATTGTAATCCGCGCACCGAAGCCCAATTTAATGCATTCTTTTCATCAAACTAATACCATTACATCACCCACCGCTCCCAACAATGGGCTTCTATGCAACTGACACCCAATCCCACAAAATTACCCCACAGAACTGCCGGGCGAATCCCACCTCTAAGAATCAAGTACTAGGATAGCATTGAGATGCAGGAGTAAGGTTTGTGCATACGTCGATAGGGCTACGGTTTTGGCGCCAATTTTAATTAGCCCCTTTGGGTGTCCCGCTCCCCCGCACGGCCCCTCTGTCGTCCAGATAAGGGCTGTTTGCAAATACAGGGGATTGCAAAGAAGCCAATCCATCAAACCGCTTAGCGCATTACGACACCACGCTTGCTTGTCGTGGACTAGTGATGCGACTGTGGGAAACTATCGACTTATCGATGTAACTTTTTATGAAATCCGTCAAATTAAGATTTATTAAATGAAGTAAATAAACCTAAGCAGTCGAAGTTGAACTTCGAGCAACTCTAACTAGCCTGTTGAATTATTTAAATTAAATAAAAAATATCTTTAAGGTCACCGCCGCCGTCGAGTGGCAGGGTGCCCAACATGCTGGCACCATTACCTCGCTGTATTGTTTTTAGTAGTAAGTTAATTGTATATACATATCAATAAATTATTTAAACAAATCGTGTAACATAATACTTTCGGTCGTCCTCTTACTTACTTACTTACTTTATACTTTATTGCACAGAAAACATAATACAGACAATTAAAGAGATCTCTTCCAGCAAACCTAGGATGGAGAGGATAATTTAATAAAAGGACATGGAAACTTTTTAAAATTAGGAGTTGTACCTATGCTTCCTAACTCTTTATTAATCTGTGCCTATGCTAACTAATTAATCACAGCTAACAAATTTCCAGGATTCCTTACAACAGTTTAACTTCATAAAATAAGTACGTCATGCCAGATTGAAAGAGAAAACCCAAAACTTACAGATCTATCGACAGTCCCAACAATCTAGCTTTCAGTTGATTGGCGTAACACGATACCCCCCGCCCCCCTCACTGCACTCATTTGCGCGCCCCTATTCCTAATGGCGGAAGGCGTTATAAATCTCATAGGAGACGCAGAGTACGGTGTCAATGACAGAGTTTGTGCTGCTGCAGCTCAAAATAGTTCTTGTGGCCTAATGATGCCCTGGTAGGTGGTGTCCGGTTTCGCGACATGAAGTGACTAATTATGACAACAATCTTTGCGTCAATTCTATTCATCTGTATATAAACTGAGAAGTGAGAAGAGTCAATTGCCATCTCTATTATGGTAGACTCTTATGATTCTTTAGGGTACCGTAATGAAGGTATGTCACAGTGATACCCTGAGTTGCACGAAACTATTTTGAGTTGTCATTTAACTAATTAGCCCTGAGTTGCACGAAACTATTTTGAAAGTTGTCACTCAACTAATTTATTGGCAAGAACCTCATAGGAAAGTCCTTTTATTTGTAATGCTTTTTAACCGACTTCCCAAAGGAGGAGGTTTACAATTCGTCCGGATGTTTTTTTTTCATGTTTTTTTATGTATATGCCCCGATAGCGCCTAGACGGATGGACCGATTTGGAAAAATATTTTTTTGTTTGAAAGGGTATACCTTCCCATTGGTCCCATTGACACCAGGTCAACTCAGGGTTGATCGCGAGAATCTCATAGGATTGTCATTTGTTTCTCACGGAACTTATATTGGGGATTGGGTAACTTACTATGTATAGTGGTCTGAGTGCATTCTAAATAATTGTTAGTAATAACTACGGCGCTCAGTCATGGTCTTTGACCGAACTTCAGAAGTCCAAACTCAAGGTTGCCAGCGAGCAATGGAGCGCGGCATCCTAAGTGTTCGTAGGACGGACCACATTAGGAACACCACACTGCGCTCCATAACTGGCATCGCTGATGTGGGTGCACAGACCGCTAAGCTGAAGTGGAACTGGGCCGGCCACGTAAGTCGCATGCACCCAGACAGATGGGCGAAAATCGCCACTGTCTGGGTGCCACAGGACGGATACCGGTGTAGGGGCAGGCCTAAGCGGAGATGGCGGGACGACCTCGATAAGTTTTTGCTGGGGTGGCCGGAGTTGGCACAGACCAGGGAAGTGTGGACGAAAGAGGGGGAGGCCTTTGCCCAGCAGTGGGACACTTTAATGGCTAAATAAAAAAAAAATACTACATGTTGTCAACTACATAACAAACTATTGAAACAAAAACTGCTTGTTCGTCCCACTTCTTTTCCATTGTAGATGTGATTTAGATACATAATTTTTGGTTAAGTTAATTATTCAAAAACACTCCGAGCTGCGACCTACCAGGCAAGCAGCGCACTTTACAGTGCTGTTCTTACGAGAACACGATAAACAAATTAGCGTGCACTGAGCCAAATCAAATATTCATCTGTACAGGAACAAATCGAATCAGCACCAGCAGGGTTCTACCTCCGTCTTATTTCTGCGATCCGTGTAGCTTTGAGCTGTAAATAATAAAGGCGGGACGGGAATTCGCGTGTTTTTTAACCCCTCCCCGAGAATTTATTGTTTTCAGGTAGATCTTTCATATTCTCAGGGTTAAAGAGTTGACTGCTTAATATCGGAATCATTTGCTTTTGCTACCCAGTCGAAGAGACTACTTGAAGTGAAAAATAGTGTTGCTTCGAAATAAATAAATTATATCCATATTTGTATCGATAAAAGTAAACTGGTCTACTACAGGAAGATGGAACTTATTTGTTGCCGTTGTAATTTTTAATGCATAAACCACCAGTATTTTAATTAAGGTCACGACAATTTGTTGACCATTTTACACTGTACCACGTGATCTAACGTGACGTCACAACAACGAGATGACGGAGTCGAATAAATGACATATAGTATTCGTATCGAGTGCCACCGGCCTAGGGTTGCCACATTGTAATGGTAATAGGGGCAAAGTAATAAAATTACTCTTACGCCATTACGTCGCACCCCTGACTGATGCAATGTAGCCCTTCTGTATACAGGGTGTGGGGACATTGAAGTCGGTAGAAGTTGAGTAAAACACCTAGTTTTATTATCTATGTAATTGTTTTATGCGCTTTGGCCAGATTTATGTTGTCGCTCTCTAAGCTGTGCATCCGGAATCAATGATAGACCTAACTAACTAACTAACTAACTAACGTTCTACATTCTGCAATGATAGACCTAACTAACTAACGTTCTACATTCTGCAATGACAGACCTAACTAACTAACGTTCTACATTCTGCAATGATAGACCTAACTAACTAACGTTCTACATTCTGCAATGACAGACCTAACTAACTAACGTTCTACATTCTGCAATGATAGACCTAACTAACTAACGTTCTACATTCTGCATTGACAGACCTAACTAACTAACGTTCTACATTCTGCAATGACAGACCTAACGAACTAACGTTCTACATTCTGCAATGATAGACCTAACTAACTAACGTTCTACATTCTGCAATGACAGACCTAACTAACTAACGTTCTACATTCTGCAATGATAGACCTAACTAACTAACGTTCTACATTCTGCAATGATAGACCTAACTAACGTTCTACATTCTGCAATGATAGACCTAACTGACTAACGTTCTACATTCTGCAATGATAGACCTAACTAACTAACGTTCTACATTCTGCAATGATAGACCTAACTAACTAACGTTCTACATTCTGCAATGATAGACCTAACTAACTAACGTTCTACATTCTGCAATGATAGACCTAACTAACTAAGTAACGTTCTACATTCTGCTTTTATTTTAAGATTTTTCCACTAATAAAATATAGTATTTTGTATATTTCTACGGATACCTAGAGATAATAGACACCTTTTGTTTTAAATGTATCCTTTTCATCACATCTATTCAAAAAGATCTACTTTAGTCCCGGCAAACAGGGACTAAAGTAGGTCATTTAGTCCCTAGGGACTAAAAGTAGCTTTTTAATTTTGTTGCCAGTACAAAGGAAAAATAATGCTGTCACTAATCAGTTTCACTACCACTCAGGCTGACAGACCCAATTAAAAGAGAGATCGATTCAAAACGCAGCCAATAAAAAAAAAGTTTGTACTAAAATGCGTACTCGACACAGATTAGATAATCCGATCGACCGAATCGATTGACACCGATTGGTGACAACAGAGAAACAACCTTACAGAATTGATATCGAAACACGGACTAAATAATTAAAAAGTTGTGGAAAATTTGTAAACAAAGCGCGCCAAATCTGAACGCTGGTAATTATTTTAATTTCGTATGCGGATATGAGTAAAGAATATGAGTGAAAGTGAGTGTCTAACTCCAGATGATAACAACAAACGCGAATGACAAGTACAAGATCTGTTACCAATAAAATCACGAGAAATATAGGTATGTAAAAACTGTAATCCTGTAGAAAAATTCAAGAGGAACAAAGTGTTTATCTGAAAATGCCTTTTGAACCAATTTTCAAGATTTAGCCAATACTAAACAAGCTTTAACTATGTGGAGGATATATTCGTAATTGGTAATTTCTTTATTGTACTAACACAAGAATGACATACAGAAAACTTATAATAGATAACAAGAGATTTCTTCCAACAAACCATTACACACAACATATCACGACAATTGTGTAAATAAATATAGGGTGTAACAGAAAGGGGTGTACAAGCCGAAAGAAGGTTGTTAGGGACATCATTTTGAACAACTTTCACTATGGGACCGACTTGATCAGAGCAACATTATTTTTCACTCCACCATACTGATCAACGCTAGGCCCGAAATATACTGAGTTAATAAAAATAAAGTTGCTCTGATCAAGTCGGTCCCATAGTGAAAGTTGTTTAGAATGTTGTCCCTCTTTCCGCTTGTACACCCCTTTCTGTTACACCCTGTACATGTATGTTATTTTATTGATTACTTACTACTTTTCTCATAGAGGGTGATGAAAAGTATAGTGTCCACCTCAAGAGTAAAAACTATTTTTGGCTCGAGTGATGTACTTTGAATCCCTCGCTCCCTCAGGATTCTACTTTTGAGTCCCTCGTTACACTCGGGACTCAACTCTAGAATCCCTCGGTCGCTCAGGATTCAAAAAACACTCTCGCCCTAAAAATAGTTCTTTACTCCCTTGGTAAACAATCTACTATTTTATCGTACATAATATACAAAATCAGACGTGCAGTGATCTAAAATAATCTCTCTCTGATCTGAAAATAAAATAAAATAAAATAAATAAATAAAACCCTAAATTTTTCAACTAGAACAACAGCTTAATAAAAACAACGCTTTTTATAAAAAAATACATTGTGTGACAACATTCCTCAAACGGAGTAGAAGATCGAGGCACACACTTTGATACCCAGAAAGAAAAAAACAAAAAGAAGTTACACATTCTCGGATCATCCTGTAGGCGACTATCGGCGTGCAAAATCAGAGTGCATTCGCATGATGCAGTGTCTGTAATCCCCTTATTCATCTCCCACGCACACATTCCCGGTCCCCTCTCACACTACAGTAGCACAGTGTCGCAACGCAACCGTCATGTTTGCATGCAAACAGTTGCGTTTGGAATGTCAGCAATAATTGTACGCTACTTACCAGAAGCGACGTGAACCCGAGATTTGTTTCTCTGAATTGATAATATTAATTGAAAACAAATACACCATGTCGCTAATGGGCCCGTTCCTTCAATGTGGTATCTGCCGTGGACTCATACAAGAAGTGTTATATTACGATTGCATCCGCTGCGGCAACAGACTGCACAGGCTGTGTGTATATGATTCCCTACAGATCCAGTCCACAGACGACCCGACCGACACGACGCTAACCTGTGTATGCACGGAGTGCAAAGTCAAACAGCCACGGGGAGACAACAGCAACACCCCCGTGCGTACAAATCCAAACTTGAATGTGACATATAGGAGAGACATAGCCTCTGAGCCTGTGGACACATCCATGGAGTACGGCACCGCTTTTGACCTCTCCATTATACTCTCAGAAATTCGTCAGCTTAAAGTGGCGGTTAGCGACTTAGCGCTCCAAAACAATGAAATCATTCTACTTAGAAGAGAAGTGGCAGAGCTTAAAAACCATATTTCGCTGCTATCAACATCCCAGCCTACCTCAGGAAATGAAAAATTCGTGGAGCAAAAAGACGCCGAAATTTCCGACCTCCGTACCACCGTAGCCGAACTGCAACAACAGGGTCTCAGAAACGAGCTGGAGATTGCTGGAATCCCTGAGATCCCAAATGAAAACATCTGCCAACTGATTCTCACAGCTGCCGCCAAGATAGGAGTCAAGCTTACCGAGTCAGACATTGACGGATTTCATCGAGCTGGTCCCCGGCGATCGCCCCTGACTCCATCTCCCTCCAACCCCAAGAACTTGCCCCGGCCTATCGCAGTCAAGCTTGTTCGCCGAGCCAAACGGGACGAGTTGGTAAAGGCTTCAAAAGGGAGGAAAAACGTCACCTCGCAAGACATAGTACCTGGGACGAACCTGGACGTCTACATAAACGAGCGTCTGACCAAAGCAAATAGGTTGTTATTTCGGAGCGCAAGGCAACGGTCATTGCAGCACAAGTTCCGGTTCACCTGGGTGCGTGATGGCAGCATATTCGTGCGCAAAGCCGAAAAAATGCCTGCAATCCTCATACGCAGCGAAGGAGACATCGACCAAAATATTGGTCCTTTCATCGACTCTCCAGCCAAAGACCCGAAAATCAACTAGTTCACTTAATTCTCTATACCTTTCACTGTGTTTGAAGAAACCTATATTAATTGTGCTTTGTTTTATAGATATATACATCTATGTTTCCCCCCTCTCAACCCTTCTCCCCCTACCCTACCCCAATCGATGAAAATAATCTCTCATATCCTCCCAAACACAATCCATTACAGCTCGCCCGCTATTCAAAAACGCCATAACCTCAAGCAACTGACATTCCACCTCGGCTTCCCAAAGAGTCCTCCCCCTTGACTTTTTGGATACTGTAAACCAAATAGACCACTCGTATACAATAGAATGTCAATTGCACGATACAATAGAGAAATGTACCGAGCCACTAACGGAAGAACTCAACTTCAAAATCCTAACTTATAATATTCGCAGTATTAATCACAACTTCGACCAATTTTTGGTAATTCTTAAACGATTTAATATAACCTTTGACGTCATCGTGCTCACAGAATGCTGGTTAGACTCTGGAGCAGATGTAGGAGAAATTCAAGGCTACAACTCCTACTTCACTAAACATAACCACAATAAAAGTGGTGGTGTGACGGCATACATTAAAGACTCTTGGAATGCAAGTGTTGAAGAGCCTAAAATAGCTGAAGCTGAATGTCTGTCTATAAAGCTCCCTAATTCCACAACCATCCTAGGCATTTACCGATCCCCATCATTTACAAACTGCGAAATATTCACTGCCTCTCTTAACGACCTCCTAACCGGCCTTAACAACGAGAAATCTGTGATTGTTGCTGGCGATATTAACATTAATATCCTTGACGAGCAAGATATGGTGAGCATAGAGTATCTTTGTGCAATGGCGGAACTGGGACTCATTCCTGCCATTACGAAGCCTACAAGACTAAATAATTGCCTTGACCACATCTTCATTCGAGCCAGCACCAAACAAGTCCTTGGCCTGGTAGCCATATCAGACGTGACCGACCATAATATAGCGATAATGGCGATGTCTCTATCCAAGAGCCGTCATAACAAACCAGAGAGAATATTTAAAAAAGTTGATTTCCCTGGAGTGGTTTCTGAACTAAAAAATGCAGACTGGGCTCCTGTAATGAATACTAGTGAAGTCGAAACGGCCGTCTCCGTGTTCAATCACGTATTGGGTTCCGCTGTAGACAAACACACATCCACAAAGCGTCTAAGTGGATCTAGCCTCATCCTGAAACCGTGGATTACTCCGGGCTTACTGAGATGTATCAAACACCGCGATAAACTCCATATTGAATCAAGGAAACATCCCAAAGACCCAGTTCGAAAGCTTATTCATAGCAGATACAGAAACTTTTGTGTAGATTTGCTGCGAAAACTCAAGCGTGAATACGAAAGTGCTGAAATAGAAAGTAAAAAGAAAGATCCAAAAAGACTCTGGAAAGTTATTAACAACATTAGTAACCGCAACAGAAAAACACCTTCAGCTACCGAGCTGACACAAATAAAGCCCGACCCTCAAGCATCGGTGAACCTCTGCAATGAATACTTTGCCAATGTGGGCGTGAATTTGGCAAATCAACTACTTGAAAAACACCAAAAAACTCACGAGGAACTCACTTCAGAGGTAACGCTTAGTGATCGTACTCCTGAATCCTTCTTCATGCTACCAACAGACATTCATGAAGTGCGGAGGATAATTCTGAATCTTAAGAACGAGAGCTCGCCTGGTCACGACGGCCTTACCCCAAGAGTAATTAAAGAGACATGCAGTGAGATAGTTACCCCCTTAACCCACATCTTCAACTTAAGCCTCTCAACAGGCATCTTCCCCCAAACGTGGAAGCTGGCAAGAGTCATTCCCATATATAAAAATGGATATAGAAAGTCCCCAGAAAACTACCGACCTATATCACTCCTTGCAATACTTTCAAAGATATTCGAGAAGATTGTAAATAGGCGACTGGTCTCCTATCTTGAGAAACACCGACTGATCTCAGATAAACAATTTGGCTTCAGGAGGGGACTATCTACTGAAGATGCCGTCCGGTCCTTAATTAACCAGGTTTCTGATCATCTTGACTCAGGGAAAAAGTGTATTGGAGTGTTTTTAGATTTGGCAAAAGCCTTCGACACCGTGTCCACATCCCTTCTGCTCAAAAAGATGGAAAACTATGGGTTCCGAGGACTATCCCTTGACTGGTTCGAAAGCTACCTCACTGACAGGAAACTCAGTATAAAAATCGACGAAAACATCAGCCGAGAACTCCCAATTGACTTCGGCGTACCCCAGGGAAGCGTGCTTGGACCCACCCTTTTTCTAATGTATATAAATGAAATACATATGGCTCCATCCCCTGATGTAAATATCATCTGTTACGCTGACGATACAGTTGCTGTCGTCAATGGTGATACTTGGGACGAGGTTCTGGAAAAAGGTGAACAGGAAATGACAAGAGTTGCTAAATGGTTGGATAACAATCTCCTCACATTAAATAGTAAAAAAACAAAATACATGTGCTTCCACAAAACTCGGGCCTCAGAACCCAGATCAAACACTCGTATGCGGATCCACTCCTTCTGTAACCAGAACCTATGCGACTGTGGGGAGATAGATCGTGTCGAAACAATCAAATACCTAGGTGTCACAATTGATCAGAACCTGTCCTTCAAGGCTCACATCGCCGATACAGCGTCAAGAGTGAGAAAACTAATATTTGTAATGCGCGCGCTGCGATTCTCGGCTTGCAAGCGCGTCCTTAGACTAGTCTACGTTGCCTTGTGCGACTCGGTGTTGAGCTACTGTGTCACAGTCTGGGGTGGATCTGGAGTAACACCTATGCTGAAGTTAGAGAGAGCTCAGCGCTCGGTTATCAAAGTAATGCTAAAAAAGCCATACAGATACCCGACTGTCGATCTATTTGCAGAAGCAGACCTGCTCAGCGTACGCCAAATATTCGTGTACAAAATTGCTACACGCATGCACCACAGCACAATTAACAGCAAAAACTACGAAGAACTGCTAAAGAAAAGGATTTTTCGTGTTCCGATAACTGCAGTCAAAACTGCATTTGCCCGCCGCTTTCCCAAGTTCACTTCACCACTAATATATAACAGGGTTCTACAGCACTGTGATATCAAATACAGTACAACAAGATCTTCTAAGGTCATTATTCTTAAATGGCTAAAAACCCTGACTTATCGAGAAACAGAGGATTTACTGAAAATTTTAGTATAACCCGGCCCCATCCCTCCATCCCATCCCGCATCCTCTCCTTCATCATTTGTATCCATCCACAATAATTAATTTTATACCCTACATTTTCATTATTTTAGTTAATTATGTTACAAGTATGCTTTAGTTTAGTTCATTATTTCTCCTTTTCCTAACAATATTTCATGCCTGACAGACTTTTTTAAATTATTTAAAAATCACCTCTTGCCTTACGCCAATCATACCTTGAAAACAATTGCGATAAAATGTCAAAGATCCAGGTCCTCACGATACAGGTCTGACCTAGTGTGAGGGCCGCTGGTAATATAATTGTGTAACACATGATTCATGATTAGTAAGTAGGTATCAAATTATTAATTATTTTAAGTGAATCTGTAACCTTTTTGATAAATAAATAAATAATAAATAAATAAACGCCATTTCCATATGGGATGGCAAAGGTGAAATTAATTTTAGCTAACAAGAATAACCCGTATTAGGTATGATGGCCCATACAAGAAACGTTGATCTGCTACTGGAATGATTTGGATGAAAATGTTAAAGCAAAGAAAGATTTTGACTTCGATATAGCTTCCGGTGATATTTCCCGTATACGTCAAAATCTTGATTCATTTGATATCCAATGGACAACATTTCAAAAAAACCGGCCAAGTGCGAGTCGGACTCGCGCACGAAGGGTTCCGTGCCATTATCTATAAAAAACCGCAAAAATAAATGTATGGGAGCCCCCCCTAAATATTAATTTAATTTTAATTTAATTATTTATTTTTTAAGTAAATAATATACTCAATATATTGTGAACATTTTAAGCGTCTACCTGCTACCATTATCAATACCGAGCAAAAATGAGCAAAAAAAATCACGTTTGTTGTATGGGAGCCCCCATAATATTAAATTTCTTTTGATTTTTAGTATTTGTTGTTATAGCGGCAACAGAAATACATCATCTGTGAAAATTTCAACTGTCTAGCTACCACGGTTCATGAGATACAGCCTGGTGACAGACGGACGGACGGACGGACGGACGGACGGACGGACGGACGGACGGACGGACAGACGGACAGCGAAGTCTCAGTAATAGGGTCCCGTTTGGCACCCTTCGGGTACGGAACCCTAAAAAAATAGCAGCTGGTTTTATTATCTCATACGAAAATAGATGGGAAACGATGGGACCCGTATTTTTATTTTAGTGTTTATTCTTATTTTTAAGTTATAATTCAAGATTTTTAGAGTTACTCATTCTAAAAGGGCGTAAGTACAATGTCAGGATTATAAAACGTTGAATCGTTCATTCGATGTAGGTCTGGAACATAATAGCCGGCGAATTGCAATGTGGGCACCATTATGCCTTTGTCACCTCGTATTGGAAAAGGCGTGACGCTATAATGGTTTTGTTGTACAGAGCTCAAGCCTACAATAATTGAAACAAAAAGTAAACTTTAGAAAAAACCGACTTCCACAAACCCTATTTGATAAGATTGAGTTTAATACAAACTGTAACCCCTTATCCCCCCCCCCCTCCCCTTGGGGACTTAATTTTGTCAAATCCCATATCAGTGCTACCCCACGCTACTAAGGAACCTCTGTACAAAGTTTCATGGCTCTAGGTGCACCGGTTTAGGCTATGCGTTGCCTGCCCGTCAGCCACGCATTGTATTTGTACCTAGTATTGAGCAGATCTGGTGGCCATATGTGGTCTTCATCAGCAGTTCCGCATCACAATATTATGCTTACCATGTGCATTTGCACGAGTTACTATGAAAAACACAAAAATCACTATAGCCTATAATATTTGAAGAGTTCCCTCGATTTCTCCAGGATCCCATCATCAGATCCTGACCTGGTGTAAATGGGACCAATGGGAACGTAAACCGTTTCAAACAAAGAAATAATTTTCCAAATCGGTCCATCCGTCTAGGCGCTATCGGGGCACATACATAAAAAAAAAACATCCGGACGAATTGTAAACCTCCTCCTTTGGGAAGTCGGTTAAAAAAAGACGCGTTTCCATACCTCTGCCGCGTCATCTGCAAAATAATAAAGAAAAAGTACCAGGAGCTCAAAGTCAACCCCTCTATCGCCGTTGTACCAGGACTGCATGGTCCTTATTAGCGTTTAATCCGTCACGTTTGTTTGTGCGCCCTGCCTACCCCCTAAGCGGCTCGAGTGCAACCAGACACCGATCCTGCTACCCCTGCTTTCAGGGGATTGTTTCCACTCGACCAGTGTTTTTGGTGTTTTGTCTAAATTATAATGTCTCAAACTACATTAGTTTAGTAAAATGTGGTGTATGTAGTTGTGTTCGCTGTAATTAATGATAATATCATTGTATGATGGTTTAGTTTTGAGTTTGGTATTAGCAGCAATTAAGAATAAATACGGAAGTAGCCTATAATAAGTCAGTATACTTACTTGTATGTTTGACAACTTTACCTTGAATTACAATTTTACAAAATAACCTTAAAACTTATTTTTCACCACATCTATTCAAAAAGAGCTACTTTAGTCCCGGTAAACAGGGACTAAAGTAGGTATTTTAGTCCCTAGGGGCTAAAAGTAACTGTAAGCTGTTGTTAACTGACAATGACAACAGCTTACAGAGATTGATATTATCGAAACACAGACCAAATAATTAAAAGTTGAGGATTTGTAAACAAACCGCGCCAAATCTGAATGCCGTAATTATTTCAATTTCGTTTGCGGATTTAGTCAAAAATATGAGTGATAGTGAATGTAACTCCAACACACAAACGAAAATGACAAATACAAGATCTGTTACTAATAAAATAAAGAGGAATACATATGTAAAAACTGTGTTCATGTGGAATTTTACAGGAATAAAGTGGTTTTCTGAAATTGCATTTTGAGCATATTTTTAGTCTATTTTCAAGATTTAGCCAATACTAACTAAACAAGCTTTGACTGTGTGGAGGATATATCACAATTGTGTTAATAAATATACAATTGTAATTCTAAACATGTATTGTATTTTATTGATTAAGTACTCCTTTTCTTATAGAGGGTGATGAAAAGTGGAGTGTCCACCTCAGGAGTAAAAACTATTTTTGGCTCGAGTGATGTACTTTGTAATTCTAAACATGTATGTTGTATGGTATTTTATTGATTAAGTACTCCTTTTCTCATAGAGGGTGATGAAAAGTGGAGTGTCCACCTCAGGAGTAAAGTGGAGTGTCCACCTCAGGAGTAAAGTGGAGTGTCCACCTCAAGAGTAAAAACTATTTTTGGCTCGAGTGATGTACTTTGAAACCCTTGATCCTCAGGATTCTACTTATGAGTCAACTCTAAAATCCCTCGGTCGCTCGGGTTTCAAAAAACACTCTCGCCCTAAAAATAGTTCTGTACTCCCTTGGTAAACAATCTACTATTTATACTATCATGCCATTTGACGCTTTTCCCACACGAACTGTCATAAGCACCGATACACCCTCGTTTAGCCAGACATTCAATAAGTATCACGACTATTTATGAATTAATTAAGTATCTGCGGGATCGAAATCAAAGAACGTCAGGTGATAGATAAGTGATTAACTGATTATGCATACACAAGTTGGCTCGCCTGATTAATATGTCAGACGCAGTGCGAACGATACACTCTACGATGTCCTGGTACTGATACAATATTATAATGAATGAGCAGTAACCAGTGGCTCTGTGAGCTGTAGATCTCGCGAGTATGTCGGTGGGAAAGCTGAACTGCTAACACACATAAAAAAAATAACTCAAATAATTATCTTTCAATAACACATACAAACTTATGAATGTACCTTGTTAAGTACATGCAGTATGAAAGTAGCCGCACCAATAACTTTGTAAACTACATTTTGCGATCTAAAATACAACCTATTGACTTTTTACTAAAATTATATAGTCTGTTTCACTTTCATGGTCTTTACAAATCCAAAGACACCTCATTTGTTAATATCCATCAAGCCGTCTGGGTTGAAGCGATTTTTTTACATTTTAAAACCCCAAATCCGCCATTTTGAAAAAATAAAAACAAAAACTGGCTCGACAAAAATTTCTATTTAATTGTTCAACCTACTCACAAAATTCACGAAAATCGGTTAAGAAATTCGCCCTGGGTTTTTACGACTACTACATACTACGAAGTAGTGACAATAGCCGGGACCTACAGCTTAACGTGCCATCCGAAACACGGAGTGTCCGATAATGTATCTACTTAAGACAAATTAATCATCTCATTGGGCAGCACCGGGATTCGAACCTGCATCTCCTGCGTGAGAAGCAAGGCGAAACCCACTAGACCACGGAGTAGATATACTCCTTATTAAAATTAGTTTATTTAAATAGCTTTTTCAATAATTACAAACTTCCACGAATGACCGCCAAACCTCAAAACCGCCAAAAATCAAAGGAATCGTCAGAACGACACCAACTTTATCCAAACCCTTTTGAATAGGCTATTTTCTGAGAGCTAAAAATAGTTCTGAAAGCTGCCAACAGATGGCTTTGTTGAACATGGGGTTGGTTTTTATATCGTTCATCCTTAATTTGATTACAAAAAGGTGTTTAATAGAGATAGCTGGTGGTTACTTTCCTCACCAACGTGCTTTTCTTTTTGCGAAGAAATGCGTGGTTTTTCCGGAAAATTAAGTTGAAATTTCCAAAATATTTGTCAACAAAACACAAAAATCGGCTTCTTTATTGTCAATACTATTGTCAGCAAATTACGTTTAGTTAACCAAAATTTTACAATTTTCATTTTCGATTTCCAGAAAAATTACGCATTTCCTCGCAAAATGAAAAGCACTTTGGTATGAAAAGTGACTGCCAGGCTATCCATTAAACACCTTTTTATAATCAAATTAAGGATGAACGATATAAAAGCCAACCCCATGTCTCGCCTACGACATCTAGTGACGAATTTGGATCCACTAAAGTTTTTTTTTAATCGCCCCTAACAGATTCCGTTTTTTGCCACCAGGTGACGCGAGTAACGCTAGTATCGGGTCCGGGGAGGGGACGGGGGAGGAGGACGATGAGTCCAACGGGAAGAAGAACCAGAAGAAACGGGGGATCTTTCCCAAGGTAGCTACTAATATCCTCAGAGCGTGGCTCTTTCAGCACTTAACGGTAAGTCCCATCTTCTTTTGCTGTCCTGGTACTTTAAATATTTGTTTTGGATCTTATTGTAAATTTTCTTTAAAAAAATACACGAGATTTTCCTTTTCCCCAAAAGTGGGACACTTAAAGGTGCAAACAAACTAAAACTTTACAAGGTGTAATGTAACATTCGCATCGAGCATGTTGAGCATCGAGCAGGAAGCCAGGAACACGCTCGTTGCTCGCTGGTTTCCCCGTAATACTACGTAGGTACTGACTGCATATGATTGCTCGCTGTGCAACGAGCGAAAACGAATGTACATTACACCTCGTAAAGTTGGTCAGTTTCCACCTTCTTTAAGCTATAAAAAATAAAGATTTTATAGAAATTAATGATCTATAGAGTCACATCACTGTCGGTAATTCCAAAATAGTAGAAAATAGGTATGGAAGCAAACAAAGAGTTTCATTGATATGAGGTGTAATTAAAGAAGAGCCAGCATGCTGACCATCAGTCACAAAAATAATTCTGACAGAACTCCAAGCACCTGTATTCTAAATAATTTCCCCTTGAAAAAAAAACTCCAAAACGCAACGAAAAATGGCGGACTGAAAAAATCCTCAACAGTTCGCGGAACAATGCGTTCCAGCGCTTTTCAATTAAAATTTTCCGCGGGAGCAATAAATATTTCATTGCGGCTGTGCCGAGTGCCGACCTCCTGAAACTTTCTGACGACAAATACATTTAGGATTTATTTTATCGCAAAAAAGGGTGGGCAGAGTTGTAGGATCACAAAAAGGTCCTACAGTTATTAGGTAAGGAAACTAAGTATAGGAACCGTCGCTGAAAGGTGATGGAGAACATCGTGAGGTAACTGCCGCGGTGGACTACGAGAATGTCCCCTTTTTATGCAAAATGGTGTATTGAATTGATTTACTGGCTAAAGGTAGGAATTACTGATTGTTCCATAAAAATATGTAGTTGTGAAAGTTATTCGTATATTTCGTATATGTATATTTATTGCACATATCAGAAAGAACACAAACAATACCGAAAACGCATGAACAAAAGCAAGCTTATCTCTAAAAAGAGATTTCTCCCAGCAAGCCCAGGATGGACAGGATACATTTTAAACAGTTATTCGAAGAACTTTATTGACTTGAGTTCAAAATTGACGAATTTTAAAGCTTATGTTGTTACGACAATGCGAATTGAATCGACGACGATATGAATTAAAATGGCGGATCAGTCATTCAGTCCGCCACATTGAAGTCTCCATGCAAATAGACAAGAGATCCACAGCTCACAATGATTAACGACAACAAAGAAATGCCTGCAAAAACTCCGACATTAGCATAGACCAGTCTGCAGTCTCAAGTGTTGCGTAGCAATTTCGGGATGGCTTTTCTGGAGGCGCCCGGGGGGCAGTGGGAGGGAGGGGGTGCAATTTCATTACCGGCCCGGATCCGCGACGATAAATCACCCGGGCCGAAGACGCTCCGTTCCCAGTTCAGGTGACGCTCAGAAATCTCCGCGCAACTCCTTTGAGCCTGGTATTTGTGTTTCACTCCCGCCCGCCGAATCCCACTTTCTTTATGGCTATGAATTCCGCGAGTTCCCAGCGACTGTTTGAGTTATACGAGTTTTAATTACGAAAAAGCGGAAAAGCTTTTAGCGGGCCTTCTTCTGGGTTAGATAGCTGGTGTTTTTGTTAAAAAACGGGTTTCCAGTTGTTCCATTTTTGAATCAAAACCGCGGTATTTATGCCGCGCCCGAGTATTTTCAACAAGTTTAAAAAAAGTTACGTTCGAAAATCGAGTTTAGGAGCTTTTAGCGCGTTCCGTTTGGCACGTTTTTGCGCTGTCCGCGCCCATTACCGCTTTCCAAATTACTTATAATTGCTTCGCTTAGCGCTAAGTGCTTTCATTACATGAACACTGTAAAACAGTCTCCAGCGCGGGCTCAGCTTGTGTCAAAGTCCCGTTATTTATAGATTACAGAAGTAGATGTATTTACCCCTTAATACGTTTGTGAGTATTAACGACAGCAATTTGCTGTTTACAGCGAGCGATTTGAAATTCAGCAGAATTGTTTGTGCGGCCGAACGTATCGAAATGCGGTTGGACATTGACAATCCTTCAAATTGGCGTCAAAAAGAGCATCCGACCCACATATCGGGCATGAAACTGCATAGCTGTCAGCGTGACGTTTGTAATATTCATTCGATTACGGGTTGCGGGAAATGGAACGCCGCCCGGTGACAGCAGCGCCACCTGTGCCCACCACGTTTTGAATTCAGAACTGCCGCCGATTGGTTCACCGATGTTTCAATTGATACTGCCGTCAAACAGATGAATACACGTTCGACATTCAAATTCTTGGCCACAAAGCCCTGTGAACATTGAATATGGAACGCGCTCTCATTTGGATTAACGCATTCGATCAATTTCGATCGCTATTGCCGTTTTCATCGAATTAAATTAATAATTTCAAATCCAAAGAGGCTGATAATGGTTTCTAAAAACAGAAAACAGTTTCAGAAAACAGTCAGTATCTTAAACTTGGAACAATACTACGATTAGCGTTCAGAAGTTCCGTTACACGCAGCCACTTCGATAACAACGAATTAGAACCATCAATCATATTTCCAATAAACATTAATTTAGCGATTTGCGGTTACCGGAACGGCAAATCTCACTTAATACTTTCATACACCTCAGACGTGTTGCAGGTCTCCCCCAAAGGAAAATTTCCGGAGAAATAATATTGAATAATGTCGCAGTCTTAGGACAAATCCCACCTCCGACCTTAAGCCCTTTTGCTGGGGCTAAAAATAATTATAAGTCTTGAGTAATCCCGCGACAGGCGTTGTTAAGAGCTATGTCTCGCGTTTGTGGGTATCGCGATAGCGATGGGATAGCGATGGCGATAGATACGAGAGTAAAAACGGAATAGGGCTGTATTGTGATCGAATAGTATCGGATGCATTTTAACTAAGAAACTGTTTGTTGTAGTGCTATTTATAAATGCATAAAAATAGGATTTTTTATTTTAGGATTATAATTAACTCACAGTAAAAGTTGTTCAGGACGACGTTTCTAATTACCGCTTAAATTACGTCTGTTTTTCACTCCACTCCGTATTTTTATAAAATAGTTTTTTCTACATAATGTCAACCTCTCAGATATGCAATTAAAATGCAAATCAAAATGTCATGTCGGACCATTGTTAAAGTTTATGGTAACATAAACTGCTTGATACACACACACATACATGCAAGTGCGTGTCCTTTAACGTTTAAATACACTGCAGTTCGCCGCTATGTTGCTTTTGACTATAAACAACAATAACAATAAATTTTAACAACGGAGAAATAGTATTTATTACTTAAAAGCTGATGGAACACAATGAGCCATCGATCTGTGAAGCTAAAAAACCGGCCAAGAGCGAGCAGGACTCGCGCACGAATAATTCCGTACCATTATCTACAAAAACGACAAAAAAAAACATGTCTGTTGTATGGGGGGAGGGAGCCCCATTAAATAATTATTTTATTTTGTTTTTTTTTTTGTATTTGTTTTTATAGCGGCAACAGAAACACTCATTTCATCATTTGTGAAAATTTCAACTGCCTAACTATCATGGTTCGTGAGATACAGCCTGGTGACAGACGGACAGACAGACAGACAGAAGACGGACGGACAGCGAAGGCTTAGTAATAGGGTCCCTAAAAAGACATTCGTATCGTAGTGCTTGTTCCAAACAAGAGAATAGTAATTCATCTCGAAGTAATTTATCTAAAATGACAAATCCACAAGCCACGTAAGAAGTTTTACTTCGTTTTTTTTTTCAATGTTCACACTCCGTTGAAACCAGAGCCTATCCAAGCATATTTTCTATCTCTCACAACATAATCATGGCAAAATGTTAATAGACACCACAGCCGCTATACTAACATAAATACACCATACCTTGTGAAGATATTTCAAAATGCGGAATTCCCGGGCGTGCGGTGCTCGGTCGGTACCAGTATCGGGACTATCGGGTATCGGGTATCCTTTGAAAACCGCCGCAGCTTGAATAATATTCTCAACTGAGGTATTTCTACTCCATTTACTCGCCTTAGAAAGTTAGTGTTACATCCTCAGTGTTTATGGCCGCCTGGTAGGCGCATGGGAGAGTATTGTGTTGTTTGCTCAGAAAATCTATTTCTCGACTTGACTTGTCATTGCATTTTGTCCTTTTTAATGGTTTTAGTTTTTTCACAAAGCCAAAAGTAGACGCCTGTCAGGCATCTTCCTCTCATGTCTTACCTCCAAAATATATATCTAAAATCCATTATTCAAAAAAATCCTAAATGTTGAATTTGCAATTTTCAACGATAAACTAACGCTCGAACACGGATTTTGTTGAAAAGATCGGGACTGCCCTAAACGAAAATATCATGGAGACCCCACAGATCTCTTCTCTCTAACTGACAAAGCAGCTGCATGGCTGCAGCAGGACATCAATATTATTTATATAAGAACGACTCGACGACTTCTGCCATACGAATAATAAATAAATAAATAAAATCGAAAAAATATTGATTAGCTACCAAAACGCATACGTTGAGACAGATAGTCACCAAAGGCATACCTTACATAACATTTACATACAGGACATACATTGTAAGCAGGCAAGTTGGATCCAAACTGTGTCTCTGCCACTACATACGGGACATACATTTATTTATTTATTTATTATCTATTAAATTAAAATTGAATAACATTACAAAAATAACCTAAGACGTTGTCAAAGTTCCAACCAAAATATTAATATAAAATACATTATATGAAACACAGATTCAGATTATTATTATTATACAGTCAAAAATGTTAATATACAGTATACAATACATTAAATTAAACCATTTCGAATTATTATTCATTAATCAATTTAACATTATGTCCATGATAATGGAACATTCATTCATTCTTTTTTAAATGTTCAGGGTCGGAAAAAATATAAAGTCGGGAATTACCCGGACAAAGTTGGGCATTCTCTACCCGAGTCTTATTTAGGGAAGGGCAGTCGTAAGTTTTACTCGAAGAAAGCGGCGGCAAATTGCAAGCGAATCCGGAAAATGAAAATTTATTAATATTGGAAGCCACCGGGTCCGGTGACCGCGAATTTTCTAAGAATTAAACTAGGACCCTTTTTTATTCGGTGCCGTATATTGTGCTAATAAAGTGACTTCTGGAAAAGAGGCTTTTAAATTCAAAAATACGCACTTGAGTCTTTCTCTTGGAACATTTGTGAAAATAATTATTATAAAGTTTTTCTTCCATGAAAATTGCTGGAGATATATATTAGAAAAAACCGACTTCCACAAACCCTATTTGATTAGATTGAGTTTAATACAAACTGTTACCCCTTATCCCCCCCCCCCCTCCTTGGGGATTTAATTTTGTCAAATCCCATCTCAGTGCTACCCCACGCTACTAAGGAACCTCTGTACAAAGTTTCATGACTCTAGGTCCACCGGTTTAGGCTATGCGTTGCCTGCCCGTCAGCCACGCATTGTATTTTTATTACCTAGTATTGAGCAGTTCTGGTGGCCATATGTGGTCTTCATCAGCACTTCCGCATCACAATATTATGCTTACCATGTGCATTTGCACGAGTTATTATGAAAAACACAAAAATCACTATAGGTCTGCCTATAATATTTGAAGAGTTCCCTCGATTTCTCCAGGATCCCATCATCAGATCCTGACCTGGTGTCAATGGGACCAATGGGAAGGTAAACCGTTTCAAACAAAAAAATTATTTTCCAAATCGGTCCATCCGTCTAGGCGCTATCGGGGCACATACATAAAAAAAAGAAAAAAAACATCCGGACGAATTGTAAACCTCCTCCTTTGGGAAGTCGTTTAAAAAAATAGGTGAGAGTTTTGTCACTTGTCTACGTATTGTCACTTGTCTACGTATTGTCACTTGTCTACGTATTTGTCACTTGTCTACGTATTTGTCACTTGTCTACGTATTTGTCACTTGTCTACGTATTTGTAACTTATCTACGTATTTTTCAAGGGTATATCTTTTATCTTAACTTAAACATTACGTTATGGTCTTAGATGCATGCATGTTAGAAATATTTTACATCACACCTTTTTAGGGTTTCGTTAGAGAAACAATGAACCTCCTTATGGTTTCGTCAAGTCTGTCTGTCTGTCTGTCCGTCCGTATGTCACGGCAACTTTATTCGAAAACTATTAGAACTACACAGATTTAAACTTGCTATGTAGATATATTCTGTGAACCGCTTTACGATATTTAATAAAAAATTGAAAAATTAAAATATTAAGGGGGGCTCCCCATATATGGAACTGACACCAAAAATATTTTTTTCATCAAACCTATATGTGTGGGGTATCTATAGATAGGTCTTTGAAAAAACGTTGAGGTTCCAAAAACCATTTTTCCTCAAAGTCAATCGTTAAAGAAACAGACCCTTCCAAAGTGGAAAAATAGTGTCCCCCCTCTAACTTTTAAAGTAAGAGAGTGAAAAAATCTAAAAAAAAAATACATGCTGTGTAACTCAATATTCTCAATACAAACTTTCAACGAAAATTGGTTTGAATAAAATATAATAAGCAGTTTTTAAGATATAAACCATTTATTAAAAACCGCAAAAATAACTTTGTCATACGACACTATTAAAAACAAAGATACAACACAAACATACAGTCTTATAATTACTTGCTACTACGGAACCCTTCCTGGGCGAGTCCGACTCGCGCTTGACCACTTTTTTACATACCAAAGAGCATTAAATCTTTAGCATTCCGGCATTTGACAAAATCCATTGCCACGTCCCCATAACGTCCCCCAAAGGACGACAGAAATCATTTCCGGCCATCCGACCGTGTACTGGATTTCTAAAACTACCCAATTTTTAAGTCGACAACGCGCCACTGCCGCTCGGACAGGAAATTCGGATCTACCGGAAATAGAATGTGGAGATGAGACGGCTTTATATCTTGGATACATTATAACGAATGGGACAGCCATACCTCACTGCGTGCGTCTTAAAATTCTATTCCACAATTTTGAATTTCGAATCTGGCTCGACGGACCTGTAACTGTAAGTGCGGAGCCAAAATGGCGGATCGTATATTTAGTTAATTAATACTTGTCATATGATCGCGGTTTGCTGAAAGGGTTCTTTGTTTGTTTTGTAGTGGAGGGTTCGAATCCCGATAGATTATCTCGGTTACCGGATAACTCTAGCTTCTAATACTTCGATGTAAGTACTTATACATTTATAGATGTAAATAACAATGTTATATTAAATGTTTCAAACGTAATTTTGGGTCACAGACACCAATTATAGCTTGTAGCTATCCCAAAATAAGCTGCCAAGTGCGAGTTGTACTCGCGTTGAGAGGGTTTCGTACAATAATAAACTCTATCTCTAGGACTAACACCAACAAAATAACCTAAAAGTAACCAGTTCAGTAATTCAGTTATTCATACAAACTTTGCACCCCAGATTTAGAGACATGGGGGGTCAATGTTGTGGATTTCGGAGTTTTAAACAAGTGCTTGGCTTGCATACCAAATTTCAATTTTTTTAGGACTTCGGTAAGTACTCTAGAGGTTTTGATGACATGCGAATCGGTCATATTATTGAGCACAACTTTTTCAAAATAGGTCTTAAAAATATTATAAAAATATATTTAAGATCCTGCGACTATGCGCTTTCATATGGAATGTCACACGGCATATTTTGTTTTTGTTTTATCGATTTTTGTCATTTGGCCCCTCAAAAGTGGCCACCCTATTCCATACTAGCTACTGTTCGCGACTGCGTCTGCATGTACCTAGGAATTATCATTTGCCAAGAAAAAATTACCCTCCTTCTAGTGCAGTCATATAAAAAGTATCCAGTTAATCTAGCTAGCTTATAAACTATATGTATGTTAAATTTCATCCAAATCCGTCCAGCCGTTTCAGCGTGATTGAGGCACAAATCTACAAACATCCAAACATTCAAATTTATAATACTTATTAGTTAGAAGATTAGATTAGACAGTTAGATTTATATATTTACATTGCATTTGTCTTTGGGTCACACATATTGATATGTTTACCCAATTTTCAACCTTATCGGTTCAAAATGTTCTGAGTAAATTACCTGTGACAGATGGACGGACGGACGGGCGGACAGACGCACGAGTGATCCTATTAGGGTTTCTCCTTCTGAGATACGAAACCCTAAAAACTGTATTTTTAGGTAGGTAAGAAGTCTTATTGCAGTGTAAAAGAATATTTAGATGCCAAAACTGCATGGTCTTTACCATCTCAGCGCACAGAAATCCAAAGAGGGGCGATGGACTGAGTCAGTACGTCTCTCTTCGGTATATTTCCTTAGACTTACGTAGAAATACATAAAATTTTATTTTTGAGGCTCTGACATTTTAAAAGAGGTACGGGGGAGTTTCTTGCCCTTCTTTGATCCATCCCTAAGCCCACAACTTCCGAACGGGCGGTAGTATACAAAAATATTAATATTATATTGACGTTGACTAAGCAATCTGTATGATTTTATGGTCAATAAAAAAATGAACTTGAACCTATGTTACAATAAAAAAACGTTTAGTATAGTTGTCACCTTTAGTATAGTAGTCGCTTTTAAAAATCATTGACACAATCATGAAACTACCTTATTGTAAGTATGACGACACAACTTTTCATTAGATGAGGTAAACTTTACTAATTTCGTGTACATTCACGCCGTTATCTGATGGGGGCGGGCAGTAGGCCTTTTAGTTTTACCACCGATACTGAAGTGAGGGCTTTCACTAAAGGGTCGTAAGTGACTTTTGGCCGTTTTTCGGTATTATTACCGGTTAATCACCTGAAAACACGGCATATAAGTCGCAGTTGGTTGTTTAAATCAGACACTTAACTAACACCCTATAGACCGTTAATCAAAGAACGACATTTAACCAAGTCACTAGCATTTTCATTTAAATAAAGCATCGTCCAAACGTTTAAAAATCTGTCTTACCGAAAGCCAGCGTGTTGGTTAAAACAAGATGGCGATGGCGTCACGACCACAGCTGATTACTTTCAGAGTCTATCTTTTTGGCAAACGTTGTGCAACGTTGGTTTGTTGTGTTCAGTGGTTTTTTGTTTCAGATCTTTGGTAAAATTGTAAACATGTTGACGACTCCGCCATGATTAATAATCCGCACGATTAGTAAAACTGAATTGGTTGCTTTAGGTCATTTTCTGTGCCTGTGATAGGCTGTATTAGGTCACAATTTTATGAACCACCCGGAGCTGAACGAAGCAGAGCGGAGCGAGGCGACCCCATGTAGTTTCACAAAACCGAATTGGTTGCTTATTATTACCCTACCAAAGTTGAAATGCGTCTTGTTGCCTAGGAACGTTTAGACAACTCGTTCACTCACTTGTCGGAGCTTTAGCGACTTCGTTAAATGTCGATCTTTAATTAACGGTCTATGGTGTTAGTTAAGTGTCTGATTTAACCATCTAACTGCGACATATATTTGATTGCAGTATTTTTTTAAGAGAACTACCCAAAAGCTTATTTTGTTCGAAGTTGCGTAAATACTTATACAGAGTGTAACATAAAGGTATAGGGTATTATTTGAAAGATTTTAGAGACATCATTTTGAAAAACTTTTACCGATTGGATCTGAGCACCATCTTCAGATACATTTTGGGCCAGGCGGTCAGCTGATTTTTTTGTATGCAAATATGAAAAATAATGGTGCTCTGATCAAAATATGACAACACCAATGTACCGACTCCTAACTCTACTTCGTAACTGTAATTTATAACTTAGGGCTTATTTTCAAACAACGCCATCATGATAATACTGAGACGCATCCAAATTTCCCTTACTACCCTCTCCCGGTAACTAGACACCAGGGGTCCAGTGTCCGAGCGGAGATACCGTTATCTTAACGACGGAACCCCCGGACCCCCGGACTCTGGGGGGAGGGGAGCGGGGAGGGGGAAGGTGGCTGCGGAGACCAAAGATACGGGTAGGTAGGAGTGACCAGGGTAACATGGAGGAGAAAGGTGTTTTTGAAAATATGTACCTGCCTCTTTATTCACTAATATTGATCGAAAATTGTGGAAGAGTGAGCTTAACTGAAGTTAAAGTTTGCTAATAAATCGCTTGGCCTACTCCTTTTACCTGGACTCCTGGTATTATTTAGCATGTGTCAACAGAAAAATCGCTTGGCTCTACTCCTTTCACCTGCACTCCTGGTATTATTTAGCATGTGTCAAAAATTGCTTGGCCTACTCCTTTTACCTGCACTCCTGGTCTCCTGGTATTATTTAGCATGTGTCAACAGAAAAATCGCTTGGCTCTACTCCTTTCACCTGCACTCCTGGTATTATTTAGCATGTGTCAAAAATTGCTTGGCCTACTCCTTTTACCTGCACTCCTGGTCTCCTGGTATTATTTAGCATGTGTCAACAGAAAAATCGCTTGGATCTACTCTTTTTACCTGGACTCCTGGTATTATTTAGCATGTGTCAACAGAAAAATCGCTTGGCTCTACTCCTTTCACCTGCACTCCTGTTATTATTTAGCATGTGTCAACAGAAAAATCGCTTGGCTCTACTCCTTTTACCTGCACTCCTGGTATTATTTAGCATGTGTCAACAGAAGAATAGGTTTCAAGTACCAAAGAATTCTAAGAGAAATCAATTTGTCAAAAACGATACATGGATGATAAGGCCAATGATGATGATGAATGAATTTCAATCATCCGCAGTGGCCTTTTCTTTTCTATTCTTAATATTTCTGAAATACACAATACCATCGAGTCCAACACTTAAAGGGTGCATCAGAGAAAGTAGAGTAATCCAACCCCTACATGAGCTATGAATATTCCTCAAGCAATAAACTTACAGTTATTTCTTTACGATTGCGCGAAATGGGATACAGTTTCAAGTTCCTCCGGGCCACACAGGTGTTTCTCACGTCCCATAAATAGGACTACTCTCTTTTCCCGCCCTTTTTAATATACCCTAGATTTGCAATAACACCGCCGCTGAGATAGGAGGCTTTCGAGGGCAAGGAATAAGGGGTTTTCTGGCAATAACTGTGACACTGGAATACATTAATCAAACGGGTAAGCTGGATTTTTCGTGCGAGCCTGTCGCCCCTGGATATTGCGCTGTCTCTAACTTATGGTGCCCGCTGGTATTAGATGTGATATCTCACTTGAGTTTCGGGAATTTACAACGCATTCGCAGCAACAAAATAGGTAGCGTAATCTAAAGCAGAATATCGAAATAAAAGCTGCTAACATACACCAAGGAATCCGGTAGTAAATCAAAGAGCGCAAGAAGCCACGAAGGCCCGCGCAGCAAAAAGGTTGAGTATGCAACAGCAGGTGACAGCAAAAACTATAATGCAGAGGTGACGACTTCATTACCAGTAGAATATGTTTATTTACATATTTTGCAAACTAGACAACCGTATGCGTCGTAGTAATTTCTGCAAGAATCCGGTATGACGACTGTTATGGCTTATTTAGTTAACATGAACAAGGAGGTTGGTTACACTCGAAAAGAAAAAGAGTTGCAAACAAAGAGGCCTGACTCGTCGAATTGTTAACCCAACAACGCAATTTCCTACAGCGTGGGGTCTATTGGTTTTAAAAAATGTACAATCCACACCACAGCCCTGAGGGACTAACCCTAATAGGCAGGCCGGCCAAGTGTTTTTCAACGTGAATTTTTAATGAACGAATGAACCCTTCAACTTATAGTAGCGTATCCGATATTTATTGACCAAAAGGGTTCAGGGTTGCTTTTAGAGAAGTGTGCCCTGAAAAACCTCTCCCAATTTCGGTATCTTTGTTAAGAAGCACTCAGAATCAAGAATTATTCTCAACATGACCATCAAAGTTGGCTCAGTAAATTTAACTCTAACGTACCTTACACGGGGGAATTTTTCCTGAGGAAAACTTACATTTTCCAGCCAACTCCGTGTAAAGTTGGTGCAAGTAATCTAAACTTAGGTACCAGGGCGGCAGAGGCTATTTAGATGCACATCTTAACTCGCCCATATATCTAGATTGTGAGCCAACTTCGCGGGGAGACTGGGGGCACCGGAAACTGTTTCCCGACCGGATGTTGTTTTTTGCAAGAGTTAAAAAACGAAATTGCAAGTGTGAACGCCCTACCTAATGAACACTGAAAGAAAAACTTTTCTAGTTTCGCAACCTGCCCCTTCGTCTTCAATTTAAAGCTGATTCAAATTATCGCGCAACTCATAGAGGGGTTTATTTGTTTAATTTTAATAAACAATAATTTGCATAATCAAACGTGGCGTCGGGTGTGTGTCGCTGATAATTCGCGCCATTTGCATCCCGGGCCGTGCCGATGAATTATTGGGCAGGTGGCCGTTCGAGCGGACTTCGCTGTATAATGTTGACAAAGCCAGTTCGCTTCTGTGAAACATTGACGTGTTTTGGTCGCTATACCGATAAATCGCTTACATATTGTAATTCCTCGTAATCGTTTTCCACTCCAGTACCTAGTTGGGAAGGAAAAGTGATACCAGGACTGCAGAACTCCCAAGGCGGTCAGCAAGCCTAATCGCGCGTCCCGCATTATCGCGCGGCTAGCTCGGCGAGTTAATCGCCCAGCCTTGATTAGCTAAGCTGCCAGTCTCTGACCCCCTGGTAGGGAATTATGCAGGCATGAGTTGGCGTCCACGAAAATACCTAGCTGACCCCTCCTTCCGTAAGGAAATTGTATGCAAATGGAAGATAACCATTTGGATAAATGAAAAAGACAACGATATAACAAATTTCATAATATTGCCTTTTCTGTTTCATAAGAAGATTGCTCTTCTATTCGCATTTATTTTTTCTTGGCAACCGCGTAAACCTTGTGGTGATGGCTTCTTAAACTTTTGAAAACGTATTCTAATTTCAAAATAACTTCGCGTGCTAAACAAGGAGGTCGTCAACAGATAAAGATCTTGCTAATAAAATTGATGGCAGGATACATCCTCCTTAACGACATTTAAGTTAGCTGCATCGTAACTTTCAATGATGACATCTCATTTTCGAATTTTATTCCTGTTGTAAATGTTGAAATATTGGTGTGCGCCCACACAATTTTACCTCATAATCTTGTTTTACTTGTTTCAGGTACGTATATTCTAACTCACATATTACTCTTTGAATGCGTGAGTAAAGCTACACGACAAATGGTTCTAGTCTTGGCATAGATTGTCACTAAACATAGGTAAATTCAGTCATCCAGCGCCATAATTCCTCAACAATAACAAAACGGAACACGGATGTTTGCAGTTTTAAAACGGTCATAATTCCGGGGCCCGACTATGCCATTAGTGGAATTGGCCGCCTCAGCAAACATGTCAGTTCGGATGAACCAGGCTGACATGAAGCGGAGGTAGCGGGATATTGCCGCGGGAGTTCCGGGATGCAACTTTTGGAAACGTCGAAGAAAATGGGGGAAAACTGTTGGCCGTTTATGATGTCTTGGTAGCGAGTTTTATTTGCTGTTTATCTTTACAGGGATGTTTCGTGATGGGAATGAAAGCTTGTTTAAGTATTGGCTCATCTTGAAAATAGGTTCAAAAAGCATTTTGCGATCATCAGTGTCAGAATTTTTTTTCTTTGTACTGGCAACAAAATTAAAAAGTTACTTTTAATCCCTAAGGACTAAATGACCTACTTTAGTCCCTGTTTGCCGGGACTAAAGTAGCTCTTTATGAATAGATGTGATGAAAATTTATTTATTTGTTTTGTATTTTATAAAGTAAGACAGTTAACAGCGAGTCAACTCTTCGACCAGCACAAAATGATAGAGTTACATATGGGAGAAGCTCCTCTGGAAAAATAGTGGCTATAGCAGTAGCTCCCAGATCGTCAGGAGAACCAAGATGACAAAATTAATTTGACGTTATACAGCTTCGGAGTTTCATCACAAAATAAGTATTATGTACTTCATTAGTTTCATCGTGGAAATTAATATGACAGAACACTCACATTTTGTGAGTCATATATAATAAAACATTCACAGTGTTGTCATGCGACATCACATCACATAACCCCGCCCAAAAAATTATTACAAGAAATTGGACCGAGACACCATCCAAGAACTTAAAGAAAATTAAAATTTTAAACCGTGTCTCCAATGAACAATGTTACCCTGACACGAGACCTCCCCCCCTGAGTAAGACAGGGGAAGGGAAGAGGGGGGGAGGGTGGGCAGGAAGCCATTTTCATAATGCACTAAGAAATTCCTGCAACTACTATATCCACTGCTCAACAAACTCTTAGGTCAAAGGAACAGAGACTATAATGGCTTGAGAAAACAGTAAAAGGCTTGCACACTGCACTATGAGCTTTGAGTCCACACTTTAAATAATTGCCACGAAAAATGGCGCGGGCATGTTTGAAACTGTTATAATAAAATAGTGTCAGTGAAGAGAACCTTAAATTAATGCTTTATAATTTGTTGTGTACAGAATAATTATTTATTTAAACTGTAGTCGCTAAGGAGCACGAAACTGGAATTTAAGTTTTCATTCAACTTTAATCGCGCGGATCTCATTGGATTGTCATTTGTTTAATTTTCTCAATCGAATCCTTCTCGTGCAACTCACGGTAAAAAGCCTAGAAAGGGGAAAAATCACACTTGACTAACATTAAAAACTGTTTGACAAAACATCTGCATTCAACACATATTAGGTTTCTGCTTAGGAATCTGTCTGCAACCCCTTTGACGGGCTTATCATAACTGTATGTGGCTCTGCTTTGAATACTAAGTTGCAAAATTCCTTCAGAATTTTCTTCAACTTTGTTTCGTTTTATCCACTTGTAGAGTTTATTTTCCTTGGTGGAGTGACAGAAGCAAACTAGCTTCAAATCATCAGCCTCAACATCATCATGAAACTCACAGGCCCCTTCTTTTCTAAGGGGAATACTTCCTGTGTAAAGTCATAAAGACATTTACATTCACACAGGCACATACATTGCTTCTGGACCCACACTAGGATACCCTGTGTCGTCAGAACCAGAAACAGCGATATCACAAACATGTAAACATCCAAGACCTGAGGTTTTTTTAAAACTATGGATCAGTGTTTTAACTGACTAGGTAGTCCTTGTATTTAGAACTTGCTTTAAAACCTCGCAAAATGGTTCAATTAAAGCAGCACCGAAATTTTGTAAAAAATATTGTTTAAGTGGCTGGCACTAGGCCCAGCCTGTGTCGTGCGTTTTAGGCAGGTTTAGCATTTGAAATTGACTCTTACTTGCTTAGCCTAAATAAAAATTATAGATGACCAACGAAAGGAGATTTACCCCTAGTTCCGGTCCTAGGTGTTCAAGAAGAGGTCAATGTATCAAAGATTAATTCAAAATAGCGGCACATGAGTGGCTGAAAATTATTTGTCACTGCTAATTTACCTTTCGGAAATCGGGCGTTAGAAGAAGATGATGATGACCTTTTTGGTAAAATAGTGAGTATTTGCAATGTAAAACCACAACAGTTTAATAACCTAAGAATAGCATGTAACAGAGACGGTGTTATATGGAAATTTGTGATGCGCGCGAGTGTAGATACGATCTCAAATTGAGACGTCTCTCGGGTGTGCAAGAAGTCTGGATGGAGTTGTATCGCATATTACGCTTTTCGTGCAAAATGTTACACGCCCCTACAGCGAATTAGTCTTGTAGGTTTTAGGTGGTGTTACTGGAAATAATATCGCTGCTTGTTATAAGCTTAACTGGTTTAGTCATCATTAAGATTTTGAGGAAAAAATATTCAGAATTACCTACGTCTCTAAGTTTTTTTACTGTGTATTCAATTTGACACTGCAGTTAAGTAAGGCTATTTTGTCAATCCAAACAACATCAACCCGCGACACATCGCAAAGACAAAATAAAGGCTCGTCCACAACAATGCCGCTTGTATTTATTCGCGCGCGAGATAACCTTGTCACGCGCGTGACAGAGTGCCGCAGCTATCTCGCGCCCCATTGTTGAGGTGTATTGTTCCGATCCATTCGACAACTCCGCGCCAATGGGTGGCCCGTGTAAACGCAGGCTCAGAAGAATATTCGATGTGTGTGCCAGATGCTTTGGAACTTTCGTAATTTGGATATAAGTTTTTATTGAATCCCTTTTCTGAATTCTAGACAGGCGGGCTGCTTTGATTTAAAACCTGTTTTCAACTATTCAGTACAAACTTACCAGAAGATCAAAGAAACTAAGAACAAAGTACCTACCCGCTTCATTGGGTACGATGTTAACATGTCTTCGCCTAGGGCAGCTCTTTGTTGCTCCTTTGTATCCTAATGTTAGATTTCTGAACGTCACAAGCAATTCAAAGCTTTGACTCTTTGATATTTCTGAAAGCCCTCTTGTCGATGTCTGTCTTACAAAATGGTAGTTAACTACGTCTTTGTTATTCCCAAGTTTCGGGATGAAATTAGTGTAAATTAATATTCAAACAAGTTTCGCAATTCTTGTTTCACACTCACTATGTCGATGTAAAAAGCCAAAATTTCATCGACAAGTGTTAAGCGTTAGCCTAACTGGTCGATGCCTCGTCTAGCTAGCCAGAAATAAATCCTTTGTCTAGGAAAAGGGCGAAGTGACAGAGCTGTCAATATTGAATCTAGTCTACCCACCTGCCTGTCGCTATCCGGTTTGAAAGAATTAAAAAAACTCCCAAAAAAGTCTATTTCCAAGCTTAAAACAGACTGGCTGGCTAAATTCGCACTATCCGAAAAAAGAAGGCGCGGCGGAAATTTGAAAAACAGCGGCAAAAAGCCCTGCTTTTTAATACGAAAATGCTGGCCAGCATCCGCCCGGGGGTTTAAAAATACAATGCAAACTCTTTGTGGAGCCGCTTACGAAATGTTTTGTTTTCGGCAACAGAGACATCAGTAATCGTCCTAATGACATCACACTCCCCCGACGCCGCAGTAAAAGTCCTCACTAAAACAATTTGCCTGACCCTCCGCGCCATCTAAAAGCAGGTATCGCATAACACCTCTTTGCGTAAAAGGTTTCATTACCCACCTAAGTAACGCACGATCAGAATTACAATATCAATTACTGGTGCATTAACAATTCATATCAGAAGGCAGACGTAGCAGAAACTTGGAATCTCATATACGCTAATGCGGTTACAGTTAGGTGGTGGGTGGGGGCGGGGGGTACCCAAGGCGGGAAAACGTCGGGACCTGTCAAAATGTCAAATTCTGGGACATGGCGGCGGGCGCAGCGAGTCAAACGTGCTACTACATGCTTCTACTTTGTTGGCATGCAGTGTACTAGGGTCGGAGATAACTATAGCAGCTCTCTCTATAGCCCGCGCATGTTTAATATTCATGCATCCTCATTGGTCGCTTCCTAGAACAGCCATTTTCGTGGAAAACCAAGCAGCCTCCATGAATATGAATGGATCATTTTCGGTTAGCAGTTTCTTGAGTAATAAGTTTTTGGTGCATTCATATAGGTATTCCGATCTGATAGAGCTCTGTTTATTAGGTACTTCAAAATGCAATTAAGCAATCCCTTTGTTTAAAAATGCTTACTTACTTATGTTTTTTTTTACATCCTCACGAATGGACCACAGCAAGTGGAAGTGCATTTGGAAAATGAATGCTCTGCGAAAATTTTAAAGGGCTTTGCTCAAAATTGGTGCCTTTTTTTTTTTTTGATGGCACACTAACGCCACCTTGTTAGTTGTGTAGAGTACTTCCATACAAACAATAATTAATATGGCAGCTCAGCTCTAAAGTACATCCGTCTTGAGTTATGCGTCCTAATCTATAACGCTTATCTAATTATGTAAACTGAGTATATGAGTTACTTTTAATGGTCGTATACTATTTATTCCATAGTACATACTTTGTTGGACTCAAGTGACGTCATATTGGCGTAAATGGCATAGTGTGACATCAAGTTACACTTCACCGTAACAATGTCATGAGTTTATTATTAACAAAACTCAAAATATTAGTGCTTCTTACGCCCTTATCTTGTTCGTTTTATAGTTTTAACACTATCACATTGTTACGGTGAAGTGTAACTTGATGTCACACTATTCCATTTACGCCACTATGATGTCACTTGAGTCCAACAGAGTATGTACTATGAAATAAATAGTATACGACTACTCAAAGTAACTCATATTCTCAGCTTTCATATATAGATAAGCGTTATAGATTAGGACGCATAACTAAAGATGGATGTACTTTAGAGCTGAGCTGCCATAGTAACTATTGTTTGTATGGAGGTACTCTACACAACTAACAAGGTGGCGTTAGTGTGCCATAAAAATAAAAAAGGCACCAGCTGCCCATACATTTCCAGCAAAGCCCTTTGGCATCCATTTCTTTCCCTAAAAACCGGTTCGGCTATTTCATCTTTCAAAAGCACCGTCGCATTTCGGTAGTAGCCGACTGTCTATCTCTTACTTGACGTGCAGGATATTGAAACGGGGCCGAAAATGAGAAGTAAAAGAAAGAAACTGATTTTTGACGTTTCAATATGCACTCATCTGCAACCACGTACACTCCCCGAGCGGAGTTAATTAAAACACCGACATCAATAGCGTTTTTCAGAAAAAGACGCTTAAATAAATACGTGAAATTCGGAACGCGTCGTGACTTGGCTCGCGGTTTAGGCGCGTCAATCAGAGCTGTCAAAAATGACAGTTGTCTGCGTTCCCGCCTCCTATCGTAGAGGTAAAGGTTTTGAAAAAAAAATGTTCGAAATTCGATTTCGAATCTCCGATTTGGCGATTAGTGTTATTTTTGAAAATGAAACGAGGAGTCGTGTCGCTCCGGGCGGGTCCGCCCATCAACATGGCGGACTAATCATGCGCTAAGGGTAACAGCAATGATATACAATTTCATTGAAGCGATTTGTTATTACGTGATTATTATTTGTTGTGAACCTATCATTAGGTGCGAGCTTCGCGCGTGGGAAGGGATTAGTAAAAATATGTTTTGAGTTTGGGCTCGTGCTTGATAATTGTTGCTTTTTGGTCCTTCGCTCTCAATTTGTGCCGCATAAAAGGGCTATATTTAGGGTTGTCAACTAGCAGTAATTTTCTGATAGTTGGTTGGTCCTTTAAAAAATCATAAAAAGTGGGTGAGATCAAAAGAGAGGCTTCTATTAACGAGAATCACTTAGTTCCCTGTCAATTTCGTCTATTCTGTCACTAGAATAGTTTATCGAGCGTCGATGATTAAGGGAAGAACGTCTCCAATGAGCCAATCCTTCCAACAATCAAACTAGTCCTTACTACCTTGGTTTAGGCTACTTGTATTCTATAAAGGCTGGGGAAATGGGATTGACCGTATAGTCCAGAAACGCCTCAGATCAAAGGACACGACTTGACACAGACTGGGCCGTGTTGAATCTGTGAACATGGATCAAAACATCGTCTAATGGATTTATGGTAACATGGACGTAAACGATTTTGCCACATAAAATAAAATTATAAAATGAACATAGCGTGTGATCTAACCCATTTTATTTACCCAGAAAGCACAGGTCGTGCCCACGAATGGCAATCAAAGAGCAACACGGCCTCCATAGCAATCAAATCAATCAATTCAATCCCCTATTTTGTCTGGCAAGGAGGTAGCCCATCGCCATACGTATAATGTCTACATAAACATAAAAAATTACATACAGACACATACATTGCTTCAGGCCCCACACTAGGATACCCTGGGTCGTGGGGACCATAAGCAACGACATCACAAATCATCATCTATTGCGTTGCACTCACACAGTTCGCCTTTAGTTTAGTGCTTAAAACAAAGGGCCTAACCTAAATAAATACCGAAGAACTATAACTATCCAATCCGAGATATTCAAAATGCAACTCTCCTCCAAAACTACGCTATCATCAACATAGATTCGGAGTGCAGTCGTTAGCTAACAGCGTCAACGGTCACGTGCGGAGGCCGGGCGCTCCGCCCCTGCCCTCGGGGCTCCGCTGACGACACAAGTTTGGCGGGACCGGGCGATTAGTCACGACACCAGCGACTCTATCGACTGAGTCGGTGATCGGGATTTGGTGGAAGCCAGAGGCTAGATCCAAAGTGCTGGAAATTTCTTCACTTTGGTGTTTGTGAGAATGAGAGAATGCAAATTTTAGCTAGCAGTTATGGTCCATTTGCACCAAAAACACTACTTAATAATTGTATTTAGCAGCTGTCAAAATGTATGAAATATGTCAAACTTAAATGAGCTTAGCGCGCTAATCACCGACAAGGGCGACTTGCAGAAACAGCTTAAACCTAGATTTAGAGACTTAAATCGATTTAGCATCTGTTAAACGTATGAAATATTTCAAAGTTAAATCGTTTTAAGACGCTGAATCTAGACTTAAGCAACTGCGTATGCCGCCCTTAGTGTTTTTGGTGCAAGTGACACTAAAACTAATTAGTATTGGTGGAGTATGGCTCGATCTTACTGGTACCCGAGAAAAGGCCTCTCGGTGGGGACATATTAATGTCCCATTAAGGCTACATTTTTTAAAATTGGAAACTACGCCTCTATCATCTCGTAACAGTCGTAACAATATGAAAAGTGTTGAATGAACCACAATTCTGGATATGTAGATTTTGATGAGTTTACGTTAGAGTTTGAAATGGTCAGAATAAACTTGAACCGATAAATACAACCGATTGATTGGAAGATCTGGTTAAAAAGACTTGAATGTATGTTTTAGTCTTACGTATCATGACAAAGTACTGCCACAAAAACAAACAACACGCGAGAACAACAACAATGGCCGACTCACACATAACTTATCTCCAATATACCAATAGAGCCTGCAAACAGCTGCATAAAACCTTACACTACATCCTTCACCCATCATGCATGAGGCCAGCCATAAAATAAAGCGGCATTCACACCGATAACTCACCAGCGCGACATAAAGGCGGGTCCAGACCGCGCCGGGCGTGAAATGCTCAATGATTTACGATGAATCGATATCTGTTAGATATGAAATTTGTCAAGCGTAGCCGCGGTATCGGCTGTTTATGCCTAACTGCGCTCCAAATCATAGTATTGCAACTGATTATCTGGATGAGTTCATATCTATCTTACGTTCCTTTAAGGGGTTCATATACTTCTTCAGAAGTGTGCTTACATTCTTATCCATCGGACCTACATCAGATTCATTCATCAATTCATCATACACCAGTATTTTTAACTACAGATTTAGAATATTCAGACCATATCCGGTTAGGTTAGGTTAGGTTATAAATTCTCGTTCCGTTATTGCAAAAACGGATCATGCCATAAATGGGATACCATTTGGTACGACAGAAGCACATGCTCACACCTAATAGTAATTAACAAACTTGATATCTCTATCCGTTAGAATCGATGTCTAAAATCGGAACAAAATGGCCACTAACTTGCATATTATTCCAGATCTTTATAATACAAGCCTTATCTGTAGATCTTCCATTCATTCGAATATCGACATGTTGCGGTCCAGATAAAATCGACAACGATCTTTGAATCGAGTTGCATCTGATTCGATTCCCTTCGATTATAGTTTAACTGTTAAGTTGGAGAGAAATGGACACGAAACTGAGAAGGGGGTGGTCTTGAGTTTTGATAACTTTTGTTGCCTCTTTTGCATGGTAATATAATTATAGGAGTAACAGTTTCATAATCTTTCGTCAAATGGTGAATGACGGCCTAATGATAGTTTGTTAATGATAGTACAATACATGTGGTCTTTTGTCTTGAGATTATAAATTGTTTTTCGAAAAATATACGACACACCTATGACATATCTTTTCAACACAGATTTCTTCCAGACTTTATCACTTTCCAAGCACAATTTAACACGCCATCCAATACATCGTTTCCAACAATATGTAAGTAAGAAGACGATCTATCTTCGCGCTCAGAATTGCAAATACATTTATTATATTTGCGCTTTGACACCGCACTATCTGACTCCATCTATATCTGTGTTGCATGCTCAGATAAATGTGTATGTACGTTTATAGCAAACCCTCTATCTGAATACAGCCTGTCATGCGTTTAAACGCATTTCGCTAGGTGGTTAGATCGCGTCCGATTTTGATTCGAATTCGCGATAATTTATAACGGTTTTTCGCTGCAGGCCACACTAATCACAGTGGAGTATTTAGCGCGTATTTTGTATTGGCGTTCCGATAATTCCATAGTCTGGTCGCTGGTTATAAAGTAGACTTGTACCAGCTTCTGAATCGGCTGACATCTGGTTGGAAAATTTGATAGTAGGTTCTGGGGGTATTAACGATGCTGCCAGGGTGGTATTTTGTGCCTGGTTTCAAGATACCTACCCAGAAATCTTCATTGAACTAAAATATTTGACGTTTCTGCAACGCCTTGCAAGTTTCTGCAAAGGAGCTGATATTGTGGTTTAGTAGGTAATCTTTCACTAAAGATGGATCTTAAGATGCTCTTTCTTAATGGAACTGGAATGTTGCGGTTGAATCGGATCTTCAGAATGACGGTTTAAAAGAAATACTTCTAAGTTTGGTCACCACTTTTTTCACAAACACAGGCATCCAAGGAGTTTCCTTTACCTAATCCTTTAAAAACAGAGCGTCTTCGTCCCGGATATCTAAATCGGAGATCGGAAGACCGGTTGACAGGCCCGGGACAATGGGACCGATCCAGGCACGGCCCGCTTTTGAGCTCACCGCCTTATTTATGTGACGCGGTCGTATGCAAAACGGGGGTAGGCAGGTTTGCTAGGGCTGTGATTGAAGGAAGAATTTCGCTGAAGTCCAGGGTTATGTCTTGGAAGGGAACATATCAGCGATGTGTATGACCATTTATTTTTTATTTTCGTTTATTCAGGAAACATACAGTCGTACACAAATATTAAAATTAGAAAATTTTAAATACTAATAGACCTAAAGCTCCATATTTTATAAATACAGTTTTACAAAGGTCTTAAGCGGCACTACTTCATACAGACTGTGGAAAAGAAAATACAAGGAAATACAAAATTTGGAAGAGAATTTAGAACTTAAAATTACAAATTAAGAATCGTTACGACTACTACAACTATTAACTAATAACAATTTTCTAATATTATTTTTAAATTGATAAATAGAGTCTGAGAAAATATCGACATCGGACAAATGCGTATTATAAAAGGTACAAGAACGCCTCATTTAACGTAACATAGAGTCACGCCGTTTCTCATACAGGGTGGTAGAGGTTACAATTGTGCCTAATTTTAGCCAGGATGACTCATTTAGTGGAGTAAAGAAGCATCTCTCTAGCATAGTATAGTGGGTGATGATGACTGATGGATGAGTGATTCAAGTGATTCTTTAACATCATGGAAAACCATTGGATAATACCTGTTGCAAATCCTTTAATATTTTATGATAAAGTGTATATTGAAGTTATTTATTTTATTAATTGGATAATATTTATTGGATATTGGATGTTATTTATTTTATTAAGAGGATGTAACCTCCTTATCTTCTTGCTGCATTTTCTCAAATGCCGTAAAAGATAGTGATATTATTACTATCTCCGACTTCCATGGCAACCCTGACAGCATTTGCGTCCTCGTAGTCGCTCCTCATGAATATTCTTTTTTTGTTTATTTGATTTGCAACTGTTTGCGCAGACGCACCGACGATCGACGTCTCTTTGAAGCCACCGCAAAGAGCCCACTATTATTTTCGCGAACAATAGTAAGGCTCTACTTATTTGGTTAATGATATGGTATACCCATAAATAAGACAGGGCCACATTTTTTTTTAACAAGTGAATGAAACCTTTTTTGTTCTTTCACCACATTTTTAAAATTAAAAAAGAGAACGCGTTCTTTCCGAGTCGAGGTGAACCTAACTTAACTTCGTCATACGTAAGGCGATTGACAAATCGTGTTACAGCGAAGTGTCGCCAAATCGTGCAGCCCCAACAATCAGTTCTGTTCCTCATTCTTCACACGTCCCACACTGTCCCAATTCTATGAAAGGCCTTACAAATCAAACCCTGTCTGAACGCACCTATCTCATTTCCTAGCCCAGTTGTAGTTTCCGAGCAGGCGTCACTGGCTGTTCCGGCTCCAACAGATTAGTATCGAGAGACTATTCGCGCCGTTTCTGTTTAGCTCCGTCTATTGTCTCTATTGCTCCATTGATTGTTTGCGGACCGTCGCCATTTTGCGTGCACGCAATTAGAAAATGGAATGTGCTTTCGAAAATGTAGTGATCGCACAATTTCTCTTTATTAGGTTAACAAAAAAACCTGTAGGAAGTTTGAAACCGATCTGTTATTTTATACACCTTATTACTGCAGCAATTTATATCAATCTCGTTCAACACATCTTACAAGCTTCCTTTACAATAAAACGCGTTCCATTTCTTAAATATTCACACGTAACGTCCCCGTTAACCAAAAAAGAGGATTTCGCATCGCATAAAGCGTGTATTTCCGCTCATAAACAAAGGCATCAAATAAATAAACCAACTGAGACGCACTGAGTAACCAGGAGCACATAGTGGGGAGGGTTGAGAAAGCGCCATCCATCAGTCGGACATTACTTCGATAGGGTTAGGACCACCTCCGCACCTTTATGTCTCCCTGGTGGACCGTAAACCCGCCATGCGTGGGACCCCTAGTTTTTTGACATCTATTTGTGGTCGGGCAGCCTTGTAACGACTTCGGTAGATAAATAAATAAGTTTGTTCAAAATGTCTATCCAACAATCTTTGGCTGAAACTGTACAGTTAGTAGAGTATCAAAAGGCGTGGGCATGCATAATTCACGTATGTATGACACGTCGGATGTCGCGAGTGTCGCGACATACAGGAATTTAATCCATCAACGTTCCAAATACTTTCACTTTTTAGGGGTTCGCAGTCCAACGGGAACCATAGTTTTGTTACATCCGCCTGTTTGGTTATTCTCCAGCGATTACATTAATTACTTTTGATTCCTAAACTTAATTCCCAGTATTCCGACAATTTTCCAACAGTCTTGGCATTTGAACAATTTAAATATAATTTCTGAACGCACTCCAACCCTTTCCAAGATTTTCCCGCCCTTTTCCCGAAGACAACGCGGCTCCTCCGAGACAGCATGATTTTTACGACACGTCCGGAAATCACCGGGCTCGTGAATATATTATTATTGTTATAGTAACACCGAACGTTGGGAAAATTGTAAAGTACCTACGCCATACTAGCGATGATACGAGTCGCGATTATGCTCGACTCGAATCACCCGGATCGTATTTGAAGCCGACTCGGATCGTGATACGAGTCGGCTCGGGCTCGTATCACCCATACGCCCATACGAGTTCGCGGTATGCGTTACGAGCCGATGCGATGCGAACACGCGGGAGCAGGCGGCGGGCGGGGGGTGGTAAGGTAACTCGTCGCGATGCGAGTCGAACCATCATCGACGACGACGACGAAACGGGTCGAAGACCCCTGGCTATGCTTGCCGGTTCAAAGAGTATAACTAGGTAGTAGTGCCTAATCAAGTGATATTTTTTTTAGTAAACTGATGGATGACATTACCTATAAAGTACTTTTTTGCAATGCATGATGTTAATAAAATAGTCATATTCTTAAATATTCATAAGGAAGGAGGTAAAAAAAAGTACGTAATGCGGAGTTTGGCTAGTAGTCCAATGGCTTCGCTATATTGCACTATATGTCCTCCGTGTTTTTTGAGAAAAACTCCCATGCTACACTTTTTCGAGGAGGAGCCATTGTTTTAATTTGACTGAGTGAGAAAGTGCTAGAAAGAAGTCTGATCTGAAGGAACTAACTTCCGAGGGAACTAACTTCCGTCCGGTTCGAACGCGCGCGCGCGCGCGTCGGTTTCCGTTTCCTCGCTCAGCCGCCATCGATAGATCGATCGATCCGAGTCACCGACTCGTATCGGTGTGAGGAGGGTCTACCGACTCGTATCGATGTGAGGCGGGTCTGTTCGCTCTGCGGTGAACGAACGAAGCGTCTCGCGCGTCGCGTAATGCGAGTTGATCCGATTCTGTAAGAAAGACGATGCGGTTCGGCTCGTATGGAAATGGAATCGAATCAATCCGGATTGAGGGCTCGGTTCGCCCACCGCTACGCCATACACTCGCTCACGGAATTTTGTTCCTAGACGCATATCATTAGGGAATTCGCGGTTTATGAACGAGATATCTTCTGCGTGCTCTTCATGTTTGTTTGGACGCGGAGATATAAAATAGTCATTTCTGTATGATTTCAATACCGGTGCTTGCCTACACACCGCTTCAATTTTCGTAGTATCTGTGTCTTTTTTGGGTTGTTTTCATGGAGCAAATTCGTGTTTGTTCCCGCTAGGGAGTGTCTGTAGTTGTGTGTACTCTTTCTGAAAAAAAAATAACAAATTAGCGAAACAAAGGAAGCAAGCAAGCATTTCCTGTTCCCTTTTTTCGAGCACAGAAAGTAATCCTTCGCAAAACAAAGTCTATTTTACGTTCGTGTAAGTAGTTGTTCGCGACGCGATGATTTCGGCACCTCTCGACGCGTATTTACATATCCACATCCGCTCTTGCACCCCATAGATTTAGGCGCGAGCAAATGGATTGTTCCTCCCGACATAGCGAAATAAAATTTATAGTCGACTGAATTTCGGTTTTCTCGCACGCACGGCCCGCTTTTTTCCTCGATTTTCGATTTATTGCTAACTTATGCCGGGTATAATCGTGATTTTAATGCGACCAAGAGATTTACAACTCGACCGGCTCGGATGAGAGCGGAACGCGATTGCTTTCTGAAATTTGATATCTCAATACCGGCTTACATTTATGACGCCCTAGTGCATGGCGAATAAATAAGATGTCGATTGCTTTTTGCGTATACGGATATTTCATGGAGGTCCCTTGGATTGCTACCTCATCTTTTACTTAGAATTTTGATTGATTGTCATCTTTCGCTTGGTTATCGTCAAATAAATTGCAGTGTATATTGGAACGGAATGTGCTCCCAAATGGATTTTTAAATTTCGAGAGTCTGCCAAACGAAAATACCACCGCGCAAAATTAAAAATAATTGCCGGTCTTTGTGCGACGACAAAAAGCTGTATAAATTTGACAAATCCCGTTATCTGACCGGAGGACCCGCGCGAGTTTATCATATTTCGGTTTTGTAGTCGCCGTAATAGGCTTCATAAATTTTTGATATCGTTTTTCTGATTTTTGCGATGCGCCGGGCGTGCGGTGAGCGGGCGTCAAAAAACAGAAGCCATCGAAAAAACATTTATTATTCGAATGAACCAACGGGACTAAACGATTGGCTTTTATTTTATTTGAAATTCATCATGACTTTCAAAAATCTCATCTGAAATTTAAATCGACATGTTCAATTTTAGAACAGACACCCTGCATTATTTCGGCGTGCATTAGTGCAATCTATCAGCCGGTGCCCAAATATTATCTGTTCAATTTGTCAGTCAAATAAACAAGAATGCACACGGCACAGACCACCCCGCATCCAATGTTAGTTTACACACCAAATGGATTTCTGCCCGAGTATTATTTGAATTAAGTTGGCTATAAATAATGTGAACTGTTTCATTTATGTTCTTATTATAAGTCATTATACTTGTTACGCAGTCCCTAGCATATTACAGCAAAGCTAAAAAGATTATGGGTTGATCGATAATTCAGTTTTACATTATTAGGAGAATCGGTAAAAGTCTCGATAATATTGAATACTTACATATTTTTGTGTAAAATGATAGATGAATTAATCGTCAAATAGAGTTTGACCATTTGTTTTGAAAACTTTATACCATTTATGGTGCTCGGAAGGCTTCGTTTCTTTCTCTACCATCATGGGAAATTCTTCAGATCGACATGAGAAAACAGCCAATTCCTAATGTCTGTTTTATTTCCTTGGGGGAGCCGTTACAGGCTGTAAGCAATGACAGTAAACATTTTATACCACCACAAACATTAGCCTTTCCATTTTACGATCGATCTAAAACCCTAATTCCTCCAAGAAAAGCACCTTATACGAGTAATTTTCACTATGAATATATTATTCGAAAATACATTGGGGAGAGGAGTTATATGTCGCCATAATGTTTTATTTTTATGAGATTTTCTTTATGCACGCGAAAATTGGGAAGCGCTGTCGTGTGGGAATGATGCTCCGTTCCCAATTCCCATATGGGTAGACGGATTTAGCTGAGCCTATATGTGCTCTTAGTACAATGCCACACAATAAAGCATGTTTTCTTTCAGTAAAATAAGCTATAATCACACAGGCCTTCTTCACCCCTTGTAGGTTTCCTTCGGTATTTTTGGCGAAATGTTCTACCGAACCGGCTATTGAACCAAAACTTTTTAATTTTCTTCGACTAGTGTCTTAGAAACAAGCGACAGGTTATTTTTACCTGTGAAAACAGGGGTATTTTAAGTTTGGAGAATCTATGTCTGTGACACTCTGCCGGGTGGACGAATTTAATTTTGTTTCAGGGGTGTTTTTATTTTAAATTTACTGTATTCATTGAAATACCTATAAAAAAAGCACGGGCCGATAAAAAAGTTACAAAGGCACAAAAGGAAAGTCCTGAAAAACCAACAAAAGGTTCGGTTAAATGTTTTATTGCGCGTGCGCGTCGCATGAAGCGCATAACGTATGACGTATCAATTTCACCTCGACTGATGGTTATCACGATCCTCCACATTCAACTTGGTCCCACGTGCTTTTCTTGACTTATGCTTTATGGAAATACGAACTTGGGAGGGAAATAAATGGCCATTCATCCAAAGAGGTTTGGATTTACCTTTAGTAAACCTCATTTCAAACACGACCTCTATAAGCAAACCTACTAAAGAAAAAGAGAAAATGGATTTAGTTTTTTATGAAGCTTTTTCCTAGTGGCCGTCTTCATAATTCTCGTATCCGAGTAAAAACCCCTGCCCCTCGGAGGGGACATTAAAGAGCTACATTTATTCTCCATTTATTCATAGTACCATAGATCATTTTAGAGAAAAAATTTCGCAGCTAAACAAAAACTCCAGACATTCGAGAAACTTCTTTTTCATGGAAATTTCCTGCAGTTTTCGCCTGGGAATTGAACAAGCGTGCCACTAGTTAATAATTTAGCAACGAGTCCCGTTACCTGGGGTCCGTGGTTACCAGGAGCAGATAAAATAGAGGTGGTCTCTTGAGGTTCGAGTTACCTGTGAGTTGGGAAAGCAATATCATTAGACGAGTCTGTCTACTAATGCTATCCTGTTAGCGCTTTTATTATAGTATGTCATAGTTAAATATCTGAACAGTTAATAGTTAATAACTGGCTAAAAGTGGGCACAGTTGTGCCTCTGCCACCGCATATGGAAAAAGGCGTGACGCTATGGTATGTTATGTTAATAATGCCCTCATCGTCATAGTTTCTTGCAGATGGCGACTACAAATCTTTAATAACATAATTTAGTTGTATAGCTAGGGAACAATAGTGCATTTTAATAGGAAGTAACGCAAAGCTTCTCTTATCTCTGCTTATAAAACAATCACTAACTGGATTCCCCTGCAACACTTTAAAAACAGTATATTTCAAAACTCCACTTCTATTTACATATCTAACAATAGACTGAGCGAGAGAAACAATCGAATTAGATCCTATTTCAGCATGAGTCTGCAGAGTCGGTAACAAATTGAATTTGGGTGTTTTGTCTAATGTGTTTTTATTTCTCTTGTTGCAGCATCCGTACCCCTCGGAAGACCAAAAGAAACAATTAGCACAGGATACAGGGTTAACGATACTACAAGTAAATAATTGGTAAGTGCCTTTTATACATCTCCTTTGAATACATAATCTTAATGGAATAATAATAATGGTCCTGAGTTCCCAACTAACCACTCCGGGAGACATTTAATGAATCATTAAACCGATTTCAAATTTGAATTACTTACATCCTTTCTGGCTACGGCGGCGGGCGGGGCGATATGTATCACAATGATGATTCTAATGAATCTCAGCTACTTGGACTAGGCTACGAACTTGTGGGATTGTTAACAGAAATGTAAATGTAAGCCATAGACGGATACCGATTATGTATCCATTTCATAAAATATTCTAGTTGAATACATGTATCTTTTAAACACTTGATATAACAAGGCAATAAGATTCAAATTCGCAATATTTCTAAATAAACCCTATTACGGATATCTTGAGAGCTACACGGACGATACGCCAGAAAATCTTTAGAATGTTATTTTACTCGTTGTATCACCAAGACTGTACTCAATTTATCCGCATCTTTACTATCTGACACCCACCAGCTCAAGACCATAAGGTATTCGAACATCTCATTATAATACGTATTTAATGTCGCAGCAAGTAGGTCCTTAGCATTTGCAATAAAGTACTAGGTTTTATAGTTATACCCACCGGCCAATCTGTACATAGTCTGGTCATAAGTTTTGTCACATATGGAAAGTTAAATAAATGACACAATGAGTTACGCACTACAACCATTTATATATCAAATGAAAGGGTACAAAATACAGATTTAAACCACACTAAAATTATTCAAAATGTCCTCCTCTGGCTTCGATACAAGCCTTCAATCTGCTAGGCCAGTCATCAATCGAAGTACGCACGACATTCATGTCAATATCGGCGACTGCTTTAATCAGAGATGCTTTAAGTGACTCCAAATTGCGATGGGGTTTAGCGCAGACCTTCTCCTCTAGGTGCTGCCATATTTTATAATCCAAAGGATTCAAGTCTGGACTGGAGGAGGGCCAATCCTCGTGCCTGATAAAGACGATTCCATGGGTCGTGAGCCAGTTTTGGGTACTTTTCGCCTTATGGGCCGGTGCAGAATCCTGCTGGAAAACCCAGTGCCTATTTTTGAACATTGTTTGTGAAAGAGGTTCCACAATGTTTGTTAGGACTGTGTTTTGATATACGAGGGCACTGGTTTTCACTCCTTTTTCACAAAAAAACACCTTTGTTGGACCCAAATAGGAGACCCCAAGCCAAACCATGAATGCCGAATGGTGATGGCCACGCTGAACACGTGGCACACGTTTGCTCGCTTCTTCACTAGACTGTGCATACACTTTATCATTTTGTTTGTTGTAACTCTCCTCAACATTAAAAATTTTTTCGTCCGAAAAAAGTATTTCGCGGTATTTTTTACCTGCGTACCGCCTTAACAAAACCCGGCATCTTTCGAGTCTGATTTTCTTCAGCCGTGCGTTAAGAAGATGTGCTGTTCTTTTTCTGTAAGCACGCAGTCCTAGGTCTTCATTCAATACTCTTTTAACAGTGGTTCTGCTTAGTCCCATCTGCAGAGCCAACATTTTTTGCTTGCGGACAGGATTTCGTTGGATTCGCGCCTTCACTGCTTTGATGACCGCTGGAGTCCGAACAGTACGAGGTCGACCGCTTCTTTGTTTATCATCTAAACTTGAATCTTCCCTGAATCGTTTGATAGTACGATAAATGAATCTCAGTGGAATTTTCAAATGTTTCAGCAGTTTAAAAATCACTGTTGGTGCGTGGCCGCAACGATGCAATGCAATTATTGCGACTCTGTCTTCTTTGCGCGTCCACTCCATATTGGAAAATGAAGAATATTCCAGAAAACCTGTATTTTTATTTTATTGAAATATTCAAATTTCGAATTCCCATAACTTTTTTTGTGGCCTCTATTCTAAATTCGAAATTTTACCCATGTGACAGAACTTATGGCCCGACTATGTACTTGTTTTGTTTACATAGGCCTGGTTTGTGTCGATGAATTTTAAGGAGGCCAAAATTTTTGTTTACTTTAGATATATTATGTGAGAGGCTGTCCAATAACATTTCGAAGTTTATTGCAATTGTTAATAGAAATCCTCTCACACACTAAAAGTCCAAACTCATCAACATGCTCTCCTATAAGTACAGCTACCCGAACTATTGACCTGTCAAAACTGGCATGGCACACAAAGAAATCGCTGAACGAACGGACATCAAAATAGACCATCTTCATTACCGAATATTAATTTCAAAGCCAATGACACTTGACTGAGTCATCAGCTCAATCGCCTAGTGTGGGGAAAATAGCCTGTTAGTGATCACGGGTATTTTTAACAGCTCTTCACTGGGAAACACTTCATATTGATCGCGTTTGAACCCAACTAGTGTGGGTATGTTCGAAATTATTATACTAGTTATGACAGAAGAGTCTGAGTATCACCTCTGGCTTGCAGGTATTGTAAATGAGATTGACCTTAACAAAACTTGGAAGCATGTCTGTTTATATCTTCTGCGTTGGCAAATATTTTTTGGTCTGCTGCAAAATACTAACAATACCAGTAAAGTATTAATGAAGTAAAGTATTATTGAGATGATGTTCTTTTGTTATGAAGGATCAATGCTCCAATAGAAAATATCTACCATAATCTTTGCCTTAACTGAAAGTCTTATTCTAAAGTAATTTATATTTTAATGAGTTAGTGGACAGTGCCTTACGGCGAATTTCTCTTAATTTAACATCGCTTTGCCGTCATCTTTTTTCTTTTTAGGATCTTTAAATTAGTTTGGATGCGCTATTTTGAGGTGTTCATTACTTCTAAGCGATGATCTCATGATACCTGAGGGAACTAATTGATTTTACAATAAAACTATTATGTCATCAAAGATTCCGATGTATTCCAATAATCAGTTATAATAATATGTTTGTCATAGTAGAAATGGTTATAAACCAAAACGCACTTGATGTACTTAATTGTAAGATAATTATGAAAATGGACGCTATGGTTTGATACCCCTGTGTATTCATACTAACTAGATGAAAACCTTTTTCTAAGTCTAGGTAGCTATTACTCAAAATAATTTCACCAAACAAAATCCAAATCTTTACCGCACCAGAGTCCCAAAGGTTAGAAGTAAACAAATTTACCAAATATGCCGTATCACACACGTTCTTTCTCGAATGCTCAAGTCAGCGTGATGGGATAGAAATAAGCGGGTCTCGATATGTTTGAGTGACAGGATCATAGGTCATCTCCGAGTCGGCATTGTCTAGCGCGAGTGTGCTTTGTACCTCTCACGTAGTTTTGTGCGCTTGGTATAATAGCTCACGACTCCAGTACCGCTATTTAATTAAAAGCCCTGGTAATTATTATGGAAAATCAGTTTAATGAATGGGGAATGGCGGCTTTTGAGGTGCATTGAAATGTGTTTTAGAGGTAGACTAATGGACTCGGTGGAGCTTTTACATTTATAGGTTTCAGTCCGGAATGATGGGAATCAATTTTATTGTTACAGCTGGCATCCAATCCAAACCTGAAAGGGATGCGAAATTAGTAAACATAAAGTTTTTTTTTTCGGAATCAAGTCGAAGCCGAACGTTTCAATGAAAAAACACCTAAAACATTTAAAACCGTTTAAAGATTCATACCATCCAATTGTTCCGGTCAAACACTCAGCATAATTCCGGCTTAACATTCTGTCTGGATGTACTAAAACCATTATAAAGGGTTCTTCTCCCCTTATATAAACAGGTGGCCTGCTCCCTCTGATTGCATTCCGCTATCAGGCTGCCTCGGGAGAGTAATTCAACGTGTAAATATTTTATTAGTATGCGTGCTACCCACGATTTATCGTTCAGAAATGAACTATTTTGCATGATAAGCAATTACAGACGAGACGTCATTAGAGCCAGTTTTGGGGATTGCGGCGGTTTAATTGTCCCGTGATGGGTTTACGAGATTATTTTAGTACGATTTTATGACGTTGTCTTCGGGGGGCGCGCGTGAGTTACCGTCCTGTTCGGGAGACGTCGTAAATCGGCGATTTTATGCGAGATTTAAATATGCTCTGTCGTCTTGTCTTGCTGCACGTTTTGTTTTGACGCGGACGATTCATGGGCGACAAATAGCGATGGCATCAACGTGCGATCTTTAGCCGTGAGTTATTTTGTGTGGAAGGAGCGAATGACTGTTCAGCAGTTCCATTGATTGTGGAAACGAACATCATTTTACAGTCTTCTTCAGAGGCAAGTAACAAGATGACAATAATGACCAATGACTGTAAACATGTAAAGTGGTTCTATTCTGGTTAAAAGCGGCATTTTAACTTTACTACCACCAAATTACCACTAAATCTGATACTCGTATATTCCCTAAAGAAACATCCCTTAACACCGCAAGAAACCTATCAAAACCCGCCCTAATTTATCGTTCACTATCAGATACACCAGAGACGTCACAGAACAAAGCCGTATCTAGAACGTGTTTCGAAATTGGATCCCGCTTACAATGGACCGGGTATATCTAGGTTGTAGCCTAGGACGTCTAGGCTATCAGAGGGGCTAGATTAGCTGGCTTACAGTTAGATTACAGTTTGATTGGTGGCGCTAGTCAATAATGAAGCAAGGGATGTTCGGCAAATTAGACGGATAAGTGGATTTTGCTGTATTTACTATGTATTGGGCCCACAGATAAAAAGCGTTGTTATTGGTTTTCTGTGGTATGTTTTTACAGACTAAATCTCGTTTTCGTAGCTTTCCAGTAACATGTTTCGTTTATTCCTATGGTTTGATGGGATTTTCGGGGATAGAATTAATTGAAGCTCTGCTATTATATCATAGGACATGAGACACCTTTCTATTCATCATCTTCAAGATTAATCATTTCTATCTTTCGGAATCCCTGCAAAATCTATATACCTAGTCAAATGTAGTTCTAATCTAATCCATTTTGAAGTAAATATTTACTACAATAAATAATATACTACCTATTACAGCACTATTTTACTTACCCAGGGCGTCAGAATCCCAAAGAGTTCGCCACAAAACTCCAGAAAAATGTAATAACAACCCTTGACCTTAGCGCGGCTCCCGCTGAGTTCTGCGACCCTGGTATTTTCATTTCGAGCCCGTCACAGGTGAAATGTTACATGTAATTGCCGAAATAACGCCGACGTTATTGCCTCTGTGCTGTCAGAGTGAATTTCTGGCGTGGAGGTAAGAATGTTGTATGTGGTGTAAGTAGGTGCCTCATAAAAAGTTGGTGAGAAGTTTTGTTTTGTTGTTATTATAGTTTATTTAGTAGTTAATATTATGTACCGAATATGTAGTCTGGAATCATAAATTGTTGAGTTCGTCTGAAATCTCTACTTTTTTTTCTGAAGCCTCAAAAAAGTCCAAAATCAACTATTTTGCTTTTGTTCAGTTTCATGTTTATCAAACAAAACACAAAGGACAGTGATTCTCACCACACAATAACAAAACTCACACTAAAACTTTAGATCCTCTCACTCAAAATTTTGTATTTATTAACATCCACCGACAACCCTCCTACCTCCATACACACCCTAGGGCGGGTATACCATCTCTAGTTAACGTGCAACTTTACTGTTATGTTATGACTGATACCAGGGTACCAGAGGGTCGTGACAATTTCGTCGTGTCACACTCTTCACGGCCTGAGCAAATTGTTATACCTTCAGATGAGGGAGTGAGCATATGCAAGGTTTATGAGAGCCGGGTCATTTGGATTATTGCTGGTACAAGTAATTTAAGCTAAGGCGCTTGTGTTTTGGGGATACTTTGTAGGGATTTTATGGTCATAATACTTCTATTATTTGTTTTATAATTGTATCCAATCCTTAGTAGGTATTTCGTATTTAAAGTAGTAATCAAAGCGAAAGCAACATGCATCAAAGACGAAATCCCGTCAACAATCGCCACGAATAAAGATAAGTAGATGAAGAAATAAAAAAACTCCACGATACCATTAGAGATCGTATCATTTGTTACACACGTATCGTTCGAATCCATTCCGCCGCCCCAAAACGGTGGTACAATGATCAAATCACGGCCTGCCCTCCCCTTGGCTTAGCTATCGAGGAAATCTACATAGCAAGGAAAAACAACACTATCCTGCATGGTTGCCGACTTTATAGCACCTCTGACAGTCATACGGGAGCCTCGTAGATGAGGATGTAAAATATCATGGTGGAGTGCTATTTGGTGTTGATTCTAGGGTCACAGAAGAAAAATATATCTTTTTAGAGATAAGCTCGCCTTTGTACATACCTTTTTGTAAATTTTACGTGTTTTTTATGTGTTGTGCAATAAAGTATAAATGAAATGAAATGAAATTAAGAATAACAGGTATGTAGCTAGAACAACTGATAATCCAATATATTTTAAAAGATAAAGTAACCATTTATAAAGGCTAGACCTCGGAGTAAGATTGTTTAAGGGCTAGACATAAATGGTTGCTCATGCAAAATAATAAGTATTCTTGAGATCACGTCGATCAATGCCCCGTTTACACCCAAAACAAATTCAGCAGTAGTCAATACAACAGACATAAAGCAAGCCATTGCCAAACAATACACCCGATCCCCCTCCAATGTGTGCGGAACTCATCTTAGAACCACGAATGAATCGCTTTTCTACGTCGAATCGACGATAAAACAGGATATTGCTGCTGTAATCGCCGACTGAATTTTAAGTCCGATGCCTATCGGGAAGAAAACGGCTGATGGCTTTCGAAGGTGCAATGACTTTGTAAGGGTTTTCTGGTCTTTAGAACTACTTATTTGTTGAGATCCAATGGGCTAATAAGTCACCTAAAGGTTAAAAACTGCCTATGGCTCACTTCAGACTGATCAATTTTGAAAGTTCTTCATAGTTTATCTGTTGCAAGTTGAATTTAAATTAGTTTATCTGTTGCAACCCATAGACAAAACGGCGGTTCTTGGATCACTCCACAGTGTTGCTGCTACTGCTACTACTACGACGAGCTTTCTTTAGAGCAACAACTAAAAGCGGAAAAACCGTATTCTTTATTCAAAAATGCCGAAATGGGCCGACATAAGCCGAAGTGTCATTCGCAGGCTATTTCGCGGGCTGTCCCCGAAGGTCGTAAAGTTTCGACCTCCTTGATGCAGTGTCTTCTTCACTGGCCACTTCTTTACTCGACAGAAAAAGAAAACTGAAATAATAATAAATAGAATTGGCGCTGTTAGCGGCCATTCTACGTCTAATTATGCGGCGTTTTGTGAACAAAATATTCCCTTTGGCAGGATTGATCTGTAGGTCCAAAGGATGGATTTACGAAGTGGAGCCATCTGGAATTCTGATGCAGGGGAAATAGGGAGAGGGGCAAAGTATGTATGGACAAAAAAAAATACTTGACTATGAAGCTGTAATTTGGCAGGTTAGGTAGTGTAGAAAGAAAGAAAAAGTGTGTGTGTGTGTGTGTGTAATGTGCGCTGGGTATTATAATGATTTTCGTTCGTTAAATTCTTCAAAACTGAAAACGGCGGGATTAAATAAAGATGTTGTCTTTACTGTACTTAAATAGGGGCCTGTCGATTTGAGAGTCCATCTGAAATTTCACAGCCAGTAGGAGAGTGATTCCTGATGGTCCATTTGAGACTGTTGAATGCGTTTTACAGGCGCTTACAAAAATGGCGCGACCTTTTTGGAGCTTATGCAAAAGATTGCGATTTTCACAGAAAATTTACTTTTCTTGGATGATTTTAAGTACCTAATACAGTTTTGACGATGCCATTGCTTCAAAATCGTGATTCAAAATGACGTCTTGATGGTTTTTATTAGCATTTATTGCTTGCAATACGTATCCAAATTTGCTGTTACCTTATTTCTAACACTAACATGCGTGTGCTTAATCGTTTGCAAAACACTTCTTCACTTGGTATAATATCAAAGCATCCTCAAAGAATGGTTTCTACTAGACTGCGTTTCATCGAATAGTTCCTTTGGATCCAGGCATTTTCGTTCTTAATATTTGACAATAAACACTTCGACAAAGGAACTATTTGGTGAAACGCATTATAGTCAAAAATACTTTTAGGAACTGTCAAAACGGCACTTTTATGAAATACTAGATGAAAACCCGGCTTCGCTCGGGCTCGGGTAAAATGTGAATGTGGGTACAAAATGAAGGTAGATATTTCTGTAGTTATCGGTTCTCAAGGAATATTAAAGGCAAAGCAGGGCATAGATTCGTTTAGCATCGTTCATTGTGTTTAATAAATATTGTAAATTAAAACTACAAATGTTTTTACTTAAATAACTTTAATTTAAAATCAACCTTAAAATAAACGAACTTTAATTAACAAAACAAATAGTTTTTAAGGTTTACTCTCGGTAAACCTCTCTGTTATAAAGCACCCAGTCTTTTTATTTACTTTGGAAGGTAAGTATGGTTAATTACACAATAAAGAACAACATTTTTACTACAACAACAACATTAGAACAACATTATCATACAATTTCACGATATGTTTCATGGGGAAAGTTGTTCATAATGATGGGTACTACCATTCCCCAAAATATGGTCAGCTAATTAAATGTCACCCTGTATGTATACATTTTTCGTTAAATATTTATCACCTTATTATGGTATGGTATTAATCAGTCTTTTTATTTACTTTGGAAGGTAAGTATGGTTAATTACACAATAAAGAACAACATTTTTATTACATCAACGACATAAGAACAACATTATCATACAATTTCTCTATATGTGTATACAACATTTTTCGTTAAATATTTATCACCTTATTATGGTATGGTATTAATCAGTCTTTTTCTTTACTTTGGAAGGTAGGTTAGTACTTGCCATTGCCATTGTTTGCAGTTTCTCGCACATATTTTGATTTTACAGAAATTGCATGCCACTGGAAGTAAATAAGTACTTATTGAGTCTTACTTACAATCCACAGAAGAAAACATACAACCAAATTCACACAGTTACTCACCATCTTTACGAAGAGCCCTTCGTTGCATCCATTTTCCACAATTGTGGCAATGTTTGCCAAATGCAAGGAGATTCGGCTGCAAATGCAAAATGTTATGAAAGACCACGCTGAAAGAATGCGATCTTGCCTGGCACAAATGAAATACTTACGATTTTCGGCATAATATTATGTTTCTTGCACTCAATTAAATTTTTCACTGGCTTCCTCAATGATTCTGGCTTCTGCCAACAGAAATGTGATTACTTTCTCTGTGACAGAAATGAATGGCACGGTATTTTGTCTGTGAACTATGAATCGGCATTTTCTTCTATTAAAGCTACATCCACACTATCGTTCCGCACGTTTTTGTTGGGATACCATGCTTAAAACGACCATTATATAGCTACATCCACATTTCCTTCGGCATGTTTTTGTTGGGAAACTATGCCTAAAACTACCATTAAGCTACATCTACACTATGTACTAATCGTATACAGAAAAGGAACATGAATGCAACCGCAAATAAACGCAGTTTACCGGTTTCTAACCCTAGAAGACATGTGTGAAGAGACCATTGTCTATGGCTCTAAGTTACGTGGCCAATATGGCGCCTGCCTGCGATTTGTCTGTTCAGTAACATTAGAATTTAACAAAATACTCGACAATCCGAATTTTGCGGATATATGTTGTCGACTCGAAATCTATATTTTTTTATGTTTTATTATTCAGGTAAGGTTTTGATTGAGTCTACCGTACCCCTCGACGGAATTATTAATATAGATAACAAAGTGACGTCACGTGGAGTAGGCATCAAATGCTGTCTTTTTTTGGACAAAATTGACCTTGTAAAATATATACCTAAGCTGGAAATACACAATGTGAGAATGTCAAGCCATTTTGTACATAAACAAGTCTGTTCCTAGATTTATTTGATTATCATTGAAACAACCAAATTTTAATTCAATATTTGACAACAATCTCTTTTATGTTGGTTGACGATTAAAATACTTATCTATGTTAGAGTTGAGGGTAAATCTGTTGGAGAATACGAACAAGCATACGGGTGTCAAGTCACCTATTGCAAGAAAACTTAGCAGGAATCACAAAAATACTTACGTTGAATTTCGCAGATTTTCAAACATGTAAAACATAATTAGCAACACAAATCTAGTCAGCCATTAACCCACAAATAACGCAAACACATCAATTAATTATCCGTCTTAAACTCAAACGAGAATTTACGTTCCCGTAAACTTAATTGTACGACGCGAAAACAGTTTTGGGATCCCCAAACGTCCAATAACAGGTTAGCCAACGGAATAATTACAACCCCAACAGCGAAGAAGCGTTGTATTAAAAACAAAGACGAGAAACAATTACCCCTTATTACCCCCATAACAATCCGACTCCGGCAAGCCATAAACAGGAAGCACGAGCCGTTTTACTCAAAAAAGCCTCCTACTCTCGTCAAAATAATTCATTTTAATTTTCTTTACGCCCTAGTAAACCTTTATTTTACGGCGCTACTACACCGAGATAACTTGGGGACTCCCTTAGAGGCCCTTACGCTTAGCCTCTTTTACGGCGATGCCTTAGCACAGCGATGTCGTTCTGAACCTTGCAAATACCACCTTTTTTAAGGCTTTCTTCTTAGTTTTTATTTTCCGCGGTTGGTAGCCCTGGCTTGGTTCGCGAGGGCGATTTTTCTCGCAAATATAATTTTTAATTTGATGCGGACCGTTTTTATTAATAAGTCAAGATGAGATGTTCTGTCTTGGAATGTTAATTAATATTTTCCTTTTTATTCTGTTTTCAGGTAAGTGCGTTTCGTTGTTTGCCGCGGATTTGAATCTAGGGCGTTTGGTGAGTTCTCTGTTTTTATGCGTAATACCCGCTTACTTTATCGCGGGGATTCTGCAGCTTATCGTTTAATAGTCCTGTAAAATGCATAACCGGAACACAAAATTATGAAAATTAGTCCTCCAATTGAGTGGCCGTTCCGTAGTCCATAACCAGGCGGCAGAGGTGTGAAGAGTTCCATTTCATCCGGACACTTAACTGCGTATTAAGCGACCTCTACCGGGTTTTACGACCCTGGTAACGTCGGGCCCGGCGCCCCATGAGAACTTCGCGAATAAAAGGGAAATGGTGGTAAAAATTGCCGAGATTTCTCAAGACAACGATTAGTGGGAGCCTAGCTTTTCTCGATGGTTTTGCGGGGTTTTTTGCTGCATGCAAAATATGGAGTGACAAGTTTGACCCAGTGGCAAAACGAAAGCGACCCCTTTCGCAGAGCGAAGTCTTTCGCCTCGCCACGTCATCATTTTTCACCCGTTCTCCATTTATTTTATCTGCGCGCACACTCGCGCCCTCTGTTCCTTTGTCCGACGATAGCGCCTCTGTTTCGTATTGCGAGCGAACATCAGCTGCTGAGAGAACGCAGAGATTTATGACCGAACCCATTGAGCTAGAATCCGAATGGAGTTTCAACTTAGAACATGCCAAATCCGAGCGTTCCGTTTTCGCTTTTTTGTGCTACGTGAACTCTCTTTTGTTTTCGTGATTTAAATTTCGAATTTCGAATTCGAAGCGCGCTTCGCTCACCAATGTTTGTAATGTTTTGAACAGAAGATGTATTTTTCTTGATGTAAGTAAGTAAACTCAAAGTAAGTAAGTAGGTACTTACCTACTTACCTACAAAATATAAATATTTATCATTATTTGTGTAATATTATGATAAACCGCTTGGCATATAAAGGATCTTTTATTTTATAGCAATATCCTGTTACCAACATACCGACTTAGTTGCACATTTTCATATGACTAATCTTCAACTTAAAGGTCAATCTACGCGGTAGGTCGATAATCAAGCGTAAATTATCACAATTTCAAATATTTAATCATTATCGTTTCGTATAGTTCGTTTTAATTAAATGTCAGCATTCCGAAGGATGTCGCGCGCTTTATATATCCTGTGGCTAATGAATTAAACTAGTGGCTCTGTGAGCTGTAGACCTCGCGAGTATGTCGGTGGGAAAGCTGAACTGCTAAAACACATAAAAAAAATAACCCAAATAATTTTCTTTCAATAACACATACAAACTTATGAATGTACCTGGTTACGTACATGCAGTATGAAAGTAGCCGCACCAATAACTTTGTAAACTACATTTCGCGATCTTTTATACAACCTATTGACTTTTTACTAAAATTATATAATCTGTTTCACTCTCATAGTCTTTACAAATCCAACGACACCTCATTTGTTAATAACCATCGAGCCGTTTGGGTTGTAGCGATTTTTTTACATTTTAAAACCCCATATCTCCGCCATTTTGAAAAAAATCAAAAAACTGGCTCGAGTAAAAAATTCTATTTATTTTTTCAACCTGCTCACAAAATTTCACGAGAATCGGTTCATAAATGCGACCTGTAGAGGAGAACAACCGGACATACAAAAGCATTTTTGCCCAAACCTGAAACGGAGACGCTTCGCTCGCTTCGCTCGCTCATCTGTTTCACTCTCATGGTCTTTACGAATCCAACGACACCTCATTTGTTAATATCCATCGAGCCGTTTGGGTTGTAGCGATTTTATCTCCGCCATTTTGAAAAAAATCAAAAAACTGGCTCGAGTAAAAAATTCTATTTATTTTTCCAACCTGCTCACAAAATTTCACGAGAATCGGTTCATAAATGCGACCTGTAGAGGAGAACAACCGGACATACGAAAGCATTTTTGCCCAAACCTGAAACGGAGACGCTTCGCTCGCTCGGTCAAAAAGTAAACATTGAGAAATATTCTTTAAGGAACCGACATAGACCTAATATATTATATTGACATAACTGATGGCCTTTGCACTAGCTTAGACACTGTTTTAAAACGTAACTTCAGTCCTTTAAAATACTACAACTTTAACCAATCCAACAAAATTGTCATTGAATTGAATAAGTACTCATACGATTCAACCTAACCTTAAAATAGTCTTTTATTTTATTCAAATTGAAGCGTAACTGTCGTTGCCAAGCGGGGTGCCTCCAGTTTCGTGAGACCCGGCTCTCCACATTTCCCTATCTCATTTTCCATTTGACAAACATCATTACATCATCCGGTGTCGCCCCTGGCGGCAATTTTCGGAAGCTTTCGGGTGCAGTCGGGCGAAGTCGGCGAGTTCCGGTGTTCGAAATTTGAATGGAGTTCATGTTTTTGCGCCATTAGCTGTTTTCGGCCAGTTTTATTTAGTTGCGGGAACTTTTTGGTACCACCTGCCTTTACAGGTAATCCAAGCATGCATTTTTCGTACTAAGAATATAATCTAAATCCTGCCTTTCATGTCTAGGGTTCCGTACCCGAAGGGTGCCAAACGGGACCCTATTACAAAGGCTCCGCTGTCCGTCTGTCCGTCCGTCCGTCATCGGGTCCTACAGCACGAACGGTAATAGCAAGAGAGTTCAAATGTTTTACAGAGTTCAACTGTTTTACAGTATGTGTATTTCTATTGCCGCAACAACAAAAAATACTGAAATACACGAACAAAGGGTGTTTACAATTAAATAGTAGGTATTAAGTCAATTTCAATACAATAGCGCCTGACATTTTTTAATAGCAAGAGACGACTGACGTCGAGATTGAAGGTATTGCCATTTTAGGCACAGACGACGATGGTGCGGAAGCCTTCGTGTACGAGTCCGACCCACACTTGACCAATTTTATTATTATCCTACGTTTAACCAACCGACAGTTCTGGCTATTAATAATGAGACTTTTTTTCAATGTAGGTTTATTTCAAAGATATTCTAAGTAGAGGTATACACACGTCTTTCGATTGTTTCAGTACCTCCTCAAAGATAGGTTCCCGCCACACACAGGTCTCATTACAGTGTCACACACCCCCGAAACTGTACATTTCAGCTATAATTTTCTATACGTTTCTAATGAAACAGGAGTGTACGGATTCTGCGACGCGGGGCAGGGCCGTGGTGAGGGGAGGGGGATGATTAATTGTCGCGAGAATACAGGACTAACCGGATAAGATACTTGCAGAACTATAGAGAGCTGACTGTTGGAGGTTACCTGTTACTTTTTGGATTCAGTCTACAGAAGTCTGTTTAGCATTTAAACATAAAAGTACCCTGCTAAATAGACTTCATTCATTTAAATACATTTTATGTAAGTTAACAATTTGTTAACAGCTATTTGGAAGGAAATTTCACTAAACTAAAAAGGCAACCGAAGCCTCTAAACGTCATAATGAGTTGAATTAATGAATTTTAGTTGTCATCAACAACTAAGATGACGTCATTATGACGTTTAGAGGGCTTGGTGGCCTTTTTAGTTTAGTGTATTTTCCTTCCAAACAGCTGTTAACAAATTGTTAACTTACATAAAATTAATTTAAGTTACATTTTCGTAAAATTACCCAATCAAATTAATCATTGGAATTGATAATATAATAATCAAAAATAATTCATAAAAAGCGGTTATACCTTGACAAGGTATTATAGAAAAAAAAAGGTAACGCAGTATTGGCGGGCTCTAACTCAAATGTTTAGTTTATTGTCGATATGATATATTATTTATCTAGTAAAATACGCAGTAGTCCGCTTATTTGTGACTTGGGTCGCTATTTTTTTTACCTGATCCCGATATTAATGGATAATATCAGATTTGCTATTTTAACCACATTTTAACATACCTACTGAGATAGCATTCATAAATTCATTCTTTTTCTCAATTATCAAGTACCAAGACCTCATAATCCACTGTAGCATTTCCCATCGCGGTCCCCTGTTTTTCTCTTATCTAGAGAGCGGAACAATCCGCCAGTCTCACAGTGGGACCGTAACCCCCTGATAGGGACGAACCCTAGTGTAGGGTACGATTGGAACTGTTACTAGTTACGGGTTACCGACAACCGTTTCTAGCAACTGGTTTTTGAAACGTGTAACGCTTAATGCCGTAAAGTAAATAGTACTTATCTATGACTGTTATGGAACTATAGTCTAGCCGCTGAGGGAATGCGATACTGACACATGCCAGTTTGGGATGTAATCACGTTTGTGGGAGTGAGATAGAGTAAAAAGTAGCGCGGGACACAAAGACATGTGTCAGAATCGCATTCTCTCAGCGGCCAGAGTATAACATTCAAATATACTCATTAAGTTGGTATTACTTCAAATAATCAAAATAAACATAAAACCAATTAAAATTTAATTCACCAATCAGCCCATTTTAGCAATAAATAGCAAGAACTTGTTGATATTTATTTATGAGTAAGCTTAACCGAAGCTAAATAAATTAAAAATAAACAACAATAGTGTCACTCACCATTTCCCAATCGGAATGGCAGAGGCAAAGTTGTACTTACATTGAACTGAGGATTCAGAACCAAAACGTTACCCAAAAAACCGTTTGAGTAATTCATTTCAGAACTAGTCTCCCCCCCCGCATCCCACTGCCCCCTCGGGGATGCGCGGTGTCTGATTTTAGTCACACTGTAAAAACAATCGCATCCTACAGAACTATTTACAGTTCATCTATTGATTTATTTATTTACAGTTGAAATACCTACATTTCGTTATATAGATTGGTTGGTTATTGGAGGTTGGCGATGGGCTTGTCCGCTGTCTAGATGGGATTGGACGGGTTGGGCTTTACGTTGTATTTTTGTTTTAGCGATCAATTCTTAAAGTGTACAAACAAAATGAAATTACTAAATTACACACAATAGGGTAACTAATTTTGAAATTAGAATTCTGTACAGTGGAATTTTTAAGCTGTCAGATAAGTTGCAGTACGGGTGCAGTCTTTGACTTAGCGAGAAAGAGATACACACAGAGAGAGAGAGAGAGAGAGACGAGACGAGACCCGGCCAAAGGTACTGTAAGTTAGTTATTGACGCCTTCATACTTAGAACCAGTATAATTTAGTCCAGTAATCCAGTGGCAGAGGCACTAGTGCAGATATAATTACATGTCTCTAGACAAATAACTACATAAACATTAATAAAACAAGCAATCCGGACCAAAAACATGCTGTTCAACTGCTCAGGATTCGCCCCAAACAATTCTGTTTTATGACGTATTAGTGAGATGTCAGTCGGAGGAGGTTTTATAGCTCGTAAAGCGACCTCCGCGGCACTTGTTGAGTTTATCGAACTTACAATATTGTCTGTCGTCCTGGTAACAAAACTTTTTTGAGGAAGTGGCGTCACGGTTTTTCCCGTACGGGGTGGCAGAGGCGCAACTGTGCCAACTTTTAGCCAGTGATTCAATACTGTGACTAGAGCTAGCCCATCGCCGCAGCTATGAAAAAATTAAGGAAAATTCCCGCCATTTTAGTAGGTACTAATTAGTCATGTTGCGTTGCTTAACTTATCACAAAGCGCCCACAACCAAACTTACCAGTTATGTTTTTAGGTAAAGTCTTGTATCCCAACGTTTGCGACATGTTTAAAAAATATAAGGTACCTATATCGGCGCAGCTATGAAATAATGAGGAATATACCTGGGTTCAATACCTTCTTGAAATTTTAGTAAGTACTTAGATATGTTGCGTTGCTTAAGTTATCATCATCACAAAGCAACTAACCAAACTTAAGTTATGTTTTTGGGTTAAGGCTTGTATCTCAATCCCAACGTTTGCGACATGTTTTAAAACAAAAATTAATGTATTGCGTAATACATGTATATTTCTCCAAAAAATATTTTAATAATTAAAGATTCTCATCTTGAGTACTGCAGTCGTGTAAAACTAGCATTAGGAATGTCTCAACGAGTCTCTGGCGGCCATTTTCGAAGTCATTAGAGAAATTCTGTTTCACTCGAGAGATGAATGGCTCCTCCATGAGCAGTTACTCTGTGTTTTGTATCTGTATTGTTTCACACATGTAAGATTGGGGGGTGATATTTATGTAATCGGTATGCACTCATGAGGACATAGGCCAAATAAACTTACAATGTAGAACAATAGACGTCGGAGCGAGAGGGTATTTTATTGTATTTTTTTTCATAGACCGTGCTTTTGTACAAAAACTTTTTTCCTTCTACGGTTCATTGTTCAAATGCAATCTTTACTAGAAATTCCTTTCGGTCTATCAGGTCGATTCTAGAAAGAATCTCATATAAATAAGCTCGCATGGGCTTCGTCTGTTAAATATTTATTCTACAGCCTTGTAGTTTAACTTCACTGCCCCCAAGCGATTAACTAGAAACTCAACACATTCCACCCCTTTTTAGGAGTGAGCAGCAAATAAAATCTTCCTAAAACATCCAGACCTAGACGGTTAGTCAGGTGAGCTAGTTACGGCAGCAGTAAGAGGGTTAATAGCTAATATCGTCGCCTAATGACCATACCGTGGGGTACCTAATGGTCCACGTGGGAGCTGGAAGCTCTTGCACTCGTCTGTGCTCCTGGTACCTTCGGTGATTTACGAATCATCTTGAGAACTTCTGTAATGGCTCTTCAAGCTGAATTTGATGAGGGCGGGCAGGGGGTGAAGCTAGGTTTTAGGAATTGTAAAGTGGACCTAGAATTTAGTCGCTAAAGTTAAATCTATGTACACAGTATTGACAGAAATAATTTAGGCCGGCATACAAACAGGCGACAGCGCCCCCGCCAAGTTGAGCAAACAGGCGCATCAGTACCTGGAAGCCATTCAGCGCATATTTGAGACTCCGTTGTGGATGAAGATATAAACCTGAATACTACTGTCTTTTTACTTTTACTAGTAAGTAGCAAAAAGATAAAGGGAAGAATTAGATAAATCAGCCTTTAGCAAAACTCTAATTACGCATAATAATGTTTTCTCTAATGGCTTGTTACGTTACGGTACATGGCTGTTCTCGTGACATAATGTCCAAAGGGTTCGGTAACCTATGTACTCAATAATACGAGAGTCAAAATGCACAACAGCCATATCACACGGTGTCAGCATCGATTGGTTATGCATCGTAATTTGATTAGAGTTCGATATAAATGTCTCACGAAGTCATCACAAAAAAAAATAAGCTTCAAACTGAATTACTGAAGGAAAATGCTATTTTGGTAGGTATCATCGAATGGCGCCAAACATCCAGAAAAAACACGGGAACAGCTTACGTTTCATTTGTCGAAATAATAAGTATAAACTTGTCCGACAATAAAACAGACATTTTTATAGTCCTAAAATTTTATAGCCTATTCTGTTACAAAGGATCCAGTGTTTACGTAGCTGACTGCTACAGTCTTGATTTATGACAACTAAAAATACCGTAAAATTTATTTTTAATACTGATACACGAAATAGATTGATCTCTGGGCTGAATAAGATTGAAAATATTTTTAAAACTACCGGTTTTTTGGAGATTTCGAATCTTTAACGATCGAAGACACACTTTGTCAAGTCCTGAGACGCATTTTCAAATAGGTTTTCGAACTAACAATACAACAGAGTAGAGTCCCAAACAATTAATGTCAAGGAACTAATTTGCCTCTATAAATAAACTTGAGTGAATAATTCGATACAAGCCATCTGATAACTGTTGAATGGCCGGCTAGATAGCTATCTCAGTCCTCTGGTCCCCTAGTACTAGGTAGCAAGTATATATTTGGAAAACAATGACTTGTTCACAATTTGCAAGCACAGCGGGCCTGCCCATATCTAGAAATTGTATGTATGGTGTACCTACATGCATAGGGCGATTTTCTAAGACTTGCATCGTTGGGTTTTACATATAATTTACATATAAGATTAGCTTCTACGCTTGCATCTGAGTTGCACATGTATAATCATGCGAGGTCGTAGAAAATTGTATGACATTCCTAAAACTACTATTTATTTAGCCTTTTTAACCGACTTCCCAAAGGAGGAGGTTTACAATTCGTCCGGATGTTTGTTTTTTTTTTTTTTTATGTATGTGCCCCGATAGCGCCTAAACGGATGGACCGATTTGGAAATATATTTTTTTGTTTGAAAGGGTTTACCTTCCCATTGGTCCCATTGACACCAGGTCAGGATCTGATGATGGGATCTTGGAGAAATCGAGGGAACTCTTCAAATATTATAGGCAGACCTATAGTGATTTTTGTGTTTTTCATAATAACTCGTGCAAATGCACATGGTAAGCATAACATTGTGATGCGGAACTGCTGATGAAGACCACATATGGCCACCAGATCTGCTCAATACTAGGTACAAATACAATGCGTGGCTGACGGACGGGCAGGCAACGCATAGCCTAAACCGGTGGACCTAGAGTCATGAAACTTTGTACAGGGGTTCCTTAGTAGCGTGGGGTAGCACTGAGATGGGATTTGACAAAATTAATTCCCCAAGGGGGGGGGATAAGGGGTTACAGTTTGTATTAAACTCAATCTAATCAAATAGGGTTTGTGGAAGTCGGTTTTTTCTAAAGTTTACTTTTTGTTTCAATTATAACATTTATCTTTAGGAAATTTATGCAGTTAGTAATGCCACAGATATGTAGATAATGCTGTGAGTGGCCCTGGCATCCCAAAACTCCCATGCATTTCAAAATCTGCAGTTAGGGTCCAGTTGTGTTGATCGGAGAACCATTTGATTACCCTGTAATATTGCATTAGCGAGAAGGTAGAGCCACGGATGTAATACGGTAATTACCGAGATTGGCTTGATTACCACGCCCCCTAGCGATTACTGGCGATGCGAATTGCCTAACCATGAACCAGTTTTGCTTACCCATATGGGAAACCAGGTAGGTGTATCGAATTATTCGTAATAGAGCTAAGGGAAGGGTGTAAGAAATTCTTATAAGCACCATACATACAAACAGTACCGGTTATCTTAAAAGAGAGAGATTCGAAATGGTTTTGGAAGATAAAATAGTTATTTATCCAACAAGTGAGGAAAGTTCGTTTTTCCTATGAGTTTTGATTTTGAGTCTTGAGCGAACGAAGGATTGAAAAATAGAATCACGAGCGCAGCGAGTGATTATAAAATTCAATCCTGAGTAAGCAAAAGACTCAACAAAACGAATAGCAAATGAACTTGCTCACATGTTGCATACAAAACTTTTCACCACTCCCAGCAAGAAAGTATTCAGTCACCATAGGTAAATAAATTAAATAGTCACAAAGCAAATCAAAATAATTCTTTATTATAAAAAACTTAGTTCAGCATTTGAAACAAGGTCTTTTAACTCTTTTGGAGTTAAACTTAAATCTTCCGCACTTAGAATCACTCATTTTTTTTAGTATAATCAAAATCGCAAGTAAACAAAACTTAGAATTTTCGCGCTTCTAATGTACTTCTTTCACATGCGTCTTTCACAGGCTTCTTTCTTTGAGTGCGTTCTAAAATTATAATCCTAAATTTGACGATGTAATTTTTACAATATTTTATTTCACGTTTTTAATGTTTCTGAACTTACAATAATTTGATAAATTTTATAAAAATCATTAATCTTAACTTATAAGTACTTCTATTCTAAGTATAAAATTATTTATTTATTAAAATATCTTTAAAACTTAACATAAAAATCAGGCAAGGTTAGTTTCTGAACGGGATCATTACTTTCCTCACTGTTCAAACAGTGAGGAAAAACTAACTTTCCTCACTGTTTTCGTAGAGGAAAGACACTTCTTTCGTGCGGGAGTGGTGAAAAATCTATTTTCAATCTTTTAACATTTCTGTTTTCAATGTAACATTTAAACTACTTTGTTGATTCATTCACCTTAAAAATATATCTTTCAAACAGACTAAATAAAAGTCAAATAACAACGCCAAAAATTACTAGGTACAGACACGAGCTGTTGTTAAAATTCACTCCAATTTTAACATTATTTGTTCAAGTGCCGTCACGACCAACAAAACAATAGTCTACCTACAACCACAGGTATTTAACCTGCACCAACGTGCATCCGAGTCGTGATCAATTACATAGCCAAGTGTAGGTAATCTAAAGTTATCTTAACATTATCCCGTCTTGTCCACGTGATTACCTCAGATTATCATGTCGGGTAAAGATGCCATTGCGCATTATGAAATACTCCATTCACAATGTCTTACGAACAATGGTGAAACCCTCTGAAGTTAAACGTTCGATTCGGAACGATTGCGCTCAAATTGATAGAGCGAAAATTGCCTGCAATTACTCGGTTATTTTTTTAAATAAAAGCGGCGTAATCAGAAACAATTTGCTCAATCAGGCCCGTGTGCGCCGTTGCAGAGATCCTGTGTTAATGTCACGATGTTTTCAAGTCATTCAGGCAGACCGCAAACTGCCCTATTTTGACCTGGTACGGAACCACAGACGATTATTGCCCGAACGGCTGCGGCGCGCTTCAAGCCAAATGTCAAGTTGTTGAATTTTTAAATTAGTGGGGCACACACAATGCTGGCCACAAAATTGTTTGTGTGCGGTTACACTGATTCCAATTTCAAATTCTCGGTTTGACAATGTGTTCTAATTGCGTTCGATATTTGAATTTTATAAATATCACTGGCCAGACAGTCATCGCTATAGATTTATTCGATGTTTCAGAAACATTATTGAAAACTCGATTAATTTATACGTTCGCCACTTCGGAACACAATGTAGTATCGAACGGTTCGGTCTATTGAATATTTATAAACTAACTTCCCATTATAGTGTCGACATTTTGAATAATTAACAAGACTTCCCATCATGGCGGGGCGGCTGAAATTGCTAGGCATCCTTCAGTAAAATAACCCCTATGTTTATGAATATTTAGGATTGCCATCGATTGTTTTGGTAAAAGCGTTTGATAAATCCGTACCTAAATCTACTATAATAGTTTTCTGCAGAAATTATGATAATATTGTAAAATCTGAGTTTAAAATTAAGTATAGAACGAAGCTTTAACCCCTCGTCAGCGACAGTGGCCCATATGGGCAGATAACAATTGAAATGTAATTTTATAAAATTGCCCACTGACGAATAGTTTGAAAACAAAGTCATTGAGACTCCATCGATAAGAGCCTCTTTTTAGAAGAAAAAGCAAATAGATACCCAACAAAATAGATCACGTCCCCGGCTCGCATAAGCAAGAGGCAGGTGTTCCACAACATAAGCCGGAATGCGCGGTAAATTTTCCGGATGCCTTCCCAATGATTTCCTCGGAGACCGGCCTAGATTCCGATAGTATCTTCCCAATTTCTCCGCGCCTGGTAACTCTCGCACATATTGTGGTCGCGATCTCTATTAAATATGTATACATGAAGGTAGTCTGGGTATTATATTTTTTCTATCCCTCGAGGGACCTTCAATCGGTGATATGAAACGTCGAAGTAGTCTTTCCCTCCCAAAGTTTTTCGTAGAATATCGCAAATTCATTTGCTATTTTCACAATCAAGTAATCCGCCCCATGGCATGACGAATGAATTATTGCTATTTGTTACCAATACGAGCGAACATATGGTGGCCATTGTTTTACGTCAAGCTACAACTTTTATGGTGTGCCAGTAATTATGTTAAAAAAATACGAACTTTGCGCCAACTGCGGGCACGCGAGCCTTTATCAAAGTTAAAGTTGGCTAAATACAAAATTATATAAGGCCTGTGCGTTCCTGAAGTCTTGGTAGAGACTGATTGCCTTGATAACCCGACTATACCTAAGTCGTAAAGTACCTAGGTACCTTGGTACCTAATCACAATTAGCACGCAAACTTGTATGATGCCTAATAAATAATAAATAAGTCTTGGATTTATTACCCACTTGAAAATGAATGAGAAGTTTTCCTGAAATGTGATATTTAATTAAACAGTATAAAGTATATACCAATCTGTATACCTAGTTTGTTGTTGATCGATATTTTTCTAAAGGACCTATTAGACTACGCTGTCGGCAGGGCCCTGTCTGACTCACTGTCTCTTTCTAGTCGTTCCATCAGAGTGAGACGTCTATACGTGCCCTGCCGAAAGCGCTGAAACGGAACGGCGGAATCAATATGTCAATAACTGTAAATTGTATAATGCAACTGGCCGCTGACGCCACCTATTTAGAGAAGACTATATGCACGATCGTACCGACAAGACTCCGCCGCGTTATCACAAAAAATGAGACCCTCTTAGCGCGCAGGTGTAAAATATGATATTTATTGGGCAAAGAAAGAGTTCGAATGCTTGTTAGTGGTAATGAGGTGCGCCCGTCGCTATAAATTCGTTCTTTCGCAGCCCGCGGCGATATTTGCATCTCGTAAAACGAAACACTTTAAAAATAAAAACACAAACCTTCAGTTAGTTCGGCTACTCGCCGCTAGATGGCGGTGGCGCGACGTGGGCTTATTTCCGCGGAGTCATGCTGACACAGCGCGCGCTCGCCTCGTTAGGCTGACACGGCGCCTGTCAGGTTTTTGACAGTTTTTGACAGAGACATCGATAGTGAGGTTCGTTACAATTTAGGCGGGGCGGGCGGGGCGGCGGCGCGGCGCGCGCCTTAGCCGGCTTATCGCATATTTGTAGGCTTTTGTTGATTTACTCGTGTGTTCTCCATTGTGGGCCTTGTTCTTATTGTCTAGTGATAACGGGCCGTGCGTTGATAACACTCCATTTGTGTCTCAACGCCACATACAATTTATTTGCCTATCTCGTTTTTACAGAAAACTTAGGGGCGTCATCCATTCCAATTTTCCGTCCAATTTAAACTAACAAACAGCCGGCGGCATAATGATGTGAGGAAGATGGCAATTTCGGATTCATAGGAACAAGGCAGGTGTCGCGCGGAGCATCTTGTATTCATGGCATAATATATCATAAGCCTGGGCCTGGCGGTGTAGAAAAAGATAAAAAAAAAAAGTAAAAAGAGCGGGGAAAACGCTTCCTTGTTGCTTGACGTGCAATTATAGAGATAATAACGCTTTCTGTCGCCGAGTACTTTTTATTTGTTTTCTTTTGATTTATCGCGGCGCCCTTGAGGGAAGGTACGTGCTGTATCGTCGAGATTTCTCTTTTATGAAGTCGGTTGTGTGGCTGAATGGGCTCGAACCTTCGCCTGGCCGCAGGTCTATCTAAATCATAAGATTTCAATAACATGGCTTCGGACAGCTATATTATCTAAATTATTATTTCTTCTGGAAAATGTACTTAACTGTGAGGGCGTTGTAAACTTTTAATCAGATTTATCTACTAATGCTTTAGAAGAGGCATACGTCAAAAGATACACTGAAATCAGAGACATTTTGTAGTGTTGCCAGGACATGTTGGAGGAGGCCTCTGTCAAGAAACACTCCAAACAAACATATAACACAACAACAAAAGAAACTCATGTTAAATACAATTTTAAATAAAAATAACAATGATAAGTAATAATAATTTTATATAGGTACCTACCTAATGCAAATAAAGTTTAATGCATGTTAATTAATAATACAAAATGAAATTTAATGTAAATGCTCTATTAGTTTGGTAATAAAGGCTATTTTTATTTATTTTATCTACTAATGTTTAGTTTTTTCTAAAGGCATGAATACGGCTAATGAGTCTTTTGGATGCAAAGCAATCGAGCCAATAAACATCGACAGATCAGAAATAAACTTGATCAAAAACGTTCGATGTCATTGAAAAGATGATCGGTTCCCACGCGTGGGCCCGGCTGGTGTCGAGGGCCACAACAAAACGACACCGCTGCTCCTTGGACAAGGCTCTAACCCCGACGCGTAAACAATTTTGATTAGAATGGCGATCCCGCCAAAATTTTACGAAAAAAGAACATGGCCGCCGTCAGGCATGACATTTCTCAACTTGTCAACTCTCCCGCGCTTTTTGCGCGGTCCGAATGCCGACTCGAAATCTTTATTCAGAATCGCTTTTTTCGGAAACGCATAAACATCGTGGCCGATTTATAGAGGACTTTGTCGGATTGACAATATGATTGGACGATCGAACAAGATCGATGGCGGGGTACCGCTAAATGACTTCATTATGTCGTTCGCGGCTACAAATATGGCTAGCTGGCGGTCTCTACTTCAGAATAGAGAGACGTTTGTCAACAAACGTGCGTTCGGTAGATCGATACACTCCCAAGTCCCGGATGTAGTTAGGCCGGTATAAAAACTTATATCTAGTTTATTTCTAGTTTGTTTATTTATAGCCTACATAGCTTAGAAGGAAAAAGACTGTATGTAATTTTTAACCAAGATATCAAGATATCTAACACATTTTGTGGCCAGTGAACACAGGGCACTCACATTATTGTGTTCCGCCCGCCGCCGCCGCCGCGCCGCAAGTCCGCAACGATACGGCACAGGGCTCTTCTTGGAATTGATTTTTTCTCTCTCGAGGTTCCGCCTCGAGTGAGTTGATCATTAATCACGGCCCCGTGTAGGTAGGTAATGTAATACGGGCCGCGCGCACCCGATAACATTATCGTAAATATAGTTTTACAAAACGGAACGCACCCGTTGAAACCAAAACGAAGACGCTCCGTTCCCACAAGACACCCGAGCCGCAGGAATTCGCGGGTGTAATCGCGATTATCTCTGAATTTACACCCGACTGAGGCGGTAATAATGCCTACTATCCGATAAAACCGTAATCTCCGTAAACTCTACCAGTTTTCGCGGGCGCGAAACGGAACGTTTTCGTAAACCGAACGCGGACAGTTGAAGAAGGAAAACAATGCATCGATCAAACTCTTTCACTCCCACATAAATCAGTCGGTCAGAGAGGGACAGGTGCGAGCGGCCAGCGCCGATCCGATGTTACAAATGGGCGGAGCGAAGCAAGCGAGAGATCGACATCCACCTAACAAAAGAGTGAAAAGGAAATAAAAACCTAGTGCACTCTCGTAGGGGGGGGGCGACGACACTTTTACACTTTTCACGAAGGAAAATAACCTCTTAAAGGCGGTCGGGAAATCTGAGTAAAAATAAAAAGACCGGGAATTACTCGGACTTATTCTTAATTAGTTAGAGGCCATTGTTCCCTGCAGGATATTTATCTGTAGCACCTGCTCTCAGTTGAACGGGGTTGGTTGCTGATTATACCGAGTCTGGTGTAAATAGCTCTTTTGACTGTATACATCTGGCAGTAAGTAATAGTACTTATTTAGAGAAAACACCAATATAGGGTCACAATTTTTCCCATACGCAGCGGCAGGGGCACACTTGTGCCAGTTATCCAAAACCACATTTTTAGAGGTAAGACGTAAGTTAAATATCGACACGCAATGTTGACTCCAAATGATGTAATTCCGACATAGCTATAAATGGCCACCCATAAAACACACTTGTACAGACGAACTCAAAGGCAATACCAAATATTGTTCAAATATAGGCAATATTGTCCGAACACAATACTGTATCAAATTAAGTACATAAAATTGTTAAAAGTTACAATGGGCAGTCACACGAAATTGTTGGAAAAACTATTAAAAAATCACGAACGTCGCAGTCAAAGCACAACCTTCGTCATTACAATAATTTGCCTAATTTACTCAATTTTCCGACTACAATGGAAAAGTTGCGTATCGCATGAAATTGTAAGCAAATCCCATTCAACAAGGAAATCATACAATTAAAGTGTGCCGGGTAATTTATGTGTCAGTTGGTTGACAGTCGGAATGACATGAGTCGCGTTCATTCCATTCTAAGCGAGGTGGAAATACTATTGAAGTCTTGAAAGAAGCGTGTATAACCACGCATTGTTTACAGGGGGTAGGCAGAAACTACCCTATGATCTTGGCCTGCACTAAAATACTTCAATATAGGTACTTTATTGCACACAAATAAATATATTATGACAATTTAAAATGGATAAAACATGAACAAAGGCGAGCTTATCTCTATCAAGAGAGACACTTAACGCTTTGAGGTTCTAAAAACCAAAATTTTATAAAGAATATAATAAAACGATCCACTGAAAAACTAACTGAGCGACTAAATTATTGACTGTTATCCAAGTTGTTTTGAACCTGACGACATGAAGTCAGGGTGTCAGAATTGTGGCTAGAACGAATTCCTTCCTTTCAATATAAATAATTGGCTAATGTTTTGATTGTATCCAGACTTTTCTAACCCTAACTCAATTAATAATTTAAACCGACTGACGCACGCAAAGTTACGCAAAATTATTATCAACACGTAATAAGCCTGGGAGGCGAGCAGCTGTCACGCCTAGGCATTTAGTCAAATTGCCCACATTGCGATTTACCCGCTACATCAAGGTAAAATTGCCAGTTCTGTAAAATTAAATTACTGTTTTGAACTAAAAGCACTTGGCGTCACATATAATTTTAACCTTTTTATCGAAATCGGTATCATATTAGCGATTATGAATAATTAAGTTACCAAATTGAGTAAGTGCCGCCATTATTTATGTAAAATTAAGTGACGTGTTTTTATTTTTTTCCAGGTAAGTCATATGGGGATTTTTTGTGGTATAATTTCGTCGATTGGTAAGCGTTGACATTGTATTGCATGCAGTAAGCTAGAGCCAATGTCAAGGCATTATAGGTATCAAAGTTTGTGAGATTTTCTTATTTAAAAACATCTCTTTAAACTTCCGCCGCGGTTGGCAAGTTTGAAATTATACAGGTACCAAAGTAAGTATAGCTTTTGCATATCAAAAGAGCAGTGGAGCATTTTAAAATAGGAAAAATTACATGACACGCGCCGAACATCAGGAATTATCATAACAATAGTTTCCACTGATTTTCTATTCAAAATTCATGCTCATTTCGGCTGAACGCTCGAACAATAATAATTTTCAGCGCAATGCAGTAAAAAGCCAGTTGATTATCCAGCCGTGAGATATCCAGACATTTCAGCCAGGCCGGCGCGCGTGCCAAATTTTTAATTATTCAACTGAGTACAGCGAAAACACCCGTGATGGATGAAAAACGCGCTTTTGCCAGCCAAACTGCACCTACTTAATATGTAATAAAATAACGCTACTGGAACTATTCGGACTATTTACAAAAGCCTCCAAAAAATTGACGCTCATAAAATATGTTAACCTCTCGAATGCATACGCCTTTTCAATGAAACTTCTAAACAGAGCGGATGTATTATGGATACGAGAGATCCCAGACACGTACAAAATGAAAATAGGGAGGTTGAGGGGTGAGGGTAGCGGCGGGGGGAGACGGGGAGGGGCGCGCGGGACGGGGTGCGACGGCGGTATGGAAATGTTGGTCAAATATATCATCCGGGGCCTGACAGGCCAATTCTCTTATCTCGCCCGCCGCCGCAGCACCGATCTAAGCTAGCTTAGCTAATATAAAATGGTTTTAAATTCAAGTTTAATTCGGGAGCGGGCTATCTCGACCTCTCCGCGTCTCGTAAATAGGACTTCCCCGACCCACATACAAAAGCGCGCGATTTACGGTTTTGACGGATTTCGAATATTTTAAGGGTATTAGGACGAGTTAAGGTGCTACGTGGAGGTTGTATATCGGCGTTAGAGACGTCTTAGCCGGATTACCGCGAGGCCCTTGTTCATGATTTAGTGGGCTTTACTATTAACTTGAAGCGTTTTGGCTCGAGTGTATCAATTTCACTTTTTAGGCGGGCGCGCGCGTCTGCCGAGGCGTCTCTTTGCGTCAGGACATCATGAAACGTAAACAACGGTGGTTCCCATTACAATATGTTTACCGATCCGTGGCGCGGCATTATTTATGTTATCCCGCAGCCCCCGCGCTGAATTTATGAGACTCTGGCAAATATTTGGCGCGGCAAGTTCGGACGCTCTGTCGGGCTGACAACGAGAAGATTGCCGAGAAATGTTTACACAGTCGGGATATGGTAATTTTTCAGTTTCCCTCCTTCTCGTTTTAAGTGTATTCTGTTCACGACAGCCCTCTTTACAATACCGCCTGTTTGTTTAACTACCCAATATTGTCTGAAGGAATTTCCTCCGAATCAGGAGTTCGGTACCGGAGCGTTACCGCGTCCGGACAGAATTTGTGACGGACGACGTAAACAGAGTGACCTGACGTTTAGTGTCATTAAATCTCGTAATAGGATATCATAAATTGCGCGGAGGTCGGGCTAGCAGGCGGTTGCGCGCTCCGGCCCCGCTGTCATCGTTTGTCAGGGCATTTCACGCATTGTTGGACAATAACGCAGGATCTGTATTGTGCCTCCTCACGCCTGGACGCCTGATGTGACGTCTGACCGAGCTCTGTTCTCCTGGTAGCAGCTAGCAGGATGTGTCTGCTACGTCATCTCGCGTGACGTTAGTCAAGTTGTTTGCTTGATATGGAATTCGTGAATCGTCACTGGCTGTGCCTGTATTAAACTGGCCTCTTCATAAACTGATTGAAATAGCAGTGATGATTTCAATTTGATTGAAAGGATTTCATAGATGATAGAATTGAGCAACCAAAGATTGAACATGAATTAATTTAAAGATTGATACAAGCCACAAAATATGTTCACCCAAAAACATCGCTGCCAAAACACCAATATAAACTTTCCTACAGCAATCTTTATTTCACTATTCGTTAAGGCAACAAAGAAAAAACTTCGGAATAACATCAAATATGTCGAGAATGCGACGTCCAAAAGATCACATCAGAAATTTAAGCCTCAGAGATGCTGGCACGAAAAAAACGTACGAAGAAAAATAAAAGAATTGTAAAAAGAAATAAAAGAGTTAGGGTCAGCACCGGCCGCGTAAATTCAACCATCAGAGAAATCAAGTGTCATTGAACGAATGGGTTAGACCGTATGGGGTCGTTACGATCGGAATCACAATTTATAGTTTATCGAACAATAATTGTAAGTGATGACCGTCTCATTCGCAATCAATATCCTTTGAAATTATGCTAACAGTAATGCACGGTTAAAGGTAAATGGTGAAAGTCAATACAAGCGCTACTAAATTTTGACAATTTTCAATTTTGCCTGTCAAATGTGCAACTTTCTCGGCGATTTTATCGGTGTTTTATGTTAATGCGAATGTTACTTATTTTAATATGAACGGTACAGATTGTAAGCAATTATTTGTTTCAAAAAAGGAGTTGTTTTCTTTGGACAGGATTATTTTACTTGGAGACACGTCAAGGAGACAAGAAACAAGTTTTGTTTAGTAATATGTCCCATTCGACTTGTATCTTAGGTCCCTTCTTTTTCTTGATTATGTCATTAGTACTAGTGCATCAAGGTGACTTTATTTATGAAAATCGTGAAATAAAATTTGCAGAAAGCTCAAAATTTTCTTTATAACAAAAATCTAAAATCAGGCATAATATGGAACTAAATATTCGCCCGCAATTTTCGACCTACCCACACCACCCTAATTTTTCAAAACCTATGAAAAAACCAAGAAAAAAAGATTTGGGTACTTTAGGGTCATTGGCCGCTTGAGCGGTTATCAGGAGTTTCTGAAAGGGTAATCTAATTGCATACCAAATATCATCACGAATAGTATTTAGTTGTTAAGTAACTCGGTGATGCGGTGGTCTTTAGGGTTCCGTACCCGAAGGGTGCCAAACGGGACCCTATTACTAAGCCTCCGCTGTCCGTCCGTTCGTCCGTCCGTCTGTCACTAGGCTGTATCTCATGAACCGTGATAGTTAGACAGTTGAAATTTTCACAGATGATCTATTTCTGTTGCCGCTATAACAACTCATACTAAAAAGATTGTTATAAATATTTAAGGGGGCTCCCATACAACAAACATGTTTTTTTTCCGTTTTTATAGATAATGGTCATTCATAATGGTACCGAACCTTTCGTGCGCGAGTCCTACTCGCACTTGGCCGGTCTCAATCTCAAGCTAACTCCGCACCTACCTAGACCCCACTTTTCCATGATATTTGGTGAGAGGGCCATTTCTATAGGCTCAATAGGGAACATTCATTATATCAAGGTGGTACGGGTACAGACTAATGTACGGATCAAATCCGACACACCATGATGTTATCGACCTTTTATTTATACGTATCGGTTTTTCACCTTTTTGTCTTGATACGTGATTTTAATCATAAGCCAGGATCGTATAGCCGCTGGTTTTAGATGAATTGACTGTCGTTTCTACAGATTTGTTGGATTTAACTTGAAATGGAGCCTTTAATTGACAAATTCTTTCCGTTTTATTTTCTGACGGATTTGCCCTCAGATTGACCCCTTAAAATACACAGTTTTTTATACTTACTAAAGCCACCACCGTGCCTCTGACACCGCCTATGGCTAAAGACGTCACGCTATGTTATATTATGATGTTTTAGATTGTAGTTTAATGTAAGTACCTTATCTGTAGGAGTCCAAACTACATTGTAAATGACGCCTTTTACACTAAAAATAAAAAGCAAGATGGCGGCAAAATAGGGTGCCAGTGTAATGTACGGACTACATTAGCCAGTATCGACAAGAACACAAAAGAAGGATTTATAGTCCCAAAGACACTCCCGCGCGAAAGCGAGAAGTCCCAGGGTGGCTGGAGGGAGGGTCGTTCGTATTTTCAGAAAAAAAGCTCTTCTTTTGCAACTGTTCTTAGACCCGCCAACGTAACTTACATATTTTCACGCCTTTTTCCCGAAAGAGGGGTAGGCAGAGACCAAAGACTTCCACTTGCTACGGTGGCTATCATGCTTCCTCAACATTTATGTCTCTTCATACACTTCGCCGGTTACGGGCACTTCTCATATGTTTGCGCATCGCAAGTTTAATTTTTGTAGGACCATTTTGGGCGTCCCCGACCAATGGTTTTATTCACACCCGGTGTAAACCACCAACATATTGCCTATGACTTGTAATTAAATGAATATTTATTATGTGACATGTTTATCCAGAACTGTGTTGAATAACTGTGTAATTGACATTATTTTGCTGGACTCAACTGCTGGCAACTTTGACACGGAATTTGCAGTTGCAGCCCTTGTACAGCCTTTGTGGCGCTAGTTGGACTTTTCCGCAAAACGCTGCCGAAACTCTCAGGAATATGTAACGAATTTGCTTTGTTTCAAAAACTGAATATTCACCGAGAGTAAATAACGATACGCGTTCAGTATGAAAACGTTTCATCCGTGGCTTTTACCCGAAAGTTGGCGTAATTCCAAGATGGCCGACTCAACGTCCGATACGGGATTACTTTTAAATAAAGAATTCCGGTGTTTTACAACCGTCTCGGTATTGCTTATTTTATTTTTTACAACTCATTGTCTATTGGTGTGTCTATATTGTCTCGTATTACAAATTTGTTGCTAAAAATAAAGATTGTGGAGTATGTATACTTACGACTAAACAATGGGTTGCCGTTATCTGTAGGTAGGCAGGTAGGTACTTAAAAACAAGCGTTTAGAATGTGTATTCACTATTTTACTCGAAGAGTTTAACTAAGAGCGAATTTTTGTAAAATCCTGCCTAAGTATACTAAGGGTGGATTTCACCAACAAAAACTTATACAAGAATAACTATCCCGGGGCTAACTTGTATGACAATGACAGTTCAAAATGAGGTGTCTGATCTGGGTGTCTATAAAAAAGTAGAAGTATATAGTTACTCTTTCGTTGGTAAAATCCAGGCTAAAACAGGTTTGATTGTCATCCTAGGCTAATAGGCGAGTTCTTGGCTCTATAGCTTCATAATACAAACCCAAGAGACGAAACACGAATTAGCTAAACTCCAATAAATCTACCAGAGCGACATAAGTACGCATAAATATGCGGCCAATAACTTAACCTTACATAAGTCTATCACTTTCCGGCCTTATACAGATCCGTCAAGAGCGAGTGAGTGAAATATGGGATTGCTAGTTCGTCGGCAAATGTCCGCGCCCGTTTCAGTTTTCCCAAACAAAGGAATTAGAGCCATTCGCCCAACTCACAATTTATTGCGCGGTCATACTGACCAATTTCGTGTTTTCCTTTTTCGGACGATTTTATTTGTCAATGGAACTCGATGGATATCCTCTTGTTTTTTTTTCGAGCTTAGATTTCTTCCCTTAATGCTGGTTTATATTTTTCGGTTCAATCAGATTGTGCCAGCAGTCTATTAAAACTTTGTCGCTGCTTGCACCTTTAAAATATTCAAACGGTAAGCCATCAGATAAAAGTTTCGGAAAAAATGCTCGTGGCTCCAAGTGACTTTATCTATGCCCAGTTAATACTCCAATTAAATTTAAAAATAAAAGTGACATTCCGTTTCTTCGTCTTTGACGCTATCTCTAGGATTGACTGACATCTCAGCTGTGTTAGAATTTGTTTTTTTCCTACACCTTCATAATTATGTTTATTCAAACTTGGTAATATTATGGATAATGGAAAGCAGTTTGTAGGTAATACCTACCCTGTTTGATTAGCGTTTATCAGGATTAATTTTATTCACTAATTCACATCATCAATCTACGAGTTGGTGTATATATGATGTGAACAGAAACGTCCGTGGCCAATGACCCTAATTCTTTCTATACTTATTATATCTTGCTTAAATATCACACCATTCATGAAAATTTAAAAATACCCTGGTATTTGCCTGAGGCTTTTCCATATAGTTACGAGGTCAAGAACCTATCGTCTCGTGAGCACGAGCTCTCATGGTTGCCTAATGGGCCTAAGCACGAGTCGAATTAAACAAATTTTGTTGTCAGTCATCTCATCACACATCAAATAACCGATCAAGCAGTTCACATGCTATATTTAATTATGAAGTTACCGCCGGACCCTTTAATCTAATCTTCGTTGATGTGACTTGAGCTTGGACATGACACGAAATCAAAAGAAAACATCGCAACCCTTGTGTTGATGACTATTTCCGTGTCTGAGCTGTTATTAACTTTTTCTAATAAACGCCGGACCATCAATCTGTGTAAACTACTCGGACACAGTCCGCAACAATTAAATTTACACAAATATTTTCATAGCACGCCATCTTGTTTTTATATCGAATTTTCCGACCGTTTCGCGCCGTTTGCGCTACGTTCCGATGCACGCATCATTTTTCTCTCGGCGTTTTCCGTTCAGTTCGGGTGCGTGACCGCGTCTTCAACGTAATCGTGTCGGTTCCGCTCACCAATTGAAAATGATATTATTATGTGCCTCTAATGGCATTTGTTACGATCACAATAATAAGTACAGCCATAGTTAATGACCGTTATTTCGTACGTGATTCTGGCTCAAAGCCTATTGTGATCGAGGAGCGTGGTCGAGCGGTATTATCTTTCGATACGCCCATTGTTTTTGTGTTCTTTAAAAGTGTTGGTGCGCGTCGCGTCTGCTCAGAGATTACGCTCGCATCCGCCACCCGTATTTGTTGGGATACAATTTTAAACAGGCTTAAGGCGGAGCGCAATTATACCACTTTAAATACTGAAAAATAAACACGAGGGTCGTGGTGTGAGGGTGCACCCTCATCATCAGCGTTGACGCGCATTACGAATGCAGGCCAGCATCGCACCTGAGGCCTTTATAAAAACACAGCTAGATACAACTCGAAATTAATCCGAACTCAAAACAAAGAAGCATTACAACCCAAGACAACCTTGAACAAAGACGGCCTCGACGAGACTGGAAAACAATGGCGAGCACCAAAAAAGGCAAGACAAAAGGCTTTCCTCCGAAATTTACGTTAAAAACAAACGCGAAATACCTAAACGGGATCCGTATCTATCCTATTTAGATATTAATCTAAACGAAAAAGCAAAAGCAATTCAAAATAGGCAACAAGCTAACAGAAGGGACGGCGGGCTGGGCTGTAATTGGCCATTTATCAAACGGCGAAGGGGTTAGGGCTCCGCTGCTGCCCTGGTGGCTGCGCCGGCTCTCGCAGCCCTGCTACACACAAACAGTTAGATGCTCAAGCAAACAACAAACATGACGATAAACTCACAAATTAGAATAAAGTACTCGATGCGTGAGATTCGCGATGGAATATATCTTCAGCTTGTGAGATTCAAAAATATGCTTCCCGATATTAGTTTTAGCAAGCTTTCGAATCACATCCCTATGTTAGCGTGAAGCGTTTTCCCATACGAGGTGGCAGAAGCACATATATGCCCAAGTTTATTCAGTTGCGTGACAGGGGGCTAGCCCATCGCCACAGCTATAGACGCAACAGCAAGTGTCGAGTGTTGATTTTTACACCGGTAAGGTTTATTAGAAGAATTGGTGCCGTGACCAGGATTTTACTTTCTTAATTTACTTTTTACTATTGAGAATGTAATCCGTTTGTAAAATGACTAATTCAGTACACGTAAACACACAGGTAGGGACTATTAGGCATGTGATTCTCCGAGGTTGATTAAGCCCGGGTTTAAATTCAAATTGCGGTTAATGAAACCTCTTATCTGCGCTTGCCTTGTTTTGAGTTATGTTCTCTGTTGTTTGGATCTAGCGTTCGAAATCCGAAACTTGGTTTAAATTTCGAATTGTGATAAATTTTCGAATAACGGATTTTGCTACATACAGTTTTTGATGAGTCGTCTCACAACCAGTTTTAGAAACTTGTCACGTTAAGAGACCATTAGCTCATATAATACTTTAAAAGTTTGATATTAATCATCAAATAGCTGCGATAACCTCAAGGTTAAGTTGTGGCTGGATACATTTACAAGACCACTCGTTTGATGACTATTTACATTAAACTCTTGGATCTCTGGCTAAGGCTGTTGATAGTGGATGATTTTTGGGTAAATAAATTGTTATAAGTAGGTACTACTTTTTGAGAAAATATATATGTAGGCCAAAAATGAGTTGTGTGCAGCAAAGCTCAAGCAGAGATTTGTATGCCAGATTCGTAGCAAGTAAGAGTAAGTAAGTATGTAAAATATCCGAACGACGCAAAAATAATGCTATTGCGTTAGCGATTCCCGTATTGATCTGGATATTCGATCCTTTAAATAATAATTATAATAATAAATCCATTTATTTCTGAAGACAGAGTTTTTTTACATTCTTAATTCTAAATTGATTCTTATTTTCATAATATGTCTCTTGTCTCAGTGAGTCTTTCGACAAAGGCCTGCTCCAACGTCTTCCACTGTTTACGGTCCGTTGCTACTCTACACCAGATCGATTCGATCCAGTAAACATTAAAAATGTAAGTATTTTCTTATAAATTACGTAATCATAATGGAATCAATAAAAATAATCGAGAATTTGTTTTTAATACCATATTAATGAAGAACATAGTAGTTAAGCCAGACTTTTATTTCAAAACAACACATAATACATGTAATAAACAAAATATTACAACTTCTACGCGATATTATTAAAAACGCATACTTACTCTCGTTAATGTCGTACCGGAATTAAAGGCTGGCTCAGAAATGGAGCACCGCGATTACACGGGCTCATATTTTTCTATAAATTCTAAGAAAATGATAATTAAATATAAAAGATAAGGGCGGCCGTTCTCAAAATGGCGATTGCATTACAAAACGGCAGAAATGTCAGTGCGGCAACGCATCACTATGCAAATATGCTTCTTAATTACGGAAATATCTCGACTAAGATCTCCGAGTTGTCGTTTACCGAGATCATTTCTTTTGAAACAATTATGTTAATGGCTGCGGTTGAACCGGGCTCGGTTCCACCATAATTTACAATTAAAGGCTCAGGAATCAGGAGTTTTGCCGCGCATTCCGCGCTCGTTCAGAAACGCGCTTGTCACTGCGCGCTACGTCATAATCCGTCGCGTTCGGATTTATTGTAAAGCCACCCATGCACTGGCGGGATCCGGCCGCGTTCCGATTATAACTTTGCGTATAAATTTAGCGTTGTGTACTCAGCTCACACAATCATACGTAGCATTAGGCGGGGCTGCAATGCCGCTCAAATTAATACAGCGGGCGGGTAAAACACCTGCGCCCTCCTCGCCTCTGTTTCTTTTCTACAAAATTAACTCGCTTCGTAGTTGCCAACAATGGAGACGGAACCCCGGCTGGGAAAGTTTTGCACTGTATTTTTTTGCTCTCTCCCAACTACGTTGGCTATATTTCAAACTGTCATACTTTAATCTCTTTATCAAAGTTTGTTGAATGCTCTTAGAGGTGCACCCGTCTGGCTTGTAAAGTTTTCATTTGCCCTCTAATTACATTTGAAGCGCTTTTTTGTTTTTCTTTGCCTGAAGTGCTATCTCTGATGGATAAATTTATTTTTCCTCAGTCCCTATTAGGTGTTGTTTAAAAAAATAGACCGACCGTTGTAATTAAAGCTAGCAGTTGGTATTTCAACGTTGCGCCATTTTCACAATAACACCGGGAGAGCAGAGGGGCCTAGGAGGGAATAATTTATATTTAATTTAAACAAGACGACATTGGTATTCGAAATACGAGTGCGTAATTAAAATTCCCGCCGCGGTGGCGCTGCTCTCGCTCGCGACAGTTTTCGCGCCAATTTCAGCGCTCCCGGAAATTAATTGTGACAGGAAGACGCGGCGGTCACATCCGCTTACGTTCCATTACTATACGCGATCGCTTTATCTGTTTCAATTTCATACAAAAAATATGGAAAATCTGAAATGTTTAATAATGACACCCATTACCATTAGCAACATATTTTGTACGTGGGCCTGGCTGTATGGTTCCAAGTAAACAGTGATTAATACCAGTCGATTATTTAAATACCGTCACTTGTCATGGAACAGGTTAGTCATCGCTGTAATCAAAACTCTACTCACATATTTTCGCCTCTACACAGCATTCTTAAATGGTACAACAATTAATAAGTGTCAACTTAAACATTTAATTAAATATGTTGCGATAAAATCGTCATACATAACCCATTGAAGAACCTACTTAACATTTACCGCACGAATATCCAAATTCGTTTTAAGACCATCAATTTGAAATAGGATCGGAGATTGCGATTGTGGTTTGAAAATGGAACATTCGAATTTCGATTTTCGATTGAGCGGAGCCATTCATATGTTTGAAATTGGAATCATGTATTGTTTCGTTTATGCGCCGGCTGGCAGATTTCACACTGGCCAGTAACAATTGGCCGATCTTTGCTGGCATCTCGAGTCCGCTCCAGGGAGACACATTCGTTACATCGCTAAGGGCCTCTAATGGCCTCTCCTGAACCCGAGCGGCCCTTAAAATTTTAACCATGCTTTTATTTATTGTGGCTTTTGTCTCTGCAGCGAGATACAGCTATCAAGCGCGGGGATCTATTCGTTATGATTTTGAGCCCGCTCCTCGCTTTTCGAGTGCATGAATTGGGTGTTTCCATCGCGATTTCACAATAATGGATCGCTGTTGATTTAAGATTTCAAATTCAGAAATAAGTTTTCTTCACGCCATACGCGAACACTCATAAATAATTTACATACAAAAGCAATAAACATGGATTTTTAAATTCGATATGGACATCAAAACCGATGTCCGATTTAATTACGTCATTAAAAATCGTTCCGAAACATCACTATAAATCTCGGAGTCGTTTGAAAAGCTTAATTGCAATATGATTTATGCTGACGACAGCTAGCGTCGTGTGTTATCACTGCATCTCGACTCCACCCGGGTGTGAAATGGTCATTAGTTCAGTTTGCCTCACGACAAACTCCATTTTTCATGCGCAATTATAACGTCTACGACACCGGCGATCGCATTAATAGACACGGCCATATGTAAAAGATCACAGATGCTTAGGACTCGTTGAAAAAAAGTACAGTGCATTTAATAGCGCTATATTTGGACAGAAATGTGACAAACAACTCGATATAATATATCAGTCCGGAACCGGCTTACAGGTGGCACATAAGTTATGGCACCGACATAATATCCATTAAAATAATGTGCTTCAAAGTGCCGAGGCATATAAAAAGATATCGACGCCATACAGCGGGTCAGCTGAGAGCGTCTTCGATCAACGCGGTTTATCTAAAACATTCTCGCGAGACGTTATAAATTACAGTCCCATCCAGGTCAGGGCTGCCAATTTCATGTTAAAAATTCACAATCATCATTTCTTTCGCACCATCCCATTTCCAGATGCTATCAATGGCTAACATTTCTTTCTACAATAAAGCTATGCAAACAACAAGTTCGTTAAGTCAACGGAAGAGCCATGCACGCTAGAAAGTTAAAAGGAAGGCCGCGCAATCTAACCCCTTATCTCCCGCTTTAAAAAAAAAACTCAAAACCCGGCTCAGAAATTCAGATTGCGACACGCCGATTACACAACGCGCACTAATTCGTGTGTGCTTTACACGCGAGGACGCCATTACGAGTCGACACAAAAAGGGCTAAATTTAGAGAATAGAGACGTCGAAAGGTAGCTGTCAACCGCCGTCAGGTGGCGGTGGGATCGCAGGCTTAAAATTCGGATCCGCGCGATCATTAAATTGACAAATGGGCCTAGGGCATGGCGGATAGTGCGGACCGCGCCCGCCCGACTCGACACCCCGTGCATAGAGCGCTTTACCCGACGCATTCCTTCTTCGGAATATTTAAATTTGGAACGGGGCATTCCGTTGTTTTGATCCACAGGTCAATAATTATTATAATTCTGATAAAACATACCTAACATCAATGCGTTTACGAGTTGTTTCGATTTCTTTGTTGAACACGCAAGCAAAACAAACACGCTTTGAAAATTTCAGCAATTTTTTTTTCAGGAAACTATGACCATTAAACTAATTGGCAACAGAAGGCGAGTATTGCAGAAATCATCATCACAATTAATCTACCAGGGGGTCATAAAGTCGTAAGCAATAACGCAATAAAATATAGGGTCCGGAGGAAAATGCTTCATTTGAAGGAAAGTGGGCTGCTTGATCCGCTGCGACCCTTGGGGGCAATTCTGGCGCTAGCGAGGTCATGTCCATGGTTAAATATCGATTTTGAGATACCGAAATCTCTATCAAAAACAAGAAAAAGCTATTCTTACCACTAGCCTTTCGACCAACCGAGATATCTCGACCCATTCTCGATCGAAATAAATATAAATTGAGATCGTTTTCGACGGATTTAGAAGGTATCAAAACCGATATCTCGACTGGGGAGATGATCTCGATAGCGCGAGAATCGGGGGCCTGGCCGGTCTAATTATTGCTCAATGTACAAGTGTGTGCCAGTTCGACCCCCGGGCACAAGAAACATGTGCCACAGAAGTGGCGGATAGAAAGGCGAATACTAATATTAGAATTTCAAAATTACGTCATAATAATTCAAATCAAATCAAATCAAAATATATTTATTTCAAAACAGGAAATGTACTTACAGCGAATTGACAAAGGAAACTAAGTAAATATTTTAAGGGTGTACAAGAATATGAGACATTATGAAGTACATTTAGGATGAGAGACGAGCTGGTATCCTAGCTAGATTATGTAATTAATTGTCAGAGCCATCGACTTAGCAGGTGGGAAAAATTGGAACTACGGCCTTGTCATCCACTATCAAAGAGAACAAACACAGTCTTCCAACCTCAGAACATTCCAACCATCTTTAAGCTGTTGAGTGACGTTTTCAGTGGGGCGCCACTTCTACGCAACCTGAACCTGTCATCAACACAGACCTTTCATTTCTCATTGGTCATCAAGCGTTGGTTCCACCTTTCACCGTCGCCAAAAGATCTTTGGAAATGTTGGAAAGGTAGAACAAGGAGACTCCCAAACAGTTTCATTGACCTGAGAAGACTACTAAGACCAAAAATCTGCTTTCTTCTGTAGTTCTGCATATATTGCAGGCTGCAGCACCATCATCAAGTGTGTGTGTGCATCTTTCAAATAACATTTTAATTTGGTATGCCAAGGGGAGAATTATTGCACTATTTGGCAACATGTAATCAATCAAGCTGTTTAGAGTTGACAGAAAATTGCTGTAATTGTTTTGATTGAAATTGGTGTGGACGAAATTATGCACTCGGGGAGTTATAGGAATATTGTTTTGTTACCACGTTTGTTGGTTGTAAGGAATTTATTTGATGAAGATATACTCTTACGTCTCACACAGAAGATGTGGGATCGGTTCCGATACAGACAATAAGCTTGTGGCCTGTCAAGTCAAAATAAATACTTTTTAGGAACTGTCAAAACGGAACTTTTGTTCCTGAGTTCTATGAAATAACAACAGAATGACGTCATGTACAAGTGCCATTAAATGCTATCTTTTTTTGCACAAAATTTACTTTAAAATATATCTGCTGGAAATATAAAATTTACTTACAACTTAAGACTTGTTCCTAGATTTATTGGATTACCTTGGCCACAAGCCTATTTAACCAGTAAATAAATGTCAGCCATTCATGATAATCATAATAATCATAATCATTTATTCATAACAGTATGTTACATGCCATGCTTTGTCCATTTATGTCCCCACCGAGGCGCACAGACCTTCACCCGGATACGAATACGATTGAGCCATTCTTCATCACGCTGGCTCAGTGCGGGTTTGTGGTTTACGACTACTACGAGTAGCGTAGTAGCCGGGGCTTACAGTGTAACTTAAAGTGTCATTCGAAACACGAAACCGTAGTAACTATTTAGTAATCTGTGACGAAACGTCCGATAATGTCGGTGGAGCTACCTAGTCATGATAAATAAACTATTTATCTCATTGATACTTAGTTATGATAAATAAACTATTTATCTCATTGATACTTAGTCATGATAAATAAACTATTTATCTCATTGACACTTAGTCATGATAAATAAACTATTTATCTCATTGATACTTAGTCATGATAAATAAACTATTTATCTCATTGATACTTAGTCATGATAAATAAACTATTTATCTCATTGATACTTAGTCATGATAAATAAACTATTTATCTCATTGATACTTAGTCATGATAAATAAACTATTTATCTCATTGATACTTAGTCATGATAAATAAACTATTTATCTCATTGATACTTGGTCAGCACCGGGATTCGATTTGTATTTGTATTTTTTGTATTTTATCTATTTATTTGCATCAGCGCACACACACACACAGCATAAAACATAGAAGATACTTGGCGCTAAACAAAATAACATATAAAACATAGAGACACAGATAATTTGCACTAAGATAGATAGGATATAGGTACCAAAGTACCTATATCGCACTAGGACTGAGGGTGGTGTGGCATCTGCATCGATCTCACTCTCCTACGAAGCAGGCGCAAAACCCACTATACCCTATATATCCAATATAACAGCCAACCTTACAGATGTCTCTATATATCCAATATAACAGCCAACCTTACAGATGTCTCTATATATCCAATATAACAGCCAACCTTACAGATGTATCTATATATCCAATATAACAGCCAACCTTACAGATGTCTCTATATATCCAATATAACAGCCAACCTTACAGATGTCTCTATATATCCAATATAACAGCCAACCTTACAGATGTCTCTATATATCCAATATAACAGCCAACCTTACAGATGTCTCTATATATCCAATATAACAGCCAACCTTACAGATGTCTCTATATATCCAATATAACAGCCAAACTTACAGATGTCTCTATATATCCAATATAACAGCCAACCTTACAGATGTCTCTATATATCCAATATAAGAGCCAACCTTACAGATGTCTCTATATATCCAATATAACAGCCAACCTTACAGATGTCTCTATATATCCAATATAACAGCCAACCTTACAGATGTCTCTATATATCCAATATAACAGCCAACCTTACAGATGTCTCTATATATCCAATATAACAGCCAACCTTACAGATGTCTCTATATATCCAACTAGCAAACCCGGCGAACTCCGTTTCGCCACCAGATGGCTTCGTTTTATGTAACATTTCGTTTGGTGATTAAAAGATGAAAAATATATTTTTTTGTTTTATATTTGAAAAGGTCTCCTACCCAACATGGTTTGCTGGAAGAAATCTCTTATTAGAGATAAGCTCGCCTTTGTACATATTTTTTCTATGTTAAGCTATTTTTCACTGTCATGTGAGTACAATAAAGAAATTACGAAATTACGAAAAGGATTTTTTTTATTTCATTTCACAACAGTTTCATGAATTCATTTCGATTACAAAAATGAAGTGTTATTTAGTTGAACTTCTCTAAGTAAATGAAAGTGAATCCAAAGTAAATACTGAATCGAAGCGTTATACGTGTCCGCAAATTATCCGTTTCATTGATAGCGTCTTGAGCGTATTCGTGCATGTGGCGTGGGCTTCCGATATAAGATGATGGGAGAATGGTCAGACGTCCAATATTCTGAACATCAGCATCTGAATGAATAGCATCACGCAAGTGTATATAGTTGGATCGCCAACAATAATTGCAGCAACATCATTAACGGTGGGTGCATTGAATCTTCGCACATGTTCACCTGTTGGGGTACAATCCGCTCTTATAACAAATTTGTGCGTATCCGATGGCATTCGTTCCAATGCTGTTTTGAACATATTAACCACAGCATTATTAGCGTGAAAAAATGCTTGCAACTGTTCAATAATTCGTCTTTTTAACTGTTGTGTTCCCTGTATATTGCACCGCACATTCAGCTGATCCACCATCGACGAAATGAAATATATTTGCAGGAATTGATGCGGTTCATCTGGTGTTGGCACCATTGAACCATGCAAATGATATATTTGTCCTTGTATCTGTAATTGCAAACAATCTTTTGTTGAAGAATACGGTGTAACTTCTGATCGTGTGATAGTATAGTGTGTGGTGTATATGTAGTTGTTATGTGCTGCAATTCATTGTGTTGGTGTGAGTGATTGGGAATTGATTCGGGATCACTTCCATCGAACAATGGTTTCAGTGGCTGTGGTGGTGTAAGTAGTCGATCCAGTTTGACTTTTCCACTTGCGCAGCACAATCCAGCCGTTTCTCTTTTGAACTTTAACGCATTGCAATATCGGCATAAAGTCGTCATTGGTCCAATATCTAAATTTTCATCATCTCTGTAGTTCGCAGTGGGATCATATTGGAATGCCAAGCGATTGTATGATGCCAATGATCTTCGTGTGCTCACGCGTTGTCTCAATGGAGCATTTTTTCTTATTATATTTTGTCTTTCTTCGCTTAAGTTCTGTGAATACACTTGTTGCTGGCTTGCATGTCTTGTGCGGCGGCCGATATTCTCACGTTATCCTCTAGGCATTTTGGATTATGCACAGAGTGGTGAATTTAAAATCAAATGCACGATCCACATAATTTACACAGTTCAACTTACCACCATCTACTTAAAATATTAGTTTGTAGTACATGCTATGTATCAGAGATGGCGCTGCATGTGAAAAAAGATTTTCCCGCTTTTCTGTTAAAAAAAATCCTGAATTTTCTTTGCTATAAACCTCACGGAGCCCGAGACCTTTCCAACGAATGCAAAACCGTGGAAATCGGTTCGTGCGTTCTGGAGTTATAGCGTCAGGAAGGAAAACCCGACTTATTTTTATATATCCAATATAACAGCCAACCTTACAGATGTCTCTATATATCCAATATAACAGCCAACCTTACAGATGTCTCTATATATCCAATATAACAGCCAACCTTACAGATGTCTCTATATATCCAATATAACAGCCAACCTTACAGATGTCTCTATATATCCAATATAACAGCCAACCTTACAGATGTCTCTATATATCCAATATAACAGCCAACCTTACAGATGTCTCTATATATCCAATATAACAGCCAACCTTACAGATGTCTCTATATATCCAATATAACAGCCAACCTTACAGATGTCTCTATATATCCAATATAACAGCCAACCTTACAGATGTCTCTCTTAGCCTGTTAGTAAGGGGATATTGCTCATAAAAATCGATTAATCGAAAGAATCGATACACCCATTAAACATTTGTGAATCGGAAAGTTGTCTAACATTTTATTTTTAATTCTTCAGTTACCTTAAATATGGTTGAAAATGAAATAACAATATCTTTAAGTGCTAATAGCAGTGATGGCGATGAAAAGTCTTCTGTTAGTTCAACTGAACAAACAATTTCGATTCTTTCCGATTGTTTTGAGAACATCTCTTGAGTGATTAAAAAGTGGATTCTATGAAGTTTAAGGTTAGCTGTCAAGTTGGCTGTTATATTGGATAGGGTATAGACCACAGATCTCACTCAAATTGAACAGAAACCTTCGCGTCAACTAAACTAAGGACCCGCTATACCGCCTTAAAACTAATTAGATACCAGGGCAGCATAAATCGGCAGTAAATACTTGGCGGCGCCATCTGGTGTCAGAACACCTTATTGATACATGGGGTCGGTGGGGTCGGTGGGTCGTGGTGATAATGGGTCGACCCCTGCGCCGGATTGCAGTGACTGCCTCTTGACAGGAGGGATGGAATTAAAGTGGACAGATTAACTGCGCACTGTAAGTAAGAGGTGTTTTACTTACTTTACTTTATACTTTATTGCACAAAAACAGAATACAGACACTTAATAATGAAAAAAAACATGTACAAAGGCGAGCTTATCTCTAATAAGAGATCTCTTCCAGCAAACCTAGGATGGACAGGATTAATTAACAAACGATATACCTACATATGTGCACAACGATAAATATTAAATTAATAGACTACTTACTAATAAGTACATACATACATAAAAACCATACATAATATTTTTAAAAATGAAATATATATATATAAAATACATAAATAATGTAAACTTAAATATATTAAGGTAGAGAAAGATAGTGTTCTTTTAAGCGATTTTTAAAAATGTTGAGTGAAGGACTGTCCCTGATAGCACTGGGAAGATTGTTTCAGAGACTGATAGCACGAATTTACTTGAATTCGAGAAGGCCTGCATCCCTTGGTGGGGACTTTTACGTTTAGTCAATGCAAATGTAGACCGTGAGTGCCCCACCGAGGGGCTCAGGCCTTTACCCGGATACGTTTTATTACTTATTATTTTAATTATTTCGTGACTTATAAATCTTATAATTTATGTTTTCGACATTGAATTATTTATGGTTATGATTTATTTTTAATACAAAACTGACATGTCAAAAAAAACTATGTCAAAAACGGCCTATTGAAGAAGTCATATTACAGTGTAAAAGAATATTTAGATGACAAAACTGCATGGTCTTTACCATCTCAGCGCACAGAAATCCAAAGAGGGGCGATGGACTGAGTCAGTACGTCTCTCCTCGGTGTATTTCCTTAGACTTAAGTAGAAATACATAACATTGTATTTTTAAGGCTCTGACATTTTAAAAGAGGTACGGGGGAGGTTTCTTGCCCTTCTTTGCTCCATCCCTAAGCCCACAACTTCCGAACGGGCGGTAGTATACAAAAATATTAATATTATATTGACGTTGACTAAGTAATATGTATGATTTTATGGTCAATAAAAATTTTGAACTTTGAACTTTGAACATGTAATGTGTAAATATCAATAAATAATCTTATCTTATCTTATCTTACGATTGAGATTGAGATGACCATGCTCGATTTTTACATGAAAATTTATTTGATTTTTTCATTTTAATTGAGTAGAGCCCCGTATGGGAAAAGGCGTGACGTTATGTTTTTTGTCACCAAGTTCTAAGTTCGGGTTCGGGATAAATTATCTTTACAAGAACCGTACCTGCGGTTAGGGATCCGTAACAGTCGGGTGATAAATAACCACGGAACCAGCCTTGCACCGTGATTTGAACCCTCTTCCTGGATTGTCTTATTCCGGAGGAATGAGGATCCAATTCTGAATGTATACGTTTTCACGTGGCTGACGAGGCAAGCCCATCGCCGCAGCCATGGTGGTGTGAAGGATTCCTCACTATGTTTTCCGTTAGAACGTCCGTGTAATGTATACGTAATTATTTAATCCACGCTATCCTGGCTTCTTGCGAGATCGATTTGAATTTTTGTCTTCGGATAGGCCCAGGAGACCACACCTCGGTCACTGCTTATAACTCCGCAACACAACACATCCGCATATGAGCATGGGTTCCGTCTCCGTGCTATTGGACTTAGGAACAAACTTCCCAGTGCTATCAGGGACAGTCCTTCACTCAACATTTTTAAAAAACGCTTGAAGGAACACTATCTTTCTCTACCTTAATATACCTTAGTATCTATTTATATATTATATTTTGTTTTTTGTTTTTATCTGTATTTATGTATTTATTAGTAAGTAGTCTATTATTTTAATATTTATCGTTGTGCACTTATGTAGGTCTACCTTTTATTAAATTATCCTCTCCATCCTAGGTTTGCTGGAAGAGATCTCTTATTAGAGATAAGCTCGCCTGTGTACATGTTTTTTCTAATATTAAGTGTCTGTATTATGTTGTCTGTGCAATAAAGTATAAAGTACGTAAGATAATTACTCTCAATAGTATTCTCGGCCGAGTTGTCATTATTCAAAACTGATACAGTTCAGTGGCAATAATTTTCAATGGACTACTCCATAGTGAACTTTATTTTACCTTAATATTAGTTTTTTAGGGTTCCGTACCCGATGGGTGCCAAACGGGACCCTATTACTGAGACTTCGCTGTCCGTCCGTCTGTCTGTCACCAGGCTGTATCTCATGAACCGTGGTAGCTAGACAGTATTGAAATTTTCACAGATGATGAATTTCTGTTATACTAAAAATCAAAAGAAATTTAATATTAAGGGGGCTTCCCATACAACAAACGTGATTTTTTTGCTCTTTTTTGCTCGATATTGATAATGGTAGCAGGTAGACGCTTAAAATGTTCACAGTATATTGAGTATATTATGTATTTATTTAAAAAATAAATAATTAAATTAAAATTAAATTAATATTTAGGGGGGGCTCCCATCCCATACAAAATGTTTTTTTTTTTGGGTTTTTTATAGATAATGGTACGGAACCCTTCGTGCGCGAGTCCGACTCGCACTTGGCCAGTTATTTTAAAACGGTCATGGTATTTTCCCGGATCAAATTAGGTTCCCAATCGGGACTATTACGCACCTAATCAACTTTTGTTGGTGGTGGGAGAACGGGTGACGTCATTACGGCGCGTCCAGCGAAGTCTCAAGCTAACTCCACGGGGTAGTACATACATGGCCAGCACAGGTTTCGAACCGGCATGTATGCGAGAAGCGAGCCTGAAACCACGAGACCACGGAGACTCTTAACCCAAACAAACGAAATCCCCCAATTTGCGCAAAAGATCATTCAGCACCATATAATAAGCACAACTGATCTTTTGCCACACAATACAACCAAACTCCAGGCTTATAATATCCACTCACTGGTCACCTCCGATTGCCTGATTTAGGGCTGTTTCCATGCGGGGCCAATCTTCGGTGGATTTCACGGGGAATATTTATGATGGCCCGGCCGGTTTCTGTTTGTCTGGGGTCGTGTATGAATTAGGTACGTGATCTGATCATGGACGCAATTTTTACGTTTCGAGATTAATTCTGATAATAATAGTTTTGTGGTCTCGGGATATTCTGTACCTAGATGTCGCTGGATTCTGAAGGCAACCAACTGTTCGTTGGTGATTTTTAAACTAAATCACAAAAGGTATGTATGTATTTATGTAGTTAGGTGTATTTATTTGCATATTGTGTATTTATTTAGTATTTTTGGTATAGGTACTTATTATAATTATGTTTGAAGTATATTTATTTAGTCATTTATTGTGCACTGACTTCCCTCCCTGTATCTGTTTTTTCCTGTCATGCCTAGGTTCGCTGGAAGAAATCTCTTTTTAGAGATAAGCTCGCCTTTGTACATACCTTTTTGTAAATGTTACGTGTTTTTCATGTTTTGTGCAATAAAGTATAAATGAAATGAAAAAAGGACGGTTTTTCCGAACGCGTGGTGATATCTAACTGAAATTAATAAGTATAATTTTCAGGTCAGTTTGTCTCTTGCTGGAGCTGTGGAAATATCAAACTTCTAAGTTAATTTATTTATTTATTTATTTATTCATTCAGGTAATCAACAGCGTTACAAAACAGATATATCCTTCAAATTAACACCAACCTTACATAGCCAATAATAGATTACGCCAAAAAGATTCCTTTGTTATTACATGTGTTTTAGTAAAGGCAAAAAGAAGAAACGGACTAGTAGAAGCACAGCTGCTGTTATTATTATTTTTATTATTTTTTTACTTTTATGTACATTATATGCGTTCATTCTATTACATTTACATATTATTTTTATATAAGTATATAATGTAAATACACATATATAAAAATAATAGATATGCAATAAATAAGTTAACGCAATCGTAAACGTTACTATTTTGCCTGACAGGAGACAGGAGTCTTGTCCATTGCCGCAGCTGCGGATCAGTGAAATAATAGTTAGATTAGAACTCCCACAAGATTCTACTTTTTTGAGTAAAACCACAGATACCTACTATAATATTATGTAAAACCACAGGGTGCTCATCCCATATACAGATTAGAATTAGTAACCCTTCGTAAAAAAAGAGATGGCGCGAGGAGTAAGATTTGTACTCTAAACGCCACGGTTTCAGTTTACATACTTCTAGGTGGCGCTAATCTTAGAATTAATCCTATATATCTTAGCACCATCTCGCGGTTTTTGCAATTTTTCGATGGTGCTGCACCAAGCGATAATGGCCTCGAACTAAATCTTCCGCAGCATCTCAGTTAACGCCGGTGTCATATTTTGTTCTAGGTGGTCTATCTGTATTAGTATAATATTATAGTATCTGTGGTAAAACTAACAAAGTGAGTATAATCTTAAATTACTTACTACTACTTTTTCTGAAGCTGCATTCGAACCTAAAATAAAAGCTTAATCAATCAACAAACAGTATCAAAATACTACTTGTATCATCTTGGGTGTGGATTTACAGGCTTTGTACCGAAAAACCGGGCATTATTCACCCTTTTGACGATTTTCTGATCCGCACAAATACTGGACATGCTACCGTCTGTAGGCCGCTAAGCTGCAAGATTTGCCGTGAAAGGAATACATTTATTGTTTCTCTGTATCTGTCAGTTGTCTGTTTTGAGGGGTCATGGTGTCTTCCAAGTATTTTACCGCATTTTTTATTTATTTATTTTATTTATTCATGTAAACCTTACAGCTTTTAGCATTATATGCAAGTGACATTATAAAATTTTGACTTTGGTGGCGGAAACAGCATTTTAATAATGCATAGAATAATTCATAATTTATTTATTACGCAAACAATTACATAAGTAGGAAAAAATACATAGTAAAGGTGTCTCTTCCAGGAAATCAAGTAGAGGATGAGACAGGTGGATTGCTGTATGGTAGACCCATCTTAAATTGGTTCAGTTTTCAAATAATAATTGAAACAAAAAGTAAACTTCAGCAAAAACCGACTTCCAAAACCCTAGATTGAGTTTAATACAAACTGTAAACCCTTATTCCCCCCCCCCCCCCTTGGGGACTTAATTTTGTCAAATCCCATCTCAGTGCTACCCCACACTACTAAGGAATCTCTGTACAAAGTTTCATGGCTCTAGGTCCACCGGTTTAGGCTAGGCGTTGCCTGCCCGTCAGCCACGCATTGTATTTGTACCTAGTATTGAGCAGTTCTGGTGGCCATATGTGGTCTTCATTATCAGTTCCGCATCACAATATTAGGCTGACCATATGCATTTGCACGAGTTATTATGAAAAACACAAAAATCACTATAGGTCTGCCTATAATATTTGAAGAGTTCCCTCGATTTCTCCAGGATCCCATCATCAGATCCTGACCTGGTGTCAATGGGACCAATGGGAAGGTAAACCCTTTCAAACAAAAAAATCATTTTCCAAATCGGTCCATCTGTCTAGGCGCAATCGGGGCACATACATAAAAAAAACATCCGGACGAATTGTAAACCTCCTCCTTTGGGAAGTCGGTTAAAAATCAAACAACCGAATGCTCGTTTGGTCTTATGTCAAGGCGACTCAAAGAATTTTTGAATGCAATTTTTTACAAGAAGATTTAGGTAGTCGAGGGTAATTCGGGTGATGGAAACGACGTGACAGCTTTCCAATGATATTTTGGCGCGCGGTAAAAGGTGGAACTAACGCTTGATGACCAATGAGGAATGAAAGTGTTGACGAGAGGTTCGTTTTATTAAGTTGCGCAGAGCTGGCGCCCCCCTGTAAACGTCACTCGTCAGCCTAAAGTGCGTTGGAAGACTGCAATTCTAGCTAATAATACCGCAAAATGGCGGATCAACTTTCAGCACGTTCGAAAACCGAACGCCAAAACATTAAATTAAACAACTGGAGACTAGAAGGTCCAAAAGTTCCGGCCAAAGTTTTATCAGCGGGCCCCTCCGTCCGTTCAAATCCCGGTTGGTAATCCAGCCGTACCAGGGCGACATAGCTTATCGCTGGTGGACGGGGCCCGGTCAAATGAAGGCATTAGTTTTCATAAAGCCAGCCCCGATAGCCCGCGGTCACTCCCTCAGATAGGCTAGGGATGCGTCGGCAAATAAATCGGTATATATTCGATTCCTGTCATCTATGAACTCCTAGTCTCCCCGTCTCGAATATGAAGATTCAAACGGTGGTTAAATAAATAATTGAAACAAAAAGTAAACTTTAGAAAAAACCGACTTCCACAAACCCTATTTGATTAGATTGAGTTTAATACAAACTGTAACCCCTTACCCCCCCCCCCCTTGGGGAATTAATTTTGTCAAATCCCATCACAGTGCTACCCCACACTACTAAGGAATCTCTGTACAAAGTTTCATGGCTCTAGGTCCACCGGTTTAGGCTAGGCGTTGCCTGCCCGTCAGCCACGCATTGTATTTGTACCTAGTATTGAGCAGATCTGGTGGCTATGTGTGGTCTTCATTATCAGTTCCGCATCACAATATTAGGCTGACCATATGCATTTGCACGAGTTATTATGAAAAACACAAAAATCACTATAGGTCTGCCTATAATATTTGAAGAGTTCCCTCGATTTCTCCAGGATCCCATCATCAGATCCTGACCTGGTGTCAATGGGACCAATGGGAAGGTAAACCCTTTCAAACAAAAAAATAATTTTCCAAATCGGTCCATCCGTCTAGGCGCTATCGGGGAACATACATAAAAAATAAAAAAAAAATAAAAAAAACAAATATCCGGACGAATTGTAAACCTCCTCCTTTGGGAAGTCGGTTAATAATTGGAAAGTTGGTTGCATGGCAATGGCATGGCAACTTCTAATATGAGCAATCATAATAATAGAGAACGGCCAAAGCGGAACTACTGACGTCACTATGAAAACGTCACTTCGGCTGTCAGTTGTTTGTTGTAGTGTTATTCTCTTCAGTTGACGCAGATGGTGGCGCCTCCATTCTCTAGAAAAATTGGTGGCATTGTAAACTGGTGGCTTCAAACGAACATGATGTCCATGTCCGATGACTTATATTTGAAACCGAAAGACTTCTTCCAGCTAACAGGCCTGTAAGGGCTTCCGATAAACTTAAATAAAACCTAGATAGTTCGCAAAATGACACCAAAGTCTCAACCTATCCGTTTCCCGGCTTCTAAAATATGACTCCAATGAGGGTACTTTCGTATTCCCCGCCTCCCCCGACGCCACCTGGCGGCATCAGCAGTACTTACTCGTCTGGGGGTGCGTTTCGCGATCGTCCGAATTAAACCTTAATTAGGGAAAAACAGAATTTATTGCCGTAGGTAAAGCCTCTGCCTTCGCCCACCTGCCCTCTGTTTGTGTTGCCAAACGAAACGTTTTTCAAGCTTCGAGTAATTTTGTTTAGCCTTTTCGGGAATTTTGCTGGGAATCGGGAAGTTTGTTTGTTTAGCTCATTATTTTATGTTAGATCAGTTTTGGATATTGGGTTTTGTTCGGAATGTTGCTAAGAAAGTTAACTGTAAATTTTCTTTTACCTACCTAGATTGTATTTCGTAATTTTTAATAAGTAGCCGGTACTTTAAGCTAAAACTGCACAATGCCTACACCTATCACCAGAAAGGATTTCGTTGTTGACTGTATTTCAGCAAACAAGGTACAGTCAAATACATAGCAGGGATGCAAAACAACTTTGTAGAACGCGAGCACGTTCCGTGGCGGTATCTCATTGTCGAAATTACTCGTAATCGTAACAGTAAATAATTTTATAATTAACGCCTCCGAACTCTAAGAATTCCTCGCATTACCCGTTCAGGAATTCCCGTCTCCCCGACTCGTTATTTAATTTGTTTTCAGGTAATTAAAATCCAAAAAGTTCCACTCGGAAATTAAATTTTATAGTCATTCTAATCTCCTGGTAGCGCGAGCGGCATTACGTATTCTACGCGAACGGCTCCTTAGATTTCCCCGTCCTCTGAACCCCTGGTTGGTACTGGTCGGAAAATGGCCCCGGGAACGTGTCGTAGCCGACAAATGGCCTTTTTAACTTTTCCTATTTTAGGGAGCAAGATCACACAATAATAATAATAATAGATATCGACTCGCCAGTGTCACTATTATCATAACGAATTCGTCCTTTCATCCCTGCGATGGTAATCCCCCAAGGATGGCGTATAATTTGACACTGTAATGCTTAAATCTTATTACAATTAGTAACATTTGCATACAAAAGCGATATATCAGACGCATATGCATTCTGTGAGTGCACCGTGTTTTTGGTGGCCATTTGACGGCGCGCGCGGCTTTGTGTCAACCCTTGCCGGGACAGTATTAACAGATCCAGATTAGAGCATGTTATGATTTATGACCCCCTGGTATTGCGCCGCATTTGCTTGGGCCGAATAAACTTTATATTAACAATTGAACATTTTGTATGGGCCTAGAATTGTATGGCTATTGTCTGATGTAAAATCATTCTTGAATATAATTATTCCGCACTGAATCATAGCTATTGTGAAATCATCAAAATTACAAGTGATACACGCCTTTATAGAGCATCAAAAGCCTTTACATTTACACCAAAGGAAGTAATAAAATAATATTATTACAAACACACCTATTACAAAACATTACAAGAAGCTTTCTAGCAAATTAATACAATAGACAATTCGACTGAATCTCTTTACGGCGTCGTAAAATTTACCCCTTTTTTGATCCCAGCGGACTATACTAAACATGATCCCTCTTCGCGGCCCCTCCGGATGAAGAGTTAATGAACTAATCTTGATATTAACATCACATTAGACACATCGGACGCGCATTGCCAACTCAAGTAATTACTAGGGTCCGTCCAAGGGTTAACAAAACAGTTATCAAACTTGGCCTGAGTTGACTATTTCCTGAGGCTGTAGTAGACTCATCTATTGGCATCTCTAACTCTTGGTAATTTTAGGATTCCGATCCCTTTATGGCTTTTGTCAAGCATATCGCCGAACTATTCAAAAAAAAATAGTTACAAACAGTGACTTTTGTTTTTGAAGTAAAACTTCTTTTCTGGCCTTGTGACTTTGGTATTCTGGTTGTGGAGCTCCTAAACGGGCCATATTTTCACTGCAATATGTGGCCGGCAACTATTGGTGTCTTCTTATAACATTTGAGTAAGAGAGGGACACCAATAGTTGCCGGCTACATACTGCAGCAAAACCTGGCCCGTTTAGGAGCACTCAATTGCAATCAATAAGGCTAGACTTTTCAATCCGTCGCTATGATCCGGCTCGTTTAATCAATGTTCCGACTAAAACACTTAGCAATTATCCGGTGATTGTCAGGGAAAAACCTAATCGAATCTCAAAACAATCCACGGGTATCACGGAATTGTGCAAAATTTATCTGACAGTTAATTTGGAAATGCATTCTCCGCCCGGTACCAGGGCGCCATGCGCTCGCTACAGTTGTTATTACTTATTCAACAGACGTGTAACATATTGCGAGGGTAATTGCTTCAAATATAAACCGTCTCGTGCACCTATGAGCTCATGGTTGTTTTCACTTTCTAATGGTTTTCTCTGCATTAATTTCGAATTTCGAGTTTCTAAAGTGCTTTTTCTAACCTTCCCTTCTTTACAAATAAACTCAAATAAACTCATTTCATTTCATTTCATTTCATTTCATTTCAGGAAAGTCCTTGATTGCTACAAAAACAAAACCTTTTCTTTGACTAATGTGCTGTCTTTCTTCTTGTCCACAGGTTCATCAATGCGAGACGTAGGATAGTGCAGCCAATGATAGACCAGTCAAATCGAGCAGGTAACATATTTCTTGTACATCCATAGAGCTTCTGTTCTAAACACACCTAACTGTAGGGGAGCCGAAATGACATTACGGAATTGGTTTCTCTATTCAGTATGCCGATCCCGTCAGATGGCTCCAGACAGCTGAAATTCGAAACGTGAATTTCTCAAACCGCTTTGAAGTCGACAATTGAGTTTTCTGACCGCACACCGGTTGTAGCCGGACTTCATACAGTATGCAGGTGGTCGCATGCGGGCATCAGTAACGACAGTCCCACGAGAGCCGGCCGTCTTTCTCCAGCTTTTAACGCCGGGCTAGCCTTTCAGCGAGTTATGCGCTCCTAGTACCACTGAGCCAGCTGCGCTCTGAATAATGAGGATGGAGGGAATTTATACCAGTGCAGTGCCGAGGAAATGAAAACGTTATAAAGTCCATAAAAATCCACTGTTCAGATAGAAAGCTGATCCATAGCCGAAACGTTACACCGAGATCTATTTTTACTTTGTAATTGTAACACAGTCCATAAAACGTTTCCCGGCAAAAATTCCCGCTCGGGGGAAAAAAAGGACGTCGCAGAAAAAGGGCTTACTCTTGCGAACGCGCTGGGAACGCAAGAAGGGTAAAAAAGAATAATGTCCGAATTCGTTGACCCGTCCCGAGCGATCCATCACTCGCCCCTCGGCCGCTATCGCCGCTGTATGCTCTCTCCACTGACTCTACCACCTCCTCAGCTAGATGTGTATGTACCCGAGGGCCCACACATCTCCTTTTTGTCTGTCTGTAATTTCATGAGTGATCCATACCTACAACTATAATAAATTCGTTTTTATGGCGCGCACGACACGATTTAATCCACGCGAAAGCAAGGCTTCAATAAATGATTGGTCGGAATCGAGAGCCGCGCGAACGAAGTGTAATTTACAGTCAGCGCTGTAATGGCGTCGCATCAAAGAGCAATTTATGCCCTTATAATAAATTCATTAGCCGACGCCGACGCCCGTGCTGAAACATGACTATCCCCTATATACAACCACTAGCCGATGTCGCCATGACAAACGCAGATATGTCGATTCATTAATAAACATCCGAGCCCGTATACGTTGCGCTTCAAAATCGGCGCGCGATGACGGTAAACGTCAAAATAATTGAAGCAAAAAGCCACCGCTTCGATTGAGTCGTCGAAGAAAAAGTCGCCGAGCCGAATGCGGCAAACAAAGTGGGGAAACGTCTTTGTACGCCCGATGAATACACAAACGAAGGAAAGTAATATAGCGATTGGAAAAGCGCTTTTTGGCTTGACCACAGGAAATGCGGTGGCCATTTTCTTTAGTCCATTGCCAAAACAATTTTCCATCTATCCTTCCACCCTCTGGCTTTTCCATTTTCCCGTGTCGTGTGGGCGAACTTGGCTGGCGTCGCATCCGCCCCGCTCTCGGGAAATTTAGAATTCGCCGCTGTTTTATGTTGTCGACTCGCTGCCTGCTTAAAGTGTGCCAACGCCGCCAGAATTCTGATGTCCCAGTACTTTGGTGAATTGCATCGTAACGTTCCGCTTAGAATTATCTTTTCTGGACTGCAAACTACATTGCGAGCTGAATTTTCAATAAATTAATGCATGCTCCCCATGCTCCCCATTAATCCTCAATCAGCTTAATACCGAACAAAAGATTGTCGATTCCCAATAAAAACATCTCAAGGGCATATTAGAAGCCGCACTAAATCATAGTTTCCTGGTAGACAGGGGCTCATCCCCCCGGACCGCGCACTGCGAGCTCCTTTATTACTTCCTGTTGTCCTGGTACCAGGATCCACGCTTCACTTGCCCGGGCAAGACGCGCCGGGACCGCGGGGAGAAAAACTGGGGAAAATGGCCGCCTGTTTAGTCAGCGGAAAAGTTGGGTGAACTTGGTTTCAGAAGTTTTTCATATATGGTTTGGGAGCATATAACGTAAACACTGCAGGATTCTGATCTAAAAACTAAACATCATTATTAGTCCCACTAGCTAGAGCTAGAACGTGAGTTAACTCTAATTAAACTCAAGTAACTTTGATAACTCCATAGAAATCAATATGGAGTTGTCAAGTCGAGTTTAGTCTTTACTCGCGTTTTAGTTAGTCGGTAAGCTTATATATCAATTCTAACGACCCAAACTACTATTTATTTACAAATTCTTCTGACTACGAAATAGCATCAGCTTTGTCTGTTTTTGAAGAGTATCGTGAACATATCAAAAATCCTCCAAAACTCTGATTGATACATCCCCGGCCCAGTCTCTTGAGCAATGGCGCGTGCCACATAAAGCCCCCTGCACACTAGGCGCCCGGATATCGGCAGCCATAATGGGCAAGCGCCATTACCGCGGGATTGATAATCCACCAGAAACATCGCAGACGGAAGCCATAACAGTTGTGCGGCAAAATTGAGCGCATTCCGAATCGAAATAAACAATTGAACTTGAGGTTTTATTCGTGGAATAATGGGCTCCGCGATTTATGGGACTGTTTTTGTACTTTGTCAGATACTTCGAATAATTCTGGAATTGGCTATCTAAAGATGCTAACATGGGCCATTTCTAAAATAAATGAAATATACAATTACAATGTCATCGTAGTCAAGTTCAATATTACACGGCACGTTACATAGCCGTGTAATATTACGATTGGGTTGAATTTCGGCTGTTTTTACTTAGCGGGTGTCGAAAGCCTGTGAATGTTGCAATGCTCTGCACGCCTAGACAAAGTTAATAACGCTACGAGAACGAATAGAGACGACAACTCAAAATGTATGCGATACGACATTTGGTGACGCTAGCGTAGCGTGACGAACTGAAAATCGAATACATATTCTTAGCGTTTCGTGCGAACTCAGGGCTAGGGGTAGACTGATAATAAAGACCTCCACTTGCTACGATCCTGTTGGCATACATCTCTCACTTCCTCAACAATCATAAGTATCTTCATACAAGATTCACCGATTTCACCAACAGTGAGGAGACGCTTAGCTCTTTAGCTTAGTCTAGCAATTGTTTTGGATACCAGCCACTTAAATTTAGGGGTTCTCTAGTAACCAAGATGGCCCTCAGACTTAGGTTCAGCGAAACAGCCGCTAGGTGGCCCCTGAAAGTAAATAAATTTATCCCCTAAAACGGCCAAAAAGATAGGGACTTCTGGTACACTCGACCATTAGTCGTATCTTACATCCCCCACCAGAAAAGCCACCAGCCAGCTGAATTAACCGTCCAGTCTTTTATCCCTTCTATCATACAAGTTCCACCGATTTCACCAATTTTTTTTATTTTATTTTCTTTATTAGGAAAACAAACAGCTTAATCTATTACATAACAAAAAAACAATGAGTTAACACACAAGCCAATAAAGTTTTCACAAAAAAAAAATTGACAAAGGTACTCAGAACAACACTAAAATGTATAGGTACTTGAATTTGTATATAAAGTTACCAACAGAGGGAGTAGATATATGGTTCTACAGTAGGTAGTACTAATTTATATAGTTAGGTACCAATAGTTAGGAGACACTTTGCTATTTTTGCTTAGCTATTGTTTCGGAGGCCAGCCACTTAAATAGGGTCCCATACTAGCCTGGATGGCCCTCAGACTTAGGTCAAAGCAAACCAACCCCTAAGTGGCACCTGAAAGTAAATAAACTATCCTTTAAAAAGTTAACTTAAGGTACTTCTGGTACACACGCCCATGAGTCTTGTCTCACGTCCCCACCAAAAAAGCCACCAGCCAGCTGAATTAACCGTCCAGTCTTCTACCCCACAGTGTTCCCCCACGCCGGCCCCAGCGGCGCGTACAGTCCTGAAGCCACCATGGGTTACATGATGGAGGGCCAGCAAATGATGCACCGGCCACCCACGGACCCCGCCTTCCACCAGGGCTACGCGCATTACCCGCCCGCGGAATATTATGGACACCATCTTTAATGCTGATCTTGTAAATGTGAGTATGTGTTCAAGTTTATTCTTATTTTCCTTTAAATTGATGGTGAGCAAACTTCTTTTGAGGTTAATTTTGTGTCTCAAGTGGTCTCAGGTGTACCTACAGTACCACAAATCTAACTGATCCGTACTTTATCTACTTTATTTGAGTGCCATAGACTCTATACTATACAGACACAAACACTGCGCCAGGCAAATTTGTGGTACTGTATTAGAAAACCATATGCAATTGCATAATTATGCATGCATACATCAAAGGCGCAAGCTGTGTTGATAGCCAGCCAGTAATTAAACAAAATATATAATGGATAATTGCAATAAATTATAATATTTACAAACAAATTGCTGGCTCATCTCCTGACTGAAAGTTTCCTAATATAGAGGCTTCGTTTACACGTTAATCGTAAGTTAGGATTTTGTGTAATTGCGGATATTCGTCGTTGTGTGTAATAGTGTGTGAAAGCCTTCAGGCCGAAAGCCGAACTGGTGTGTGACGAAAGACGAAAGTTGAGCCAAATGATTACTACTAGGTATGTTTATTGGATCGGGATCCCACTGGGTGCGATTGGCACAGGACCGGGAAGATTGGCGCTATAGAGAAGAGGCCTATGCCCAGCAGTGGGTCGATGTGGGCTGAGGATGATGATGATGATGATGTTTATTTGTTTTAATTGTGTATATTTCTCTTCCAGATAATAAACACTATCACGCCGCGCCCCGCGCCGCGGGCCGCGCACACGCACCCTGTAGACGTGGACCTTCAACCCATCGCGACAGGGGGCTCTGCCCAGAGAGACAAACACCCGTCATGTGATACTAAACACGTGTTCAACCGTGATACGAACAAAAGGAGACGATTGTACATAAAACACACACACCCATACATTTTGTAATATTTGAAACAGTATACGATCTCCTAAATTAAGATTTAAAAGTCAACTCTAATGTTAAAAGTTTAAATTGTAATTGTACATTGACATGAAAGTGGACATGGACTATGCTGTAAAATATATACAAGCTCGGTGCAATCAGCCCTTATTTATAAATATTAACAGTTATCAGGAGCAAAGATAAACAATAAATAAAAAATGGTTTGATAGTAATCCTATAAATATTTATAGCTAATTGTGTATTGTTAACGTAATTATTATAAATAAAAAGTCGTAAGTTGTAATGTAAACTATCTTGGAAGTACTAGGATGGCAGAACTAAGCTGGAACTAGAAATGAACTTTTGTAACGCGTTGTGTATTATGTAATTATATTTTTAACGGATAGACGGCGTGAGGCGGTTCATTCCTACTTGATCAGATCACCAAATCCTGCTACAAACAAGATGGCGGCCTAATAAGGAATGATCTGTCAAACGCGCTGCCATCCCGCATCTCCGTTACTTGTACAGTAAATAAAATATTACACACAGTGCTCGAGAGGTTACTGTGTAACTCTATGTAAAGTTAGGTTTTTGTTTTGAATGTGTTGCGTCTAATTCAATTATCCTTCAATATTATTTTTCAGCCCCTTTCAAAACTCAAAACGTATTTCTAGGTAAACGTCAATTTTTCCACCTAAAATGTGGCTATGCAAAGAACTAGTTTTGTGACTCTTTTCATTTACAGGAGAAATACATATCTTTAAATTATATATATGTATATTATAATTATTATTATTGTAATGATATTGTAAATCGATCATTTCACCTTGCCTTGGTGTTCAAACGATTATAGCACAATTTGTAACCGATGTATACGACGACGAGTAAAAATGATATTTTACAATGTTGAAAAAAGAGATTTTAACTTTATATTTGTCTTGGAAATGTTCTAGCTTGATTGCCTTCGACCATGTTACAATACAAGTTGACCAGTTATTTTTTCTGACCTGTAATTTTGAGGCTAGTGCAACCTGCGTATATTATCGAATATGAAGCCATTTCTCGATTTAAGTAAGTACCTACCTACTTAAATGAAAAAACTGTATACGACCTTATAGATTCTTTTTAAAATATACTTCAATGGAATGGCAAAATCATTATGAATGGATACCATGTAATCGGAGAGGAATGGGTTTCTAGATTTCCGTCAAAGATTAAAATGTTAAAAATAAATACAGATGTGAGATTCGAATATACGACTGAAAACTGTGAGCTTTTCCTAGATTTAATTGTGATTTCTGTACGTTAATTATACTCCCTTTGTTCCGTGAATTTAGGCCGTTTTCTTAGAATGGTTTCAAACTTCGAGCGAAGAAAACTAAACATACATTTCATAACCATATAATTCGATTTAAGATAATTATTATTTGATACTTAGTTGGTTTTTCCCTTGAATGCATTTTTCTAATTTTTGCTAAGCTCCCGAATATATAAACAAAAGATGGAAATTATAAAAATTAAAAAAATATTGTAAAAACGTATCTTTACGTTTTATGTTATATTTAATTTGTACACACAAAATCAAATCAAATGTATCATAATGTATCATAACCGAGTTAAATTAAAAATAATAAAACTATTCTAGAGAAACATCTCCCTGATTACTTTGAATACTGAGATTATATATTCGGAGCTTAACCTGATTTCGAAAATCACTGAGAAACTCACGGAACAAGCGTCATTTTGGAAATATACAAATTGAAAATTGATTCGGGTAAAAGAAAGTTACATTTAAAGTAATGTCACTCATTACAGCCTTAAGTCATGTATACGAACGGAAGATATAATAAACTATTGACAAATCGGTTATTATTAAGCTTACGAAATTAATAGTAGGGGGTAGAAATACTGGGAAAGCTTTACTATATTAAATGAAACCCATAAGCAACTACATATTTGTGTTCGGTACATTTTGCATTCTTACAAATATATTCAGCGATTGTTATGTTTTTGTGTAAATATTGCATAAATAAATGTCATACTTCATAGAATCCGCAACATTCTTTGTATAAAATTTTCAGTATTAAAAAACGTAAACTAATTACAGCAGTGGGCGGTAAAGCATGTGCTTCTATATTCGTAATTCGTTTGTAAAGCGGTGATTTAGTACCAGTGTGACATATTGTCGTCACGTCTTTCCAATTAAGTGCATTATTTATCGCCGATTGCTGCGTTTGTCGCTGCAACACCTGGTTTATTTGTTGATATCTTCCTTATTATTGTTATATTATTTGCGTGTAAAATATTTTATTAAGAGAAAAATCTTAAATAGTAGTTGTTAGGGTTATTAATGTATTAATTGAGAATTTTATTTTGATTTTTCTCTTTATATGTATATGTACATTATACATATTGATTTGAAAGTCATGAACTGTAAATATAGCGAAATACACCGTTACTCTCAGCGTGATGTCTCAATTATTCGGATTATACGACAAATTAATTATATATTTGTATTGTATAATTGATTCGGTATATATAACTTCGATATAGCGGGCAGGTTTATATAATATAGAAAAATAACATCGTAAGCGCTGAGATGTGACAACCCTGGCGAAACTGTCGGCATTATGAATGCTACGAATTGTGTAAAAAATATTAAAACTATAAAAAAATATGATTTGTTTAATTTTAGCGGTCCCGGTAAAAACTAAAGTCTCAAGCAGTGTCGATGTCGGCATATCGCAGTAATGTACTTCATGATATGCCCAGTTCTACGATATGCCGCCAACATCGATAATCTCGTTTAACATATCATTATTAAGGGATTATTAAGAATGTTTATTACAGATCAAAAATAAGTAAGGTTAGCATATTTGCAGGCTAGACTTTAGGGAGTCCTCAGGGGTGACAGCCGAATGCACAAGCTGCTGCTTTATCTAAGCATCCGCTTAATAATGTCATCCGTTAACAATAAGGGTTTACCAAAATTTGAGTCTTCGGTATACGTTTGGACGTCTACACAGAAATACATAGATTCAGTGCTGCGGTCAAGGCTGTGCTTCCCACGAAGTTCCAAGTGATAGTTCCCGGCTGGTCCCGAGTTCGAATCCCGGTTGCGAGGAAAAAAAATATCCCGGGTCTTGGATGTAAACATGTTTGTGATGTCGCTGTTTCTGGTTCCTACGACACAGGTTATCCTAAAGTCTTCACAAAATAAAAGCCCCGTTTTGACAGTTCACGCCCATGAAGTTTTAACCCCTAATGCGTAGGTAATAAAAGCCACAAGCAAAGCGTACGTATTTTCCTGATGTAAATATTATGTTATGTCAGACGCATCAATATTTTCAACCGCCCGCCCTTCAACCCATAACTCAGCAAGTGGAAAGTGTTTGCGGGTAGTTTGAGAAACTTTTCCCGATTTATGCGTCGGACCAAGCTTTGCTGTAAACAAGTTCATATTACTTATGAGTTCAGTCGAAAACTCGGGCGCTCCAGGTGAAAATACGATGAATAAATGTTTTGAACCAATAATGGCCTACGCACACTGGGACGGCATGGCAAGGGATTTTAAGTTTTTACCAATGGACATTCAAACGTATCCCGCGGAATGCTTCGGGATGCTTCGGCATTATTTTAAACCATAACAATTTATGTCTTATTTCTATATCGATACGTTTGAATGTCCATTGGAAATAACTTGCCATGCCGATCCGGTTTGCGTAGGCCTTAAAGCGTCACGCTTTTCCCATACGGGGTGGCAGAGGCACGATTGTGTACATAACTGATTGGCAAAAAGAAAAACAACCTAATTTATCATCACATCTATTCAAAAAGAGCTACTTGAGTCCCGGTAAACAGGGACTAAAGCAGGTATTTTAGTCCCTAGGGACTAAAAGTAACTTTTTAATTTAGTTGCCAGTACAAAGGAAAACATTGCTATCACTATTGAGTGTCACAGGGATCAATTTTGAAAAATAAAATAAAATAAAAGCCAATAAAAAAAAAAGTATGTTTGTTTGTTTGCGTATTCGACACAGATTAGATAATCCGTTAAGCCGAATCGATTAACATCGATTGCTGACAACAGAGATACAACCTACTACAGAGATTGATATCAAAACACAGACCAAATCATTAAAAAGTTGTGGATTTGTGCAAACAAACCGCGCGCCAAATCTGAATGCGCCGTAATTATTTCAATTTCGTTTTCGTATTTAGTCAAACACATGAGTGATAGTGAGTGTAACTCCAGATGATATACAACAACAAACGCAAATGACAAATACAGGATCTGTTAAAAATCAAATCAAGAGGAATATATGTAAAAACTGTGTTCATGTGGAATTTTAGAGGAACAAAGTGGCTTTCTGCAAATGCATTTTGAGCGTATTTTGAGTCTATTTTCAAGATTTAGCCAATTCTAAACAAGCTTTAACTGTGTGGAGGACATATCACAATTGTGTTAATAAATTTACAATTGTAATTCTAAACATGTTTTGTATTTTAATGATTAAGTACTCCTCCTCTCTTATAGGTGATGAAAAGTAGAGTGTCGACCACAGGAGTAAAAACTATTTTTGGCTCGAGTGATGTATTTTGAAACCCTCGATCCCTCAGGATTCTACTTATGGGTATCTCGTTACACTCGGGACTCAACTCTAGAATCCCTCGGTCGCTCGGGTTTCAAAAAACACTTTCGCCCCAAAAAATAGTTCTTTACTCCAAAGTCAAAAGTCAATTATATTTTTATTGACCATAAAATCATACAGATTGCTTAGTCAACGTCAATATAATATTAATATTTTTGTATAACTACTACCGCCCGTTCGGAAGTTGTGGGCTTAGGGATGGAGCAAAGAAGGGCATGAAACTCCCCCGTACCTACTACCTTACTCCCTTACTATTGTGACGAGGTTTGGTTTCATAAACGGGATATAAATCAATAAATTATTTCATAGCATAGAGTGACAAACAGTGCCAGCATTACTAAAGGTCCGTCAAATTTGAGATGTCTGATTTGCATCCGGGCCTAATCAGACCCAAAAAATATCAAAAGAAATCACAGATACCAAGACAGCATCAATAGGATATGCGTAGAAGGTTAGCCACCGTAGTAGCTACGTTGCTACGGCGTAGCTACGAGCTGCTACGGGCGGAGTCGTGCGATGGCGGGCGACAGTGACAAATGGCGGGCCACGACGAATCCAGTGACGCGTGCGGTAGGGTTGGCGATGTTATTAAAAATATATTTATTTCGAGTTTTTATTTACATATGCATGTTGTAGTATGCAAGCAAGATACACAACGTAATCTAGTAAACAGCCAGAAAAAATATATTGAAAAGAATGTAATGAATTACACGCTGATGGCGGCAGTTGAGAGGTAAAATAAATATTACCTCTCAATCTCACAACGTCGGTAAAGATTCAAAAACAGCAAGTAAATTGTCACAATAGTCATAAATGATATTGATAATGCATCTGCGCACTGCATGTTGATATTATTTCGCGACTTTTGCTGTCTATTTCTAGTTACTTTAGGTGTTTAGATAGATATATGTGAATAACTTGCGTGTCAAGGTCAACTATGCTTATATGTACGCATTTTATTTATCGAATAATTTGACTAAAAATGCAGGTTCGTAATATAGAACCTTTAGAAGTTGTAACTGCAGTGTGTCAAGCCAAAGTTCGCGATGTAAACTGCAGTGTGTCAAGCCAAAGTTCGCGATGTAAACTGCAGTGTGTCAAGCCAAAGTTCGCGATGTAAACTGCAGTGTGTCAAGCCAAAGTTCGCGATGTAAACTGCAGTGGGTCAAGCCAAAGTTCGCGATGTAAACTGCAGTGGGTCAAGCCAAAGTTCGCGATGTAAACTGCAGTGGGTCAAGCCAAAGTTCGCGATGTAAACTGCAGTGGGTCAAGCCAAAGTTTGCGATGCTTTGCCAGTCATTTTTATTACAACAGGAACCATTTTGAGCTACTTTGGACCTCCTGTTAAACTTTTCTATACCTAATTAAGTAACATAGCGTCACGCCTTACCCCATACGGGGTGGCAGAGACACAATTTGCCCTTTTTGGCAGTTATTAAAAAAAAAATGGGTGACAGAGGGCTAGCCCATCGCTAGAGCTATGGAGTACTGAAGATTTCCTCTGAATGATTTCCATTTCTTGCCTTTACACGGATACGAGTAAGACTGAGCCATAATCCATCACGCTGGCTCACGGAGCTTATCATTCTTTTAATCAAAGTACTGACTGACTGACTAAGTCATCAACGTCGGGGCTAACGGCTACAGCAAGAAGGCTGAAATTCGGAAGATGGTTTCTTTTATGGTGTTGGGATTAATTAAGAAGAGATTCTACTAAAATCGAGAGCCCAAGTGGGTCAAAAAGATTTCTAAAGTTTATAATTTTGTATGGGAAATGTATATGGACCAATGAACTGGGTGTATTCTTAATTCAACCAGATAGTATAACTTCGCAGACGAAGTTGCGGGCATAAGCTAGTATTATTTAAACAGTTGGCGACCTCTGCGGCGCAGCGGTTGCGTATCTGCCTACCATTCGGGAGGTCCCGGGTTCGAATCCCAGCTGGGGACAAAAAAAAACCGTTTCTAGTTCCCACGACACAGGGTATCCTAGGGTGGGGCCAGAAGCAATGTATGTGCCTGTATATAAATGTTTGTTTGTAGTTAAGCTTTAGGCAGCCCTACAATTTTTCCCGACATAGCGCAGTAAGCGACGCACCGATTGTATCGCGCGGATGCTGCGAGCGGACCATTTGTCAACCCTAGCCCCCTCTCCTCCCCACCCCCCGTAAGCCCCGCTGCCTCTACCTCCCCCCCCCCACCGCACCCCCGCGCAAAGAAACGCAGGAGAACAATGTTGAAGACGGTGGTATTCGAAATTCGAATGCGCTGGGAAATCATGAAGTGTTGATGCAAAGAGTTACGTTACTTGGATCTGAGGTTATGGTTCTCAGATCAATGAAACTCTTTGCATGATTGCACCACAGGTACCAGTAAGGCAGGAGAGAGAGAGAGATATACGAGAGAAGAGAGAGAGAGAGATATACGAGAGAGAGAGTCGAGTGAGGAGACCCGACGTGCCGAAACAATGGCCCCGTTCTGTACATAGGTACCTAGGCTTCGGCAAATCATCATCGACATCGGTTGTCAATGATGTCTAATGCGTCTATGTACTGGACATACCGGTAATAATAGGTCATGGTCAACATGGTCAAGCCCCACAGACATTACAGTGTGAAACCCCCCCCTCCCCTCTTGGTGGTGACATACTTACTTCATAGTGTTTCTTGTAGCACAATAAAGAAATTACGAAAATACGAGAGTTCGAAGTTCATTTCGCCGAATTTTCCGATACCATTCCGCCAAATACAGCTTGTACAGAACAATCATTTTTGTAAATATTACATAATTCGCCTTTTTCACAGAGCACAGGTAGGCACAGACAACAAGGATGTAATACCTGTCTAACCGTGGGCACAATTGTGCCTCTGCCACTCCGTATGAAAAAAGGCACGACGCATCAAATTCAAAAAGATTTTTCCAATTTCACAGTCAATTAACTTCCTAATGGCAAAAGTAATAACACCATAACCTGTAACCTCTCCCAGATATCATTGTGCAATTTTCATTCAGCTAGGATTTAAGACGGTCGCTTCGGACATGTTTATTGGTTAATTAAAGTTTTACGCGGGAACAAACAGGTATCGGGGTTTAGGGTGGAGGGTCAGCAGAAATGCTGCGGTCTTAATTACTGCAAGATTACGGATATTATAAAATAAGCCATCAGATATGCTATTCAGGTTAAAATAAACAAAAACTTAGGTTACTTCTACAAACAAATATTTTCAGATGCCAAAAATCGTAATGCAACAAATTATAGTCAGTTGCGTTTCACTCTATTTTTAGAATTTAACTAAAACCTTGAAAATTCTATCCGAAATCGTGTTTTATCTAATCACCTTCCGTTTCTGTCCGTACAGCGTGCCACCTGACGCGGCCCAGTTGCCGAAACAATAAGCCAAGTTTACAATTTATTTCGGCCGATCTCGATTACTGGCGCGAAGGGGATGGACACACGGGCGATCGAGCTGGCGAACTTCGATTTTTTATTTTTGAAAACTGGTGGTATGTTCAATTATATTCTAGGTCGAAAGTTATGTTAATCACCCGATTTTGATGTCACTGTACTGTTTCATTCACCTTATCAGTGTTACCAAACCTGATGACTATTCTGCCTCATTTACCTACATTAGTTCGGTACACATTCGTTTTTACGCTTTAGAACTCGTAAATTACATATTCTACATTTATATCCAACATCTGTTTACTTCTATTAAAATGTTGAGAATAGCAATATATAGGTACATAAGTAAGCCACAGGTTTTGCACTACATACAATATATGATAATGTTTGTAACTTTCATTAAAAAAATCCTATAATACAGATTGATAGAAATTATATAGGCACTTAATATTTTTCCAAGAAAATTGCTATTTCATGAATGAAAGTATCTGAAAATCAAGAAAACAAAAACGTCAAATCATTTGAAACAGTATCAACATCATGTTCGACGAACATCGAACACTAGATACCTCGAGCCCGTATGTCCTACCGTAGTAGACAGTATATCCGTACAACGGATCCCTTATCGCCTTGAACCCATAATGAAAACTAGACGGAATGGCTTTCAACTAAGTAACGAGTTTTTCAGCAGATTTGTGAACGCTCAGTGAAAATTGGAATTAGTTTTGGCATAAAAATATAATTAGTTTAATTTATTTTATTACTACCTTGATTTAGTGACAGTTTTTTGTACGTTAGCTTTGCGAATGGAGTTTCAGTTTAGCATTTTCGGGACAGTTCGGTCCGGTCAAGTGTGCGTTCACCTTAGAGGAAAATGATGAATTACTTTGCATAGCAACCCGTGTTCTATTGGGTAATCGCTTGCTTCTCACGTGCGAGTTGCAGGTTCCAAGCCGGTGCTTGCAAATATCTCACGTATTCCTTGAAAGTTAAAATATTAACTGGCAAAATGTGGGGGCAGATTTTTCTCTGCCACCCCGTATGGGAAAAGGTGTGACTTCGGCCTGAGGCGTGTTTTCTGTTGAACATAATGATATCCTTCAAGAATGAGGAAAAATGTCTTGAGGACGGTCTCCGGAAGTTTCCCCACCCTACAGGGTGTCCCAGAAAGGGAAGCGGGGCCCTTACAGGATATTGTCGTTGTATTGTGCAGAATTAAAAATACCTTTGGCAGTCCCTTTTCATCATGTCGACGGAAAAGGTTTTATATGACAATATTTGTTTGTAACTTCAAGTTGAGGAAAGTCAAGGTAGTTGCGGTGCAATCAGATAAACTATACATAATGTGTAAGTATGTAAGCACGCAAGATATTTAAAGAGAACCAATGAAGAAAAATCCCACCAAAAACATTCTGTAAAAAACTAGCCAAGTCTCGATGGAGCTGCTTGTTTATCTCATGTGAGTGAGTGAATGTCATAAATGCGAAACTTTGCTTTCGCTTAACTTCGGAACTAATTGAAATTTTGGATTTTAAGTATGTGATTATAGCTTACTGGATAACGAAAATTTCTGCGTTCTGGTCTTACCCAGAGGTTCTCAAATAGGGGCCTGAAAATGCGGCGAAATGGTTCCAGTAAAGGATGGTACGGCAGTGTTTGCTTCGCGCTCGACTTGGCGGGGGCACTGCCGTGCCCCCCGATAGGTTCGGGTCACCCATCCTAACCGATTTATTTATACGCATCAAAAAATACCACACACAGCCAAAGTGTCGAGATTGTTCTACGCAGTGGCAGTGGTCCAATTTAGAGAAGAGGCAAAATAAAACGTTTACTAATAACTACGCTGTAAACACTGGATCTACATCTAGCGACACGCAACGCAGGCAGGCAATTTCGATTGCTGTCTATGAATTCCTGTAGAACCGCGTCCACCACCCTTCTGCTTCCCGCGTCTGTCACAATACATAGACATCTGTCCAATCAAAATCAGTTGCCTGCCTGTGTTGCGTGTCGGTAGATATACCTCCAGCTAATATCTACTATACAAGAGTTTCATTGATCTGACTGAGACACAGTAGTACTAAAGAAATGTTGATTCGTCTTTTTATTTCGTCAAAATCATTTGTGTTTGTCAATTCTGAAACTTATTTTGTTTCGTGCGCCAGGCTCTAACCTAAATAATAGATAGTCGAAACAAAACAAAGGTAACCGATATTGTTAAGTCTATTATTTATGTACCAGGAGATAATAGACAAGATGAAAGCTATAGCAACTACTCGTTGGTAGCAAGTGTAGGCCCGGACTAATATCACTATGAATCATTGTCTTTGGTAATGCTTATTATCTGTATACGGGGTGATCAGACACAAATATAGGCCTAACCGTTCTGAGAATTAAAATTTATCCCGTCCATCCTGGAAGTTATATAGTTATAGTTAAGTCCGTTTACTGGAAGAAGTATATTTCTAGAGATAAGCTTGCCATTGTTGGTAGAAAGGGGGATAGGCCCTTTGGTATAATGTTCAAGTTACAATCAGTTACATAGTAGGTCCTTTAAAGTATGAAACATATATCAAATCAATCACACAACACAACACAACCCTATACAGACCGTCACTATAAATCCTAGACTGCATATTTAATTATCTACGCAAAGATGTTACAGCATTCATATTCTCCATAGAGAAACAACAGTAAAACACCTGTATCTAGCGATATAGGGATTTAATGAACAGCCTGTACAGTAAGTCAGACACAACATTGAACAGGAACCGAACCTAGGAGCGGTGGTTCAAAGGCAGCATCCCGCTGTGCCAGCAATGGCCTACCAGGAGGCCAGAGCTGTGCAACACGTCTCAGCATTCCCAGCATGAGCCGGCCTTTAAACGTCTGATACGATAATAAATCCTGTTTTAAAACCCCCTGCCCCTCTCTGCAAGCCTGGTGCCGCGCTGCAACTATTTCATGTTTAATGGACCAAATAACTGCTTTGATAGCAATGGACTTTGTCCAGTGGATATATTTTTTAAAAGATTTTTCGTAGAGTAAATTGTTGTTGTTTATTACAATACAAGCATTATGTATAAAACCTAACCTACCAAGCTCTATTGTTATACGAGCATTATTATGAAGATTCGGGAATCTACGTTTCGATAAATAGAGGAAATAAGTTAATATCGAAAAATACTTTAAATATTATATGTAAGTAAGTATTTAGATTTGTTAGTTCATTATCGCCTTGCTAATGTAGATACCAACTTTATCTACTCTCATGTCAAAAAGTTCGAATTACAAACTTGAAATCGAATTCATAATGATGTACTTTATAAACGTAATACAGTAAAATAACCGGCCAAGTGCAAGTAGGACTCGCGCACCAAGGGTTCCGATCACACTTGGAAAGCGTAACACGTGTAATTAGGTTTCCACATAAAAAACTAAAGTGTGATGTCATCCATGTAAACGAAATTGAATATTTTTTAGAAAGACAGTAATTTGCAGTTTTCAGATTTTTCCCTTTATTTGTGCTATAAGACCTTGCTTCGTGCCAAATTTCATGATTCTAGGTCAACGTAAAGTACCCTCTAGGTTTTGATTCCCTTGCGAATATCAGCAATTTCAGCAAAATTGAGACATATGCGGTATCTTTTGATTGCGTTGACCTTTAAGTTTGATTTTTTCACAACTTTAAGAGTTCACAGACTTAAGTAATCGATATTAATTTCAACTTAATACCTCCATGCGTTTCTGAGAAAAAGTCTTAACAGACGGTGAGACAGACAGACAGACAGACAGACAGAAATTTACAGTTTTCGGATTTCTTCCTTAATTTGTGCTATAAGACCTTCCTACATTCCAAATTTCATGACCCTAGGCCAACCGGAAGTACCCTATAGGTTTTGATTCCCTTGCGAGTTCCACGCGAGTTCATACAAATCCAGCAAAATTATGACATAATATCGCGGTATGTTTTGATTGCGTGGACCTAGAAGTTTAATTTTTTCACAGCTCCAAGGGACCATAGACCTGAGTAATCGATATTAATTTCAACATTATACCTCCACGCGTTCCTGAGAAAAGGGGTCGTGACAGACGGACGGACAGACAGACAGACAGACGGACGGACAACAAAGTGATCCTATAAGGGTTCCTTTTTTCCTTTTAAGGATCGGAACCCTAAAATTAAAAAAAAAAAATTGTAACGCTACTTCTCGAACAAAACTAATGTTATTATTAAAAAAACATAACGATACAGTTCTACTTTTTTTGGGAAAGGCAAGGGTCTTGAAACCTTACAGCCAAGGTGTTTGATAGTCTGTATCGTTGGAAAGTTTTTTTTTTTGTAACTGTAGTTGACAACCAAACAGCCACTCAGTGTTTGATAAGTACTTGGAAGCAGGAAGATTTTTAAACAAAGAGGTTCATTGATTTGAGGTTTGATAGTGTGGCCCATGCTCCGCGCATGCGCTGTGATATGCTGGGTTTTGGCGGCAACAAAACGTCAACGTGACGTGCCAACGTTTTGTGTCCAAACACTGATTTAAATGTGGAAATATTGTTGTGTTTTAACTTTGATTTTGTAGGAGAGACACTTAAGTATGAGGCGTGGTTCACACGGCATAGTCCTGCACGTTTTTTTGCAGTATACGTCTTAACGGATAAACAGGTGGCCTAGGTTCACACGACGTATACTGCAAAAAAACGTGCAGGACTATGCCGTGTGAATCCAGCCTGAGAGTAGATAAAGTAGTGTATGAAACTGCACATAACTAGGTATTAAAACTCTCGTGGGATACTATTCCACCCACTCGTGTTTTGACACCCCTCATTATGCAACAGTTTCATAAACTACTATTACTTCATTAATACTATTAGTTCGAATCCCGGTGCTGACCATGTACCAATGAGATGATTAATTTGTCTTAAGTACATTATCGGACACCCCGTGTTTCGGATGGCACGTTAAGCTGTAGGTCCCGGCTACTATCACTACTTCGTAGTATGTAGTAGTCGTAAAAACCCCTCCACCAACCCGCACTGAGCCAGCGTGGTGGAGTATGGCTCAATCTTACTCGGATCCGAGTAAAGGCCTGTGCCCCTCGGTGGGGACATTAATGGTCTACATTTACTTTACTTTACTTCATAATGTTTTAAATACGCATTTCCCCATACAAGGAGGTGGAGGGAGGTACAGTGAAGCCTCAATTCAACAGTCAAACTAACGCGACAGGGGTTAGCCCATCGTATTTCTAAAATAACTAAACCCACAAATCAGCGCGCGCTACTGAACAGCTAGGCCGCGTAAAACCAAACTGTGGCATATCTAAATAGCGGTGTAACGCGGTGTAACGGCGTAATTCGTCTAACGCCGCGTTTCGTTAGTCGTTGCTCGTGAAAAACCGTTTGGTGGCGTTAGAACAACGGGGCCGGAGTGAAACGCACAAGTAGTGGTAGCAGAGAAAACGCGAGATGGATCGAAAAACTACAAAAATGGTAATTTTATTCTTTAATTTTCACTAGTTAATATTATGTCGAATAGCAACTGTTGACAACTTTACTGTCAACAACTTTCTCGCCTGACTGTTTGAACCTGAGGTTTGAACCCTTGTAAGGGGAGGCAGTCGCTCACGTCCGAAGGAATTACTTGGAATCCACAGCCCTTCACGTCCTTCCCGGGTAGTGCTAACGAGCGACAAATCATCATCATCATCATTGTCATCAAATCATCTCGAGACATTATAATTTCCAGGTTCTCAAATGAGAACCTGACCACTTGACACTGGCAAAATTAACCTCAAAAGAGGTAGGACGCCATTAATAAAAAGAAGAAGAAGAAGAAGAACCCTTGTAAAACAGTAGCCTTGTAAAAAATATTTATCTCTTGGCGCGTTTTAGTGTGACGTTTACAGAGGCGCCAGTTCTACGCAAAAAAGCGTTTAGTTTTACCAAAGGATCTTTCCAAACCAAAATATTGTTGGAAATCTGTACAGTTCCCGATGACGTATCAAATTATCAATATTCCGTAAGTTGCGATATTTCGAGTTTAACGTTCGATAACCCTTAGTTGGGCAGTCAGCAGAGCATGCTTTTCATTGGTTTTTGCAATCATTACCGAAACTAAAGTAGAAAGTCTGTTATCTCGCGTTCTATACCTACATTGCTAGTGGTATACGGTGTCTAAGAGGAAAATTAGCTATGACCACTTGTTATTATCTGATCAAGCTCATTTCAGAGTATCACGTGCGTGCCGCTATTTTTAATGAATCTTCGATTAATGGCTTGTCACATTTGATTGCTACTAGAAAACTCTTACCTACTAGAGATAAGTTCGCCTTGTACGCTTTCACTTAGTATGTTTTTTCGTACTGTGCATTTTATAAAGAAATTATGAATTATGATTGCTATTTCAGGAACAGGTAAATAATCCTTCTGCTATCGGTACCCGCGAGGTCAGTGATCGTTCGTTTCCCGCGCCGCTGAGCGACTGAAAAATTGCGCGCGACCTTCCGCCATTGCTGATCTCACATGCAACTGCAGGTCTGTATTGAGTACTGTCTCGTCCGCCCGAGTTGATAAATGATATAAAATTAATACTAAAAGCCTCCACCATCTTATTCAGACAATGGAGCGAGGCGCCACCATCTACGCACAGAACAGCACTACAACGAATAACATTAGGTGGAACTTCTTTCCACAAAAAATACTCTGTTTTTCGGGAAGTTGCTAATGTATAATATAAACAGATAGCGAAGAAAGTTTAGGTAAATTCCAGTCACAACTTCCATCCGATTATATTTTATGACAAAACATTTAGTACTACCAAACCACAGATACTATAATATTATAGGTACTAATACAGAAAGACCACCTAGAACAAACTATGACACCGGCGTAAACTGAGATGCTACGGAAGCTTCTTTGGTTCGAGGCCATTATCGCTTGGTGCAGCACCATCGAAAAATTGCAAATACCACGAGATGGCGCTAAGATATATAGGATTTATTCTAAGATTAGCGCCACCTAGAAGTATGTTAACTGAAAAGTGCAAATCTTACTCCTCACGCCATCTCTTTTTTACGAAGGGTTACTAATTCTAATTTGTATGGGATGAGCACCCTGTGTACCAAGCTCTGCGCATGCAGCGGTGAGCCGGTGATCGAGGCCCGTTTTCGTCATATTGAATGCAATACTAAAGCACAGAAGAGATAATAGTACTCCGTACAGAACGGCCACTCCCTTCCCCGCGCTGATTCAGATACCGCTCCCCACCCCTGGCGTCAAAAGATTGGTTAGAGAATCAAATCAATAGACAGAGCTGAACGCCGGACGAGTGACGACGCGTATACTTTAATATCGCTGCATTTGCCGCGCCACCAGCCCTAGCAAAGTTTACGCACACATTTGCACGTATGCAAACATCTGGTTATGTAGTAGTAATAGGTGATTATTTTACGAGCGTTCTATGGAGTGTCCGAGGTGTGCCTGCGGGGGAATGCGGCTCGCCAAGCGTTTATTGTATTCAACAAACGTTCGCATACACAACCTATGTACGATGACGGGCCGCCGCCAGACAGCTTCGCAGCGGCTGACCAATCACAGCTCTCTTACCTCGTCCCCCGCCGCGCGTAAATTGGTGAGTTGTGTTTCAAAGGAAAATGTATGTATGCGCTCTTCACTGGATAAGTGCTCCCTGCCATTTACCAAGTAGATAATGCGGACGTGTCACATCCTGAGAAAACCTTCGGTCTACACTGCTGCGGTGACAAGCTAGCCACCAGTGCCCAAAATTGGGCCTCTGTGTGAAAAATGGTTACTTAAATTATCTTCATCAACTCTGTCAGATTGGACAGTAGTACAGTAGGTACTTCTCATATGCACACGCCCGTTTTTTGTCGCTACAGTGTTATCTTTTTTTAAATCTAAGGGGCGGCGGCCAAAGGGTTTAAAAACTGATTAATCATGACGCCCTGCATTTTTTATTGAAAATAGCAACTTAAGTAAAACATTGAACCACTTAAAAGACCTCCCTCGGACAAGGAGCGTTACATAGGTACCTACTTACTCACAATCGTAATGGCCGCTCTCTCTACAAAAAATACTTCTACTCCACCTTTTGTAGGGCAAAAACTGACTGGGTAATAACTACCTCTACCTCTACCTATACCTCTCAAAACAATAACCCAAGTTAACATAAAGCAAGCAAGCAAGCAACAATAGGCTTGTGGCCAAGGTAATCCAATAAATCTAGGAACAAGTCTTAAGTTGAAGCATTATGTACAAAATGGCTTGACATTCACAGAATTGTATATTTCCAGCAGATATATTTTATAAAGTCAATTTTGTGCAAAAAAAGACAGCATTTGATGGCACTTTTACATGACGTCATTCTGTTGTTATTTCATAGAACTCAGGAACAAAAGTTCCGTTTTGACAGTTCATAAAAAGTATCTATTTTGACTTGACAGGCCACAAGCCTGTTCAATGATATCTATAGCTTATCGACATCTAATGGTGTTGCGGTCGAGACTCTGCTTCCCAAGCCAGAGGTGCCGGGTTCGAGTCCCGGCTGAGGAGAAAGAATAAAATCGGTAAAGTGCGGGTCGGAATCTCACACGAAGGGTACCGTACCATCGTACAACAAAACTTAGCACTCAAAATAATAAAACAATAATTGAAACAAAAAGTAAACTTTAGAAAAAACCGACTTCCACAAACCCTATTTGATTAGATTGAGTTTAATACAAACTGTACCCCTTATCCCCCCCCCCCCCTTGGGGACTTAATTTTGTCAAATCCCATCTCAGTGCTACCCCACGCTACTAAGGAACCCCTGTACAAATTTTCATGGCTCTAGGTCCACCGGTTTAGGCTATGCGTTGCCTGCCCGTCAGCCACGCATTGTATTTGTACCTAGTATTGAGCAGATCTGGTGGCCATATGTGGTCTTCATGAGCAGTTCCGCATCACAATATTATGCTTACCATGTGCATTTGCACGAGTTATTATGAAAAACATAAAAATCACTATAGGTCTGCCTATAATATTTGAAGAGTTCCCTCGATTTCTCCAGGATCCCATCATCAGATCCTGACCTGGTGTCAATGGGACCAATGGGAAGGTAAACCCTTTCAAACAAAAAAATAATTTTCCAAATTGGTCCACCCGTTTAGGCGCAATCGGGGAACATACATAAAAAAAAAAATAAAAAAAAAAATAAAAAACAAATATCCGGACGAATTGTAAACCTCCTCCTTTGGGAAGTCGGTTAAAAATAAAAAAAAAAAAAAAGATTATGCCCTCACGAGGATTTCAACTCACGACCTACGGATTGAGAGCCTACTTCATACCCGCTGAGCTACCTCAACGATGTAAGTTGACGCGAACGAAATATTCGTCATATTGAAATGCGTGGGTGTATCAAAACAAGTCTTTTGTATGGGGACCCCCTTTAATTTGTAATCTCGTATTTCAGTATTTTTTGTCATTGCGGCAACAGATATACACCTTCTGTGAAAATTTGAACTTTCTAGCTATTACGGTTCGTGCTCCAGGACCCGCTGACGGAAGGACGGACGGACGGACGGGCGGCCGGACGGACAGACAGACATCGGAGCCTTAGTAATAGCGTCCCGTTTGGCACCCTTCGAGTACGGTACCCTAAAAACACCAGTTCTTGTTTGTGATGTCGCTGTTTCTGGTTACCACGAAGGTGTTACTTGAAGTACATTGCAAGTATTGCATATTGACCGAGCGAGCGAGGCGAGCAAAGCGTCTCCGTTTCAGGATTGGGCAACAATAATGCTTTCGTATGTCTGTCTGTCTGTCCATATGTATGTGAAATTTTGTGAGCAGTGGATAAATTAAATGGTTTTTTTTGTCGATGCTTTTTTTTTGTTTTCAAAATTGCGAAGATATGGGGTTTTGAAATGTAAAAAACCGCTGCAATGCAACCCAAACGGCTTCACAAATGAGGTGTCATTAGATTTGTGGAGATCGTGAGAGTGACACTCACACAATAATTTTAGTGAGAAGTCAATAGTCAACTACATATTATAAATCGCAAAATGTAGTTTACAAAGTTATTATATATAGGCTACTTTCATACTCCATGTACGTTAACATTCATAAGAATAGAATAAGAATAAGAATAATTTATTGTTCAAAATAACAGGGTTTACATAATTAAGGTCCCTGCCTCCCATAGGAAAAACCTGCATCATGGGAGACAGTTACTTCCCAGTGGGTACATATTTTATTTTGTACAATACAATAGTACTTAACAATTTTAAGCTTTATGTAGGTAATTAAAAGAGATAAATCTACAGAAAATTGGTTGCCTGTAAAGTCGGTATACGGGCGAAAGTTTTACGTGACAACGACTTTGAGTGGTAAAATAATTTTAATGTGAATATTCATTCGTATAGTAGGAAGAAGGATGAAATAATAGTAACAATTTAAAACATTTATTTATACAAAGAATTACGAAACGATTTATACTACTTTTTTGATTGAAAACTACCACAACATTGTGACTACTACAACATAACCTATTCACTTATGTCTTAGTCATTTATTTCATCATGTTATATTATCAGTCTGAAATTATTTACCTTTGCTGTTTGAATTGTTGCGATGGACGAAACTACCTTCACATTATCACTACACAATTGTTTTACAATTAACTGGCAACGTGTAAACTTGTATGCAGGCGCCTAAGCGAAATAGAAGCGCAAGACATGAACCGGTGTGTATGCCTATCTCTCTCACTCTCTCTCTCTCGCTCTGTCTCTCTCGCTCTTAGGCGGGCTAACTGTGCTCGAGTGGAAGGGACGCGTGCCTTTCACTTTTTATGTCTGTCTCTCTCGCTCTTAGGCGGGCTAACCATGCCCGTGTGGAAGGGACGCGTGCCTCTCACTCGCTCTCATTGTGAGCGCATAACGTGAGCGGAGCGTAACGCAGTTTCTTGAAGTGTCACCCGGCAAACCAATTTATAAGACGTTGTCACGTCAAAAAATAATAATAATGATCTACAGTATGAAATTAGGATAGGTACGGTCGCCTGAGCCTAAAAGTATACAAGCAGTATATGCAGGATTCACTCGTTAATATGACTACCCGTATACTTTTAGACGCAGGCGACCGTACACAATTGGTGGGTAATATACTAATTGTTATTATTATGTAGAGAGTGTGTAGTGTAATGAAATGAGAGTGTAGAGCGTAAATGTGTGTATGTTAATTTTGTGTGTGTTGTGCATGTGGAGTTGGTGAAGGAAAGGAGGGGGATTATGAGTTAAAGTAAGGAATCCAGAAAATTATGTGGTATCCTAATTTGAAATGTCAAGAAGCTTCTCTGTGTCTCCGTAGGAGAGCCTCAACAGCCATTTTTTTCATAAGTTCGTATGCGGGTTATTTGTTTTTATAACAATGGCGATCCACAGGCAAAACGAATCCGCCGATGGCGCTAGTAGCGGTCCGGCCATGTCAATGTCAAACTTTAAAACTTTGTTTATGTTATCGCTAAAAACAGATTTGTAGTTAATTTTAGTTTTATAGGGGTTTAATTTTAGTTTTATTGGTCTCTGCATATCCTCGAGTGCATTGTTGCAACGAAGTTTTTTCTCCTAATTGCTTTTTCCCATCGCTTTTTCAGGTCGGTATTTTTGGGAAATAGATGAACCCCATTTTTACCACATCCTGGTACGACACAAAGAGGCATATTAGTAAAATCTATTGAAAATTTATCAAAAACCACAGAAAAACGCATCAATTGTACGGGAATGACAGTTGACGACAGTTCAGCCTGGCCGTACCGATGATGCGCCCTCTACAGGGATAAAGTGGCAGTGCGGATCCCCATTCCATCTGTGCATCCGTTAAACTTCAAGTACGATGTGAGCGGTGAGGGAATGGAAAATAATGAAAAAAAAGCTCTTCTAACACTTTCAATACATTTCCAAAATCTACATACTGCAAAATACTCATAGTGTGAAACCAGTGAAACTTGCAGTCTCTTTCTAACTTTAGTAGGTCCCTTGTATCTTACCATCTCGCTCCATCATTACGTGCCTGGACATCGAAACGGCCGCTTGGCGGATTACCCCCGACATTTGACAATAACATTAGTTCGGGAATGCTTAGATTGGATTATTGAAAGACGCTAGTGATTTATGATCGCCTGGTAGATGATCTTGGGGGTTTAAAGTTATGATGGGAATCGGTAAAAATGCTAACGTTTGCATTTATAAACGACCAAGTGCGGTTGGACTCCCATACGAAGGGTTCCGCAAAATCGTACAAGGAAAAGGTCATTTTTAACCGAAGGGTGCCAAACGGGCCACTATTACTAAGGCTCTGCTGTCCGTCTGTCCGTCCGTTCGTCCGTCTGTCAGCGGGTCCTAGAGCACGAACCATAATGAAAGTTGAAATTTTTACAGAATGTGTATATCTGTTGCCGCAATAACAACAAATACTGAAATACGAGAGATATTACAAATTAAAGGGCGTCCCCATACAAGAGACTTGTTTTGATCGCGTCAACCCACACCGTTGTGGTAGCTCAGCCGGTATTTTGTAGGCTCTCAATCCGTAGGTCGTGAGTTCGAATCACACCGTAAGGACATAATCTTTTTTAATGTTCTTTTTCTTTTTGTTTTATTGTTTTGAGTGCTTAAGTTTTGTTGTACGATGGTACGGTACCCTTCGTGTGCGATTCCGACCCGCAATTGACCGATTTTTATTTTAAAGTGTAGTTTATTATTTTTTGCTGTAGCGGCAACAGTATTAATTGTTGCTGTAGCGGCAACAGTATTATTTGTTGCTGTAGCGGCAACAGTATTATTTGTTGCTGTAGCGTCAACAGTATTATTTGTTGCTGTACCGGCAACAGTATTATTTGTTGCTGTAGCGGCAACAGTATTATTTGTTGCTGTAGCGGCAACAGTATTATTTGTTGCTGTAGCGTCCACAGTATTATTTGTTGCTGTACCGGCAACAGTATTATTTGTTGCTGTAGCGTCAACAGTATTATTTGTTGCTGTAGCGGCAACAGTATTATTTGTTGCTGTACCGGCAACAGTATTATTTGTTGCTGTAGCGTCAACAGTATTATTTGTTGCTGTAGCGGCAACAGTATTATTTGTTGCTGTAGCGGCAACAGTATTATTTGTTGCTGTAGCGTCAACAGTATTATTTGTTGCTGTAGCGGCAACAGTATTATTTGTTGCTGTACCGGCAACAGTATTATTTGTTGCTGTAGCGTCAACAGTATTATTTGTTGCTGTAGCGGCAACAGTATTATTTGTTGCTGTACCGGCAACAGTATTATTTGTTGCTGTAGCGTCAACAGTATTATTTGTTGCTGTAGCGGCAACAGTATTATTTGTTGCTGTAGCGTCAACAGTATTATTTGTTGCTGTAGCGGCAACAGTATTATTTGTTGCTGTAGCGGCAACAGTATTATTTGTTGCTGTAGCGTCAACAGTATTATTTGTTGCTGTAGCGTCAACAGTATTATTTGTTGCTGTAGCGGCAACAGTATTATTTGTTGCTGTAGCGGCAACAGTATTATTTGTTGCTGTAGCGGCAACAGTATTAATTGTTGCTGTACCGGCAACAGTATTATTTGTTGCTGTAGCGGCAACAGTATTATTTGTTGCTGTAGCGGCAACAGTATTATTTGTTGCTGTACCGGCAACAGTATTATTTGTTGCTGTAGCGGCAACAGTATTATTTGTTGCTGTAGCGGCAACAGTATTATTTGTTGCTGTAGCGGCAACAGTATTATTTGTTGCTGTAGCGGCAACAGTATTATTTGTTGCTGTAGCGGCAACAGTATTATTTGTTGCTGTAGCGGCAACAGTATTATTTGTTGCTGTAGCGGCAACAGTATTAATTGTTGCTGTAGCGGCAACAGTATTATTTGTTGCTGTAGCGACAACAGTATTATTTGTGGCTGTAGCGGCAACAGTATTATTTGTTGCTGTAGCGGCAACAGTATTATTTGTTGCTGTAGCGGCAACAGTATTATTTGTTGCTGTAGCGTCAACAGTATTATTTGTTGCTGTAGCGTCAACAGTATTATTTGTTGCTGTAGCGGCAACAGTATACAAATTCTGTGAAAATTTCAGCTCTCTATTCTGTAACGGTTCAATACAATTTGCCGACCGACAGACGGACGGATAGAAGACGTAACGGTTTCGCGAGAGAATCGCGTCGAATTGGACCAGCTCTTAGTAATAGGGTCCCGTTTATAACTCTTCGGGTACAGAACCCTAAAAAAGTGTACAAAATTTTCCTGTTAGGTTTTAATTTCCACTTCATTACCTAATTAACGACACACGTAGTTATTTAGTATATTACCATATTTTCATTATTAGATAAATGGACAGCAGAGAACGTCCTATCATCTTCCCATTCTAAAAACACAGCATTTTCCTTCACATTTCCACTTTTTAAAGTTCGGAAACTAAGCGCCGGAATACTTACCTAGAGGGGGAAGGGGGGGTGATATAAAGTGTCTAGCAATCAGAAACGCATTACCCCGTCCCCGTTGTCCCCCCCTTATACCTATGTTAGCCTATTACTTATGCTAGGTCCATCTAGGAAGCTAAACTATGTGAGTTTTGGCACAATTTCTTGCAAAATATGGTTCTACTGGTTTTTATTTGTCTCTTGTCCAGTAAATTATTCTTGATTGCTAGATTATGCAGTGACTTAAAAGAGTTTCAAGAAAATAATGTACCTACGGGTAATCAAATATATGTAGGAATAAAACTTGTAATTGTTTATAATACTAATTATCTGTTTATGTAATTACTTAATGTTATATAATTATAATTTTTTTATAAGCGGGCTGTGTTCGCCTTTAAGTAGACAAACATCTAAATCGTAAATTGTTGAGAATTATATTAAGAAAACATGTATGTATTGTCTGTTGGCAGACCTGAAATAAATAAAAAAAAAAAAACTGTCATGGAACGTAAATTTTCCCACGTTAAAAGCTGACATGTTTCAAACCCCTGAACCTATTTTATAAACAATAGCTAAGAACTATAGCAGTGAGTCTACTACCAATAAAAAACTTTATCAAAATCCGACTACCTCTTTTAGAGCTCGTACCACAGAGAGACAAAAAACGGGGGCTATAATATTTGTTGTTTTGCCTACTTCTAAGGTAAAACTTGTTCAAACTGAAATGACGCGCAAACGCATACCGCAAATGAAGAAGTGGGAATAATTTCAGATTGGACAAGCTCTATGTATGTATACTTGTATACTTCAAGCCAAGAGTCAGTAGCGTAAGGACAAAAGAGTCCTTGGAACAATATTGACATTAAAATTATAAAAAAAAAATTACATAAAATTATTTTGACACTGGGTACCAAGACGTCAATGAATGTCTAATTTTTGACGTTGGTACCCACTGTCAAACTAATTTTAATGTATTTTTTTTTTATAATTTTGGAGAATGACAATGGCTCGAGTTTGGGGGTTAAGTCAGTCAATTCAATTCAAATTTTTTTTTATTGACCATAAAACCATACATATTACTTAGTCAACGTCAACATAATATTAATATTTTTGTATACTACCGCCCGTTCGAAAGTTGTGGGCTTAGGGATGGAGCAAAGAAGTCTAATAACAATCCAGTTTCTACCCAACTCATGAGGCAAGGCAAGTACCAGGCGCCCATATCAACAAGGATACATGGAATAGAATCCACTATCACACACAGCGTTCAGAAACTAAAGTTAAATTTCCCAGTGATAGATATGCGAGGCGCGCCTGGAATGTAATTTTCACACGCTCTGTAGCGATGCGCCCCTCCCCCCTGACACCCTGGTCCGTAGGTTGGTTACATCCTCCCCGGTGGATAGTCCCTGGGCCAACGGGGAAGAGACGGTGCCATCTACCCCATCGCATATCCATAATAATAATACCCCCTTATTAATAAAAATCAGCCAAGTGCGAGTTGGAATCTCACACGGAGGGTTCCGCACCATCATTTGTACTAAAAGTAAAAAAAAAAAACGTTTCTTGCATGAAGACACCTTTATTTTTTCAATATTTCGTGTATTTTTTAAGTATTTGTTGGTAGAGCGTGGTTTGTGAAAATTTCAACTTTCTAGCTATTACGGTTCGTGCTGGGAGGGCCCTCTGACGGACGGACGGACGGACAGACAGCGGAGGCTTAGTAATAGGGTCTCGTTTGGCACCCTTCGGGTACGGAATCCTAAAAAGTTACGCCGGCAGTAACTGCGGCACATTCTTAGCGCACTCTGTCCCGTAGTTACTCCGGAGTAACTTTTTATTAGAGTTTAGGTTTAGAGTGTGAACTTCCTCGTCAATTTATTAGTGATACTTAAAGATGGCCGCTGGTAATAATTCCGAACCACCCAAAACGGAAAAATTAGAAAAATTAGAATTATTCTGGAATTATTACGAATCCTTCCGAATCCTTCCCACTTGGAAAATATGTGTAAATATGGGGAAAAATGTGTTTTGAAAAGATATTTCATGGAAACGTGCACACTTCGGGTAGCAGACTACTCCTTCCAGATTCGGAAGGATTCGTAATAATTCTGGAAGGATATTGGAATTATTACAAGAACTAAAAAAATTCTATGGTGATATACCTTTAAAATAAAGTAGTAAAGTACCTAGACTGTGTGCCGGGGACGGGGTGGCATAAATGATTGACTCTTCACCGATACCGGGGACAATAGGAGTCACAGAATAATAACTAGTAACTAGTAGGAGTAACCGAGTTGCGCTGGTGGTGTCGAGACAGAGCAGGGAGCACTTATCCAGTGGAGAGCGCATAGATACATTTCCCTTTGAAACACGACTCACCAATTTTCTCTGTATCTTTTTTTTCCTGTCTTGCCTAGGTTTGCTGGAAGAAATCTCTTTTTAGAGATAAGCTCGCCTTTGTACATAGCTTTTTGTAAATGTTACGTTTTTAGGGTTCCGTACCCGAAGGGTGCCAAACGGGACCCTATTACTGAGACTTCGCTGTCCGTCTGTCCGTCCGTCCGTCCGTCCGTCCGTCCGTCCGTCCGTCCGTCCGTCCGTCTGTCACCAGGTCCGCCTGCACGAACCGTAATAGCTAGAAAGCTGAAATTTTCACAGAATGTGTATATCTGTTGCCGCACCAACCACAAATACTGAAATACGAGAGATATTACAAATTGAAAGTGGTCTCGGTACAAGATACGTCTTCACAACACGCTTGAAAAGTTTATACCAAGGCCATTTTGTTTTGGTAGGTAAGCCTTCTTTTAATGAAACTAAATTTAAATGATATGGCAATGTCGTCCCCGGACTTCTACAAAGACTTTAAATATTAATTGATGAATTACGACGTCTCTATTTATTATGTAGAACTTTTAGAAAATAATTATAAAATTAATAGTTTTTAATTACTTTTGTTTTTAGTGTTTGTGTTTGTGTACTCAGAGCACAGAAATTATTTTTTTCCTTTTGGCCACTTCAAGTTTGGCTGCCAGTGATGTTTTAATTAAATACTCTTTGGTGCGTTGAAATGATGTTTTGCAGTCTGCATGACATTGACATAATGAGTGAGTGAACCTCATTGTACGGAAATTGTAGATGGGTGTCTCACGTTTTCCAGTAGGAGTAGGTTGTAGACAGTGCTGCTTACGGCGGCGTTTAGTAGGTACTAAAGGCCCTAAAAGCGCGGCAAGCTTTGAATCAATTCAAATGTTATTTTTCAACTAGCTACAAAGTTATTCTGACATAAGATGATAATTTGAACTTTTTGGGTATTTCATGAAAAATACAGTTACAGATCACACATATACAGGGTGGAACAAACGAATGGGCCCTGGAGGGAAAGTACCTTAAAATCTCAAGATATCCGTCCGTCCGTCTGTCTGTCACCAGGCCGTATCTCATGAACCGTGGTAGCTAGACAGTTGATATTTTCACAGATGACGTATTTCTGTTCATGCTATAACAACAAATACTAAAAACAAAATAAATTTAATATAAAGGGGGCTCCCATACAATTAACGTGTTTTTTTGCGGTTTTTTTAACCGACTTCCCAAAGGAGGAGGTTTACAATTCGTCCGGATGTTTGTTTTTTTTTATTTTTATTTTTATGTATGTGCCTCGATAGCGCCTAAACGGATGGACCGATTTGGAAAATTAGACCGATTAGACCTATAGTGATTTTTGTGTTTTTCATAATAACTTGTGCAAATGCACATGGTAAGCATAATATTGTGATGCGGAACTGCTGAAGAAGACCACATATGGCCACCAGATCTGCTCAATACTAGGTACAAATACAATGCGTGGCTGACGGGCAGGCAACGCATAGCCTAAACCGATGGACCTAGAGCCATGAAACTTTGTACAGGGGTTCCTTAGTAGCGTGGGGTAGCACTGATATGGGATTTGACAAAATTAATTCCCCTGGGGGGGGGGATAAGGGGTTACAGTTTGTATTAAACTCAATCTAATCAAATAGGGTTTGTGGAAGTCGGTTTTTTCTAAAGTTTACTTTTTGTTCCAATTATATAGATAATGGTACGGAACCCTTCGTGCGCGAGTCTGACTCGCACTTGGCCGGTTTTATTTTATGTTTTGTGCAATAAAGTATAAATGAAATGAAATGAACTCACCAATTTACGGGCGGCGGCGGGGGACGAGGTAAGAGAGCTGTGATTGGTCAGCCGCTGCGAAACTGTCTGGCGGCCCGTCATCGTACATAGGTTGCATACGTTGAATACAACTAATGTTTGGCGAGCCGCATTCCCCCGCAGGCGCAGTCAATTGTATATATAGTCTCTGAGACAGGGTCACAAAATGAGCGGGGGATCTTTCTCAAGACAAGGAAAAATAATAAAAATAGATCTTGTAGGTTCGGTAGAAAAAGGTTAAGGTTGATTCTGATTCTGAATCTCCAACGAAGAGCCCAATCACTGTCAAAGCGGGTTAATCATAATCATAATCATAATCATAATCGTTTATTTTTAGAAAGATATGTACATTATAAACTTGTTTAGCATAGTAAACAAGGGATGTATCGCTACTCCCTAAAAAGGGCGAACCCTGTGTTTTAGGATAAGTTGCTGCTACTTCCCACTAGAATAAATGGCTCAGATTAAAATACTACATAATTGTATAAACAATTTGACATCTATATATATAAAAATGAATTGCTGTTCGTTAGTCTCACTAAAACTCGAGAACGGCTGAACGGATTTATCTTATCTTAGTCTTGAAATGTTCGTGGAGGTCTAGGGAAGGTTTAAAAGGCGAGAAAAAATCTAATAGTTTCCGGGAAAACCCTAAAAACAGCCCTTTTCTATTTCCCATACAAACGTTTTCTAGAGTCAATTTGAACTTTATTGTTATTCAATAAAGTTCATATTAAATTGAGGCAGTACGAAGTCTGCCGGGTCAGCTAGTTTAAAATAAAAATAAAAATATTACTGCTGACATGTAAAAATATGAGATTGAAAACAAAAGCTACGCAAAGACATTATACAGGCAAGCAGGTTAGAAATACATTAATAGAATAGAATAGAATAGAAAAGTGTTTATTTTTTGTCATTTCGCATACAAGTTTTGTCCGCCAGGCGGGTAATAGTATTTATAAGTACATATGTCTTAAAGATCTCGTACATTAATATATGTTTGCTTATATAAAAAATAATATAGCATGACATTACAATTTTAAAAGTAGGTATGTATAAATGTAAACGTAAAACGTTATTTATTTTAACATCGAGTGTCTGCGAGGGACATGTCGCTTGCTGACACATTTACCTCTGTCCATCTTGCTGACGTACTGCACGTCACCCACTCTGTTGCTGGATAGCATGGGGTTGAATTGACCATACCTTGTGTACGAGGGGCCCGGTGTAGTCAGTCCTTCTATGCACGCGCACGAAATCGACATTTGATTGGCGAAACCGTCACAGTAACGACCAACCTTTCGACCAACCGAGATATCTCGACCCGTTTTCGATCGCAATAAATATAAATCGAGATCGTTTTCGACGGTTTTAGGCCGAATTAAAACCGATATATCGACTGGGGAGATGATCTCGATAGCGCGAGTATTGGGGGCCTTGGACAAACTAACAATTGAGATCAATAGACGTCGGAGCGGACGGCAGAGTAAGAATTCGGAAACAAATGTTTTCTTTGATTAATACGTGTACGGATTGCATACAACGCCGCCAGTGCTACAAAACCTTTTTGTACGATTTAAAAATAACACTTGAATTTTTTATATGCATGAAAGTGGAAGGCTAAAAGACTTTCCTAGAGTTGCTTTCTTATAAACAATGCAAAAAGACGAAGGTCGGTGTCACGTGATGTGTTACACTTTGTGCCGGACAGACAGAGGACGTATCGTGAAGTGCACATAACAACAACACGGAGTCACTTCACATACAGGAAGGAAGAGGTTCAATCGTAATACTTAAATTTAAGAGAGCGAAGTCGTCTGGCGCAGGTATTTTCATACTTAAAAGACGGCTTCAGCTTACACAATGTTAAATAATACTCATGGTTAAACAATAAACATTTTTGATTTTTGATTATTATTTTTTGAAATTTAAGTCAGTTATTCAATACACTATTTGCCTGACAGGGTATGGCCCCATCAAGGAGCACATGAATCTAACTATACAGGGTGAAATTAAATTAGCTGACCATATTTTGAGGAATGATAGTACCCATCATTGTGAACAACTTTCCCTATGAAACATATGGTCGCAAATGAAAAACATTTTTGGGCGATTCCCGATTCCCGTTTGCGACCATTATGTTTCATAGGGAAAGTTGTTCACAATGATGGGTACTATCATTCCCCGAAATATGGTCAGCTAATTAAATGTCACCCTGTATTAGATTCAATTTCAATTTCAAAGTTCGTTTATTGAAATAAAATTTACAGATTTGTGCGCTCATACTACAGAGAGACAAGTAACATGAATGTATAACTATGTACTACAGGCTAAAGACACCTTCTAAGACTTAATAAATGGTATGTGTATGGATGAATCTCTTTGAAACCCTGTATTAGAGGCGGTGAAATACAGACTAGAAAAATCTTCAACATAACAGCTGGACTATTGATACTATCCCAAAGTTAAAAAACGATCTGACTCTACTATTTAGTTGCTACAGATAAGTGATCAGTATTGCTTTTTGTTACTCACTATCTAGCAATAAGTGCAATTTGGTAAATAATTACTATAAGCCTTATTGTAAACTATTAAATAAATAAATAAATAAATAGCGTCACGCTTTTCCCATACGGTGTGGCAGAGGCATGATTCACGAGATCTTCAGAGACCTTCAAATGTTTTATTAAGTTATTAAGTTATTAACGTGTTACCGAAACAGAGTTATTAAATAACTTATTGTGTTTAAAAGATAAATAACCGGCCAAGTGCGAGTCGGACTCGCGCACGAAGGGTTCCGTACTATTATCTATAAAAAACCGCAAATAAAGATAAAACATGTTGTATGGGAGCCCCCCCTAAATATTAATTTAATTTTAATTTAATTACTTATTTTTTAAGTAAATAATCAACATAGCAATATATTGTGAACATTTTGCGTCTACCTGCTACCATTATCAATATCGAACAAAATTGAGCAAAAAAATTACGTTTGTTGTATGGGAGCCCCCCTTAATTAAATTTCTTTTGTTTATTTGTTGTTATAGCGGCAACAGAAATACATCATCTGTGAAATTTTCAACTGTCTAGCTACCACGGTTCATGAGATACAGCCTGGTGACAGACAGACGGACGGATGGACGGACGGACAGACAGCGAAGTCTCAGTAATAGGGTCCCGTTTGGCACCCTTCGGGTACGGAACCCTATAAATGATAGTTACAGACAAACTCCTTGCACTTGTAAAGCCTTCCGTTTTCTCAGGGGGTTTTAAAACGTTACTTTATGTCCAAACTTTAAATTTTCGTCTTATTTATCTTCGTCCCCTAATATAGGATAAAAGTTGCACGTTAATAAGTTACATTTTATTATTTGTGAGTACCAAGAATCAATGATCCTAAGATGTCGCCTGCTTCATCCCCATTACGAGGTCGTAACATCAAATTTATTGTAACAGAAACGCCATGAAATCCCGTCAGGTGTCGCTCACGACTCTATTTTACGTGTCTTTTTACACTTTATGGCGTCATAAAATTGATGTAAAAATGTTACGCGCCCCTGGAGCACTCTGTTAAAAGCTAGGTTAGACTGAATGTCATAAAGTAAAGGACGAACTCAAGTTAATACATAAGTAAGTAAACAATATAAAAGCCAATGTCTATGCCAATAAGTTAATTAATTATGCAAGAAAATTAAATTAAATTTATATATAGTACCTACAGTATTTTTAGGTACCTACTTATTATGTTAGGCACTAAATTATAATGTACTAAACGGAAAAGCGGGTTCTCCTGGCACAGGTATTATAATGTACTAAACGGAAGAGCGGGTTCTCCTGGCACAGGTATTATAATGTACTAAACGGAAGAGCGTGTTCTCCTGGCACAGGTATTATAATGTACTAAACGGAAGAGCGGGTTCTCCTGGCACAGGTATTATAATGTACTAAACGGAAGAGCGGGTTCTCCTGGCACAGGTATTATAATGTACTAAACGGAAGAGCGGGTTCTCCTGGCACAGGTATTATAATGTACTAAACGGAAGAGCGGGTTCTCCTGGCACAGGTATTATAATGTACTAAACGGAAGAGCGGGTTCTCCTGGCACAGGTATTATAATGTACTAAACGGAAGAGCGGGTTCTCCTGGCACAGGTATTATAATGTACTAAACGGAAGAGCGGGTTCTCCTGGCACAGGTATTATAATGTACTAAACGGAAGAGCGGGTTCTCCTGGCACAGGTATTATAATGTACTAAACGGAAGAGCGGGTTCTCCTGGCACAGGTATTATAATGTACTAAACGGAAGAGCGGGTTCTCCTGGCACAGGTATTATAATGTACTAAACGGAAGAGCGGGTTCTCCTGGCACAGGTATTATAATGTACTAAACGGAAGAGCGGGTTCTCCTGGCACAGGTATTTTTACTTAAAAGGAGGACTCCACTTATGTGATTGAAATAGTGTATGCTAAGGAAATAAATGTTTTTTTTTTAATGTATCTATCTACTATGTACCAAATAAGTACTCTAAACTCATAGTAAGTAAGTAATATTAGATGTTTTAGGCCCGCAATGATAAACTCGCAACTCTGAGAGCAATCTCAAGTGCGTGAAAATTACAGATTAACCTCCACAGCCTTCAATTTGCTCTTTAGGTGTTTGTCATTTCCCTGCATTTTCCCCAGTCATGACTTATTCTTGTCCACATGGTGCTTGTCTCATGCCATTCAAAGGGATCTATCATTTTACAAGGCTGCTACGTTTTTCCTTTTAGGGTTCCGTACCCGAAGGGTGCCAAACGGGACCCTATTTCTAATAGCACAGTCAACATCTACATCCATGCTTGCATAGGGTCAGGTCGTTCTGAGTTTTTATATGTTGTTAGGGCTTAAACCAGCATTAAAATGACAGATTTGCAATTTCCAATATATTATGTGTACCCAAAAAAACATGAAATTTTCGGTAGTTTTCAGTTTGGGACCAAACAAGCGATAGTTCTGTACTAGTAACTTCGAACAGCTGTGTCTCAGGAACTATCAAGTTAATTGGTCTCATTTTCTTGGGAATTTGGGCGTCACGCGTTTTCCCATACGGGGTGGTAATAAGAGATTGGCTTTTATTTCTACGTAGTTAGTAATAACATCTTTTATGCGTATTATGGTGTCAGCCCATTGCTAATCTGATGGGAGCACGGGTTTGAGAAACGCGACGAATTGATACAAGTAGCGCCATCTGTTATCCGATAGCGGAACTAAGTAGAACTGCGATTCTATACTAATAAGTGCCGATCTTTCCATCTTGAGATAGCGTTTAACTGTCTGTTTATCTGACGCATTTGACATTTCACACGTACTACATGTACAATGAAGTGTCGAATAATGTTATCTGACTGTTATCCGTCTCTTGAGAGGCCGAGTCTAACTAAAGGTTATAAGTATAAGTTATAACTTATAACTGCCATGGGTCTCCTTCAAAAAAGCCTTAGATAAAGTTTATTTGTATAGAGACTCAAAGCTTTTTTTTAAAGGCTTAAACGTTTTTAAAGTTTTAATATTGGTTTTACAAGGCCGAAAGAATAGGATATTTTCTTCCCAGAGGAGTTTCCCCATTCTGGAGTTACCTACTCATTTTTCACTTTGTCAAGTTTTTTACATTTCTGTACATAATAATTGTTTTAACGTGGAAATTACGAGTAAAAATAAATACCTTAATATACGGCGACACGCTACAGAATCTTAGAAATCCCTCAGTTAAATCTCCATACACTATCACCGGCCGGGGCGGCGCGCGCGCAGGCGGCAACATCACAGTTCTCAACTCAGCCACTCGTGGCACACTCGACTCATTGTATATTGTACGCTAATGCGAGGCATTCAATAGCAATGGAATAATATCAATACGAATGAGATGATATTGTTAATAGTGGAAAGAATGAGGCTTTAAGTTTGTTGGGGTTTGACATGCCATGCTTTATAGGCGGAGCTGCCAGATCGCAAAATAATTTTTAAAAAAAAGTTCATCTAATATATTTCTACTTTTTTGACAAGTACAACATGAATAGCCGATATGTTTATGTCACATTGTTGAAGCTCTCCTTGTTTCTAAGAAAATGGCAAAATCAGGCCGGATGAAAAATATTCTAATTTTATCAACGATCCGCGTAATCATGCGCAACAAAACGAGTCCCGCTCGAGCATTGAACTACAAGAACAAAAGCTATATGTGACCCCTCCAACCTCAATGTACACCTCTCATTATAACGCGTTTTAATCTGGGGGCGCGGCAGCGCCCCCAAGCCAAGTCGAGCAAAAAGCAAAACATACGGGCGCAGCAGTAACATCCTTTACAGGAAGCCATTCAGAGCATATTTGACCTACCTGTTACTCCGTTGTGGATAAAGATAGAAACCTGAATTCCCGGCGGCTAAAAGGCACCATGTCATAAGACATATTCTCAAAATTTCAATAAATTTGAACCAGTAGAGTTGAAGGTACAGCAATTCAAAGTTCCTCAATTTTGACACTCACTGACTCACTGATTCACGATCATGAAAACTCTAAAGGTTACTTCTAGCGAACCCACAAGCTTAAAATTTTGAGCATGGTTAGAGTTTAGCCTGCAAAGCCAAGGAAAACTCAAACATTGCGCAATTTTAGCCCCAATTTCATAATATATTAATTATCAATAAGCTCAGTACACGACTACTTCGATTCATCGCTATTCCCCATTAGATGTCGCTAGTCGCTATGTGTATCTTGAATCGCGGTATGGTTTGGTTCCAGCTATGATTTAAATAACCGGCCAAGTGCGAGTCGGACTCGCGCACGAAGGGTTCCGTGCCATTATCTATAAAAAACCGCAAAAAAAAATGTATGGGAGCCCCCCTAAATATTAATTTAATTTTAATTTAATTATTTATTTTTTAAATAAATAATATACTCAATATATTGTGAACACTTTAAGCGTCTACCTGCTACCATTATCAATATCGAGCAAAAATGAGCAAAAAAAATCACGTTTTTTGTATGGGAGCCCCCCTTAATATTAAATTTCTTTTGATTTTTAGTATTTGTTGTTATAGCGGCAACAGAAATACATCATCTGTGAAAATTTCAACTGTCTAGCTACCACGGTTCATGAGATACAGCCTGGTGACAGACGGACGGACGGACGGACAGACGGACAGCGAAGTCTCAGTAACAGGGTCCCGTTTGGCACCCTTCGGGTACGGAACCCTAATAAAGCGGTTACAATATTGTCTAATATCGCTATTCCCCATTAGATGTCGCTACACTCTCAAAAAAATATTGCCATTGCTACAAAAAAGCTTTGATGCTGGACAATCGTCAAAGGTGCATAGTAATGAAGACAACGTTTTTATTGTTACTCTTCAATTGCTAATGCAACAAATTTACCAACATTGATGTAACAGCAATAAAACAACTGTTGAAATTACAATGCTAAAATTGTTCATGTCACAATAGGATTTCATGTCCTTTTGTTCCCATGACAAATTCCTTTAACTATCATATCAAAGTATATTGTCCCTACGTCTAATTTCCCTTAGCTACAGTATCAAATCTGCTTTGTTCCGATGACAAAGTATTTTGCTACTCTAGCAAAGTAACATTGTTGATCTGGATACCTGCACTTTGTTAATGGTACACCATGAACAAAAATTATATACTCCACGAAGCTACTGCCTATTATTCCAGGAGCATGCGTACCCTGAAATATGCTTATTTTGTACACCAAACACCATACATGCGTATGGTGCATACATAGAGAACTCCGGTCAAAGTACGCATACCTCTAATAATAAAGGCACAGAAGCTTCGGGGAATATATAATTTTTTCAGTGTACCATTTACAAAGTGAAGGGATCAAAACCTACAATGTTACATTACTCGGGTAGCACAAGATATGATAAAGAGGATAGCGGTATTTGAGAATCCTAAAAGAAAAAACGAAGACATTTCTATCAAAAGTATGGTATATTAATCTCTACTCGAGTCACACTAGGATTACAACAAAGAACAAAATATTTAATACCGAGTGTTTGGTGTATCAAGTGAAAACACTTTTTGGGGAGTAGGAGACATTATCCTGACAACTTTTACTGTGAAACCGATTTGATCGGAGCATCTTTATTTTCCACTTCTCCATACAAATTAGCTGATGACTGCTTGGTGCTTAAATTTTCTGCAAATCCATATTTCTTCACGCACGACGACGGCACGAGCACAAACACAGGTGTTCTTTGCACGAAATTCACGTTGAAACTGGCAGAGTCAGAGAAAAGGTTTGCGCTTGCGACGAACAAGTACTTTGAGCTACTGCCGCATCAAAAACACACTTAGCCGTATCAATAACACAACTAGCCATAGTAACAACGCCTATTTTGATAGATTAAACTTTGCTACAACATCACTTCATAATAGGTGATAATTAAGTTGGCAACGTGCCGTAGTTATCCCGTTTAAATATTTTTAACATAGTTACCGTATCTACGTGTCTTTAGCTGAAATAAAAAAACAATTTCAACAATAAAAAAGATGTCACAGGCACTATGGGCCTATAGCTGCAGCGACGATGCACTTACGTGTGGTAACAATAAATTTCTAACAAAGCATTTATTGTCGCTTTGTCAGCCGATTTTTCTCTGAGTGTAGGTGTGCATTTTCTGAATCGCGGTATGGTTTGGTTTGAGGTATGATTTATATTTATATAATTCACCGCCCAGACTTGTCACAAATCGTAACATCAAAGCCACAGAGAAGAGCCCATAGAGATAGGGAGTGGGCTTTGAGAAAGTCGGTAGCTAACGCACAAGAAATAGTACCCGAAAAGAAAAAAAGGAAAGTTACTTACAAAAAGAAATGAGATCCCAACAAAACATGCATATGCATATACAAAAACGCCAGTCTCGCAGCCTGCGCAGTTTATTCTACCGTAAAAAGTTGTGAGATCTAATTTTAAACCAAGTCGGTTAATTTAACCAGTATCTGTGTATGGTAGAATCTTTCCAACAACTTTATTATCGTATACTGTTAAGTACCTACCTAATTAGTTAACTAATAACATTTATAGTGATCGGATCAATATAAGACATCTTTATTTCTTCAATAATAATTAGAATAACTTGGCAATCGCGCTCAACTGACCACTCTATAGCACCCAGAGCACAAATGAATATTATTACTCAACACAACACATCTCTAAATAAAGATAAACTTAACTAATAAGAAAACAACGAATTATTTCGGAGCGAGAGCAATAGGTACATTACGTTGCACACACGGTCGACAACTTTTCTACGTGCGATTGCCAAGTCATTCTAATTATTATTGAAGAAATAAAGATGTCTTATATTGATCCGATCACTATAAATGTTATTAGTTAACTAATTAGGTAGGTACTTAACAGTATACGATAATAAAGTTGTTGGAAAGATTCTACCATACACAGATACTGGTTAAATTAACCGACTTGGTTTAAAATTAGATCTCACAACTTTTTACGGTAGAATAAACTGCGCAGGCTGCGAGACTGGCGTTTTTGTATATGCATATGCATGTTTTGTTGGGATCTTATATTTCCAAACGGCCATTAGCCGTCCATTCACGATCAGGCATCAAGACGACGACCCGTGCATACCCTAACAAAAAGAAAAAAAAAACAAGAAAAAAAGAAGAAAAAAGGCGCGCGCTTAGCTCCGCTATCCGACAATCAACCCAACAACCTCTCTCTTTCAAACACCCTGCATCAAATCAAGGTTTCTCTCTGTCGAACAACAATTTAAGAGGTTTTAAATGGATAGGATTGGCGATGGGAGGAATAACCGAAGAAGCAATTTTGACGCAGACAGGAGGAGCGATTCGCTCATCAAAATTTTTCAATATTCATGCGTGGACGCGCCTTTTTCGTTTTGGTGGGAGAGAGGAACCATTGTAGATTGAGGCTTAGGAGGAAAGTCGTTACAATTTAAGTTTTTGAATTTATCAACCTACCTATTATGAGTTAATTTATCGGTATATCCCAATTAGCGATTGTGATAACCAATCTGTCCTTCTGCCAGACCGTAGGTGTAAAGATATAATATAATTTTTGGGCCAAGAAAGGCTATTATAGGCGGGAATGTTGTTTTAGTCATTAACATCGTCCTACCTTCCTACCCAGAGACTATACATCCAATTGACTGCGCCTGCGGGGGAATGCGGCTCGCCAAACGTTTGTTGTATTCAACAAACGTTCGCATACGCAACCTATGTACGATGATGGGCAACCAGACAGTTTTGCAGTGGCTGACCAATCACAGCTCTCTTACCTCGTCCCCCGCCGCCCGTAAACTATGCGCTCTCCACCTGGATAAGTGCTCCCTGGTCCTACCCTACCACAATATTGCTAATGCATAGTGAATTTGTATTTACTTTAGACGTCAAATTACACATCGCCATTGCCCGCAGCTTATAAATAAAATAACCGGCCAAGTGCGAGTCGGACTCGCGCACGAAGGGTTCCGTACCATAATCTATAAAAACCGCAAAAAAAAAAACATTTTGTATGGGAGCCCCCCCTAAATATTAGTATAATTTAAATTTAATTATTTCTTTTTTAAGTATATAATATACTCAATATATTGTGAACATTTTAAGCGTCTACCTGCTACCATTATCAATATCGAGCAAAAATGAGCAAAAAAAAACACGTTTGTTGTATGGGAGCCCCCCTTAATATTAAATTTCTTTTGATTTTTAGTATTTGTAGTTATAGCGGCAACAGAAATACATCATCTGTGAAAAATTCAACTGTCTAGCTACCACGGTTCATGAGATACAGCCTGGTGACAGACAGACGGACGGACGGTCGGACGGATGGACAGACAGCGAAGTCTCAGTTATAGCGTCCCGTTTGGCACCCTTCGGGTACGGAACCCTGAAAACAAATGCGTATTTTACCGAGTAAGTATAGAAAATGCTCGGTTACGTAATTGCAGTATTATAATAATAATAATATATCGTCTCGCCTTTTCCCATGCGGGGTGGCAGAGGCACAACTGTGCCCACTTTCTGCCAGTGACTCCATTTTGCGTGACAGGGGGCTAGCCCATCGCCGCAGCTATGGAGTAATGAAGGTTTCCTCACGATTACGAAGTCTTCCATCACCGTTAGAAAGTCCGTATAACGTAGGCACTTATCATAAATGACTTATCTCATTGGTTGGTACATGGTCAGCGCCGGGATTCGAACCTGCATCTCCTGCGTGAAAGGTAAACATGAAACCCACTAGACTTATGGAGCTCTTTTTAGGGTTCCGATCCTTAAAAGGAAAAAAAGGAACCCTCATAGGATGACTTTGTTGTCTGTCCGTCCGTCTGTCCATCTCTGTGTTTAAGACCTTTTATATCAAGAACGCGTGGACGTATCAAACTGAAATGCATGTCAATTGTTAGGGTCTGTGGTCGAATATGGTTTTAAAAATATCAACCTTTTAGGTAAACGCAATCGAACGCTATGACTGATTATGCTGTAAAGTTGTTGGATTTTCATAGTTATCGCAATGGACCCAAAACCTATAGGCAGGCCTACAATCAAGAGGTCTGGCTACGTCCGCACATGCCTAGGTGCCTTGCTTAGCGCCTAGTGCCTAGATACATGTCTAGCTAGTAGCTTAGAGGGATAATTATAGCTTTCAATATTATAGCACAAGTAAAGGGAAAAATCTGAATACTGCAGTGTCTTTCTGCAAAATTATGTAATTTTGTTTACATGGAGGACATTATACTTTATTTTTTATATAGCAACCTAATTACACTAGTTACAAGGTAACAACCTCCAAGTTTGATTCAAAATCAAAGTCAAAGTCAATTTTTTTTATTGACCATAAAATCATACAGATTGCTTAGTCAACGTCAATAATAACATTAATATTTCTGTATACTACCGCCCGTTCGGAAGTTGTGGGCTTGGGGATGGCTTAGGGATGGCAAGGATCGGAATCCTTGGTCTGCCAGTCCTGCTCGCACTTGACCGTTCTATAGGGTTCCGTACCCGAAGGGTGCCAAACGGGACCCTATTACTGAGACTTCGCTGTCCGTCCGTCCGTCTGTCACCAGGCTGTATCTCATGAACCGTGATAGCTAGACAGTTGAATTTTTCACAAATGATGTATTTCTGTTGCCGCTATAATAACAAATACAAATACAAATACAAATACAAAAAGGTTTAATACTAAAAACAAATACTAAAAACAAAAGAAATAACAACAAACGTGATTTTTTTGCTCATTTTTGCTCGGTATTGATAATGGTAGCAGGGAGACGCTTGAAATGTTCACAATATATTGAGTATATTAATTACTTAAAGAAAAACAATTAAAATTTAATTAATATTTAGGGGGGACTCCCATACAACAAAAAAATATTAATAGATAATGGTACGGAACCCTTCGAGTCCGACTCGCACTTGGCTGGTTTTTTTTTCGTTGCAGTCTATTAAAGTAAGTAAACTATTTTTGCGAAATGGAACGTAATTAGAAACTTAAACCGCCACGCTTATAGGCTGTGTGAGCCTGCGTGTGTGTTATTATAATATGCTATGCATTGCCTTAAATTAGGAGTTACTATTAGTAAGGCGTTTCCTTAATCGTCGTTCGTTAGTGAAAACGGGCATTAGTCGAATTCCGGAAGTTATTGAAAATCGCAAAACCGCTCCTTCTGAAATAGTGGCGTGGCCGTGGGCGCGGTAATCAATCCGTGATCATGATTCATCATCGGCGTTGAATCTAGAAAACTTGGACTTGTTAACGATACACCCGCTGACCTTCAAAATTGAAGATCTAAAAGATTCGCCTCGCCGAAATCAAGGAACCGAAAAACGACAACTCCTCAATCACACAAACGGAGATCAGAATGCAAAAACGCGTGCATTTTGCTCGTTTTGCAGCCTCAGGTACTAAGGCACCATAAACTCGTAACAAATTATACGCTTTTATTTTTAATTGCTACAGACTGCGGGCGAGCCACCGTCTTCGCCAGCCAGGAGGCTCATGACCCTTCTATTTTTGAATTATGGCGCGCAGACACGTGATTGGCTGGCGAGCGGTGCGTTCCGTTCTACGCTGTATATTTTATAGTTATTAGTGGCCCGTGAAATGGGGGAAGGTAGAGCGATAAAATCGAAGGTAATGGAATAATTGCTGTTAGTGTGTTGTAGGGTAGTATCATCTCTGATGGTGGAATAAATTGGTTTGCGCCTTCTACCAAACGGCTAAATGCCTACTTCAACTCTACATATTGGAAAAAAGTTTTAAATAGGAAATTAAAATACTCTTTACCTAGTTGTAATCTTCTAATGTTTCTAAAACCTATCTATCTCTGGTAGGTATGTGTCAGTTAATTCAAATTATAAGTAGCCAATCGTTGTAGTTTTGATTTGACTTTAGCTAGGACACAAAATAGGTAATTAGAGTAGTAACTCCAGAGTATCTCTACAGCGCAACCGGGGCGATAAGCTACGCTCCTATGGGGCAAGTCAAGAAGATTGGAGTGGGTAGGTACAGGACAGGCTAAACTTTAATAGTTAAATGGCGAGACGGAGCGACGTAAATATAAAAATACTAATAATTCTGTCTTTAGGCTTCGATTTACCTAATTATATAACATAAACTTACCTAATTTCTGCTCATTGCTATTGATTTTGTAAAGGACATGTATGTAGGAGGATTGTGATAATCGCAGCATAGTTGAGAGAGAGAGAGAGAGGAATGAAACTCACGCGTGCTCCTCTTCACTGGTTCATTAAGAGTCTGAGGCTTGAAAATTAAGTTTAAACCAAAATATTTGTCACAAAAACATACAACAAAATTTGCGTATATTGTCAATAATATTGTCAGCAAATTACGTTTCGTTCACAAAAAAGTCATTTTCAATTTCCAGAAAAACTACGCATTTCCTCGCGAAGAAAAGCACTTTGGTATGAAAAGTGACTGCCAGCTAGCAGCCTTCACAAAAGGAGGTGGTTTACAATTCGTCGGGATATTTTTTTTTTATATAACACCGATTACGCCTAGACGGATGGACCGATTTAGAAAATTATTTTTTTGTTTAAAAGGGTTTACCTTCCCATTGGTCCCATTGACACCAGGTCAGGATCTGATGATGGTATCCTAGAGAAATCGAGGGAACTCTTCAAATATTATAGGCAGGCCTATAGTGATTTTTGTGTTTTTCATAATAACTCTTGCAAATGCACATGGTAAGCATAATATTGAGAAGCGGAACTGATGATGAAGACCACACATGGCCACCAGAACTGCTCAATACTAGGTACAAATATATACAATCTACTAAGCGTGGCTGGCGGGCAACGCATAGCCTAAACCGGTGGACCTAGAGCCATGAAACTTTGTACAGGGGTTCCTTATGTAGCGTAGGGTAGCACTAAGATGTGATTTGAAGAAATTAATTCCCCAATTGAACTCTTCATCACAACATCATTACAACAAGATTACAGTTTCTATTAAACTCAATCTAATCAAATAGGATTTGTTGAAGTCGGTTTTTTCTAAAGTTTACTTTTTGTTTCAATTATTATATAGGGATCCAACATAGGATGATCTCTGACAGCTTGTCACTGTGTCTTTACTAGACAAATTATCGATATTCTAACTAAAGTTTCTGAATGTTTCAAGCTAATCAAACAAAAGGATGTTGTAACTTGTTTTTATTCTTGTTAAATCGATTCACAGCCCAAATCACCATCATCAAAGTCTGATTCGGACTCGCTGGAGCAGTCTTGTAGATTTATAATCAGTTCCTGGGTAGATTGGTCGAATCGTACGTCACGCTCCCAATCTTCATCCATAATTTTTCTTGTTCTGTCGATGTCTTCAAAATTCTATTATATGTTCCGAGTCAAGATCGATAACTTGTCTTACCATAAGTGTAGCACGTCACTATTTGCCAATAAAGTATGTTAATTGTCTCTATACATTTAACCGTCGAAAAATACGATACTTCATAGGCGTGTTTTGACACTGACAGCTGTCAGAGATCATCCTATGTTGGATCCACTATATAATCAAATTAAAGATGAACGATATACAAATCCAACCCCATGTCTCACCTACGACATCTAGTTACGAATTTGGAACTACTGAAGTTGATTTTTTTTTAAATCGCCTAATGGGTGACTGTGTAACCCCAAAGGGTTGTTAGGGACATCATTCTGAGCAATTTTTACCATAATACCGATTTGATAAGAGTAACTTTATTTTTCACTTCTCCCTACAAATCAGCTGACCCATACTGGGAAGGGAAAATTAAAGTTGCTCTGATCAAATCGGTTTCTTAGTGAAAGCACAGATTAATAAAGAGTTAGGAACAGATTGGACACTGTACATAATCGTTCAACTAAAAAGCGACCCTTGCTACAACGCAACAAAGTACCATTCATGCTGTGTAGCGCGGCGCCTGCACTTCGATTACTTGCCTAAAAGTTGCTTCTCTTTCTGTCGCGTAACTCTATCCTCGTCTGAAGCGGCCCGTGAAACTAAGGGTTGTCTCTTGTGACAAATAAAACTGGATATTTACTTAACTACTAACTACGAACCACTTACTATTATTATTCTAGATTTGTGAATAACATTTAATATAGGTAGTATAGGTACCTATATTAGGTACCTAACCTTTTACATAATGGCCAGAAATCCTATCGACAGTCAGTAGGACAGTGACCTTTATTCGTGAGAAAAATGAAAGGTTCGTATGCTTGTTATTATTCAGGCAGCCAAATACGATGCAGTATTTCTTCGCCTTCATTTTAATAAGTAACCTACACGCGGGGCGCGCGGGGCTAGATAGAACGGCACGTGCAACCCGGGCGGCGCTCGGCAACCCACTGAGTCGGGCCGTGCAGCGGGGCCGCGGACCTACTTGTGGCTTTGCAGGTAAAGAGCGGAGTGTCTCTGTCACACGCCTGGTGAAAGTTACTCAGAAATCAAAATGGTGTCCCTAACAGACCCTTAAAATATAGCTAGGGGTTTCACAGTCACCCTGTATAAATCACACGGCATGGCACGGCTGATCTGTGCTGATCAGTTGATCACACAGCAGCACACGCACAGCTAATCACAGCAGCTACACTTCTGTGCAAGCAATGATATGGTTGATAAGCTAGAGATCATTATTGTAAACTAGGTAACAACAAACAAGGCAGCAGCCAGCCAGCGTTATTGTTCTGAAAGCCAGCCACACATCTAATATTTGGAGGCAACGGCAAAATATTCTCATTTTGTTTCCGAACGAGGTTATAAACAGTGGCCCACGATTTCCGACGTTTTTAAACGCTACCCGTTCTGTCAGACGGCGCGGCGGTTGTCAAAATAAAAGTTACGCAACGAAAAATATATCGTTGTGTGATTGTGTGCAAGTGTTTGTGTGCGAATTTTTCCAAAATTGTGAAAGAAATAAATGCAATAGTGTTTTAGAAATAACTGAAAATACAATGTCTTATGCCCTAGTGCGCCATTTGTGGCAGAAATCATTATTTGCACAGTTTGCTAGGTTGGAAACTACCATGACCAACCTAACACAGGACGATTTGATTTTCAAGCCTCCTCTGACTCATTGGAGCAAGGTGATCAGAGAAGCTGAAAAGATTGTGGGCTATCCGACCTCCTTCATGAACCTACGATGGCTTTTGAGCGACGAATTCGCAAATATGGCCAGCTATCTGCGAAAACTTGTAAGTACTAAACACGCACTTTGTTTTGCAGTTTTAGATTAAATTATTTAAAATATAAGTTTATTAGCTCTTTATAAAACGAATACTGAAGTCAATAACAATTTTGCGGTCTTGAGAGGCAAAATATGCGTAATTAAAGTCAAGGTGTAGTAAAAACTTACAATAATTGTGATCTTGCAGTCAAGGTCTTTTTGGCAACTTCCTGTTATGAAAATAAGGAAGTCGAGTCAGTTGTTTCCATTCATGTTATAAATTAAATGGTTTTGTTCTTGTTGTTATAGCAATGAAATTCTTTAAGTATTACATACTTTATTTACATAGGTATTAATTATTTATTTAGAATAACATTCCTCTGCCATGCATAAGCAATTACTTTCTTGCAGGTAGGCAGCAATCATCCTATTCTCCAGACAGCTAAGACCGTCCTGTACAACGAACAAAACAATTTGCAGCCTTGGGGTCTTGTCATCTTACTACTGTCAAACACAGTCAAAACAAATGAAGTCAGGATACAAAGAAATGGAAACAATTTGGAAGAAAACCAACGAATCCTCGCTGAACTCACTGAGATGATCCGCACTGGCCACTACATCCACAGAGGCTTACTGAATATAGCCCCTGAACAACGAAACACGAACTCTGACACAGAAATGTTTGGAAACAAACTTGCTCTATTAATCGGTGATTATTTACTTGTAACTGCCAATGGAATGCTAGCTCGATTGAAGAATCAAGACCTGTCATATTTAATATCAACAGCGTTGCGAGATATAAGTGAAGGGGAGTTCTTTGGTGACCGAGACGCACAAAACATGCCACTGCCCGGCAAACCAGGAGATAACCTCACAGATGAGTTCAGCATAACCAGCGATGTGCTACCATTGAAGTCTCAGAACTCTTTGGGTTCACCAATAAAAGAGTGGGTGGTTCGCTCCATGTTCAATGGCGGAAGCCTGTTTGGCAGAGGATGTCAAGGAACAATGCTGTTAGCCGAGCAAGGAATTGAAGAGCAAGAAAATGCATATCTATTCGGTTGTCACCTCTGCCTAGCTTGGCAAGCAGGGACCGACTACCAAAAAGTCAAATCAGAAAACCACTCATTGTTTTCATTAGTCAGTGCACCCGTCCTTTTTGCCTTAAACAGTAAACCAGAGTTGTACGATCTGATAGAAAAAGGGAGGGACAGTGTTAAAGATGTTGATTTTGAGAAGTTACGTTCAGAAATTTTGAAAACAGATGCAGTGGAAAGGACTAAGTTACTGTACGAAGATAATGTTAAAAAGGCAGAGAGTTACATTCAAAAGTTTGGTGACAACAAATCAGTTAAGACTGTGATGAGTTTGATTAAAACTATGTAGGTTACATGTTGCTAACGCCCGGTTTCCTGGGCACTGATTAAGTTAACAAATTGGTTTAATAATTTTAAGCGAAACATGTACCGCTATTTTAATCTGATCTGATAACCGCGCGTTAGTTGATCTTGTTAAAATTAGTTTTTAAGTATTTGTACAATATTCACAAATGTGATGTGTTCAAACCGGCATTAGATGTCTGATCATAATTAGATATTAATTAGATATGTTATTAATACAAATGATATTATCATCAGCAGATAGTATAAAGTACAATATAGGTACTTTTGCATAATTTGCTGGGCAGTTTCAGTTTTATTGTTGTTTACTGTGATTTAATAGCATTTATAGAGTGTTTTTTTAGGGTTCCGATTCTTAAAAGAAGAAAAAATGAACCCTTATAGGATCACTTTGTTGTCCGTCCGTCTCTCTGTCCGTGTGTAAAGAGCTTAATACCAAAAACGCGTGGACGTATCAAGCTGAAATTCATATCAATTGTAATGAATGTTAGCTTGATACATCCTCCCTCACATTTGAGCTGTAACTTTTTGGATTTTCATAGTAATCGCGATGGACCCAAAACCTACAGGGTACTACCCGTAGACCTACAATCATGAAATTTGGCATAGTAAAAGGTCTTATAGCACAAGTAAAGGGAAAAATCTGAAAACTGCAAATTTCTGTCTTTCTACAAAAATATTCAATTTGGTTTACATTTATGACATCATACTTTAGTTTCTTATGTGGAAACCTAATTACACATGTACGGTCTCCAAGTTTAATCGAAACCCCTGGTGCGCGAGTCCTACTCGCACTTGACCGTTTATTTATCATATCATATTCATATTCATAGATTTTTTTGTTGTAATTTTAAGAACAGACAGTTTGCAAAGAATATATTCTGATACATCTGTGTTATAACTTTCGTTTAAATAAGCCCCAATGTTCTATGGTACCATTTCCGGAGGCTTTTATGGTGGAATTCTAAAGCCAAACCCAACAGGACCCTATTACTTGGGACAACTTGCACGTGAGGAAGTGAACCACTCTGCCTGTGCCACTCCATATGAGAAAAGGCGTGAGTCTTTGTTGTGTTGATCTCCAGAAAAATATCTCGTTAACACTCATTGAGCTGCCATATTACTACGCTAGTAAGGCCGTAAACTGCGTTACGCGGGTGCCCGCGCGTGCATCCGTCGCGCGCGGGCCACGCGTCGGGTGCCCGCGCGGGTGCACGTCGCGGGCTTCGGCGCCGGCTTCGGTGCGGGCATCCGCGTAACCGCAGTTTTCGATAGTACAATTTTGACGTTCGCCGGGCACGCGCGTGAGGTCGGTTCGAGATAGAAAGAAAGAAAGAAAGAAAGAAAGAAAGAAAGAAAGAAAGAAAGAAAGAAAGAAAGAAAGAAAGAAAGAAAGAAAGAAAGAAAGAAAGAAAGAAAGAAAGAAAGAAAGAAAGAAAGAAAGAAAGAAAGAAAGAAAGAAAGAAAGAAAGAAAGAAAGAAAGAAAGAAAGAAAGAAAGAAAGAAGTGTTTATTTGCCACATAAAATAGATAGATAGCGTTATCAACTGAACAAGCACGCGCGTGTTACTGCTAGCGGGCCACGCGCGTGCACCCGTCCGACGAGATGCGGGATCCCGTCGCGTGCATGCGGGCCCCGTTGCACGGAAGAACCACGCGACGGGCGCCCGAGCGGGAACACGCGCGGCCCGCGCGTGTCATTTTTGTATGGACACGCGCGGGGCCCACGTAACGCAGTTTCTGGCCTAATAGTAGTTCAATGTTAACACTCAACAATGTGCATTACTACGCTAGTAATAGTAGTTCAATGTTAACACTCAACAATGTGCATTACTACGCTAGTAATAGTAGTTCAATGTTAACACTCAACAATGTGCATTACTACGCTAGTAATAGTAGTTCAATGTTAACACTCAACAATGTGCATTACTACGCTAGTAATAGTAGTTCAATGTTAACACTCAACAATGTGCATTACTACGCTAGTAATAGTAGTTCAATGTTAACACTCAACAATGTGCATTACTACGCTAGTAATAGTAGTTCAATGTTAACACTCAACAATGTGCATTACTACGCTAGTAATAGTAGTTCAATGTTAACACTCAACAATGTGCATTACTACGCTAGTAATAGTAGTTCAATGTTAACACTGAACAATGTGCATTACTACGCTAGTAATAGTAGTTCAATGTTAACACTCAACAATGTGCATTACTACGCTAGTAATAGTAGTTCAATGTTAACACTCAACAATGTGCATTACTACGCTAGTAATAGTAGTTCAATGTTAACACTCAACAATGTGCATTACTACGCTAGTAATAGTAGTTCAATGTTAACACTCAACAATGTGCATTACTACGCTAGTAATAGTAGTTCAATGTTAACACTCAACAATGTGCATTACTACGCTAGTAATAGTAGTTCAATGTTAACACTCAACAATGTGCATTTTGTGCATCATGTTGAAATTATTTCGGTTTTATCGCTTTTAACTCTTCAGTTCAGTGGTAATTTGGTGACATGCGAATTATGTAATCGACGGGATGACCCAAGAATTTTCATTTTAATATTCAAATTTAAGTATCGTAATACCGTAAAATTCCATTTAAGGAGGCTTAATAAAGTGCATGCTATTACGCAAATATTATTTGTTGCTTTTGTCGTAGGTACGAATTGTCACCTTGATTTTGCAAGTGTCTGGAGTTTCTTTCTTTTCTTTTCTTTTCGAAATAATTTTATTGTAACTGACCCTCAGATTAACTAAGTAAACATTTGTGGACGGTGGACGAGTAAGTAGTTAGAACTTGGAGCAAGGAAAATTAAAGAGTTTAATTGATCCGAGGTTTAGAAGTGGCGTGGCGGACGTTCCGAGTTGACCTCACAGAAGACAGAAAGAGGAATAAATTACAGTTTTCTTGCCAATCAATTTTCAACCTCCTTGGTCATACTAAAGAAGATTGACGATTGACACCATATTGACACATGACTCCTCTTGAATCATCATAGGTTATTGAAATTGAAACCCTCATTGAAACCAAACAATGATTGCCTCAACTTCACACCTTGTACGATCGGCGCATAGTACCATCTGTTCACCGTGTTACCTAACTATTCCTTTTACAGATTTTTACACGAAGCAATGTTTCAATCAAAGATCATCAAGGTCTAGTGCTGGTGCCAAAAACCTATGTACTAATGCCGTTCAGCATCACGTTGATTCGTCTCAAGCAAGAGGATCCTTGAATCCTAATGGTACCTACTATTATGAATATATGAATAATTATGAATATTAATAAGAATAAGTGCTGACTGAGATATCAACGCATGGGTCAAACGGCTCAGATGGCTGTTTGGAGGGTAGCTTCTTTTTGTGATGTAGGGAGTTACTTTCTTTGTTTAAATTCCTACGACACATACACGGTAGTTATATAGTGTGGGACCAGAAAGAAGCAATAACAGTCCTAAGAGTGTTTAAGTATTTAATGTTGTTGGTTTATTATTTTTATGTGATTTTTGCGAAGGCCTCGGTCTAAGCCGCAGGGAGGAGATTGACTGGCGCGACGTGATATCCGAGGCGGAACAGATAGTAGGGTACCCCACCTCCTTCCTGAACCTTCGATGGCTGTTCAATGACGAGATAGCCAATACCGCCATCCACCTGAGGAAGTTGGTTAGTTACCTTTGTGGAATCTTTTGCACGATAATAGTTTTATCTAGGTTCAGGCCCCTAATTCTCGCGCTATCAAAATGATCTCCACAGTCCAGTGTAGGTAGCAGGAAAAAAATACGCATCGAAAAAGTATTCGAATTGAAATGTCAGTGGCTTTGAACAATGTCGGTTTATTTCATCTGAACTCGAACACTTTTTCGGTCTGTTAAATTCCTGCTTGACCCTCAGATATCAGTCAGTGTCGATACCACATATTTCTGTCGAAAACTATCTCGATTCATGTTTATTTCGACGGGTCGAGATATCTTGGTGGGTAGCAACGATATCGCGAGAATTGCCCCCCAGGTCATGCCAGGTTTCTTGGTACCTGCTCCTCTCTCTCTCTCTCTCTCTCTCTCTCTCTCTCTCTCGCCCATGTGTAGTATGCGTCTCTCTTGTACCCCTCTTGTAACAAACAAAATTGTAGCGTCACTTTATTTCTCATACGACTGCCTCTTTAACAATGCCGCGCCAGCATCGCCAGTTATTCTACACATGATAAAACATTTCCTCACGAATTGTATGCTTACTCGCCTTGAATGATACTGTCTCCTGCCAGAGGCACATGTGGATTTTCCGTCCACACGTGGATCCACAAGGCATCCACTTCTGTGTGTGCTTGGGTGTGTGTTCGTCGACAGCACACTGAAGTAACTACGTCACTCGTCGACGCACACAAGCACAGAAGTTGAGGTCTTGTGGATGCATTGTGTTGTGGATCCGCCGTGTGGAAAATTCACATCCACCAGGTGACCTGGTTGTAAACCTAGCCTCCACTGTCTGGGAGAGCCTTTACCCAAAAGGGTGTACAGTACAGTGACTGCGTGCCTCTACCACCTCATAAGGGAAAGTGACTTATTACTTTCCTCCAGGTTGGTACGAACCATCCTCTCCTGAGGTCGGCAAAGAGCCTGCTGCTTGGCTCGAAGAGTAACCTGCAGTCGGTGGGGCTGATCACTCTGCTGGTGGCCAAGGCTGCTGGGATTGACCCTAGGGTTGGTGTGCTTGGATTCATTTCCTTACATTTATAAATATTCATTGGCACATAATACATTGCTTCTGGTCACTTACCTGGGCCTGGATTCAGGTAGCGTACCTAATCACCACCGTTTTAATTCGTTGTAGTTTCGTCGTTTCAGCGTTAGTAGAGCGATGTAAGTGATAGGTTACTAGAGCGATGTGATTGGTTTGTGTCTTTGGTATGGATGCATACCAAAGACACAAACCAATCACATCGCTCTACTAACCTATCACTCACCTATTATAGGTACCTACTGTGAGAACCTCAACTCATTTGAGCACAATGGATGTAATAAAAATGGCTCCGAAATCTCAGAATTTAACTAAAATAGTCAGATCGACAGGCTCATCAGCGATTCGTCGTATCCACTTGTCATGCAACCATTGAAGAAACCAAATTAGACACAGTTCCCTACCGAAATCTGAATCTGGTTTGTACAGTTCGGGCTAAGTTTCTCTGAGCGAGTGTCGCACCTCTCTCTCACTCCATACCACCTTATCTTAAGCGAGAAAGAGAAGTCACAGCTCGATCCAAAGAAACTTGGCGACCATACCAGGACAACATAAACACACAAAGCTTTCATCTCAAGGAGTTCCCTCGCGACCAATACGATTCCGGAGTCCTGTACAGTCAACGAGCCCTAGCCGAGATTGTGGAGATGAAGAGGACGGGGCACATGATCCACAAGGCCATGGTCAATCTCAAGGAGAAGGACAAACACGGAGACAAGTATAAGGACCTGCTGTATGGGAACAAGATCGTCTTGTTGACTGGTATGGAGTTTTTGTCATCATTTTCTTGTTAGAGAACTATGCCTGAAACATTTCGTCTTCGGTCAAGTGCAATTCGTGTTCCTTGTTTGTCTGCTATCTTCGCTATGTCCGACATTTAATACAAACAAAACAAGGTCTGACTCTACGCCCCGCGCCCACGTCATCATCAGGTGATGTCATCATCCTTTACCATTTATCTGAAGAGAATGACTTTACTCGACTTAGCTGCGAGGCAGAGGGCTAGAACGTTTCTTAATCCTAAGCTACATTTTCTACGTGTTGCGTCAACCAGTTCGATTTTATTTCCAGGTGACTACCTCCTGGCGACCTGTCTGCAGCAGCTCGGCGGTCTCCGAAACAACCAGGTCCTCGAGCTGATCTCCACCGGCCTCCGAGACCTGGTCGAAGGAGACTTCTTCGGGCACCACGACGAAGACCAAAACCCCATACCATCAAAACCTCACGGCACCACAGAGGGACATAAAATCTATGACTGGGAGAACGAGAACCATTTGGAGAAGTTGGGATCAAACGAGTTTCTTGGACAGGGGAAGGAAGAATGGAAGCTACGGACTATGCTGAGCTCTGGAAGTATTCTAGCAAAGGGCTGTAAAGGCGTTATGAAACTAGCCAAAAAGGGAGAGGAATTTGAAAGGAACGCGTACTTACTAGGTGGTCATTTGGCGTTAATATGGCAGCTGTATTTGGATATCAAAGACTTCTTCATCCATCCCCATTCATACTCCTTAGTCGGCGCTCCGGTTACGCTGGCATTGTGGGAGTACCCGACTCTTTATGGCCACATTTGGGAGTCCAAAATTGAGAAGACTCCAATGGAGTACAAGCAGCTGTTCTTCGCTGTTAGGGGCACCAGGGCTATGGAGTATATTTCGATATTTCTGGATGAGGAGTTGGCAGCGGTGGCTAAGTACAGCGATAGGTTGCCCGTCGAAGATGCGCGGGTGGCGCTGCAGAAAATGGCGGTGACGATACATTCGGAAGCGTTGGAGTATATTGAGAAGTGATCCAATAAATATTGTTATTTGATGAACTTACACGATTACTTATTAATTCAATCATTGATTAATAGACAGGGTACATAGAGACAGAAGTTATGATTAAACATGCACTGTTCCTATTCCCATCGATACAATTTGTTCTTTATTTTTTAACCAACTTCCCAAAGGATGAGGTTTACAATTCGTCCGGACGTTTTTTTTTATGTATGTGCCCCGATGGTGCCTAGACAGATGGATGCACGAAGTAAATGCACGAGTTATTACTAAAAACACAAAAATCACTAGGTCTGCCTACCTATAATATTTGAAGAGTTCCCTCGATTTCTCCAGGATCCCATCATCAGATCCTGACCTGGTCAACGGCGTCCATCCGTCTAGGCGCAATCAGGGCACATATATATAAAAAAAAAACATCCGGACGAATTGTAAACCTCCTCCTTTGGGAAGTCGTTAAAAAAGGGGTCATCTAGGTCATCGATACCAAAGAAGCTTAGTAATAGTTCGACTAAAATAAAATCTCACATTTTTTCGCGTCTAGGTACCCTCTTAATGTTGAACCACTTAATTCCAAACAATAAAATTGGATGATGACGATGAGTTAATGAGATACGACTCCATTCTCGTAAATTCACGGTCAGCGAGTTTCACATTCACAACTTGGAAATGTCAAGACCATTTGCTAATTTCCGAACCCCGAAAAGAAGATTCTCGCGCATGCATCGGTGGCGCGCGGCCATTATCGGAGTGTGCATCACTTCCGGTGACATTTAAATTTCGAAAAAAAATTATAAAGTACTTTTTTTTGTGCCAGTTGCATTTAGCGTGTAGGTCAGCCTAAATATAATCAGAGAAAATAAACGTTGGGGGCACTGAAATAAAACTATCAAAGACATTTTTACTTAAAAAAATAACTTACTTAACATATGTAATGTAAGTACCTATATATTTATTATTATAGAATACGAATTTAGAAGATTGCAGGTTCTCTATGGGTTTTATTTAATATTAATAAACTGCCCAAGTATCTCAAAGCTCAGTAAATTTGCTCTACATTTCATAACACAATGCGTCAGAGACACATAATGACACACATATTTGTATCAAATAGAAAATTATATAAGTACCTAGGTATTCCATTTTTAAACGACTTTTTTCAAATTCAAATTCAAAAACAGAATGTGGCATTACCACAATTAAAAAAACGCATGCTGTTATTAAGTTAAGGGTCTAATCGTTGGCCGTTTTCTTTTAATTATAATATGGAATACGTATCCACAAAATGGAGATCGTAAGGAGGCTTATTCTTTACTATAATTATAGCAGAGCATTTAATCGATCGAATCAAATGTGTTTTTATTGTTTTATTTTAATCTTGTGTTTTGATCTTCTTGATGAGTGGCTCGAAGTCGAACCTGTTATTGTTATTTTTTTATTTAAGGCGCCCGTCCAGCTAAAATGCCCAACAGATTGAGTTATTCCAGCAGATTGAGACACTTTCTGAATCCAGAAAAAATATATGTTATAAAATAGTCCCTTACCTAAAAATTTAGTGTTTGAAAAGATCATAATGTCATCATAAAGTATATGAAAAAAAATATAAACGAATAGTCCTTTTTTACCTAAATCGAGTTATTCCAGCAGTTCTACGAGGAATATTGGTTTGATTCTTGTGTCTAAAAATAGGTAATCGAAATATCTTAAAGTTTAGTGTTTAACATTTTAGAATTAATCGGCGATTTCGAATCAATCTTCATTTTATCACTTGCGCTGAAATAAATTGCATGCGGGTATGCGCGAAGGCGACGGGAGGCATTACCGCTTAGGCTCTCGAAGGGAGAGGTTGTGTCGCTCGTCTCAATAAAAGTCAGTAATAAAATAATTGCTACGCGGCATCGTCATGGCATAATAAAATACGGTTTTTCCTCCTCAAAAGTAGCCAAAGCCTAAAAAATTTATGGGATTCGTCTTGATACTCCTGAAAATTGGTAGTACGGTGTCTTACTGGTAGTCAGTAGGATTGAAATAGTAGTTTATGAAACTGTTCCATAATGAGGGGTATTAAAACACGAGTGGGTGTTTTTGATAGTATCCCACGAGAGTTTTAATACCTAGTTATGTGTAGTTTCACACCATGTTTAGTTCATACACTATTTATCTACTCTCATACTCATCTCATTAGGTTCGTTGTGACAAGTCCTTTAGGAATATGGTGCCATCGAGCTAATCTGAATTTGGAGTTCATTTTGTAATATGGGTATGGTTTTCGAGGTATTTTAGGGTTCTAGTGGCGAATTAGGGGTCCATTTTGCATTTCCAGATGGCTGCCGAGCCAAATTTCTATTCTGCAATATGGGTATGGCGTAGTATCGGGTATTAGCTTACTTTTTGTTTCAATTATTCATAATAACTCGTGTATTTACTCATGATAAGCATAATGATATTGTGATGCGGAACTGATAATGAAGACCACATATGGCCACCAGACCTGCTCAATACTAGGTACAAATACAATGCGTGGCTGACAGGCAGGCAACGCATAGCCTAAACCGGTGGACCTAGAGCCATGAAACTTTGTACAGAGGTTCCTTAGTAGCGTGGGGTAGCACTGAGATGGGATTTGACAAAATAATTCCCCAATTGGGGATTAGGAGTTACAGTTTGTATTAAACTCAATCTAATCAAATAGGGTTTGTGGAAGTCGGTTTTTTCTAAAGTTTACTTTTTGTTTCAATTATTATTCCAAATTACCTGCACAATCAATACAACGTAAATGCCCGCACGATCATATGCCAATATTCGAATCAGTTCTTAGTATCAGCAATGGCTCGGATTGTTATCGTTTTGGGCCAGCACTGAGTAACACAAGTGATCCAAGTTCGATCCTCACAGACAGTGTGGCCGATTCTCTAGGTTACACTCACTATAATTTAAACAAAAAGTAAACTTTAGAAAAAACCGACTTCCACAAACCCTATTTGATTAGATTGAGTTTAATACTAACTGTAACCCCTTATCCCCCCCTCCCTTGGGGAATTAATTTTGTCAAATGCTATATCAGTGCTACCCCACGCGACTAAGGAACCCCTGTACAAAGTTTCATGGCTCTAGGTCCACCGTTTTAGGCTATGCGTTGACTGCCCGCGTCAGCCACGCATTGTATTTGTACCTAGTATTGAGCAGATCTGGTGGCCATATGTGGTCTTCATCAGCATTTCCGCATCACAATATTATGCTTACCATGTGCATTTGCACGAGTTATTATGAAAAACACAAAAATCACTATAGGTCTGCCTATAATATTTGAAGAGTTCTCTCGATTTCTCCAGGATCCCATCATCAGATCCTGACCTGGTGTCAATGGGACCACCCTTGAGGTATTACCTATACGCCGAAAAAAGATTTGTTCAAATCGGTTCATAATTGGCGGAGCAATCGCGTAACAAACATAGAAAAAAAAAAAAAAAACATACGGGTCGAATTGAGAACCTCCTCCTTTTTTTGAAGTCGGTTGAAAATTACTTGACAATATTAAGTCCGACAGCTCTTATGCGGTCGCCATAGATTCCATTTTCGAACTCACTTTTGAATTATTTTAATGTACTGATGAACTAATTCAAAAGTGAGTTCGAAAATGGAATCTATGGCAACCGCGTAAGAGCGTCGGAGCTAATATTGTCAAGTAATTTTAGTGAGTGTGCCCTAGAGAATTGGCCCCATTACCACTTTTTCATTCTTTGCTCATCGTTCTCTGAGTGCTGCCGTCTCTATATCAGCGGAGATCAGAAGAAACTTTATAAGGTTGACAGTGGCGCCCCTAGCGGTCGTCCTAAGCAACTTTACACAATGAACAACATGTGCTATGCCTGCCAAGCTGAGATAAAAGTTGATAAAAAAAGTCGCCGCCATCTTGAACTTTTTTGTTACTCAACCGATTTGCTCCAAAATCGATATCTGAGGATGCGGTTGGAATCCAATCATGATTCTGAAGTCAAATATTAAAAAAAGTCGCCGCCATCTTGAACTTTTTTGTTACTCAACCGATTTGCTTCAAAATCGATATCTGAGGATGCGGTTGGAGTCCAATCATGATTCTGAAGTCAAATATAAAAAAGTCGCCGCCATCTTGAACTTTTTTGTTACTGAACCGATTTGCTTCAAAATCGATATCAGAGGATGCGGTTGGAGTACAATCATAATTCTGAAGTCAAATATTAAAAAAAAGTCGCCGCCATCTTGAACTTTTTTGTCACTCAACCGATTTGCTTCAAAATCGATATCTGAGGATCCGGTTGGAGTCCAATCATGATTCTGAAGTCAAATATCAAAAAAGTCGCCGCCATCTTGAACTTTTTTGTTACTCAACCGAATTGCTTCAAAATCGATATCTGAGGATCCGGTTGGAGTCCAATCATGATTCTGAAGTCAAATATTAAAAAAGTCGCCGCCAACTTGAACTATTTTGTTACCGAACCGATTTGCTTCAAAATCGATATCTGAGGATCCGGTTGGAGTCCAATCATGATTCTGAAGTCAAATATCAAAAAAGTCGCCGCCATCTTGAACTTTTTTGTTACTGAACCGATTTGCTTCAAAATCGATATCAGAGGATGCGGTTGGAGTACAATTATGATTCTGAAGTCAAATATTAAAAAAAAGTCGCCGCCATCTTGAACTTTTTTGTCACTCAACCGATTTGCTTCAAAATCGATATCTGAGGATGCGGTTGGAATCCAAATATGATTCTGAAGTCAAATATTAAAAATGTCGCCGCCATCTTGAACTTTTTTGTTACTGAACCAATTTGCTTCAAAATCGATATCTGAGGATGCGATTGGAGTACAATCATGATTCTGAAGTCAAATATTAAAAAAGTCGCCGCCATCTTGAACTTTTTTGTTACTCAACCGATTTGCTTCAAAATCGATATCTGAGGATCCGGTTGGAGTCCAATCATGATTCTGAAGTCAAATATTTAAAAAGTCACCGCCATCTTGAACTATTTCGTTACCGAACCGATTTGCTTCAAAATCGATATCTGAGGATCCGGTTGGAGTCCAATCATGATTCTGAAGTCAAATATCAAAAAAGTCGCCGCCATCTTGAACTTTTTTGTTACAGAACTGATTTGCTTCAAAATCGATATCTGAGAATGCGGTTGGAGTACAATCATGATTCTGAACTCAAATATTAAAAAAAGTCGCCGCCATCTTGAACTTTTTTGTTACTCAACCAATTTGCTTCAAAATCGATATCTGAGGATCCGGTTGGAGTCCAATCATGATTCTGAAGTCAAATATCAAAAAAGTCGCCGCCATCTTGAACTTTTTTGTTACTGAACCGATTTGCTTCAAAATTGACACAATTTTTCAACACGCAATGAACTGCAACCAACGGAACTACTGGGGAATAAAAAGTCCCATACCTACGTCAACACTGTTACCGTATGGGATTTTTTTTTTCATACCGTAACAGTGTGGACGGCGGGGTGTGTAATACTGGGAATAAACGCGAATTCGTTCGTCACTAGAACCCTAAAATACCTCGAAAACCATACCCATATTGCAAAATAGAAATTTGGCGCGGTGACCATCTTGAAATGCAAAATGGACCCCTAATTCGCCACAAGAACCCTAAAATACCTCGAAATCTATACCAATACTGCAAAATTAAAATTTGGCGCAGCGGCCATCTTGAAATGCAAATGGACTTTATATTCGTCACTAGAACCCCAAAATACCTCGAAAACCATACCCATATTGCAAAATTTAAATTAGGCGCGGTGGCCATCTTGAAATGCAAAATGGACTCTATATTCGTCACTAGAACCCCAAAATACCTCGAAAACCATACCCATATTGCAAATTAGAAATTTGGCGCGGTGGCCATCTTGAAATGCAAAATGGACCCCTAATTCGTCACTAGAACCCTAAAATACCTCGAAAACCATACCCATATTGCAAAACAGAAATTTGGCGCAACAGCCATCTTGAAATGCAAAATGGACCCCTAATTCGTCACAAGAACCCTAAAATACCTCGAAAACCATACCCATATTGCAAAATAGAAATTTGGCGCAGCGGCCATCTTGAAATGCAAAATGGACTGTATATTCGTCACTAGAACCCTAAAATACCTCGAAAACCATACCCATATTGCAAAATTTAAATTTGGCGCGGTGGCCATCTTGAAATGCAAAATGGACTCTATATTCGTCACTAGAACCCCAAAATACCTCGAAAACCATACCCATATTGCAAACAGAAATTTGGCGCGGCAGCCATCTTGAAATGCAAAATGGACCCCTAATTCGTCACTAGAACCCCAAAATACCTCGAAAACCATACCCATATTGCAAAATTGAAATTTGGCGCGGTGGCCATCTTGAAATGCAAAATGGACCCCTAATTCGTCACTAGAACCCTAAAATACCTCGAAAACCATACCCATATTGCAAAATAGAAATTTGGCACAGCGGCCATCTTGAAATGCAAAATGGACTGTATATTCGTCACTAGAACCCCAAAATACCTCGAAAACCATACCCATATTGCAAAACAGAAATTTGGCGCGGCAGCCATCTTGAAATGCAAAATGGACCCCTAATTCGTCACTAGAACCCTAAAATACCTCGAAAACCATACCCATATTGCAAAATAGAAATTTGGCGCAGCGGCCATCTTGAAATGCAAAATGGACTGTATATTCGTCACTAGAACCCTAAAATACCTCGAAAACCATACCCATATTGCAAAATTTAAATTTGGCGCGGTGGCCATCTTGAAATGCAAAATGGACTCTATATTCGTCACTAGAACCCCAAAATACCTCGAAAACCATACCCATATTGCAAACAGAAATTTGGCGCGGCAGCCATCTTGAAATGCAAAATGGACCCCTAATTCGTCACTAGAACCCTAAAATACCTCGAAAACCATACCCATATTGCAAAACAGACATTTGGCGCGGCAGCCATCTTGAAATGCAAAATGGACCCCTAATTCGTCACTAGAACCCTAAAATACCTCGAAAACCATACCCATATTGCAAAATAGAAATTTGGCGCAGCGGCCATCTTGAAATGCAAAATGGACTGTATATTCGTCACTAGAACCCTAAAATACCTCGAAAACCATACCCATATTGCAAAATTTAAATTTGGCGCGGTGGCCATCTTGAAATGCAAAATGAACTCTATATTCCTCACTAGAACCCCAAAATACCTCGAAAACCATACCCATATTGCAAACAGAAATTTGGCGCGGCAGCCATCTTGAAATGCAAAATGGACCCCTAATTCGTCACTAGAAACCCAAAATACCTCGAAAACCATACCCACATTACAAAATTTAAATTAGGCGCGGTGGCCATCTTGAAATGCAAAATGGACTCTATATTCGTCACTAGAACCCCAAAATACCTCGAAAACCATACCCATATTGCAAAATTCAAATTTGATATCACATAGCAATAGCTATAGCGGGGCTTAAAATACCAGTTTGAAGCCGGTGCGGCACAAAACTTCAAAATCTGACTTCAGAATCATGAATATACTCCAACCGCATCCTTAGATATCGATTTTGAAGCAAATCAGACCAATAACTAAAAAGTTCAAGATGGCGGTGACTTTTTTCAAAATCTGACTTCAGAATTATGATTCGACTCTAACCGCATTCCTAGATATCGATTTTGAAACAAATCCGTCTACAGTCTATTCGTGATAAGAATGTTGTGAAATTAAAATTAAAATGGACAGGACACAACCGTCGCGTTTGAAAGTTTGCCTTCAACCGGTCACTGTGAACTTGGCTTGATAAGAGGAAACGATTTGATTGGTTACGGGGCGTGGCCATTATTAATCTGTGGCGTGGCTAAGCCGCCGGACAGTGATGACTCCACTTCATTCTTATCACGAATAGACTATAGTTAGAAAAAGTTCAAGATGGCGGCAACTTTTTTCTAAATCTGACTACAGAATCATGATTGGACACCAACCGCATCCTTAGAATCGATCTTGAAGCAAATCGGCCTAGTACATTACAAAAAAGATCAATATGGCGGCGACTTTTTTCAAAGTCTGACTTTAGAATCATAATTGGACTCCAACCAGATCTTCAGGTATCGATTTTGAAGCAAATCAGACCAGTAACGAAAATGTTCAAGATGGCGGCGACTTTTTGTCGGCGGCGATAAAAGTGTGTAGGAGGCGCCGCCACAGGAACGCCAACTTATACTTGCCACTCTGTTGCACGATTGTGAATAACAATCGCTAAGCCACTCGATTGTAGAAATCATTCAAAGTATTCGAATAATCCTAAAACAATCGATAATCGAGGTAGTCGTGAAGCGTGAGTGGTTTCATTCGTTTTGACATTCGATAGTTTAGATGCTCATGTAAAAGTAAACTCTATGCTCTGAGAAAAAGTATCTAATTTTGTGTGGAAAATTCTATGAGAAAACCATCGAAATTCATGAATACTACCTAACGGAAACAACTACCTACCAAACGGAAACATTGTCACATGTTAGTTCTAGGTAACCAGTCATGAACTCTCTTAGCACATATCATAAGTTGCTCATCCTTATGAATATAGATATAATCATCTAAAAAGAACGCTGCAGTGGTAGGCGATTTACGCCAATTTGTCCATGCAGGTAAGGACGCTATTGCCATGCATATTACCACATTCTTTTCCGCAAATTACACCAGTGTACCCATACATATAAGGAAGCTATTGCCATGCACCGCTCCATCGCCTCCAGCGTTTTTAGGGTTCCGTACCCGAAGGGTGCAAAACGGGACCCTATTACTAAGACTTCGCTGTCCGTCTGTCACCAGGCTGTATCTCATAAACCGTGGTAGCTAGACAGTTGAAATTTTCACAGATGATGTATTTCTATTGCCGCTATAACAACAAATACTAAAAAACAAAAGAAATTTAATATTAAGGGGGGCTCCCATACAACTAACGTGTTTTTTTTGGGGTTTTTTATAGATAATAGTACGGAACCCTTCATGCGCGAGTCCGACTCGCACTTGGCCGGTTATTTTATGTGACGCAAAGTATATCTATATCCAAGATGTTTTCCTAAAAAAGCGTCATATTACAATAAAACATCACTCGGTAATACGCATAGCAGTTAGTAGATCAAATAGGTTATATATAATTCAGACTGTCTTCCTAAATGGAAACAGGGCGTAATGCTTTGATATATTTTAATTTGAACGATAGGTACGTCCATACATGTTTTATTTATTTATTGAACAAAAATCCACAGCTATACATAAAATTAAACAAAAATTTTGATTTAATAATTAAGTCAATTGAAGATTTCACTATGTAAAAAGTCAATTATGAACAAGTGAGGTTTACATTTCAAGAGACAGGTAGTCAGGTACATACATAAACAATAAAATCTGATGTGTAGGTGGGGTAGGTACATGTATCTAGATCATAATCTTATAATTATCATTGACACGCACTAGCATACCGTTGTTCTGAAACTTTGGTTTCCGGCGTCGCGATCTCGTGATGCGGAGTGAGGCATGGCTGCGCGGCGGGAAAAGCTAGGCCACGCCCAAACCATGAAAAAATCTGGCAACCCCCAGAGCCTTAAACACTGCGGTGCGTGCGGTTGCCGAGTATGGTAAATTTAACGTATTGTGAATTTATGATACCCACATATCTACCTTTAATAAATTAACAACAAATTAACACCTCTATATTTTGCGAGTAGGTATAGCACAAGGCACGCCACTCACGTAATCGCGCATTTAACACCTATTTCTACCATATTATTTTCATTTACCACCATTTCTTGGTGTGCCTTAATGCTATGAGTGCTGGGGTATACGTAGGTATCCAGATTAAAATAGTACCTACCTAAGATTCAGCACAGCATATTTTACCTTATGATATTCCACAGAGTTGCTTATTAAAACATAAGATTGAGCCATTTTACACAACGCAGGCTAAGTGCGAGTTGGTGGAAGGATGTCGGCTAGTAACAAACAAACCACTCTCCCGACAAGCCACGCAATTTCCCATACAGGGTAGCAGAGGCACATTTGCCCACGTTCAATACTCCCTGATAGAGTTCTCCATTATCCTTTTATTTAATTTCCCCTGGACTAAAATAACAAGACCGGAGCAGATGGCGTGGTAGAGAAGAGGCCTATACCCAGCAGTGGGTAGGTGTGGGCTGATTGGTGATGATGAAACTAAAATAAACAGTTGTAGCAACGACACAAGAAAAGAAATCGAACAATAACATTTCCGACAGGTCATAATATTAGCAAGCAAGTGTATACAGTATAAATACAACAGTACACCTAACACCACACAAGGAGGTTGATTTCGACGTAATTTCAGACCTCTTGCTGCGTGTACCGACTTACAGCGAACTTTATAGAGGCTGTAAAATGGACAGATTTATCGGAAACGTCTGATTTTGTAGGGCTCCTGGCAAGGAATGAAAATAGTAAGTAAGGTACCGTAGCTAGTCTATTGAATCATCAGATGGGGAGACATTGTAGGCTGGCAACGTGTTGATATACCTACTACATATACAGGGTGTTTGTAGTATAGTACGACAAAAAAATTAGGGAAGTAGTTGAAATTCTGTTCTAAGTTGAGTGTTGATTTGCTTTTTTAAGATTTCTGGAAAAAATACCCGATTCTTCCTTATAATTATATTTTGCCGATTCGACTCGATTAGCCAACGTTGGCGACTCATCTTGATTTTATCACCAAAGTGTGAAAGCTTTTGTGATGTGTGATATAGTGATATACCATTATAGAAAGGGCATGAACTGAAGAAGTTTCTAAAGTAATTTTGAAAACTTACTAGCTATTAGGTTTTGTCAAGCAGAATATTGAAAAAATATATTTATCTTGACGATTAACTATTTATAAACTTTCGAAGTCATTAACTTTATTTTTTATGTACCAGTTGTTAGAAGTTTTGAGAACACTGACTATCTAAAAATACAAGAATTAATTATTTGTTCAATAAGTATGCTAAATAATTGAAATATGATGGATTATGTGAAAGAATCGGGTATTTTTTTCAGAAATCCTTAAAAATGCATTTCTCAACCAATACCTCTACGCAACTTAAAACAGAATTTCAAGCAGAAATGCATTCAGTATAAGCCCCTCTACTCCCATAAATTTTTCGTCGCACCATACTACAAACACCCTGTATAATTTACTCTATGAAATATACCACTGTTTAATAAAGTTATAGGGTACCTATAAGTAACTCTATAGTACCTACTAGGTAACTAATACTTGTGTGTTTAATTGTCTATCTTTTAATAACGTGACGTCCCATTGCGTTAGCGTACATTATAAATCCCACTGCCAGCTAAAGGATTATCAATCTTACCTATGGATAAAAAAGTCCTTAAGTTTTCTTTTGTTGTTGTAAGTTTTATGTAAGTATGTCTGATTTCTGTTGTCTGTATGTAATTGTTGTTGTAAATTTTCCTGTTTATGTCTGTTTTGTGGAGCACAATAAAGCAATTATGAATATCATCACATCATGTAAACGTAGATGTAAACCCGACAAGACCGTTTACTCCTGCCCGCAGTAGCTTTAAAACCATTCTAAAATACATAACTTGCAGGATACATTATTTAGAACCTTTTCCACGATAATTTACAAACGTTTAGTGGAATTATTTTTTAAATTTTGAAGATGGAACGAACGATTCGATTTACGAGCGCGCAGGCCAGTAGGCGAGCAGCCACGCCCCGCTATTACCAGGGCATTTCAAGTTTCGAACGGCTATGTTTCAATTTATTTTTAAATAGAATAAACCGATATATTTTTTTTTTATCTTTTAGAAGGCATCTATTTGTTACGTTTAGCACGCGTGCTAAATAATTTACATCATCCGAGCTCAGAAAAGAGGTTTTGCAGCTGTCAAAACAGTCCTTGAAAGTTCGCGTTTCCGAAGCCGGGCAATGAAAACTAGAAATCGTTCCATTTTCTAACATATTACACACCCATAAGTTTAAATGGTTCATGTCATGACGAAGAACCTAGCACAGACTACCACTCACTATGCTTGACAGTGTGGCGCTAGCGATACGTACGACTCAGTTTTTTTGTTCATAAATTGTTAGGGAAACCGCGTTTAGCCGTTTTTTAGGGTTCCGTACCCGAAGGGTGCCAAACGGGACCCTATTACTGAGACTTCGCTGTCTGTCCGTCCGTCCGTCCGTCCGTCCGTCCGTCCGTCTGTCTGTCACCAGGCTGTATCTCATGAACCGTGGTAGCTAGACAGTTGAAATTTTCACAGATGATGTATTTCTGTTGCCGCTATAACAACAAATACTAAAAATTAAAAGAAATTTAATATTAAGGGGGGCTCCCATACAACAAACGTGATTTTTTTGCTCATTTTTGCTCGATATTGATAATGGTAGCAGGTATAGACGCTTAAAATGTTCACAATATATTGAGTATATGATTTACTTAAAAAATAAATAATTAAATTTAAATTAAATTAATATTTAGGGGGCTCCCATCCCATACATTATATTTTTTGCGGTTTTTTATAGATAATGGTACGGAACCCTTCGTGCGCGAGTCCGACTCGCACTTGGCCGGTTATTAACTAGACCAAAGAGTATATAAACTTAAACTAGACGTGCGCAAATCCTGTCCGGGATCTTTCCATACTCCGGCGATCGTTCCATACTCCGACGATCGTTCCATATTCCGACCATATCCGGGAGTTCAAAAAAATTCATAACTTTTTTATTTTTCAATTTTTAGAAGAAAAAAAATATGTGTACGTATATTTTATGTATTCTATAAAATAAAAATATAAAAATCGCAAAACAAAAAACGTGGCTTTTTTTAATTTAATTCTCCAAAAGTATTTAACTTTTCAAATTTTTTAATTATCCAAATAGAATTCAATACGCGTATTTTAACACCCTAACTTTCCCGTAGTCCTGAAACTTACAACTATAATTGACGATTAAGTATTTAAATCTGATAAGTATATACGTAAATTCGACTAAGTCTTGTGAGTTTTTGGGTTATGTATATGTTTATGGTTCTGCGGTCCTGCAGTGTCCTGCACTGCATCGTTCCGTACTCAGTCTTTCCGTTTAATTTACCTCGCTCGAATGATGTAAAGTATTATGCTTACCTCGGGGTGTAAGTAGCTATTTCACCCTCGAACTATATTCGCCCTCGCTCGCTTCGCTCGCTCTGGCGTCTAAATATCTCGGGTAGACTCGATCCTTGCGCCCTTTGCGAGCTGCGCTCGCACGGGCTCCGAATTGGGCCTTCGTCCAAAATAGCTCTCTTTCATCCATTGTGCAACAAACTACTATTGTCTATGATGAATTGATGATAAACCGCTACTTATTAGTAGCCTACGTAAAATAAGAACTTATCCTGTATTGTTTAATGTGTGTGTAATGTATGATGATCTTTATGTAATCAAATGTAGATAAATCATTTATTCATTGAACGTAAACTAAACCTAGGTACTTATTTAATTAATTTACTATTTCAATAAATGCTTTTACATAATAGATAGGTAGGTATTTCTCTGCCTGCTTTAGTTTACTGCATTTAATGATTGAAGAAAATAATAAATTACCCACGTCAATTTGTTTAACTAGGTACTCACCTTGTACTTACCTACCTCTACAAAGTTTTAAGCTCAATATTTGCCTTAATTGTTTAAAACAGGCATAATTTATTAACTTTCTGAAAGGCAGATGCGAGGTACGATATCAATAAAAGGTGTTTTGACAAAAAACTTGGTGTTTTTCGCTGCTTACAAAAGAAATAAAACACAGCACGGTAAGGTAAGGAGTAAGTACCTATGTCAGTATCAGCGATAGCGCAAACGATGTAAAAAAAACTGAACAATTTTTTAAATAAATATTGCAACTACACACGCGGCCATCAAGCTTTACAATTTCATCCTCAGCCCACAAAAAATAAAAGCCATATTCCATTGCGCACGCTAACCAATAATTATGTAAAGTGTTGTAAAAAGGTAACCCCTATTTTGAATTGTAATTACGGAAAAAACCGTTTCGAGTTTTGCCACCATTGGTCCGAGCGGATATGACGTCATCATCCTGACGACCAATAGGAACACTGGTTTAGGCATGGTTAATGCATTAGTGGTTTACTTTTTTCTGGTTTCTCGGAAAAGACCGAAGAAAACCAATTCGCTTTCGAAAGCGCCACTTTCATGCACGAATTTATAAAAACGCCACTTTTGACAATTCATTCCGTGATTTCTACAACAAGTAGTCCTACCAGTTATTGTTCTGAGGTCATACCCACTCGTTTCTTGATTGCTACTAGTAAGATAAATGTCCATTTGACTGATAATTACGTATGTTCTTGAATCCTAAGTAGTAGACGTACATAACCTTTTTTCAAAATCAATAAGTTATTAATAGATAACTCATCTAGCACACTCACAGCTAGCATGCTATTATTTTAAAGTCAAGTCATTTATTTATTTATTTATTTAAAGTAAATTCGTACAACATGACAGAAAAAATCCAATTCGTCGTACAAAGTATCCTAACTATAAAATAGATTGCATTAAACACCACATGAAATTATTAGACAGGTCAATTACATACATTAGATTATACAATAACATTATGTCCATTACATATGGGATATGAACTCTGCGAACAGTTGTATTTTAATTGTTGTGTGAATGAGTCGTAGGCTCGTAGCATGTCGTAGTAAAGGTATCGTAATCGTAACTTGTTTTTTTTTTTTTTTTTGCGATAACAGGTATCATGTACGGATAGCATATTCATGAGATGGGTCTAAGGAGGTTATCCTTACAGGAAAGGTGAAGTCAAATGACAGTAAAATGCTTGGATCGTTATTCAGATGAAGTTCAAAGAACCCCGGCCCTAGTTTTCCAACAATTTATCCAGTTGTTCCTTTTGTTCATCTGAGCATCGTACCCATGACGTAAGGATAAGCTCGCCTTTGTACCCTATTTTATGTAGAGCTTGTTTAAACAGAAATGACGCGCCCCTACTACCGCCTTTTATACTCACATGATGATCATCACGATCACACATCACTCGTCGATGTCAAAGATGTTAAATGGCCGCCACACTATAGTCTATTCGTGATAAGAATGCAGTAAAGTCATCATGCGGCCTAACCACGCCCCGTAACCAATCAAATCGTTTTCAATTATCAAGCCAAGTTCACAGTGACCAGTTGAAAGCAAACTTTCGAACGCGAAGGTTGTGTCCTATCCTGTGAGGGTGTTTTAATAGATTATCGCGAATAGACTGTAGTTAACAGAGCAGGAGCTCTATTTCTCAATCACTCTTTTGCAAACGAGCGCTCTTTTCTACCGATTTTCGTTCGTTATATTCAATTAGCTCTGCAACGATTGGTCAGACAGAATCGCTCGTTGCGCAAGTCATTTATCACACGATCGAATGAAAAATAGAGCTCCTGGAGCTCCTCAAAAGAGCGATTGAGAAGTAGAACCGCCGCCGCCACTCATTTGGTGTGACCAGAGACTATAGGTATTAAGTATATCCAATTGACTGCGCCTGCGGGGGAATGCGGCTCGCCAAACGTTTGTTCGCATACGCAACCTATGTACGATGACGGGCCGCCAGAAAGTTTCGCAGCGGCTGACCAATCACAGCTCTCTTACCTCGTCCCCCGCCGCCCGTAAATTGGTGAGTTGTGTTTCAAAGGAAAATGTATCTATGCACTCTCCACTGGATAAGTGCTCCCTGGGTGTGACATGCTGATGCTGAAGCATTGAGTGTCTTGCGTATTTGACACCCACCCCGCCCTGGGCCGCGAGTCTTGTACTGAATCGCACCGCAATAGCTATAGCGAGGGCGCAAAATTCCAGTTAGTAGCCGGCGCATTCAGTCCCGGTCCTGGTGATAGTCCGAAGCTTTAAAACTCCTCTGCTGACCCCCCGTCCACGGTATAATACCGCACCGTGTTATTACATGCAAATGTCGGCTACTGCCGAGCACGCTCACCGGAGGCTTTCTGATTGGCCACGACGCGACGCAGATTGTTATTACGGGTGGAATGGAAAATTGTTTTGAAAGGTGGCGGAATGGGGAGTTAATATTTTGAGAAGGTATCGCGTCGATTTTGGCGGCATTTCCAAGCTGCACTCTTTTATCAGCTTTTTTATCAATGAAAGTGACGTACCAATAGAACCTAAAAAGAGAGATTAAGACTAAGACTTAGTATGTCAAGGGTTTTCTAAAGTTTTTTAGATGCCTTGGCTACCTACCTCGACACGTTGGATCAGTTGGAGAAGGGAGGGTAGGGGGAGCATAGCGAGGCATAGTTTGCCATGCAGGGTGGCAACGTTGCGTGAGATAAGTCAGACTCGAGTGACAAAGGGCTAGCCTATTGTATGAAGGAGGATGCACATACATGCACAACTACCAACTATAATACAAAAATTAACACCCGACAATCAAGCCAACTATATTAATCTGTGCTCAGGGTAAGGAAATTTAAGTAGAAATTCATTTGATCTGTAGTTAGTGCATACGGCTGTAAGCCCCAATTACTTGGACAGTTTTGATAGTCATCATCCGTACAAAGTGAACCGCCGCGCCGAAAGAAATAAACTGGGTTGTTTTGTGAAGCGTCGTCGGCGCGGGCGCAGGACAAAACGTCAAACAAGATGCAGAAGCAGAAACGATGCCGAATGCTGTAAGGCCAGTGGCACACTCGGCAAAGTGAATTATGTAATCAAAAAGAACCGTAGCGATGGGGAAGCAAGCCCCCATGTCAAGCAAAATGGTCTGTTGAATAACTTGCTGAACTGGGCCATAATGCTGCTCTGAGAATTTCACTTATATTTCATTACTATTCCATTGCAAACACCCAATCAAGGAGGATAAGGAGGATAATAATTTAGGAGAATACCAAATGACGCCATTTTGGGTGTTTGCAATGGAATAGTAAGTAATGAAATATAAGTGAAATTCTCAGAGCAGCATTAGGCCCCTGGAGTAGAACCTAGCCATTGCCACCTCGTGTAGGAAAAGGCATTTGTTTGTTGAAATGTGCAAGACTTTCTGATGATGATGAATCAATCAAATTCTTAATGAATGTTGGATCTAACATCTTGGGTTAATTTCGGCACTTTCATAGCTTGTCTTGTTTCTTTCTCGTTCTGTTCCATGACTTTTTTTCTCGTGTTAAGATCGTGACTCCGCATTGCGTGGTACTCATCAACGTACCCAAAACCCCAAGTGTATCCCCAACATTGCAGACCCCAGCTTGGCGGGAAAAAATAAGCAATACCCAAGATGGCGGCACAGCGCAACGCGATCTCGGATGCAAATGGCGGACACAAACGCGCCGCCCCGCATTTAGCCGTCGCGTCGTCGGTGACGCTGGGTGACTTTTGCTCTATTTAATTTAAACGGGCGGCGGCTTTGTTGAATGAGGGCCTCTGATGCTACTGTTTTGAAAAGGTCCTTGACTTACCTTGGGGGGACAGATCTTCACGGCGGCGGCGTGCTGTGGCCAGTAAGGGGCGTGGCAGAGTCACAGCACAGTAAGCTGTTCCCATGACTCGCATGCAGCTAGTGCGCGTGAAAAGACGTTGGTGGCTTTCTCATTTTGAACGATAAGCTATGCGCGGTAAAACTTTTATAGAAACACTATTAAACGTAGGTACGTTTAGTTAGCCCAATAATGTCCGCATCGAGACAGGCCCTTTACTGGATTGTAGACATAAATAAGTAATAAATTAAACATAGATTCGATAATAAATACAACAACATACAATCAACAAGACAGATGCCGATAACAGTTCACTGCCAACCACCGGAAGCGACAAGCCTCGGACATAAAACAATATCACTAAACCCTGTCTAATTTATTTTAATCAAAGCACAGAACGCGACATAAATCAGCGCGCGAATTCTGAACGCAGCCGAAGAATAAAATATGGCTGCCGGCGACATTCATCCTTCCCGCGCATTTGCATAGTTTAGCATTTACGCCATATTTACGCTGATCTCTCGTGTTGTTTTTCTCACGATAGCTTGGTATCTCAATTCTGAGATTCCTTGTGAATTTCTTTCGGTATTTGGCTTACAAAGTTCCAGGATAATAACATCGTAGTTGGATAGAATTTACGTCCCATATCTCAACAGTTGACCGACCGTATTTCGGTTAGTTACCTACCTAAGCTGTGTGGCGCGTCTGTTAATATTATGCAAGACGGACTATTTGGAGCTGACGTTATTTCTCAATTTCTCTTTGGCCAAGCATCCAAATTTACGCTTGCTTGCTAGCTGTCTTGTTTCACCGGCAACACATTTCAGTAGGTTAGAAAGAAAGCTAGCAATTTAGCAATGCATTTCATCAAAATAAAGAGGCGGGGACGCATAACCAAAATTCGGCGTTCAACAACTTGCGCACTGTCGATAGTGTCCGAAAATCGGTCGGATACAGCGCTGCTACTCCGCCTTGTACACTTCCACTGCGGAGGTGTAAAAGTGCAATCGGATTTGAAAACATCGCAAGGAAACCATCATTAAGTATACCTTTTATAAGGCGATGGGCTAGTCCCATGTCACGGAAAAAAGAGTACTGAATAACTGGCTTAAAGTGGGCACATTTTATGCCTCTGCATCCCGTATGGGAAAAACAGGTTGTAACAGAAAGGGGTGTACTGTACAAGCCGAAAGAGAGTTTGTTACGGACATCATTCTGACTGAACAACTTTCACTATGGGACCGACTTGATCAGAGCAACATTATTTTATTAACTCAGTACATTTCAAGCCTAGCGCTCAGCTGATCTGTATGGTGGAGTAAAAATAAAGTTGCTCTGATCAAGACGGTCCCATAGTGAAAGTTGTTCACAATGATGTCCCTAACAACCCTCTTTTGGCTTGTACACCCCTTTCTGTTACACCCTGTATGTCAACGTAATCGTTTAGTTATCTATCCTACTACCGTAATATTTTGCCGACTCTACCTCGGGGGGCGTCCATTAATTGGGGGGTTTTCGGTGATTTTCTGACCCCTCCCCCCCGCTGGTGAGATATCGTGAGATTTACTTAACCCCCTCCCCCATCCTCCAATCTCACGTGAGATTTTGAAAAAGAAAAATGCGTGTTTCTATTGTAAAGGCAATGGATTCATTGTAAAAATAAAAGAAAATACTTAAATCATTTGTTGGCGAGTTATCGCCGGGCAACATCGCGGCACTCAAAAAACCATGATAAATATTATTGTAAACAAAATAATAACTTACTTCCGTGTTTTACTTAATTTAATCCATTTTTTAATTTGTTTCTTGCGAAAAAATAATTACGTGATTTTAGCTGAGAGCCCCCAAGAGTGAGAAAAGATGAGATTCGGCTCGACCTCCTCCCCCCCCTGAACGCCTCACGTAATTAATGGCGCCCCCTAAGCATCTGTAGTCTGTAGCAATTCTGATCGTAAGGTTTTGGAAGCAAAATATTCTGGAGACTGATCAACTGCAACGCTCTGAGAGCAAAATGTCCTCAATTTAAAATGACTGCTAATTCTAAGAGCACAACATCCTTAATGCTGAATATGGGCAATGTATGTACCTAAACAACTTGTCGTCGGACACTTTAATTTAGTCAGGTTCCCTTTTCGTCATTTCATTACTGATGAATAAAAATCAAAATGCAAACAATGATTTATTAGCACAAAGCACAAGTAAGAATACACACACACAACCCTTACAAACTTCCATTTCTTACTACTTACAAAGGACAGAATTATAATAAATCAACATTAAAAATAAAATCATAATTGGGTTGATTCTTAGCTAAAGTCTATTCGCAAAGATCTAACCACTCAACCCCATAGGCGCAGCAGGTACGCCATATGAACTCAGGCTACTTCACCACTTGCCACTTCCCAGCGGGAAACAGCCGGAAGCACGAATAAAATAATAATCAATCGAAATTCGACATCCGGAGAGAGACGCAGTATGACGCCAGCTCATCCGCTCCACTCGCTTCGCTCGCTCCCGCCACTCCCCCCTACTCGTAATCCTCCTCCTCCCCCTCCCCCATCGCCTCCCCCTCGCCGGGCAGCTCGGGCGGCGGCGGTGGCGGCAGGTGCGCGATACGGTACGCCTGCAGAAACAGAATAGGTTAGACATATACCACATCAGCGATGTACCTACTAGGATTTAAAGAACGGAGGTTTTGGATGGGAACTGAGGGAAACCAGCTGAACCAACAGTAACCAGAGCGCTACAACATTGGGTGAAAAAGTCACAATAGAGGACCGATCGCCCGCCTGAAATGAAATGAAATGAATTTTGCCTGTGACATGTTGATCGGGCGTCCCACCTCTTAAGAGCGGGCCCTAGGCAATCAGAACTTAGAATTTCATCCTTAACTTATTTTTAGAGTAAATTAAATAAAAATAAAAGGTTAAAGCCAAGCTAAGTAAGTCTAACTGAGGAACATACTGTGCATTTTTATAATGATTAGATAAATAACAAGAACACAAATTCGATGCGGTGCGAAATTGTAAAATAAAACATCGTGACAGACAGATTTTCTGGCAACTTCAGGAGACTTTTCTATCGAGCAAAATCAATTTGGCTGATTTCTTCGCCGTCATGAGGTCCAGAGTGGCCTCCGCGTGGGGGAGACTGGGAAGCTCGGGAAATGCAATCTTGCGTGCCGTCTGTGACGATATCTGTAGCCCATTGCATAGACACTGGCGCTCTGTTCATATGAACCCTAATCGTAAATAACAATCATGCTATTTATTATTTATTATTTATTTTTATCTTATCTTATTTTAGTTTTATTAGTTTTGTAGATAATTTGTATAATTTTATTGTAATTTTATTTTAATTTTATATGTCTAAATATGGATCTTGTGTCTGAAAATAAATAAATAATAATAAATAACGTTTATGGGAAAGCAAAGTCACGCTGACACTCGTGATAAACAAGCTAGGGAAAAAACATACAGCAATAATACTCATAGTTCCGAGCGATTTGTGTTTTGTAAAGGCTGTTTTTGCCTAGGGCGCCGTCATCTAACTACGTCTTCCAACGTTATTTTAGTTGATGTGATGAGTGACATTTACAGGGGGCGCCAAAGAACATTGAACATTTTTGAATGGTGCCTGGCATACTGCGGTACTAGCATACCCTTAAATTTCACTTTTTCTGAGAAAATACCGAAAATTCAAGAGATTCCACCATAGACTATATACCCAATTGACTGCGCCTGCGGGGGAATGCGGCTCGCCAAACGTTTCTTGTATTCAACAAACGTTCGCATACGCAACCATGTACGATCACGGGCCGCAAGACAGTTTCGCAGCGGCTGACCAATCACAGCTCTCTGACCTCGTCCCCCGCCGCCCGTAAATTGGTGAGTTGTGTTTCAAAGGAAAATGTATCTATGCGCTCTCCACTGGATAAGTGCTCCCTGGATTCCACCCACCTCCTCGTCAGCGAACGTCGGGTCAGCCATCTCCATCACCTCGGGCCCGATGATGTACTCGTCCTGGACCTTGGGCAGCTGGACTGGTGTGAAGTTCGGAGGCTGGTGCTTCAGCCCCCAGCCGATGTAGAGGCACTCGGATTTCCTGGCGGCCGTACGCAAGTCTAGAGTACCTTGTATCACTGGCTTTTAATCGTCTCGTACATGAATATGTTTTTATTATCATTATTTTTTAATTGTTTAACTTAACTAAATGACTTGAAACGAGGGAGCGAAGTCTTCTGATACAGGTATTTTATACTTAAAAGAAGGCTTCTGCCTACACTATGTAAATGTCTCTGTTAAACAATAAGCATTTTTGAATTATTATTTTTTGAGTATACCACGGTAGCAGCCCAACTTTGATGGGTTATGGTCGAACGTCACGGTCTGGGCAGGAATTTTAAATTTTAGCTGTTTTCTTGACGAATTTGACAATGTGTTCGGTATTCGGTCAATTCACTATTCGTGGCATCTTTAATTTGCGATACTACCGCAAGAACCTGCACGAACTAGCGCTATAGGTAATACTTCTTAACCCCCAACGACGAAATAGAGGGTAGTCACAACTTTGAAGCGCTGCACGCGCTGTCTCTTGAGAGATAGATTGCCACTGACTTCTATGTTAGTGGCACACTATCGCTCAAAATCTGATGGACGGATTTCAATGTAATTTTCTGTCATTAGTTATTATAATCTGACTCGACTGGGCAAGGCAGAGGGCGCTGGCAGAATAAGAATGTCGTGGCTCCGCAACATCAGAGAATGCGCGGGAGTGGCCAGCGTAAGAAGAGCTAATGCGGTCGGCGAAGAACAGAGAGGAATATGAAATTAAATTAAATAGGTACTTAGTTTATTTATGTTCAAGACTGAGTGATTAGTAGTTCACTTGTTATACATATTAAAACGTTATTAACAGTGTTGGAGTAACTTTAAATGTGGTGTTATAGGATAAGTTAAAATAGCTCACCCGCCACCAACCTAGAGTATATTCTGGCCTGTGGGATCTCACTTGTGGGAGGAGACAGAGTGAAAAGTATAGCGCGGGACAGACAGGGACGGACATATGTATGTGTCAGGATCTCTACTGCTCGCAGAAGCACAAAATAGTGCTCGACTTTGACAGTGACTACCAAGACGTCAATTGATGTCTATTGCAAGGGGATGAGAACTTAATTTCCCCTAATTTTAATGTCATTTTTTTTCCTTTTCGGCCAGGAGAATGACAATATCTCGACTGAAAGGGTTCTCTCAGCGGCCAGAGTATAGTGGAGAGGCACTCCAAGAAGAAGAAGAATCAAACTCACTTCCCAGTAGTAGCATAAGCCACCGCCCCGGGCCACACGTTGCTCCTGATAGTGACCAGAGCCCTGTCCGGTGCCAGGTACGAGCTGCACCTCGTGGTCCAGGCGTTGATGTTCTCCACCCTCGCATCCTGGGCTATAGGCGTCATGAGCGGTGGTCCGGTTTCAGGTGGTATGATGATGCGACCTTCGTCCTCTTCCTCTTCGAGAGCCTCGTCCTATGGAAGGGGTTGTTAGCTGGAGAAGGATGCGGAGTGAGGATTCCTATCTCCAGAACTGCAGCGTTGGTATAGATAGGCCAATACCCAGTAAAAAATTATAGCACTAAAAGTGATGGCACCTGTTAAGCGATACACTATTTTGCGTAAAAATATTACAAACCGGAACTTAAAATTGCTGCTGACGCCAGTGATCAACATACACGGACTGCACAAGCAGCGAAATTCAACTGCTCGGAGCGAGCCATGTGGCGACTGCTGGACCGCTGCCGACAGAAGCGACTGCTCGAGCGGTTCCGTGTATGCGTGTACATAGAATACTGTAGTTTACTATGCAGTCGCAGCTACTGACTGCTTCAATAGCTGTCCGTGTATGGCCAGTCTAAGACCTGTGGTTTTTTTCTTATTACCCGGGATTCGAACCGAGGACCATTTGGGAAACAGCCTCGACCGCACAACACAGTGGTCGTCAAGACAGAAGGCTAACCCATCGCCACAGTTCTAGAGACATAAAAGGCGTTTCTTTTACCCCACAAGCTTACCAATTCAGCGTTGGGGTTCCACCACAAAGTCCGTCCTTGCGGCAGGATGTGTCTGCCGTGGTGCACCCAGTAGGTCAGGTTGCTATCCATAAGGTCTTTCAGCGTGTGCCCCTGGTAGAACGGGTTCGGGTTGAAGTCCAGATCGCCTGGGGACAAAGATGGTTTCCTTTCATTTGCAAAGGCATCAACAGAAATATATTGCATAGTTTTTTCTGGACACTGGCACCAAAGTCAAAGTCGAAATTCAACACTCCAGAGCCCTGATTACTTCACGTTCATTGTCTTTCGGCTATCCTTGCTACAATACACGGGCGTCCAGTGGAAATCCCATCCAGTAGACAGAAAGACATCCGGAATAGATGACGCAGGTTAAAATATACCCAGCTCCAGAACAAGGAGATTTGGGGTGAAAAACCAATGGGTGAAATAGTCACAATAGACGACCGATCGCCCATCTGTATTTAGCCAGCATTCCACCCACCTAACCTTCTCTTTCTTCTATTTCTTCCTCTATCGACCTTTTATATATTCCCAGCAGTGGATAAAAGTATACTGCTTCCCTCGGGTACGATCCGTCCACGTCCAAAATCGGTCCACTTCCGCCATCGGTCCACTTGTCCAAATGGTTTACTCTTCCCATCTGTCTACCTTTCGATCCGTCTACTTTCACAATGTCCTACCAAATTGTCTTCTTGGAATAGTAGCAGACGTACCTCCCTCCTCCATGTCAATGTCCTCTTCTTCTTCCCCTGAGCCAAACGTGAAGAACCCTTGCGGCGAGACCGCCGTCGCTGCAGCTATACGAGCGATTTGAGCTCGCAGGTAATTTATCTCGCTTCCATCGAATGGTGGGTAGGTTTGCACCTAGGGCACAGAAGAGATAATAGTACTACGTACAGAACGGCCACTCCCTTCCCCGCGCGGATTCAGATACCGCACCTCACCCCGGAGTCGGGGAGCCTCTTCGGGAGACACTTTGTTTAGGCGCTGAACGCACACATTCACAAACGAACGAGTTTACGCACACATTTGCACGTGTACAAATGTCATTAGGCTATGTAGTAGTAATAGGTGATTATTTTACGAGCGTTCCATGGAGTGTCCGAGGTATGCCCGTATACAGCGTTAGATTTGGCACGTCGTCGTCGTCGGGACGGGAGCGAGATAGTCGGATATTAGACAATACCGAAATCAATCGAATATCTCGCTCTCGTCCTAATGTGCCAAATGAAACGCCGAGTGCACGAAAATCGATGCTATTACGTATATATTAGTGGTCACGATGTCCGATGTCATGATACAGGTTTCACCGAGGCCTAATATCAATTCTAAACAGTCGGCCCTACTTTTTCATACTAATAAATTACGAAAAGGCAGAGAAATACTGTTAGGTCACTACTGCTATCCTGTTAGGTCACTACTGCTATCCTGGACAGACCAAGACCAAATTTCTTCTAACCAAGTTTCTTGGCATCCGAGAGTTGCTTGGAGGGGATGCGTGCAAGAGAGAAGTATACTTGGGCGAGAGAGAGAGAGGTGAGAATATTCGCTCAGGTGCCAATAAACCAGTTTCTTCTAGCTAGAATAAACCCTATGTTCGAATCCCGACATTGACCATTGTACCATAAGATAAATAATTAAATTATTTATTAATATAAATTGAATTCGTCGTCACAGAAGAGATAATAGTACTGTGTCGTGACCGTGAGGGAGAGGATCGTGTACTCGCGAGATACATGTTTGAGATACTATGGAAAACTATGCTCGTACGTTTTGATTTTTTTGAAATAATGTATACCTTAGGAAAACCCAGTCCATATAAAAATATAAGTTCCAATATTTCCTAGAATATATAATATTTCAAAAAAATCAAAACAGTGTCACTTACGCACGCTATCAAAGATTATGGAAATTTCTGAATTATTTGTAGGTTTAGGTAGGTTAGACTTTTGAAGTGCAACCAGCGGAGCGAGCAAAGCGAGCGCAGCTTGGGTTAAGCACACGAAAACACCACAATGCATCTGTTTTATTACCCAAGATAGAGTAGGTAGTCATTATTCATAATGACCAGGCAAAGTGATTAATAATGCAGTTTTAATCACACTACCCAATTGACGCGGGCAGTATGAATAATGGCCGGGCAGTATGAATAATGACCGGATTTATCAAACTGCTCGTAGCATATACATGAGTACCTATTTACATTGGGTAATCGCACTGCATATAACGGAACCATAATAAAATAAAACATAATTTACATACAGGCACATATTGGCGTAGACTATTCCAAAATATACACGATTGCGGCGTAATGCTGATGTATACTTCGGAAGATGTCAGTGAAATCATTGCGTTCCAAAGTATACGCGATAATTTACAGACCCTTGCGTAATGGCCTTGTATAGCGGAAACACGCGTTTCGGAGTACATCGTCTGATCACCTCAGTATCCAGGTAACCTGTGAAGCAGTGCACCGTGGCCCTGGCCACGCGAATCTGCGGAGGCGTCACGTCTGGCAGACAGATCCACTGCTCTCCGGGCTGGTTGCACACCCAGAACACCTGGAACCGATCAGCTAAGTCAGAAGAAGAAGATATAGGACGGAGCGGGCGGCTGTTTAATTTAAACAGACTTAGATCATAATATTAAAGCACAGGGTGCTCACCCCTCACAAATTAGAATTAGTAACCCTTCGTCAAAAAGAGATGGCGTGAGGAGTAAGATTTGTACGTTAAACGCCATGGTTTCAGTTAACATATTTCTAGGTGGCGCTAATCTTAGAATAAATCCTATATATCTTAGCGCCATCTCGTGGTATTTGCAATTTTTCGATGGTGCTGCACCAAGCGATAAAACCATAGAACTAAAGAAGCTTCCGTAGCATCTCAGTTTACGCCGGTCACATATTTTGTTCTACGTGGTCTATCTGTATTTAACCGACTTCCCAAAGGAGGAGGTTTACAATTCGTCCGGATATTTGTTTTTTATTTTTATTTTTTATGTATGTTCCCCGATAGCGCCTAAACGGGTGGACCGATTTGGAAAATTATTTTTTTGTTTGAAAGGGTTTACCTTCCCATTAGTCCCATTGACACCAGGTCAGGTTCTGATGATGGGATCCTGGAGAAATCGAGGGAACTCTTCAAATATTATAGGCAGACCTATAGTGATTTTTGTGTTTTTCATAATAACTCGTGCAAATGCACATGGTAAGCATAATATTGTGATGCTGAACTGCTGATGAAGACCACATATGGCCACCAGATCTGCTCAATACTAGGTACAAATACAATGCGTGGCTGACGGGCAGGCAACGCATAGCCTAAACCGGTGGACCTAGAGCCATGAAACTTTGTACAGGGGTTCCTTAGTAGCGTGGGGTAGCACTGATATGGGATTTGACAAAAATAATTCCCCAAGGGGGGGGGGATAAATGGTTACAGTTTGTATTAAACTCAATCTGATCAAATAGGGTTTGTGGAAGTCGGTTTTTTCTAAAGTTTACTTTTGTTTCAATTATTGTTTAATATTATAGTATTTGTGATTAAAGTAAGTATATGTACAGGATATAACAGAAAAGGGGTCTACAAGCCGAAAGAGGGTTAGAGACATCACTCTGAAGAACTTTCACTGTGGGATCGACTTGATCAGAGCAGAGCAACTTCATTTTTCACTTCACCGTACAAATCAGCTGAGCGCTAGGAAATGTACTGCGAGTTAATAAAAATAAAGTTGATCTCTGACCAAGTCGGTCCCATCCCATAGTGAAAGTTGTTCAGAATTATGTCCCTAACAACCCTCTTTTGGCTTGTATACCCCTTTCTGTTACACCCTGTCATAAATAAAGTGTATACTTTATACTTTATTGCACAGAAAACATAATACAGACACTTAATATTAGAAAAAACATGTACAAAGGCGAGCTTATCTCTAATAAGAGGTCTCTTCCAGCAAACCTAGGATGGAGAGGATAATTTAATAAAAGGTAGACCTACATAAGTGCACAACGATAAATATTAAAATAATAGACTACTTACTAATAAATACATAAATACAGATAAAAACAAAATTAATATATAAATAGATACTAAGGTATAATATTAAGGTAGAGAAAGATAGTGTTCCTTCAAGCGTGTATGGAAAACTGCTCTGCTCAGTGTTTAACTTTTGATCTCCACCTCCAGGGACAACCTGGTCACCTTCTTATTGACTCCTTGTCCAGGTCTCTCGACGGGGATGGGCGGTTCTGGCTTCCAGGTGGACACGGGCGGCAGCGGCATGGTCGGCTTCACTGGACCCTTGGGCTTCTCAGCCTCACCCTCGCCCACTGCGGAGTCGGTCGGAGAAATCAGAACGTTCTGACGTGGTGAAAAACATCAAACGTAGGGAGCATAACATAACATAGCATCACGCCAGGGCCCTAATGTTGCTCTGAGAATTTCACTTATATTTCATTACTATTTCATTACTATTCCATTGCAAACACCCAATCGGAGTATAATAATTTAGGAGAATACCAAATGACGCCATTTTGGGTGTTTGCAATGGAATAGTAATGAAATATAAGTGAAATTCTCAGAGCAGCATTAGGCCCCAGTTCAGTTCAGTTCAAAATTTAGTCAACGTCAATATAATATTAATATTTTTGTATACTACCGCCCGTTCGGAAGTTGTGGGCTTAGGGATGGAGCAGAGAAGGGCAAGAAGGGGCCTTTTCCCATACGGGGTGGCAGAGGCACAACTAGGACCACTTTTAGCCAGTTATTCAATACTCCATTTTGCATGACAGGGGGCTAGCCCATCGCCCCGCAGCTATGGAGTGCCTAATTAAGGTTTCCTCACGACGTTGGTAGCGTTACGTACGTACGTAGAGCGTCACGCCTTTTCCCATATGAGGTGGCACAGGGACAGGGGACCAATGTATTCATATGAGGTGGCACAGGGACAGGGGACCAATGTATTCATATGAGGTGGCACAGGGACAGGGGACCAATGTATTCATATGAGGTGGCACAGGGACAGGGGACCAATGTATTCATATGAGGTGGCACAGGGACAGGGGACCAATGTATTCATATGAGGTGGCACAGGGACAGGGGACCAATGTATTCATATTCATATTCTTTATTGCACAGTAACTTAATCAACCGACTTCAAAAAAAGGAGGAGGTTCTCAATTCGACCCGTATGTTTTTTTTTTTTTTTTTTCTATGTTTGTTACGCGATTGCTCCGCCAATTATGAACCGATTTGAACAAATCTTTTTTCGGCGTATAGGTAATACCTCAAGGGTGGTCCCATTGACACCAGGTCAGGATCTGATGATGGGATCCTGGAGAAATCGAGAGAACTCTTCAAATATTATAGGCAGACCTATAGTGATTTTTGTGTTTTTCATAATAACTCGTGCAAATGCACATGGTAAGCATAATATTGTGATGCGGAACTGCTGATGAAGACCACATATGGCCACCAGATCTGCTCAATACTAGGTACAAATACAATGCGTGGCTGACGGGCAGGCAACGCATAGCCTAAACCGGTGGACCTAGAGCCATGAAACTTTGTACAGGGGTTCCTTAGTCGCGTGGGGTAGCACTGATATAGCATTTGACAAAATTAATTCCCCAAGGGAGGGGGGGATAAGGGGTTACAGTTAGTATTAAACTCAATCTAATCAAATAGGGTTTGTGGAAGTCGGTTTTTTCTAAAGTTTACTTTTTGTTTCAATTATATTAGATAGATAGATAGATAGATAGATAGATAACTCATTTATTCATTGGACATGGTGCAACAAAAAACAGTAGGTACCTACAGCTGTGTGGTTAGTGATTGTACCACGGCAGTGAAATGGCCCTGACTCAGCAATGTCACAGACGAATCTGTGACGCTGGTATTAAAACTTAAATAACATATAGTGCGCAAAGGCGAGCTTATCTCTTAAGAGAGATTTCTACCAGCAAACCTAGGCGGGACAGGAAAGATGGTGCTGAGAGGATAGTCCTAGTGCACAGAGATATAAATAAACTGGATAAATCACTGGATGTATCGCCACGCACGAGGGATTCCTCGCGAGGTTTCCCAAATCGATAGACGGGACGGTTTCCATTCGGTCTGACTTGTCTGTGGTCGAGCAATGCATTCTAAATACGATTTCATAAGTTCACTGCCTTCCCGCGTCACCGGCGTGCTGCGATAAATATTGAATAATCTGATGATCGTGCTATCGGACGCTATGCTATACCTACTTACGTAGTTCGTTCCCCTCCTCCCCTTCTGCACGTGGCTCCTCATCCTCGCCACCTTCGCCTGGCATGTCCCTCAAGTCGAACTCCTGAAGACGAATGTGACCAAAGTTCGACAAAGATTAAGATGAACGGATATTATTTGTGACCAAAGTTCGACAAGGATGATGGATGATAAGCGGATGGTAACTAAAGACACAAAACCCTCTCGCTCCCACGGCTATTGTTCTCCATTGTAAGTTTGTTTGGCCTATGTCCTTATGAGCCTATACCGATTACGAATTAAAGGAAGTTAATAATTGGAATTTCATTCATCATCAGCTAGGATAAACAACGGACTTCTCTTTCCGTCAGGACTACGATGTACGAGATAGACGGCGAGGCAAGCATTAACTCAAGACTCAAGCAAACTTTTACAACGCCACTTTGTATGGAGCTATCAACGTGAGTAGAGACTCACGATGCAATCTGCCTCGCGATTTTTTGCTGCAACTTGTATTTCTCTCTGTCTATCTTCCTGTCCTGTCCTTCTCTAGCGGTTGCAAGGCAACCTGCCTTCTATGAGTTGCAGCGACAGATTGCTAGCCAGGTTGCATCGTGAGTACCCATAAGTTATGTAGTCGACCTACGAAGTATCTACTAGAAGAGGTATCTGTCTAATCATGGCAGGGGACAACATGGCTCCAGATAAAGAGAAAGTTCAAACCCTGATTCTCCTGTCCAATTCCTCGATAGTCAAGTCGGTCTCAGCAACGTAGTAGTTCGCTTTGGTACCGAAGATTTTGCCCCAGAACCTGAAAACGGTGTATGCTGTATGGTTCAAGAAATGGACTCGAAAGTCTCCCAGAGACCAACAGAGAGCAGCATGAGTACCGGCAGTAGTCGTCGGCAGCCTATAATCTTATCGACGGCAGCTGAGAAGTCCTACCGTAGGGTGCTATCAACGCGCTATAAACCGCGTCAGTCAGTAACAGGCAACTCTGTCGTTTTACACCTGCCATTGACTGCCGTTGACGCTGCTGCTCGTCTGAAGAGCTCTTACTCGACAAAAGTCTCATTTCAACTCAAAATAACAGAAGTTTTTAAGGCGGTAGACCACGATTAGGTATCGCTGATGTTCCCTTGATATAATTTGGTTATCCTCTCGCTAGCCAAGACTTAAGAGACCGGTGACCGCGTGAATTTCCCATACAAACGTAATACAAAAATGATTTGAATTTGAGAGAGAATAGTTTAACGTATTTAGACTGTTAATCGGATTTATACACTGTTTACGCAGGTTCCTGGTCTGTATACCAGGGTTCCTCTTCAACCAATTTAAAAATATTTTTAATTAATTTGAAGAAGAACCATGGTATACGACCAGGAACCTGCGTAAACACTGTATTTATCCGATTAACAGTCTAAATGCTTTGAACTAGTTCTCAAATTCAAATCATTTTTGTATTACGTTTGTATGGGAAATTCACGCGGTCACCGGTCTCTTAAGAGATTCATGGGGAAACACACGGTGTCAGTAATAATATTACGATCGTTGGAAGCTAGGAAAAGGGTGAAGAGAAACTGAAATAATAAAAGTGGATGAGGTAAATGCAGATTAAAACCTGATGGTAGCCACGGATTCTTTGATTCCCAGCATTTTGAGGGAGGTGTAGATCGCATAGCATTCACTGTCAGGCAAGCCGTATCCACCCTGAGAAGAAATCAATATCGTGAAGAATGCCTCTGAATACAAAAGGAAGAAAACTCACGCATTCTGACAGCATTTAAATGAATAGTTTCCTTCCTGCTATTGGCTTTCAGCGAAAGGTTGGCAGACCCTTTGCCTACGATTCTATGCCTGTATTGTATACGTTAAATTAGGAAGAAGGGGCCTGGAGGACCCTCCACTGAAATCTCTTGCTACTGAACCAGGAAACTACTCAGTTCATTACATTATAGCAGCACCCATAACATGCCTGCCTCGAGGGGGTTTGCGACGCAAGAGAGTGAAGGACCAAACACGCTTCCATGACAAAACCGCACTCGGGATGCTACGGGTGCATGAAGGCGTAAAAAAAGCTAGTCACCTCCCGAAAGTAGTAGTTATGGTCGATGAGGTCCTGTATCTTTGGCCTGTTGTGCTCCTCCTCTAAGTCCAGCTCCTCCTCCTCTCCCATGGTTTCCAGCTTTTCTGCCTTGCTGGCCACCAGCTGTGGACATATTCACTTGCACATGTCCACCATCATCATCATTGGTCTTCATATTTCCAGATGTTTATTCAAGGCCACACAATAGAATAGTTCCGTCTAGAAGTATTGGAGGATGAAGTATACTAAGGGCTTTGGAGAATCACCTGGGCGCGTTGGGAGCGGGGTGGTGGCGTTGGCGGGGCGGTGTCAATGTTTATCTACAAATGTATTTTCAAATCAAAAAACCGCCACACTGACACAACAGTGCCGACAGCGACACAACAAGCTTTCGAACCGCCCGCTCCGTGTGATAAGCTTCATTGGGAAACGGTTTTGCTGATTTCTGACCCTACCTTCATCATCATCATCATCATCATCCTCAGCCCTCATCGACCCACTGCTGGGCATAGGCCTCTTCTCTATAGCGCCACTCTTCCCGGTCCTGTGCCAATCGCACCCGTGGGATCCCGACGACTTAATAATATTGTCGGACCATCGGGCCGGTGGTCTGCCCACTGGCCTTGTCGCTCCCCGTGGCCACCACTCCGTGACTGCTTTGGTCCACCGTCCGTCGTCCCGTCTAGCCAAGTGTCCCGCCCATCTCCACCTCAATCTCGTTATCCGTTTGCCTACATCTGTGACCTTTGTTTTCCGTCGAATTTCGACGTTTGGCACACGGTCAACGAGAGAGATACCTAACATGGAACGCTCCATCGCTCTTTGTGCTACTTCTATAGTATGCACATTATGCTTTGTGAGCGTCCATGTTTCGGCTCCATAGGTGAGGATGGGCAAGACACATTGGTTATATAGGTACCTTGGTCTTCAGACATTGTGGGAGAGAGGATTTGAAGACATCACCCAGTTTCCCGAAAGCAGCCCACCCTAGTCTAACGCGTCTTACAATCTCCTTCACCTGTGCATCTCGATCAAAGGATAAACGATGTCCAAGATAGACGTAGTCGCTGACCACCTGTACGGTGTCATTACCAACAATTATGGCCGGCACATTTAGTGGGCCCCTACCGCCACCACCCTACCCTACAATACCTGCCCCTACCACCCTACCTTATGGTGTCAAAATACCATTGTAAGGGAACTTCGTAATGGAATGAAAAAGCTTCATAATTAAAAAGAAGTGTTGGAAGACCTGCAGCCCGTTCGTCCGACGACATCAGGAGCAGAGCCGGCCCGACACGGACGAGAGAGGACGCACAGCGCACGAAATGGCGGTCAATTGGGTAGGTATATATCCAGCAGTGGACACAAAAATGCTGAAGAAGGAGAAGCCCAACAGACCATGAACATCTCCTCAACTTGCTGGATCGTCTTGAGTTGCGGCGGCGACACGTAGACATCGTTGAGCAGATCGAAGTTCGGCTTGAACTTCTCCAGTTTGACCTCCCAGGAGTAGTGCTCGAAGTTGTCGACCACATCAGGCGGCTTGTGCGTGAGGATCTTGTGGATTAAGTCGACCAGGTGGTCGTATCTGGGGAAATTTCATACATAGATACGTGAACAATGACCAAAATTGTATGAACCTTGGTACCACCGGTGTAGCAACTGTGACCCATATCATTTGAAAGGTCTTTCAAAATACATAATTTTATTTTAGAGCGGTAACTTCATAACTTGTGGGAGAAAAAAGTTATGATCAAATGAAACGTCCGTACAAGTCTATGTAAATCGCAATCGATCGTATGGGTTAAGCAACATATACTGGAGACGGTAGCTTGATGGGTGACCGTTTCTACGGCTCATTTGTTTGCATTTGTCAGACTATAGGATAATAGTAGGTGAAGAGCCACCCATCACCCGATAAGAAGCGTTTCTGCTTGCGCGATTGGTATTATTTTTCTCACATCAAATACGAAGTTACCGCCATACAATAAAATTATGTATTTCAAAAGGCCTTTCTGTAAGTCACTAGTTGCTACACCGGTGGGCCCAAATTGGGCATGTTCTTTGCTCACGCCTTTCTCCCGGAATAGGGGTAGGCAGAGACTAAAGACCTCAACTTGCTTCGGGGAAAGTTCCGAAAATTCCCTATTACAAGAACACGACATTTTCGCTGCCTCTTCTCTACATTGGATGACTGTGACAAGACGGGCAAAGAATCTGCCACAGATTGATGTTTTGGTCTCATTTCAATAGTATCAGGCCACCATCATCATGATCAGGCTGTCAGTGAAGCTACTGTTATAGTCCTCGTGTACACGCCATTCAACGAGGTCCTGCGGACTCCTGCGCAAAGGTTCTTCGCATCTTGGGGGTAGGTAAGTGATATAAAATCTATAAAAATACATTTGGTCTCTTGGGTGTTACATATGTGTGACGTAGCTGTTCTGTTTTGCAGGATAAGTGTCTTAGTCACAGAGTACAATGTACAAATATAACTGTGGTCTTAGTGTGGGGCCAGAAGCAAAGTATGGGCCTGGTCCTCATTTAACGGCTTCATTCATCTGGTATCGGAGAACCACTTTCGATAACCAGGCAAGACAAACCGCGGCAGCTGAATTTCAAGGATTAGTAATTCATTGAACTTTCGCAGAAATGGACTTACAAGGAATCTCCGGTTGCAGCACTTTGTTGCTTCAAGAAGTTCTTGGCCAGCAGCAAGTCGTTATTGAGTTCCGGCTGCACATTTTCTCCTGCCGCTATTAATTCCGGCTCTAACACAAATTTCTCCGACATTTTATAGGATTGATTTCAGAGAATATCATAGAAAAACTGGAAATTCTTCTACTTCTTAAAATCAATATTTTGGTTCTTTGACATGTTTACAAGAGTTGAGTTAGAAAAGTTCTATTTTCAAACAAACCGCCTTTGAAGCTCTTGCGTTTCGTTATCGAGTTCCTTTTTATTGCTTCCTTGGTTGACTTGACGTTACAGGTTTCATTTCATTTTCACATTGCAGTAACAAAACAAGACGAATGGAATCGTCAATGGGAGATTTAAAAAAAAACTTCTGTAGTTCCAAATTCGTCACTAGATGTCGTAGGCAAAGACATGGGGGATGGCTTTTATACAGGGTGTAACAGAAAGGGGTGTACAAGCCGAAAGAGGGTTGTTTGGGACATCATTCTGAACAACTTTCACCATGGGACTGACTTGATCAGAGCAACTTTACTTTTTACTCCACCATACAGATCAGCTGAGCGCCGCTGGGCCCGAAATGTACCGAGTTAATAAAAATAAATTTGCTCTGATCAAGTCGGTCCCATAGTGAAAGTTGTTCAGCATGATGACCCTAACAACACTCTTTCGGCTTGTACACCCCTTTCTGTTACACCCTGTATCGTTAATCCCTAGTTTGATTGTAAAAAGGTGTTTAATGGATAGCAGCTAGCAGTCACTTTTCATACCAATCTTTTCATTCTTCTGCGAGAAAATACGTAGTTTATCTGGAAATCGAGATATTTCATTTTGGCGAACGAAACGTAATTTGCTGACAACATTATTATATCTACCCTATCCAACATAGGATGATCTCTGACAGCTGTCAGTGTCAAAACACGCCTATGAAGTATCGTATTTTTCGACGTTAAAATGTATAGAGAAAAATAGCATACTTTATTGGCAAATAGTGACGTGCTACACTTATCGTAAGACAAGTATCGATCTTGACTCGAAACATATAATAGAATATTGAAAGACATCGACAGAACAAGAAAAATTATGGATGAAGATTGGGAGCGTGACGTACGATTCGACCAATCTACCCAGGAACTGATTATAAATCTACAAGACTGCTCCAGCGAGTCTGAATCAGACTTTGATTATGGTTATTTGGGCTGTGAATCGATTTAACAAAAAATAAAAACATGTACATCATTTTGTTTGATTCGCTTGAAACATTTAGAAACTTTAGTTAGAATATCGATAATTTTATCGACATTATCCCCATGCCTAGTAAAGTCACAGTGACAAGCTGTCAGAGATCATCCTATGTTAGATAGGGTATAGACAGTATATGACAATTAGCTTATGTATGGTATCTTCGTTCGACGTATAAAAAAAACGATTCTTGCGTTTTAGTGACACATATTTTGCAAATTTCAACTTAATTTTCCGGAAAAACTACGCTTTTTTTTACAAAAAGAAAAGCACTTTGGTGAGGAAAGTGACCAGCAACAATCAATTAAACACCTTTTTAAAATCAAATTAGGGATGAACGATACAAAAGCCATTCCCCATGTCTTGCCTATGACATCTGTTATTGGCAGCTGTCAGAACTATTTTTAGCTGACAGAAAATCACCTATTTTCTCGTGTCAGTGTCAGTGTCGGGGGTGCGTTCAGTTACATCGCCCGCTCACGCACGCCGATGCACCCTATTCAGACAGAGTAATAATTATTATTATACCCTATCCAACATAGGATGATCTCTGACAGCTTGTCACTGTGATTTTACTAGGCATGGGTATAATGTCGATACAAATTATCGATATTCTAACTAAAGTTTCTGAATGTTTCCAGCAAATCAAACAAAAGGATGTTGTTACATGTTTTTATTCTTCTTAAATCGATTCACAGCCCAAATCACCATCATCAAAGTCTGATTCGGACTCGCTGGAGCAGTCAGTAGATTTATAATTAGTTCCTGGGTAGATTGGTCGAATCGTACGATTAGTTGTACATACGATCGTAGTATTTCTATTTCATTTACCTTGTTGTTTGCAATCACAAACCATTCGAATACAAACTAGTGGTATTTGTGAAATTCGATGGTTACTGATTGAATTGCCACACAAAAATGGATATTTTTTCTGAGTACACACTTTGCGTAACAAACATAAACTAGCGATTTCGGGATTATCGATTGTTATTCACAATCAACGCCATGTTGTTTATATTTCTTTCTCGCTTACACTTGTTTGTTTCGTTTACCTTTCTATTCACTCGTACACACAATCAAAATTGTTCCTTATTGGGGCGCAATAAAGTTTATGAACAATCGAATACAAACTAGTGGTATTCATGAATTTCGATAGTTTTCTGATAGAATGTTCCACACAAAATTAGATACTTTTTCTCAGAGCATAGAGTTTACTTTTACATGAGCTTAAAACTATCGGAAATCCAAACGAATGAAACCACTAATTCGAATACTTTGAATGATTTCAACAATCGAGTGGTTTACTTTATCTTTATCTTTATATCTTTATCATTACTCACACTTGCTTGGTGCGGCGAAGTTCTGTGAGTTACTGAACACACCCCGGATGCAATTCCTAAATATTTGCTTGCAGTACACAGCGAATTAAACAGCAAATTCTATAAAATGGTCATGGCCACGACAGAAACTACTGAGTTCAAGCTGAGGCCGATGAAATGTGAACTGAACTTTCTCAGTAAATCGGATGGCTCTGCTATTTTATCTCAAGGTATGTTTCGTAGTGTTGAATCAAGTTGTACCATTGACTAATGGACTACGAATAACACATTTCGCTGATGAAACTCTTATAAATTGAATGTTCTTTACGCTCTTTACACTACATACTGTTATTCTATTTCTTTAGTGACTTTACATTATAATAAAAGTGAGGTTATGTTTACATTCTGCTTCAGGGCAAACTGTGGCTTTGGTTAGTGTAAACGGACCACTTGATGTGAAGATGACTAGCCAGAGTATAGAGAAATCCACCCTTGAAGTCCTGTTTAGCAGCAAAAGCGGGAAACCTTCAGTTACAGACAGGTATTGTAATACAAAAAAAAAAATTGAACAAAAGTTGGGTACAATTTTGTGTACATTACATCAAATGAGTCCAATCAAATGTTAGTTAGTTAAACAAGTTGGTTATAGCAGTAATTTAGCAATTGTTAGTGCTTTCATTGCTAGGCTAATTTAGCCTAATTAATGATAAGCAGGCTCTTGCCTTCTGGAGTGGGAATGCGGGTAAGTATTAAACTAGATTAGAGTAAGTGGAGTAATTAGATGTTGTCACCTACGACAATAGACATGGGGTGTCCATGTTCCCACTGTCACCTATATTGTTACTACAAATGTACAGTACACCTTTAATTAATTATCAAAAAGAAGTAATATTCATTATTTGTAATAAAAATGTTGCATAATAGCACAGGGTGCTCACCTGTATAAATGAGAATTAGTACTTAACACCTCGTAAAAAAGAGATGGCGCGAGGAGTAAGATTTGTACTTAAAACACCATGTGGTTTCAGTTAACATACTTCTAGGTGGCGCTAATCTTAGAATAAATCCTATATATCTTAGGGCCATCTCATGGTATTTGCAATTTTTCGATTGTGCTGCACCATACGATAATTGCCTCGAACTAAGAAGCTTCCGTAGCATCTCAGTTTACGCCGCCGCTGTCATATTTTGTTGTAGGTGCTCTGTCTGTATTAGTATAATATTATAGTATCTGCGCTAATAGTAAGTTATCGCTTATTCCACAAATCCTCGGCGACTATCCCCTGAGAAGGGGATTTTTGGACTTTAAAAGGCCAAAAAAATGAGTTTTTAATGCCGTTTCTTTATTTTATGGACAGAACATTTCAAACAGTCAGTCAGTCTTTTTGCCACAAATAAAATAAGTTGGATCTCATGTTATGTTCATTTTATAATTTTATGTGGCAAATAAACAGTCCACAAATCCCCTTTGCAGTGGATAGTCAGAAGTCAATTGTTGAATGAGACTAATTTATTGAAAACGTTTCTCCACAGACACAAAGAGAATGTAATTCGGCAGACATGTGAAGCGGCCATCTTGGGCAGCCTGTTCCCGAGGACCGGCATCACAGTCACCGTGCAGGAGATGGAAGACTTTGGTGGGGTCAGTACTAATGATGATTCCTAATTTCTTTATTTTAGTACACAAAACAGACAAACCGAATGTTTATAAATTTACATACAGGCACAATTACTTCTGGCCCCACACCTGGGGTTTTTTTTTGTCCTCAGCCAGGTTTCGAACCCGGTACCTCTCGCATGGTAGGCAGATGCTGCGCCACAGAGGTTGTCGATGAAAATTATAGGTAATAGATGCAAATCATAAATCATAAGCTTGTTATGATTAAGATTGCATATTTTTCCAATAGTAAATTTCTATTTCTTTTATTGGTTGCTTGATTTGATGAGCGTCCTTCTGATTATTCTGTTTTGTATTAGTCAGAGAACAACAAGATTGTCCTAGCCAGCCCTAAACTCTGTTGGCTGTCCTTGATGAAAACATGTTATCTGGTACAAGACATAACATTTAGGCTGGATTATACCAACAAAAAATTATACGAGAATAACTATCCCGGGGATAATTTGTATGACAATGACAGTTCAAAATGAGGTGATCTGATCTGGTGTCTATGAAAAAGTAGAAGATACTCTCGAGTAAAAGTTACTCTTTCGTTGGTAAAATTCGCTCTAAATCTCCCAGTCACTCAAAAATTGAGTAGATAGGTACAACACAATATATATAATAAAATATATTAAATAAGTACAATATAGTTTGTTAATTTACGGTACACACACACACACAACTGGAATTTATTTTTATTAATTTTACATAAGGTTGAGCTTCACTTTAGTTATGTCAGATTAACTCAGATTAAATAATATACAATTTTTTCATTAACTAAAATACTCATTCTTACCCCCAGCTCGATAAGACCCCTTAATACATGATGATGATGATGACCCCCCAGCTCCTAGCCTGCTGCGTGAACAGCGTCTGCCTCGCCCTCCTGAACTCCGGGCTGCCCATGAGCTGTGTCTTCGCAGCGGTCCGGTGCATCATCAGCGATGACGGCAATATTGTGCTGGACCCCGCCCCAGAGCAGAAGGGGGGGGCGGAGATGACCTTTGTGTTTGATAGCCGGGACAAGAACTTGATAACTGGTGTGTATGCTTAGGATATTCTTAGATGATTTACAGATCTCGGCGATCTACAGTCCAGGAGGTGAGAACTGAGAAATGTATTTGTGTAAATGCTTCCATCCGTATAAGTTTTGTTAGTGTACCCCCAAGCACGCACCAAATCGCGATTCCCAGGCCCAGGTCTCAGCTTCTTGCCTGTACAATGGAATCATATAATAATTTGTGCCTTATTTAGAGCTTTTGCATAAACCCGCGCGTTTCAAAATCATTTAGACTCTCAATATCGTCAATCAAGGTATCTTACGTTCACGCACAGGTATTCCGCGCGTTCAGAAACTGCCGCCGCTGACCGCCGTACGCATAGGTATTCCGCGCGTTCAGAAACTGCCGCCGCTGACCGCCGTACGCATAGGTATTCCGCGCGTTCAGAAACTGCCGCCGCTGACCGCCGTACGCATAGGTATTCCACGCGTTCAGAAACTGCCGCCGCTGACCGCCGCCGTACGCAAAGCTCTTACAAGGAGATCTATTTAGCTTTATTACACCTATTTCGTCAATCAAGGTATCTTACGTTCACGCACAGGTATTCCGCGCGTTCAGAAACTGCCGCCGCTGACCGCCGTACGCATAGGTATTCCGCGCGTTCAGAAACTGCCGCCGCTGACCGCCGTACGCACAGGTATTCCGCGCGTTCAGAAACTGCCGCCGCTGACCGCCGTACGCATAGGTATTCCGCGCGTTCAGAAACAGCCGCCGCTGACCGCCGTACGCACAGGTATTCCGCGCGTTCAGAAACTGCCGCCGCTGACCGCCGTACGCATAGGTATTCCGCGCGTTCAGAAACTGCCGCCGCTGACCGCCGTACGCATAGGTATTCCGCGCGTTCAGAAACAGCCGCCGCTGACCGCCGTACGCACAGGTATTCCGCGCGTTCAGAAACTGCCGCCGCTGACCGCCGTACGCATAGGTATTCCGCGCGTTCAGAAACAGCCGCCGCTGACCGCCGTACGCACAGGTATTCCGCGCGTTCAGAAACTGCCGCCGCTGACCGCCGTACGCATAGGTATTCCGCGCGTTCAGAAACTGCCGCCGCTGACCGCCGTACGCATAGGTATTCCGCGCGTTCAGAAACTGCCGCCGCTGACCGCCGTACGCATAGGTATTCCGCGCGTTCAGAAACTGCCGCCGCTGACCGCCGTACGCATAGGTATTCCACGCGTTCAGAAACTGCCGCCGCTGACCGCCGCCGTACGCAAAGCTCTTACAAGGAGATCTATTTAGCTTTATTACACCTATTTCAACTTACCTTACTATCGCATGGTCTTGGGTAACTTACTTGGCCGATCCTAGAATCGGGCACACATGATGTGCCGTCATGTGCCCCGCCATTTCATGATATGCCCAAGCAATTACTGGGCACATCATGATGTGGCGGGTTTTAACGAAAACATGTCTTTTTAAAAGCATTTTTATTCAGGACTACGTGATGTTTTTTGTGTAATACATGTCAAACGAACACGAATACTATTCGGGGGCTTCGCTGCGCTCGCCCTCACCTAAGCTACCGCAGTGTTAGCCTTATGAGATTTTATTGTTTCATGATATTTCATGATTTCATCCAACGAAGTGCAAAGTCACTGACTGAAATATCCGGACATCATGGCTGTTTGTCTTGTTCCAGGCTTCACAGAAGGCATCTTCACGGAAGCAGCGTACAACGAAGCGTTGGCGCGATGTTCGGCGGCTAGCGATCTCCTCTTTAACTTTTATAGGGATATTGTTAGAAAATACTCTAATGTTATCGGTTAGGCGTCATTTTAATAAAGTTCAAAAAATTGGTTGTTTATTTGTGTAACATCGCTATTTCTGGTTCCCACGACACAGGGGTATCCTGGACCTGGAGGTAATAAATAAATATGTATACCACTCTCAGCTCTATTATCAGGAGCTGACAATGAAAGATCTGGATTATAGTGGAACAGGGAGCACTTATCCAGTGGAGAGCGCATAGATACATTTTCCTTTGAAACACAACTCACCATTTACGGGCGGCGGGGGACGAGGTAAGAGAGCTGTGATTGGTCAGCCGCTGCGAAACTGTCTGGCGGCCAGGGGGGCAATTCTGGCGCTAGCAAGATCATGTCCATGGTCGAAATATCGATTTTGAGATACCGAAATCTCTATCAAAAACAAGAAAAAGCTATTCTTACTAGCTAGTCTTTCGACCAACCGAGATATCTCGACCCGTTTTCGTTCGAAATAAATATAAATCGAGATCGTTTTAAAACGGATTTAGGCGGTATCAAAACCGATATCTCGACTGGGGAGATGATCTCGATAGCGCGAGAATCGGGGGCCTGACATCGTACACAAAGTGTTGTGGTTATTGAATATTTGCATGCTAAAATTAATAGCTGATAAGGAGTTCTTATGTATCAATTGACCATCGACTACCTACCCTTATCTTGGCAAATAAAGAATCTTTATCTTTAAAGAGTAAATAAGACGTAGCAGAAAAAGCGGCCGAATTGAAGTGGGACTGGGCCGGCCACGTTGCTCGTATGCAACCGGACCGATGGGCCAAACAAATGACACTCTGGGTCCCACAAAACGCAAGGCGAGGTCGAGGCCGCCCTAGAAAACGTTGGAGTGACGAGCTGAGGGACCACAACAAGAACTGGTGGGAATCGGCCCAGGAGCGCGATGCATGGAAACGGGGAAGAGAGGCCTTTGCCCAGCAGTGGGATGATATAGGCTAAATAAAAAAAAAAAAAAAAAAAGAGTAAATAAACTTACTAATCGTACATAGGTTGCATACGTTCAATACAACTAATGTTCGGCGAGCCGCATTCCACCGCAGGCGCAGACAATTGGATAATGGTCTGTGGTGGAAACATTATTGTGAGACTGCTGTAGTAGTCTTCCAACGATAATTTGGCTGATGAGTGACGTTTACAGGGGGTGGCCACCTCTACGCAACTTAATGCAACCACAGGGTGCTCACCCCATACAAATTAGAATTAGTAACCCTTCGTAAAAAAGAGATGGCGTGACGAGTAAGATTTGTACTTTAAACGCCATGGTTTCAGTTAACATACCTCTAGGTGGCGTTAATCTTAGAACAAATCCTATATATCTTAGCGCCATCTCGTGGTATTTGCAATTTTTCGATGGTGCTGCACCAAGCGATAATGGCCTCGAACTAAAGAAGCTTCCGCAGCATCTCAGTTTACGCCGGTGTCATATTTTGTTCTAGGTGGTATATCTATATTAGTATAATATTATAGTATCTGTGATGCAACGAACCTGTCATCAACACAGACCTTTCACTCATCAGTCATCAAGCGTTAGTTCTACCTGTCACCGCGCGCCAAGAGATCGTTAGGATTAGGAGACTGTATTGTTCTCAGGCTGAGACATCTCTTACAGCTGAGAGCGGTTAATTACTACGGGCCTAAGGTACAGCATATCTTTATCACGACTTTTCCCACACGAGCTGGTAGAGGCATAGATTATTATTATTATTATTATCATCATTTATTTCAGACTGTATAGTCCAAACATTTAAATAAAAGTTAACACGTCACAGAATACATGCATACACACACACGCGAGCATCCCAGATCGTGGTGTGTAGCTGCACCCAGCGACTCAACATAGATGACTACCTACTCATTAATTTTAATTGAAACACATTTATAAATAACCCGATTTATTTTTATTCAATGTACAATATCACGATGAGAAGATAGAGGCTTAGATCAAATAACAAGGTGCTAACAAACATTTCACGGTCACTTTAGTTTGTATTCGGACACAAATCGCAATACCATTAAAATTAAAAAGCAAATCAAGCAATCTGGCCGTCAATTAATAAACACATTATAAATTCCATAAATTCAGACACCCGTTTTTGTTTGACATAATTGGTAGTACTGTCCACATAGTAATTCAATGATCGAATATGGAATGTCATAGAATCACTTCGCTAAAAGTACAGACACCTTGTGAAAAAGATATTCTGACTGTTCGATCTATTTTTAGGGTTCCGTACCCAAAGGGTGCCAAACGGGACCCTATTACTGAGACTTCGCTGTCCGTCTGTCTGTATGTACAGGCTGTATCTCATGAACCGTGGTAGCTAGACAGTTAAAATTTTCACAGATGATGTATTTCTGTTGCCGCTATAACAAGAAATACTAAAAAAACAAAAGTTTAATATTAAGGGGGACTCCTATACAACGAACGTATATATTTTTTTGCTGTTTTTTATAAGGTTTATTTATCTGACAGCCACAGCACACACAGTTTATTCTGACATATGGGTATAATTTTATTTTATTTTTAGTTTAATTTAATTTTAGTTACATTTTAATGTTGAACTGTTTATATGACTTTTTAAGTTTTTAACATTGTCTATTATTTCACACACAATTGAACTATTGTTTTATGAATAAATACTATTGAACTATTGAACAGCGTTTACAATGGATGTAGATATAGATATATATTTATAGATAATTATGAAATAGATCATAGTACGGAACCCTTCGAGCTCAAGTCCGACTCGCACTTGGCCGATTATTAGATTAGACAGGTATTGCGATCGATATCTATTAGAAATACGGAATAAAGATTCTTGCAGGATTTCATTTCCAAATATCACGCTGGCTAAAATCAATATTTAAGGCTCGATTCTAGATATTTGTGCTATTCAACAGAAATTCTCTAAGAACACATAGTAACATGAATAACGAATCATTTGTACACTATTAAACGTAGGTAGCGGTCCTAAAACACGTACCCTCTTACTATACCCTATCCAATATAACAGGACACTTGACAGCTAACCTAAAACTTCATAAAATCCACTTTTTAAACACTAGGGATGTTACCAACTCAATCGGAATGAATCGAAATTGTTTATTCAGTTGAACTAAGAGAAGAGTTGTCATCGCCATCACTGTTATCAGCACAGATATTTATTAATTGGATTTTATGAAGTTTTGAAGTTTTAGGTTAGCTGTCAAGTTGCCTGTTATATTGGATAGGGTATAATAAAAAAATGTGCCAGGTGTTTACGGGCGGCGACTCTATGCATCCGCCACCCGCATAGATCCTGCACAACTTTTTAATAAGGGTTTTAAGGTTAAAGGGCGCTTTCAGTAGCGCCCTCTGCCGTGAGTTTTTGAGAGCGCCATCAACGCAATCATGAAGGTACACTAGGGCTCGGACGCACGATGCAACCTGGCTTGCAATCTGTCGCTGCAACTCATAGAAGGCAGGTTGCCTAGCAACCGCTAGGGAAGGACAGAACAGGAAGATAGACAGAGAGATAAATACAAGTTGCAGCAACAAATCGCGAGACAGATTGCGTCGTGAGTAGAGCCCATTACACGGGCAATTTTTCGAGCACTAACTGCTTGGCAACTGTAAGCGCCCTCTGCCGTCAGTTTTTGAGAGCGCCATACTTTTTATACTTTATACTAGCGCCATCTACGCAATCATGAAGGTACACTTACACGTGCAATTTTCCGAGCAATAACTGCTCGGCAACTGTATTTGGTTAATCTGGAGCGATTGTTTCCGTGATATTGCTTGTAATTGCTCCATATGGTGTGGCGGTATCTGTAACTGCACTCGCTATACGCTGCCGTAAATTGCTTGATGTAGCCAAGACGTCATAGTCGCTCGGAATCACCCAATTTTACTTTACCAAGCGCACCTTACAGTTAACTTACGTTAATAGGTGCTACCAGGCCTCCGTCACTGAATGTACTCGCGCGCTATAATTACCTACCGCCCGCCCGAGCTCTCGGGCAGCCCGGCTATGGCCCGGCTGCCCAAGTCAGCATGGTTGTCGCAAGCCAAGCGCACGCACGTTTTGAACTGTGTTCGTATCGTACGAGTATCTGCGATGCGAGGCAGCCCTGCGATTAGTATGAGATCGCGCGGCGCGAGGCGCTCACAACTGTACGCTTGTGCGTTTAGGCACATTTTAGCATGCAGCGGTTGCTGACGCGACGGAGTAGGCTATTAGAGCAGTAGGTATTGGAAATTTCCTACTGAGTGAAGTATCTGTTACGTAGTAACTATTTAGTAATCTGTGGTGCTACCCCATCGGCTCTACTTCTTCCCCCTATGCAGATGCGGCGCCGAGAGTTTCACTTTCCCGGGGAAGTTCCTGGCGACATTCTCTTCCTTGACCGCCTTGAGTAGCTCCCTCTCTCGAGGCGAGCAGAAGGGTTGCTTGAGGAACACTTGGATCGCTGTCTTGGCCGCTTTGCCGCGCTTTCCGGTTCCCGGGGTCAGTTTTACTTTGAACCTGTAGAGGCAGATGGATGAGTTAATTGTTTATTCCCAGTTACAACACTAGTGGCTCTGTGAGCTGTAGACCTCGCGAGTATGTCGGTGGGACAGCTGAACTGCTAACACACAAACTTATGAATGCACTTGGTTAGCTCTATGTACTGAAACGGAGACGCTTCGCTCGCTCGGTCAAAAAAAATAACCCAAATAATTTTCTTTCAATAACACATACAAACTTATGAATGTACCTGGTTACGTACATGCAGTATGAAAGTAGCCGCACCAATAACTTTGTAAACTACATTTTGCGATCAAAAATACAACCTATTGACTTTTTACTAAAATTATATAGTCTGTTTCACTCTCATGGTCTTTACGAATCCAACGACACCTCATTTGTTAATATCCATCGAGCCGTTTGGTTTGTAGCGATTTTTTTACATTTTAATAACCCATATCTCCGCCATTTTGAAAAAAAAAAAAAAACAAAAGCTGGCTCGACAAAAAAATCTATTTAATTGTTCAACCCACTCACAAAATTTCACGCGAATCGGTTGAGAAATGCGCCCTGTAGAGGAGAACAGGAAAACAAACAAACATACGAAAGCATTTTTGGCCAATCCTGAAACGGAGACGCTCCGCTCGCTCGGTCAATAAACAGAGCGTAACGGAAAGGTGTGTAGTCATATTTAGGGGGTTGTCATGGACATCATTCAGAACAACTTTCACTATGAAACCGATATGAAGTGAAAAGTAAAGTTGCTCTGATCAAATCGCTTTCATAGTGAAAGTTGTTCAGAATGATGTCCCTAACAACCCCCTAAAGGGAGTAGATGCTGCGGCAAGGGGATTCTCGCTTATAATCTCTTATGCTGCCTTATAACCTGCAAAGAGCAGCCACGGGAGTCTTCGGCAAGGGGAATCCTAGTGTGGGGCCAGGTTACTCACTTGTAGTTGTGCAGCGCGGAGTAGGGCGCTACCACGGGCACCGAGAACAGTAGTTCGTCCTCTGGCACGGGACTTCCGGTCAGCTGACTGAGTAGTTCTGCGTCAGCGTCGCCTGTGTCGCGCACTTCCGCCTGAGAAAGAAATGGCCACGGTTAGAGTCTGCCAAATGAGGGTAGTCTGCAAAGGCGCGCCAAACTTCAATAATACATATGCTTTTAGGTGGTGCCTTTTATCCGCGGTCATCAACAAAACCTTGTTTTTCTAGTGCAGTGTAGTGTAACAAATAAATCTTAGTATGACATGTCCCGCCCGAACTGAGTTAGAGAAGCTAGAAGTATTGGTCTACTAGAGGCAAAATAGTGGTGCAAACAGAGACTATATATCCAATTGACTGCGCCTGCGGGGGAATGCGGCTCGCCAAACGTTAGTTGTATTCAACAAACGTTCGCATACGCAACCTATGTACGATGACGGGCCGCCAGAAAGTTCCGCATCGGCTGACCAATCACAGCTCTCTTACCTCGTCCCCCGCCGCCCGTAAACTGGTGAGTTGTGTTTCAAAGGAAAATGTATCTATGCGCTCTCCACTGGATAAGTGCAAACGTAGTAGAAAAACAACTTTTGGTTGAGTATGAACATACAAAAAGTGGCATTACCCTTTATCATTAAATATCTTTTGTGTGTATTCTCCATACCTCGGGCTCGGGCTCCGGCTCGGCATCAGACTCCGCCTCCAGCAGCAAGGGCGCTGGTTGAGGAATCCTCGCCGCTTTGATCTTACTCTTGGAGAGCGGTGCGTGCTTCTTGAGACTCTTCTTGCTGTCTTTCGCTGCGTTTGACGACTGTTGACGAACAAACGATTAGTTTGTTATATCATACTATTCTTGTTATTGTAACTGGCTGACAGTAGGGACTTGTGCCTCTGCCACCACGTATGGGAAAAGGCGTGACGCTATACAGGGTGTAACAGAAAGGTGTAGTCATATTTTAGGGGGTTGTTAGGGACACTATTCTGAGCAAATTTTACTATGAGACCGATTTGATCAGAGTAACTTTAATTTTCACTTCTCTATACAAATCAGCTGACCGCTCAGACCAAAATGTATGGAGCAATGAAAAATAAAGTTGCTCTGATCAGATCAATTTCATAGTAAAAGTTGCTCAGAATAGTCTCCCTAACAACCCCCTAAAATATGACTACACCCTTCTGTTACAGCCTGTATTATTATTATTATACCCAACGTGCAAAAGCTGTTAACAGACTTTAACACTTCTGCTGTTGCAAAACTAACTTTAGTTGTTCAACTAAAATGACGTCATTATGTCGTTTAGAGGCTTTAGTTGCCGTTTTAGTTTAGTGCACGACTAGAAATTTCCACAGAATGTGTATATCTGTTGCCGCTACAGCAAAAAAATAATGAACTACATACACCAAATTAAAATAACGGTTGTCCCCATACAAAAAACGAGTTTTTTTTTGTACTTTTAGCGTTCCGTACCCGAAGGGTGCCAAACGGGACCCTATTACTGAGACTTCGCTGTCCGTACGTCCGTCTGTCTGTCTGTCTGTCACCAGGCTGTATCTCATGAACCGTGGTAGCTAGACAGTTGAAATTTTCACAGATGATGTATTTCTGTTGCCGCTGCAACAACAAATACTAAAAAACAAAAGAAATGCAAAATTAAGGGGGGCTCCCACAACTAAAGTGTTTTTTTGCGGTTTTTTTATAGATAATGGTACGGAACCCTTCGTGCGCGAGTCCGACTCGCACTTCGCAGTTATTTAAGTTTTAACTTCGTGAATTAACTTACCTGCAAAATCTCCATCCTCAGAGCCCGTTCCTCCTCATCCTGATCCCTGTACTTGTCCTTTATCTTCTTCAGCTTCCCTCTCTGCCCGCGCTTGATTCCTTCTTTCTCCTTCTTCGGCTCTTCTTGCGCCGGCTTGACTGTCCTCTGGGGCGGTCTCTTGCCGCCCTTGCTGGGCAGCGCGGGGCACTTTGGCATTTGGTCCTCATCTGTAGAGCAAGGGCGAGTTAATAGGCTTGTGGCCAACGTAATCCAATAAATCTAGGAACAAGAGTTATGTACAAAATGGCTTGACATTCTCAGAATTGTATATTTCCAGCAGATATATTTTATAAAGTCAATTTTGTGCAAAAAAAGACAGCATTTGATGGCACTGTCATTCTGTTGTTATTTCATAGAACTCAGGAACAAAAGTTCCGTTTTGCAAGTTCATAAAAAGTATATATTTTCACTTGACAGGCCACAAGTCTATTGTTACGTTTAATTGACCGGGCGAGCCGTCGGCGAGCGAGTGTCTCCGACTCAGGGCCGAATTTTTTCCCGCAATGATTCTTCACGCTAATCGCATGTCAGTAGCGAGAGCGCGTAATCCCGGTTTTATTTTAGCCGGCGCGGCACGTCTCGGCGGCATGTCTCGGCGCGGCACGTCTCGGCGCGGTGGACAAGCCAACACCGGAAATTTGAGCCCTCGCTATTGCACAGAAGAGATAATACGAACGAACGAACGGCCACTCCCTTCCCCGCGCTGATTCAGATACCGCACCCCACCCCTGGCGTCAAAGGATTGGTTAAAGGATCAATAGACAGGGCTGAACGCCGGACGAGTGACGACGCGTTTACTTTAATATCGCTGCATTTGCCGCGCCACCAGCCCTAGCAAAGTTTACGCACAAATTTGCACGATGTTTGTAACATCATTTGGTTATGTAGTAGTAATAGGTGATTATTTTACGAGCGTTCTATGGAGTGTCCGAGGTGTGGCTGTTGACAGCCCTGTCATAAGATTCGCTTGCAGAATCACGCTTGCTTCAAAAATGCATTAGTATGTCGGGAATTCCAGCTGTTCTCCTCTACAGGTCGCATTTTTTCTCATTTTTTTCTCAATAGATTCTCGGCATTGGATCTCTTACCTAAGGGAGTGTTCACACTGTCAGTCTTGTCCGACATTTCTGACATTGTCCGCGTCTTGTTTTCTATTAACACCTTCCCTGTGCCGTGATCGACCTGAAAACATCAAATAAATTATATACAGGGTGTAACAGAAAGGTGTAGTCATATTTTAGAGGGTTATTAGGGACATCATTCTGAGCAACTTTCACTATGAAACTGATTTGATCAGAGCATCTTAAAGCTTCACTTATCTATACAAATCACCTGACCGCCCGGACCAAAATGTATGGAGCAATGAAAAATAAAGTTGTTCTGATCAAATCGGTTTTATAGTAAAAGTTGCTCAGAATGGTCTCTTTAACAACCCCCCTAAAATATGACTACACCCTTCTGTTACACCCTGTATAAAGAATTATTAGTAGATAACAGTAGATTTATTACCTTACGGAATGCGTAAGAGGCCTACGTCCAGCAGTGAACTGCTCGGCTGAAACGATTTTGATGAACAAATCATTAAGACCCATACCTTGATATGTGTATCGGGGAACCCTCCATCATCAGACGAGCTGTCATCACCACTGGTCTCTTCACTAGCCTTCTCTCCCTGTTTCTCTTGCTCGGTGCTGTCTTGTATCATGGTTCTGGTCTCTTCTTTGATTGACTCCAGCTTCTTGTCTGTGGTCTCGGATTTGGAGTCATCGTCGGGTTCGTCTGAAAAATGCATTGTGTTATGTAGAAACAGTGTTTTTGTGCGAATATAGCAAAAAATGTTGTTGGGATTGAAACAAGAGGAAAATGTCAGATGAGAAAGGGACGAATAGATAGATAGATAGACAAAAGATTTATTCATTAGACAGTACAAACACATAAATTACAACAATAAGAATAACAATAATCAATATAATTGAAACAAAACGTAAACTTTAGAAAAAACCGACTTCCACAAACCCTATTTGATTAGTTTGAGTTTAATACAAACTGTAACCCCTTATCCCCCCCCCCCCCTTGGGGAATTAATTTTGTCAAATCCCTTATCAGTGCTACCCCACGCTACTAAGGAACCCCTGTACAAAGTTTCATGGCTCTAGGCTCATGGCTCTAACATCCGGACGAATTGTAAACCTCCTCCTTTGGGAAGTCGGTTAAAAATACAATCAGCAACATATTCACAATAATTAACAACAAAAATAAAATAAAATCAAGGATGCTGGTATGGGCCACTATGTGGTTACGTGATTGTAAATGGCCCTGACTCAGCAATGTCACAGACGAGTCTGTGACGCTGGTATTCTGCCAGGGCCAAACCAGTTGGCTAGTGGCCCTGACTCAGCAATGTCACAGACGAGTCTGTGACGCTGGTATTCTGCCAGGGCCAAACCAGTTGGCTAGCCCAGACCCGACAGGGAATACAAAGTTTATAAGAACTGACTGCACGTGCTTTGTCATCCCGTTTCAACACTCCGTTCTTCGTGACAGGGGGTTAGCCTATCGCCGCAGCTACGATTACGACGTTTTCCATCACCGTTACAACATCCGTTTAATGTAATATAGGTAAATAAGTGAAACACACACACTCACTCACCCTCGCACACACCCTCTCACATACACCCATTCAAACACACAGTCACACACTTCACTCATGTTACATGATACATAATATTCAATTATACATACCTATCTATAAACATTATTCTAAACAAAATTGTCCATGAACACACGTTCATATAAGAATACTTATTTAATATTTGCCCACTTGTCTAACTGTTTAAGTTTCTCGATCTTAATTTATTTCTTGTATTTTTTGTGGATATCTGTTATTGGCTTTCATTCTGTATCTTTGCTCTTTGTAATTTGTTTGTCTATGTGCTGTTGATGTCCCAAATAAAATAAAATAAAATAATAATTCACAGTGAACTCCTTTGCAAAGTGTACAAAACCGACATTATCTTCACAAACTCACCGTCATCGGACACAGCGATCTCCTGCTCCTGCTCTAGGTCCGCGCCGGACGTGACGTCACTCGCCGCGTCCTCCGCCTGAACCGACTTCCGCTCGCCGCGGTGCCGATCGATGCAGCTGTCTTCGAGCTGCAAGCGTGATGATGATGTTGTTGGGGTGGTACATACGTTGCTTCTGGCCCCACACTAGGCTACCCTGTGTCGTGGGAACCAGAAACAGCCACACCACAAACATGTAAACATCCAAGACTTGGGGATTCCTTGTTTTCTAGATCCCCAGCCGGGTGGGCCAGCTAAGAGGGAGTAATTCCAAATTAATGGTAAAAAATTATGACGTCATTACCCCCCCCCCCCTCCCTTCATGGAAATATCTTTAAGAACTACCGCTCAAAATAACCTAAAGCACCCGTCCGTGTACCAACACCTCTCCTTTACATCGGTTTGCGGTTCTATCATTTTGTCGCTTACTCGGCCGAAGATCAAGATCGATAACTTGTCTTACAATAAGTGTAGCACGTCACTATTTGCCAATAAAGTATGTTATTTGTCTCTATACATTTTACCGTCGAAAAATACGATACTTCATAGGCGTGTTTTGACACTGACAGCTGTCAGAGATCATCCTATGTTGGGTAGGGTATAGTAGATGCTACAACAACTCACCCGGAACATGAACCCGAAGCCCAGCTGCAGCTGCTGCGGCAGGATGAAGTTCTTCTTGCCGCGGATCATGAAGGAGCCAGTGGTCAGGTACTCGCCGGTCGGCGCCGACTTGGACACTTGGTGGGCGAGCACCCACCACGCTGACGTCAGCACCTTGGCTTCCCACGCCACGCTGCAAGATTAGTGCTGATAATCAGAACTTAGAATTTCATCCTTAACTTATTTTTAGAGGAAATTATCTAAAAAAAGATTAAAGCCATGCTAAGCAAGTCTAACTGAGGAACGTACTGTGTCATTTTTATAATGATTAGATAAATCACAAGAACACAAATTCAGATGCGGTGCGAAATTTTAAATTTAAACATTGTGACAGACAGATTTTCTGGCAACTTCAGGAGACTTTCTTATCGAGCAAAATTAATAAAATAACGTTTATGGGAAAGCGAAGTCACGCTGACACTCGTGATAAACAAGCTCGTGTAAAAACATACAGCAATAATACTCGTCATTCTGAGCGATTTGTGTTTTGCTAAAGGCTGCTTTTTCCTAGGGCGCCGTCTTAAGTAGAGCAACAGACAGTTTCCTTTGCAGGGGATGCATGGTAGTGGAAGAGACCGTGGAGCACATACTAACTACTTGACCCACTATCCTATAATACGACATCCATTTTAAGGGTTTCTTGGACACCTGATAGGCTAGCACCCACCACGCTGATCTAAGGACCTTGGCTTCCCACGCCACGCTGCAATATTAGCAGAGCAACAGACAGTCCCAATTGTAGTGGATGCATGGAATCAACTGCAAAGGAGGTACGTTAGCGTAGAGACATCTTTTGCCCGACAAGAGAAATTATCTGAGATTGAGACGACCGAGCCTCGACACATGGCAAGCAGTCCTCCCGAGACGTCGACCTAGATACAAAGACTGGCATGCTGAGCACACTGAATGGCAATTCTGGGTGACATCTCTACCATATCGGTCCTCCTCGAACACTCGGGCCTCCTACTCCAACTGGTGCAGGAATTAGGATGGGTGAATTGGAGTGCGGGCGCAGGGGAAATGCACAAAGGTCCCAGTCAAGTAGGCCAGTAGGCACTACTATCCCCTGATGAAGAAGAAGATGTGGGAGAGTTCGCCCCTGGAGAAAAGTACCAGGATCCCAGACAACTATAGGAGATGTGTAAGCAACCTGTAAGCGACAGCGGTATGTCCCGCCTCCATCAACGTCTTGGGTGGCGTTCGGTGTGGGGTGGCACCTTGTCGTTTGATGATGATAGAAGCTGCGCCTGAGACGTCTACTTGGGCTAAGGATGTCGGACGGACACATAACACTCCACCAAAGAAAACATCATCACTATACACATCGGAATCCAAAAATCACCACAAAAGTACTACCAGGACTGCAGAATAATAGAGGAGACCCATGAACATCGAGCAAAAAAATGGCTCCGCGTCTGGAGAAAAGTACTAGGCTCCCAGACATCGATAGGAGATCTTAGCAACCTGTAAGCGACGGCTGCTTGTCCCGCCTTCATCAACGTCTTGTGTGGCGTTCGGCTGCGGGGTGGCGCCTCGTCTTTTGATGATGACACCGCCATGCGCTTGAGACGTCAGCGTGGACGTAAATGTCGGTTGGACACAATCAACAAGAAATCATCATCGCTAAACACCAAAAATCTAGAAAACACCACAGTAGTAGCAGGACTACAGAATAACAGAAGAGATCTTACCCATGAACATCAAGCACTAAATTAAGCTCCGCGTCTGGAGAAAAGTACCAGGGCGGCAGACACCTATAGGAGATCTAACCAACCTGTAAGCGACGGCGGCATGTCCAGCCTCCATCAACGTCTTGGGCGGTGGCGGCGGTGGTGATGCGCCTGGTCGTTTGATGATGACAGAAGCTGCGCCAGAAACGTCAGCGTGGACATAGATGTCGGTCGCGCGCATGTAGCGCTTTACAAGCAACTCGTTTTGTTGTTGGTCGCGGCCTCCGATTACCTGGAATGTTCATGCACTTAGGAGGCCAGAAGTCTCAAGTATTGTAAAGTTGACGCATGGTTCTCCAGGGTACCTCGTTCCGCTTGTGATCAAGTCAACTTGAGACTTTATCCCGGTATTGGATGATCTACTATTTGTTACTCAAAATCTTATAAAGTCAACGTAATTTCATGGAACAAAGCCATAGTATATCCAAGAGCTTATATCTCGCAGTGGGTTTGATATATTCTGAGCATTATGAGGATTAGTGATTCGCGTACTGAACACATCGCAATAGCTTTATACTTTACTTTATACTTTATTGCACAAAAACAGAATACAGACACTTAATAATGGAAAAAAACATGTACAAAGGCGAGCTTATCTCTGAGAAGAGATCTCTTCCAGCAAACCTAGGATGGATAGGATTAATTAACAAAGGATGGCTTTAGCGAGGATGCAAGTTTCGATTTGTTTGTAGCCGGGCGACGCGTCTCAGCACCGGCGACAAGCCACAAACGGCTTTTTGTGTCTCTGTTCAGTCTCTCGCCACGGTGCCGTCATGGACACGGGCCCATCAGGTGTACGATGATTCTAACCAACACAATTCTCTGCGCGTTACTCTACGCCTTACAATTCAGGTTAAAAAACAATCGGAAACCGCTAGATTAACGCGGATTACTCAAAAACTCGATACCAAAAATCCAAAGCCACGAATGTCAAAAGGCGAGCACAGACAAAAGAAAAGATGACAGATGCCATCAGTTTTTAAAGACGCGTTCTGAAATAGTAAATAATGCGAGTATGCATACGTTTGGTTTTAAACAGTCTCCCTATAGCTCAGGCGGATGATAACCCCGAAGCTTACCAGGTAGTTATCCGAGCTGATGAACCAGAAGAACTTCTCGAACCAGTAAGTCTTCCGCGCCTTGCTGATGCTGCTAATCGTCTGCGCCTCCTTCAGGGTCTGCTTGGTCTTCCGCTCGGCAGACTTGAGCGCCTTGCCTTGAGCGTCGAGGGTTTTCTGCTGCTTCTTAGCCGCGCTGCGCTTCTGGTCGTAGTACCTGAGGACACAGGGAATAGAGCCTTGGATGGTTCTATCAATATCCCATCTATATCCACGACGATTGCCGACGATAGATAGATAGGTAAATTCATTTATTCATTGAAATGGTACACACACAGACACATAATTAAAAAGAAATCACAATTGAATAAAACCTGAATTAACATTAGAGAAATAATACATTTATCTAAAATAATTTACAAAAAAATATATTTTCGAACAACAAACAATAGGCTTGTGGCCAAGGTAATCCAATAAATCTAGGAACAAGTCTTAAGTTGAAGCATTATGTACAAAATGGCTTGACATTCTCAGAATTCTATATATCCAGCAGATATATTTTATAAAGTCAATTTTGTGCAAAATAAGACAGCATTTGATGGCACTTTTACATGACGTCATTCTGTTATTATTTCATAGAACTGAGGAACAAAAGTTCCGTTTTGACAGTTCATAAAAAGTATCTATTTTCACTAGGCCACAAGCCTATTGGGTACGGTAAGGTTCACTATGTGGTATTGTGAATGTACCGCGACAATGAAATGGCCCTGACTCAGCAATGTCACAGACGAATCTGTGACGCTGGTATTCTGCCGATGGTGCCTAAGGAGACCTATCCTCAACAGTGGGTTGCCCCTCATCATCTCCGTCTCTTACCCAGCATGGTTTGCTGGAACAAATCTCGTAATCTCGTATGTCATGAGAGTAGAGCTCGTCTAAGCTGAAATGACGCGCCCCACTCCTTAGTTTCGTATTTACTTGTCATACAAAACCAAGGAGAGGGGCGCGTCATTTCAGCTTAGACGAGCTCTACAATAAAGAAATTACGATTGCCACAATAGGAGGCCTTTCCTTAGCAGTGGGTCCCTTGATGATGATGACCTCGACCACAGATACTATAATATTATACTAATACAGATAGACCACCTAGAACAAAATATGTCACCGGCGTAAACTGAAATGATACGGAAGCTTCTTTATCGCTCGGTGCAGCACCATCGAAAAAATTGCAAATACCACGACATGGTGCTAAGATATTATAGAATTTATTCTAAGATTAGCGCCACCTAGAAGTATGCTAACTGAAACCATGGCGTTTAAAGTACAAATCTTACTCCTCACGCCATCTCTTTTTTACGAAGGGTTACTAATTCTAATTTGTATGGGGTGAGCACTCTGTGCCTCTACTTAGCAATCCACCTATCTCATCCTTACCTGGTTTTCCGGAAGAGATCTCTTACTAGAGATAAGCTCGCCTTTGTACACTTTTACTATGTACATTGTCTTGTGTATTTTTTGTCAGCAATAAAAAAAAAATGCCAAACTCACCTCCTCGCATTAGCGAACGCGGTCAGCGACAGATCGATGTCCACCGACATGGGAGGCAGGCCCGACTCCTCGTCCGACCCCTCGGCGTACGGGTCCGTCAGCCGCAGGGTCACGTGGTTCACGTCCAGCCGCAGGGCCTGTATGCAGGACGCAACGGGGTCGTTGTTCTCCTGGGCGGACTTCACGAGGAGCTTGATGTCGTCCCAGGACATCTGGAGTGGTGGGGGAAGGAAATTAGTCACTTCATCTCAATAGGTTTATGTACAGGAAATATCGGAATTTGAAATTACCATATTTATGCACTTATTATTGTATCATCCATTCCTTCATGTTGACCATCCACAAATTCATTCAACAATCCCCTGCTGTTCAGAAGACCCCGCTCAACTGGAACCCCCTAGATTAGTAGTTATTGCAGGTGCCCTTGGCGCGGCGCCTGCCCCACCAGCTGCTGATTCCTCGCGCGCGACCAGCTCCGCCCGGTCCCGGTCCAGCTGCAGCTCCAGCTGTTAGTAGTTAGTGCAGGTGACCTGGTCGGCGAGCGCTCGCTGCACGGCGCGGCGGGCCTGCCCCACCAGCTGCTGGTTCCTCGCGACCAGCTCCGCCCGGTCCCGGTCCAGCCGCAGCCCCAGCTGTTAGTAGTTAGTGCAGGTGACCTGGTCCGCGAGCGCTCGCTGCACGGCGCGGCAGGCCTGCTCCACCAGCTGCTGGTTCCTCGCGACCAGCTCCGCCCGGTCCCGGTCCAGCTGCTGCACACTCTCCAACTCCGTCAGTCTCTTGTCGTGGTCTTTGCGCACGTTCGAGAGCTTCTTTAGGGCTTCGCGCTCCACTTGGATCGTCTGGAATTAGAAGAGTAAAGGGTCAGATACACGGACTGTTTAAGCAGGAAGCCTAAACATAGACGAAGCTTAATTCAACGGCTTGAAGCTGCCATTGATATCTGCTGCAGCAGTCGATATCAAATGCTCGACAAGCCAGCGGCCGAGATGCGCGCGGTACGTGGAATGCTCGACATCCAGCGGCCGAGATGCGCGCGGTACATGGAATGCTCGACATCCAGCGGCCGAGATGCGCGCGGTACGTGGAATGCTCGACAAGCCAGCGGCCGAGATGCGCGCGGTACGTGGAATGATGAGCGCTGTAGATTACTTTGCAGTCGCTTAAAGCTGCCGATACAGACTGATTCAAACTGTTCGTGTATCTAAGCCAGGGAGCACTTATCCAGTGGAGAGCGCATATATACATTTTCCTTTGAAACACAACCCACCAATTTACGGGCGGCGGCGGGGGACGCGGTAAGAGAGCTGTGATTGGTCAGCCACTGCGTAACTGTCTAGCGGCCCGTCATGGTACATAGGATGCTACGTTGAATACAACTAACGTTTGGCGAGCCGCATTCCCCCCCAGGCGCAGTCAATTGGATATATAGTCTCTGATCTAAGCCCTAATGGGACAGTGGACCGTGGACAGTGGTGTAAACCGATCGGACAGTGGCGAGTCAACATGGCTTTCATATATCACCACTGTCCACTGTCCTTGACCAATGTAAACAGGCCATACGTGCCACTGGCTGGAACGCAGCGCGAAACTTGACAACTCCTTCAAAATGCCACGATTGGTTCCAAATACAAATACAAATGTGTTTATTTTGCATAGATATGGTTACATAGAAGGTGGAAGGTAACATAACATGTATCGGTACTGCACATCTAGTCACGTAGTGACATGCAAAATAGCACTAAGAAACTCTTACAGAAACTCTTAACAAAGAGACAAAAATCTTGACAGTTCGACAACTGTTTGTATTAAACTTACTACTGCGACAACATACAACCCTTGTTTACCAAAAGGAACATGTCAGGGCTAACACACGAAGAGATAACATGGTGTGCCAAACAATTTCCACAAGAACAGCCCTAGCACAGAGATTCTCTCCCTACTCCCTATGTATCAAACAGACTGTACAATAAAGCAAACAAGCTTCTCAGTATATGACAAGTCCAAATTAGAATGTAATAAGCGGCCAAGTGCGAGTCAGACTCGCGCACGAAGGGTTCCGTACCATTATCTACAAAAAACAAAAAAAAAAATAATGAATGTGAGCCCCCCCTAAATTATATTTTTTTTAAAGTAAATAATATACTCAATAAATTGTGAACATTTTAAGCGTCAACCTGCTACCATTATCAATATCGAGCAAAAATAAGCAAAAAAATCACGTTTGTTGTATGGGAGCCCCCCTTAATATTAAATTTCATTTGTTTTTTAGTATTTGTTGTTATAGCGGCAACAGAAATACATCGTCTGTGAAAATTTCAACTGTCTAGCTACCACGGTTCATGAGATACATCCTGGTAACAGACAGACGGACGGACAGCGAAGTCTCAGTAATAGGGTCCCGTTTGGCACCCTTCGGGTACGGAACCCTAAAAAACATCCGGACGAATCGTAAACCTCCTCCTTTGGGAAGTCGGTTAAAAATATAACGTGTTCATACCTTCATATCAATCTTCTGTCCCTCCAACGCCGAGAAGAACTCATCGACCGCCCTGTCAAACGTGTCGTACTCCGCCCGGGGCAGGTCGCGGTGCTGCGCGAACACCGTCGGATGGAACTCCTGGCTCGTGAGGAGGTACGCGGGGGGCTCCCCCGGCGGGGAGGGGCGCTCCTCCCGCTTCTGGGTTATGTAGCCCTGGTACCGACAAGTTTTATACAGGGTGAAATTAAATTAGCTGACCATATTTTGAGGAATGATAGTACCCATCATTGTGAACAACTTTCCCAATGAAACATATGGTCGCAAATGAGAAAATTTTTTCGTCCCCCAGTGCCCAGTACATTGCTCCGATCAGCTGATTTCAAGTTACTATGGGTGACCCAAATTTTTTTTCGTTTTCGACCATATGTTCCTTGGGGAAAAATCTTCATAATGATGGGTACTATCATTCCCCAAAATATGGTCAGCCAATTAAATGTCACCCTGTATATCAGTTTTTTTTTTAGGCGCAATTGTGGCCACGTTTAGCCATGCTACATTTTGCGTCACCGCAGCTTTGAAGATTGATGGTTTCCTCACGATGTTTTCCATCGCCTTTCTTAGGGTACGAGTCATATTAATGTCCACAGACGAAAATAGCGTTGAGCCTGTTCAGGGCGGCACAGTTCCGCGACGTTATACCGCTTCTAAACTATGTAGCCCAGTGCCTGTAGACAATGTTAAACGCTAAGGATAGCGAAACGAAACGATAACTTTTTATGTATGCGATTCAACATTTGGCATCGCTAAGGTGACGTCACGTAGCGAATCCAAATGTCAAATCGCATACATAAAAAGTTATTGTTTCGTTTCGCTAGCGTTAGCGTTTAACTTTGTCTAGGGGGGCTGGTACCCGATAAGTTACAGTCTATTCGTGATAAGAATGCAGTAAAGTCATCACTGTCCGGCGGCCTAGCCACGGCCCGTAACCAATCAAATCTTTTCCAATTATCAAGCCAAGTTCACAGTGACCAGTTGAAGGCATACTTTCGAACGCGAAGGTTGTGTCCTGGGGCCCGATGCTGCTCTGAGAAACGCACTTATATTGGATCGCTATCGCATCGTAAACACCCAATCGTATACGCTTTGCTTGCAATCTATTTACGATCTATTTGCGATTCTTTAGGAGCATACCAAATGACGCCATTTTGGGTGTTTACGATGCGATAGCGATCCAATATAAGTGCGTTTCTCAGAGCAGCATCAGGCCCCTGTCCTGTGAGTTAACAGATTTAAATTTAAATTTCACTGCATTCTTATCACGAATAGACTGTACAATGTTTTCATAATTGGCATTTGTATTCATAATTTCTACACTACACTACACTCAAGAAATCAAGAAGTACTTACTACGCCTTTGTACACTGTTTTATGTACTTCTTGCTATCTATTTTTTTATGTGTACATAAAAATAGGCGAAGGCAAAGGCGAACTTATCTCTAATAAGAGAGCTCTTCAATTCTGCTGCTGCAGATCCTCAATTATTAGCAGACCGTTTCTACCACCTCACAACATTCACCAGAATATGGGCTACCACTTAGAAGCCCTACCTTAGAAGCCTCAGTCCTGGCACTCTTCATCAGCTCTTCAGCCTGCTGCAGTGCCAGCTCCAACTTCTCCAGGTCTCTCTCCAGAACAAACCCCTTCTCTGGGTCCTTCCCGATCTTCATGTTGCCGGAGAGACCACTCTCCAGAAGAACATGGTCGATGATCGCTGGACCATATTCTGAAGAAAGAAAGATACTTACATACATTATTAAAAATAAACGGAAACCATACGTGTCATAGCATGTCACATATTTATTGTAAGCTTCCACTCAGACCATGAAATGGGTCCTGGCAGAATTACCAGCGTTGCAGATAATTTATTTGCAACATATGCTGAGTCAGGTCCTATTCACTGTGGAATATACACATGTATAGTTAACTACATAATAATATAATTTCAATCATTTCTTTAACTGTCTGTGAACTGTATCTGTGTGTATCTTATCATATCAGTGAATAAACGATTTCTTATCTTATCTTATACAGGGTGTAACAGAAGGGTGTAGTCATGAATATTTTAGGGGGTTGTTAGGCAGACCATTCTGAGCAACTTTTACTATGAAACCGATTTGATCAGAGCAACTTTAATTTTCATTTCTCTACAAATCAGCTGACCCTACAAATCAGCTGACCGTCGCTCGGTCTGGACCAAAACGTGTGGAGTATTGAAAAATAAAGTTGCTCTAATCTAATCATATCGGTTTCATAGTGAAAGTTGCTGTATGGTCTTTGGAGGGATCCACACACCCTTACATACAACTTAGGGTTAGCTAGTTGTCAGTTGGAATTGGAAGTTAAAAAGTCTCTGGTATAGTTGAAAACACTTTCCTTTTATAATACACTCTGAAAATAGTCTGTTGTGGCTTAGATTTAGGTGCTACGGCGAATAAGTAAGTTGAACTGCAATATATTAATAGCTAGAATACAATGACGATCCGTAACGTTTTTAGTTAAAAATGCAGATTTATAGAGCTAAGAAATCCTTAATATACAGTGCAAAAATTATTATTCTACAACAAAAATTGACGAAGTTAGAGCCAAATTTCTAGCAAAGTTCACTGACGGGGTGGCGCGATTGCCTGTGACGTCACAGCGACGGTCGCCGCCACTCAGCCGTTGGTAGCAGTAATAGCGCGCAGTGTTTTGTGTGGATAATTGTGATTTTTAAACAAATAAAGTGTCCAATTAGTGTCTAATTCAACTATTTAAGAATGTATAAATATTGTATAGTGCCGAAATGTACAAATACTACTTTTAAAACGCCAGAAAAACTATTTTTTAACGTGCCGAGAGACCCGAAACTTCGCAAAAAATGGTATTCCATCGCAAAAAGAGATGATAAAACTCCATGCTCTACCCAGGCTACAAGACATTGCTGTGAAGATCATTTCAATGTAAGTATTACCCACATAATAGGTACAATACCAATAAATAAATAGGTATAACTATACCTTTAGCTGTATGATTTATGAAAATGAGTTGATATACCTATTACGTGTATTGTACTTAATACTATAGTACCTATTCTCTTTTCGGTCCATTCGGCTGTATAACATAACATAGCGTCACGCCTTTTCCCATACGGGGTGGCAGACAGAGGCACAACTGTGCTTCCCACTCGTGCCGGCCGACAAAAGTGCATATGTGTTGTGTCGGTATTGTCGCGGTGTGTGTGTGTGTGTGTGCGACAAAAGTGCATGTGTTGTGTAGGTATTGTAGCTGTGGGAGTATGTGTGTGCGCGGGGCGTGTAGTCTACTTACATTTTCTGAGTTTTGTGCATAAACCTAGTATAGTAGACGCCAAACAACTTGAGCAAAATGTGACGTGGTGGGGGAAAGTTTGCGCATGTACACTTACATGCCCAAAAAACGACGCACTTAAAATTCTCAAAACAAATCGTACCTACAGTATACTGCATGAATCTTAGTGCACAATACTATATACTTACTTAGTTCAATCGATAGAAAATGAGAAAATATACTGTACCATTTGCATGAGGGACTGAGCGGTAACAGGTGCACAATAACTGTTTGAGACACGCGAAGTAGGTAGGTACATTTGCTGCGAACTATACAGATTTAATGGTCTGTGGATATGACTATCAAAATAAAACTGTAAATTATTTAGCGACATATGTCGTCTTTATTGGTGTCTATTAACAAAGAATAATGATTTGACAAAAGACAAGATTTTTATGGGATACCTACGATTGAAATTCCCTAAAATTACGTTTTTCCACGTACACCTATAAAACATAATAATATCTCCATCGATAGAAAACTCATCATATACCATCTTTCTGGCTTGCCTTTTTAAAACTACGTTAGGACGTCGAGGCATTTTTTATCCGTGATTTCACTGCACGCAAGTGTGAACTCAAAGCGGGAAACGATGGTTGAATGATCTACCAATAGCGAGGCTAGGCGCGCTCGATGCGATGCTCCTTCCGCACGCCGCGTCCCGCACCCCATACCGTGGTGCGCAGTTTCATATATCAGATGGTTTCTGCGCATGCAAGGTCATTTGTTCAAGTTGTTTGGCGTTACCTATACATACGGCCGTTTATATGGCTCAACTTTAGTTCCTGACCTATTGACTAGGCTGTCAAAACTTTTTTAGCGTATAGTTGGGGTCATTTAATCATCTTCCTGAAAGTTTCAGGTAACGGAAATTAGTAGTTTTTAAGATATGATTTTTTGAAAATCTGAAAATATTGTAAAATTATGTAACAAAACGCAAAAAATATGTCAAAATCTATGGTCTGTGGTCAAAATACATTAGGTACGTTTCGTTGTATGCATATTTGAAAAGATGAATCTATTTTAAACGTAAAATATCACTTTTGATAAATTAAAAGTTGTAATTTTTCTGAAACGGAGTGCATTTGGGGTGTTGTCTGTCCGAGTTTTTGTTGGTTGGGCGGCCATTTTGAATCCGATTGGATCAATTATAGGTTACTTCCTGTTTGAAAACTAAAGATAGGTTTGTTAGGTACACACTTATAAGCAGAACCGGGAGCCGGAGCGAAGCGGAGCGGAGCGAGGCGACCCCCTACTTCTGGCAACCCCCCCTCCAACCCCTCATCCCCTCCAACTCCCCCGCCCAACAATGCAAAAAAACTTCAAAACTCAAAACTTTAAAAAATCATATCTCAGCAATTAGGCACTTCCGCGGGGGGGAGAAGTAGGGGAGGCATCTGCCCCCCTCCCCCTTCCCCCCCTCTCTCCCTCAAGGTCAAGGTCAGTAGGTCAGGATCTAAAGTCCTTATATTATGTAACCTCCAAAAATTGAAAAAATCATAACTCAGAAACTATACAGTTCCGTTCGGGGGGAGTAGTAGGGGGGCATCCCCCCACCTCCCCCCTCCCCCCTTCCCCCCTCCCAAGGTCAATTTCAGTAGGTCAGGAACTAAAGTCCTTCCGTTTATATTGAAGGCAAAAGGGGTGGTATGAGTTTGAAGTGTGAGTCTGTCTGTCTGTCTGTGTGTCTGTCTCTCAGCTCGCGGAGCGTAAACGGGTGAACCGATTTGAGTGTTGTTTTTTTATTCGAGTGTAGATTTCTTGAAGCATGTTGTTATGGTACCATCGAGCTGGTCTGATGATGGATTTCGAAGGTGGGAGCGGGAACCCTATGATGCTTACTAGTAAACCCGTCGAATTTGAGCTCATTAGGTTCGTTGTGATAAGACCTTTGGGAATATGGTAGGTACCATCCAATGGGTACCATCAAGCTGATCTGATGATGGAGTGCGAAGATTGAAAGTGGGAGTTGGATTGGAACCCTGGGATGCTTACTAGGAAACCCATCGAGTTTGGGCTCATTAGACTCGTAGTGACAAGACCTTTGAGAATATGGTACTATCGAGCTGACCTGAGGATGGAGTGCGAAGCTCGAAGGTGGGAGCTGGAACCCTGGGATGCTTACTCGTATACCCATCGAGCTTAGGCTCATTCGATTCGTTGTGATGATACCTTTTAATGACACCCGATGATGAAACTTGGTAGGTTATCTGATTGAGCTTGCACAAAACCAGCTTCTATTTCATTAGTACTCATATTAAATAAGTGTAGAGTTACAACAACACGTTATTTAAATAAATTGCCAACAAATAAAGAGTAACAACCACGTCGCCGCCCGTCGAATCGTGAACGAGTGAATGAGTGCCGGCCGCCGCGGCCAACTACCGAGTACTGCCGACCGCGCTCAATCGTCTCAGTGACGTCACACGGTCCCGGGCACACTGCCTTTTAGTGGAAGGAACGCATAATGTTTATTAATTAATATCTTCGTAAGTAATGGTCCGATTTGGATAATTCAAACTGTAATGTCATTCTTATGTAATAAAAAATAACTAAAGGGCCAGTTCTAATGAATTTGCTATAACTTTACTGATTCTCATTATATATAAATTAGAACGAGCCGATAAATGCCGCGTTCACATTGTACAAGGATGGCTTGTACAGTTGCTCAGAATGGTCTCCCTAACAACCCCCTAAAATATGACTACACCTTTCTGTTAGTACATTGCTCACCGAGGTTAGGGTTCAATATCTTCTTGAGGTTGTCCCCGGGTTTGCTCTTACTGAGTATCTCTGTGAGAGCGTCCCCTAGCGGAGGTGCGGACCAAGTCTTCGCTCGGTCGAGGGGGTATTTCTCTTTTACTGCAAACCTGAGTAGGGCAAAGGTTAAATTTAATTATTTACAAAATTAATAATTATATGGACGGATTATTTATGGGGATGGAGAACAACAGAAACTGTCATTACTACATCCATAGTTGTGGCAATGGGATAGCAAAATGGAGTATTACCACAGGGTGCTCATTCCATACAAATTAGAAAAGTAAACCTTCGTAAAAAAGAAATGGCGCGAGGAGTAAGATTTGTACTTTAAACACCATGGTTTCAGTTAACATACTTCTAGGTGGCGCTAATCTTAGAACAAATCCTTTAAATCTTAGCGCTTCACACGGGATGCCAGAGGCGGAATTCTGCTCACTTAGAGCCAGTTATTCAATGCTCTATTTACGTAACAAGGGGCTAGCCCATCGCCGCAGCTACGGAGATAGAAGTTTTAATGTTATTTGATGCACTAGGTACCCAGACAAAATTGGGTAGACAACTGACGGTTCCATTACAGGTTAGTTTATTATTATTAAAGCTGATGCGTGCATATCAGTTCACATTTCACTGCACTTGTTTTATAAAATTGTCAAGTCTATGTTTAAAACTGTTCACTGATGGTGCACTAATAACAGTTTCTGGAAGTCTGTTTCACTTGCGGACCACTCGGTTTGACAGAAGGTGCTTGCGTGGGTTACTTGTAAACGAGAGCCCTTGGAGTTTCAGTGAATGTCCTCTGAGGTGGTGGTTCTGGTTCATTGTAAGCATGTCAGTTTCCTACATACCCCTAAAAAGGAGGTTTCAGATTTCTCACCTAATCTTATCACCCTCTACATGAGGCCGCAGCACGTTCAGTATCGTCCACTCATGATCGGTCAGCACAATGTTGCCTCTGTCATACAACTCAAGTACGATGTGGTAGGCCGCTTCCCCGCTGCCGAACTGTAGTGTGATGATCCGGTCAATGCCAAGCTGAGTAAGGGACTCCAATCGCTTGTTCTTTAGATGTTTCCGGAGCTGGGGATGGGGAATAGAAATCTCTTGTTAGCAATAAGTTTGCCTTTGTTTATTACAAGTATTCTGTATGTTTGTTAAGTATAGTAATGCACAGAGACCCCGCTCAAGAGAGCCAACTGAAGGCAGTTTAACTTCCTAAAGATGAAGAAGTGTAGTATGTAAAACAACATGACAAAATTTAAATCTTAGATTGTGTAATGAATTTCAAACAAATGAGACTGAATTGAACTTAGAAAATACAAAACAATCCATGGATTTAACAACAGTGCCTCTGACACTCCATGTCTTATAATGCAGCCTACCTTCATGGTGAACCCGGAAGGAGCGACATTCTTCGGCCACTCAAACTGAGTTGTGTGAAACCTGTTCCCGGAGTCCAGCAGCAGCACCGACTTCTCCTCAGTCCGCTGCAAACGGATGAGGTAGCATCTGTTGTCAATGTCGTATACCTGATTGACTCGCATGCCAACCAACCTGAGAAAATTATTTTCTAATCTTCATAATTTATATTGGATGGATATGTTTGGCAAATGGCATTGCTCACCCTTTGCTTCACACTACTCATCATATCTGTGTTACTGAATTATATTATAAGTACATAAGCTGTGAAACATAAATAAAATAAAAACGAAAGTGTGAACTAGAAATGAAATCTTGAAGGAAAGTCATATTTTACCTCTGTAATTCTGTCACCATGCATACTATGTCGTAAGTATTGAAACGAGTCTTCATTTTGGTTGGTTATTTGCGCCTTAGCTATTCATTTAATGATTGTATTACAAATTACAAAGTAAACCCAGAATCCACGACCACGAAGAAACACTATTTTATTTTAATTTTCCCTCTGTCACTGTCACTTTGACTTTTAGGGGTCTTTCATAAGCACATTAGTAGCAATTTCCTGAAGTATTACTTCTCGGACAATAATTTTCTACCATGCCGCCGTTTTCGTTATGGTGGTCACACTACTATACGACAAAAATAAAAAGCTTTACTACTACCTCGAGACTACTACTATAGCTTTCTCTTTCTTTATAAGGAAACTTTTCCGCTGTGCAGTGGTGGGAAAGATAGATAGATAATACAACATAATTTATTAGTATTGTACCGTTTGATAACGTGACGTGTTGGGATGATTTCCATTTCTGTTTGTTATCGCTAATTGAACCGGTAATTTTATAGTAATCTGTCCAATTTACACACAATCGGACGTATTCCAGGAGCTGGTAAGTAATTTCAATATTAAGTAGTAGTCGCGTTGAATAAACATAATCTTAGGGCAGGCAAGATTCCTTCTGTACTACCTAATACAAGCCAGACATAATTTATTTCTTTCGTATCTTTTATTTTCTTGCTCATTTCCGATTCGATTACCAGGTAGGTAGAGCCTGAGGGTACAGCACTCGTTCGTATTTGGTTTCTAAAAAGATATATGGTAGGTAGGTAACGTGTTTGATCTTTTTAGGGTTCCGATCCTTAAAAGGAAAAAAGGAACCCTTAAAGGATCACTTTGTTGTCCGTCTGTCACGACCCCTTTTCTCAGGAACGCGTGGAGGTATCATGTTCAAATTAATACCGATTACTCAGGTCTATGGTCCCTTGGAGCTGTGAAAAAATTAAACTTCTAGGTCCACGCAATCGATACCGCGATATTATGTCATAATTTTTCTGAATTAGTATGAACTCGCGTGTAACTCGCAAGGGAATCAAAACCTATAGGGTACTTCCGGTTGGCCTAGAATCATCAAATTTGGCACGAAGCAAAGGTCTTATACCACAAGTAATTAAAGTGATTAATGAAATCACAGACCTAGTTAGCCTCACAATGAGAGAGGCAAAGTTAAAGTTCAACGATTATCTCCTGAAACTTCTATTGAAAACATTATTAAAATCGCTGGGTGATGTATCAATGATTCTCGATAGATACTGAACAGATAAATAATAAATTAAATCATAAATTCATTTTATGTAGGTAATATTAATATAAATTTATTATATTAATAAAGTATTACACAATACAATTATGCATGCTAAATGTGAAAATATTATATATATATAAAAAAAAATTAAATAAACATTGCTACTTACCTAATAATAATAATAACTAAATATATGTGCTAATGCCGAAACCGGGCATACTCTCAAGATTAATCCCAATTTGTGGCACCCACGATACAGGTTCGCCTAGTGTGGGGCCATTGTAAATCAATTTTGCATCCATCTTCACACTGTCCCCTCTATCGTACCTATGTAACCTTATAATCTAATATGTATGTGTGAATAAATAAACTATTTGATTTGAAGTAAAGGGAAAAGTCTGAAAACTGCAAATTGCTCTTTCTAAAAAAATATTCAATTTGGTTTACACGGACATCACACTTTTGTTTTTTGTGTGGAAACCTAATTATACGTGTTACGCTCTCCAAGTGTGATCGGAACCCTAGGTGCGCGAGTCCGACTCGCACTTGGCCGGTTATTTTTGTACACAGAATACTTATGTGCAGTCTGTGTTGAACAGGCATTATTTTTTGGGTACCGTAATACCATAGAAGAAACCCTGAAAGCATATAAAAATAAAAAGATAAAATTCCTTTATCATCGCTTTTGTGCCTACATACCTGCTATAGCGACACGCCTCTTTCAATATGGGATGGCAGCGGCACAGTCGTGCCCACGTCAAGCACTGCTTGCTATTCAATAAGTTGACTAGCCCGGCCGTCTAGTGCATGGGGGGAGACCGAAGCGTTCCTCGTCTATGTTTTCCATCGTATCCCTAGAACTAATTCCAATATCTTGTACAAACTATCTCAAAACATCTGAATCTACCTCAATTAAGTAAGTACCTATTTTATTTATTGTTTACAGAAATAATGAAGAAAGTCGTAATTTTTGGATCCACTGGCATGACCGGCCTATGCGCTCTCGAAGCCGCCGTCAAAAAAGGTTAGTTACACTAGATTTAGGATTTTTTCAGAGTGTAGATAAGCCCTCAATAAGCTGCAGGTAAGATATTTTTGTAAAAGAGAAATTTTGCGTCTTTAAATACCTAGCTAGGTACCTAATAATAATATTTTTGGCCCAATTGTGCCTCTGCCACCCTGTATGGGGAATCGCGTGACGCTATTATTATTTTTTTATTTTTAGGCCTCGAAGTAAGAGCGTTTGTACGCGACCCATCCCTAGTACCAAGCCACCTTCAGGATAAAGTGGAGATAGTCCAAGGCAACGTCCTGGAACCAGACTCCGTCAATGACGCCGTTGAGGGCATGGACGGTGTCGTCATCGTCCTTGGTACCAGAAACAAGCTGGACGCATCCTCGGACATGTCGGAAGGCACCAAGAACATCATCGAAGCCATGAGGGCTAAGAATGTCAAGACTGTCTCAGCCTGTATGTCAGCATTCCTGTTCTATGAGCCTGCGAAGGTGCCTCCTAGGTTTGTAGAGGTCAACGAAGACCACAAGAGGATGTTTGAAGCCCTTAAGAACAGCCCTCTTAACTGGATCGCTGTGTTCCCGCCACACATTTCGGGTGAGTCCACTTTATGCATATGAAATGAAATAACATGCAAATTTCTATTACCTTCTACAGCATTACGTAAATTAAATACTTACAACGTGTTTGGTTCGGGATTGTTATTTCAAGGCCTCTAATTAGATTCCCATTTGGTGCCTTGTAAAGTTCAACTGTTAATTAATCGTAAAGTCCAGTCATTCTACGTCACTCGCGGTGTTTTAATTAATTTTAAGAAAACATTATACTTAAACTATCTTAGTCACTTTTCTTATGCATTTTGTCCAGATCTTTCTCATCTGCCCTATTCGATGTTTATCTAATAATTTGCTGATTCTACTTGATATAACCGTATACGCATTTTAAGTTAGGTATCTTTTATATATTCACCTACGCACGAATATAAAATTTCGACCTTGGAACCCTGAGACTTAGCTATGTTGATGAAAAGTATTTGCCTATACCTACCTACACACATAACTATTCGTAATTTGCAATTGCTTTGTAGTAGTAGTCGTCACAATCCACTACATCATTATTTTCTTCATATCAGTGGTTTTATATTAATTGCAGTTCATAAACAAGATCTCAACAAAAGATCACTTCTCCATACAAATCAGCTGACCCACTCAGGCCAAAATGTACTGGGAAGTGAAAAATAAATTTCCTCTGATCAAATCGGTTTCATAATGAAAGTTGCTCAGAATGATGTTCCTAACAAAGTGGTTTCTCATTTTGCATTAATTCGTTTACACGTTGTACATTTTGTTCCCACTTCCAGAGTCTCCCAGTGATATTGAATTCAAGTCAAGATTTAATTCAGCAATTCATCATTTAACGAGTTCTGAAGCGTTCTGAAGTGTTTCCTGCTTATTTACGATACTCACATTCTCACATTGATTTTCCAACAGATGACCCCAGCAAAGAAGTCACGGTGGAGGTGAACCCCACAACGTCTCCAGGTAGGCAGGTCTCCAAGTGGGACCTGGGTGCGTTCCTGGTGAACTGTCTGGACGAGGCCAAGTATTACAAAGCAGTCATTGGACTCGCTAACAAGTAGAATAAGATTATACCGATTGCTAAGATTGAGAGTTGAGAAATGGACTTGTATATTGAGAAAAGACTTAGGGAGACTTGTAGCACATTTACTTAATTACTTATTAGTTTAGCTTGTTAAACTGATTTCATTTGACAGCTGCTAAAAATATTTAAAGTTTAAAGAAATTCGAACATTTTTGTTTGGTGCCTGGGACACTGGGGTACCTGCATACCCTAAAATTTCACTTTTTTTGTACACCTATAAGACCTATAATACCATGGTATTTACGACATTTTGTCAAGGAATATTTGTTGTTTGTAATTAAATTTTCTATCGATGTACATTATGTTTTATAGGTGTACACCAAAAAAGCGTAATTTTAGGGAATTTCATCAGAAAGGTTCGATGTTCTTTAAACGATAAACATGTTTAGTGAATGTGGTACAACAAGTCATCCTTAGTGTTTTGTAATTCTGTAATTATTTTACATTTAGCCAGCTTGCGTTTGAGTCCACAGTCCACAAACTAACATTCGTGTGAAGTACATTTATCTGTGATTTTCATCATAAACCTGAGTGATTTTAGTGTATACTGAATTGTTGGTGTACATTTAATGCAAAGTAAAATCTGTAAACATCATTAAGAGTGATCTTGCAAATTGAAGTCATGCATTTATTATTTAAAAAAAGCGCAAAATAAAATAAGCCAAGCCAAGCAAGTTTTAATTGTTACGTTTAATGGTGCGAGCAAGTTATTTTATAAGTATACTTGATAATATGTTATTTGAATGACTAAAGTGTAGCTAATGTTTATTTCACGTTATAATTTATAGTATAAAGAAATAATTGTACTCTCTTTTGAATAAAAATGTTATGCATATTCATGTATTTTCATGGCAAATAATACTAATAATATGGCAATACTGAGTACTGAACTGACATTGACAGCGATAAATCCATGCGATTAATTTGTTTTAATTATAACATACTTATTAGTAAATATTTAAAAAAAAACTTACGGAACCCCCAACTTGCACGGTTGCACGAGCTTGACCGAAAATAAAAAGGCGTCTTCGTGATTATGATAACATACCTACATACATACATACATACATACATACATAGCGTCACGCCTTTTCCCATACGGGGTGGCAGAGGAACAACAACTGCGCCCACTTTTAGCCAGTTGTTCAATATACTCCATTTTGTGTGACAGGGGGCTAGCCCATAGCCGCAGCTATAGAGTAGTGAAGGCTTCCTCACGATGTTTTTCCGCTTGCTTTTCACGCAGGAGATGCAGTCCCGAATCCCGGTGCTGGCCATGTAGGTACAAAACGAGTACTATTATCTCTTCTGTGACAAAACCATAAAAACAATTATATAGGTATGTTATTTATCGCTAGGTAGGTAGGTACTCGCTCGTCCTTCCAAGCCCACGCTTCACGTAGAATGGAGTACCTACCTGTACGCTTAGCATGGTACCTTTTACTCTCTCAGATAGAGACAGCTTACAAGTACTTGCCATGTCTATAATATGGTCGTCGGTCTCCCTCTCCCGCGTCGCGTCAAGAGCGAGACACGTCGAGACATCTCGGGCTCGATAGAGAAAATGACATTTGTGCATAGACAGGAGCATGATTCTCACGTTCGATATACGATTTCTACACCTATATGGAGTGATTTCGTATGGGAATCTGTCAATATTGGTCTCGATATCCGTATATCGAAGGCGCGAGAATCGTGCCACAGGGGCCTTTCTCGAGCGTGGCATACTAAGCGTACTGGCTAAAAGTGTGCACAAGTGTTCTTCTGCCACCCCGTATGGGTAAAAGCGTGACGCTATGTCATGTCATGTTTGAATACATACAACTTGGTAAGTAACAAGGTACCAACCACATCATCAACTGTTTCGGACATTGAAGGTGTTGTGGCAGTCACTATCTTCGGTAAGTAGATAGGTAAGTAGAATTTTATATTTAACAATAGATAGGTACAATGCCCAACAGTTAGCAAAGTTTCACATCAAAATCGTTACATAACGCAGTTTCATGTAAGTACCTAACATGCTATGCCGGAGGAAGGAAGGATGTAGTGTAGGTAAGCAATTTAGATTCCAGTTTGAGTAAAGTATATTATTGGCACAGACTTATTGGGTTAATAAAATAAAACACTAATGAGATCCTGCCTGATAGTAGAGTCGACCTGCAGCGTTACCTACTTAGGTAGTTCTAAACGACCTATAGGCATGTAGGTAGGTACCTACGCAAAAATGGAGTATTGGATGCTAAAAGTTGGCACAAAATGTGCCTCACGGCTCACTCAGGCACCCCGATGGCAAAAGGTGTGAAGTTCAGCCTACCTACGACCTAAAGTTGGTCCGGATAAAGTACAATCGCCGATCTCAACGGTATTTTAAATACCTACTAATGCCAACTATACATACAGCAGAGAGACGACCATACATCATTATTGTAGCTTAGTGACCTAACGCGCGCGACCTTAATGCGACTGTATAAGTACAGGCCACTCCAAATTTCTTCGGCTCTGAGCGAGCCTTTAGAACGAACTTCTCTTTCTCGTATAGGATGAAGTCCATTCATTTCCTGTGTGTCCTTTGCGCAGCGGCTTTCTTTGATCGATTGTCGACGCTCGCTCCTTCAAATAAGGCGGCAGGTGGCAAGGAGCGGCGAGGACACACAGAAAATGAATGGACTTTATGGTGGGGTGAGAGACAGGGAAGCTCGCGAGTCATAGAAAATTTACGCGAACTGTATTTTGCAACAGTTTATAATGCAACCAAATACCTACCTACATATCTGTTAGATATTACTTTACAACTACCATACCACCTCCCCTCCGCGGTACACTAAATGCAATTGTAATTATTCTTCAATGTACCTATACTCAAGTTCTGCATCAAACTAGTCACACCGGTTCCCACTTCCCTTTACCTTGTTGGCTGTTACTAATATCTATGCTACATATTTTGTAGTTGCGTGTTGTCTAGTGCAGTGCAATATCACTCGCAGATTTCTCGTAAAATAGACTGCTGAAAAAGATTTGCGAAGCAAAAGTTGAATGACGATGAAGAAAGTTGTTATTTTCGGATCCACTGGCATGACGGGGCTTTGTGCCGTGGAGGCAGCAGTGAAGAAAGGTAAGTACTTACATTACAGTTATTTAGTTCCTTGACCTGGAGCCCGATTCTCTTATAGAACACGAATAGCCACGTGCATCGATTAAATTGCTACGAGAGGGCGCTCTACCTAGATTCTTACTGAATGCTCTAGCTAGACTCGACCGTCCAACGAATCAAGTAATTTGACCTATGCGATAGCGTAAAAAACTTTTCTGCCAATAAACTCGACTTACTGATCCCATCTTCTCAGGCCTCCAAGTCAGGGCTTTCGTCCGAGACCCGTCGCTTCTACCCAGCCACCTAAAAGACCAAGTAGTCGTCTTCCAAGGCAACGTCCTTGAGCCTGACTCCGTTCACAACGCCGTCGAAGACATGGATGCTGTCATCATCGCCCTTGGCACGAGAAACAGCCTGGAGCCAACTTCAGATCTGTCTGAAGGCACTAGGAACATTCTGGAAGCTATGAGAGCTAAGAACGTGAGGACTGTATCAGTCTGTCTGTCAGCGTTCCTCTTGAGTCAGGAGACGGTGCCTGCGAAGTATGTGGAACTGACTAAAGACCATAGGAGGATGCTGGAAGCTTTAAAGGAAAGCGGGTTGAACTGGATTGCAGTCTGCCCGCCGCATATTACGGGTGCGTTACAAAACCATAACACTCACTAGCTATACCTACCTCTAGTTACGAAGTCTGTGTTTATTCTTCTTTATTCCGTGGAGTGTCAACAGCCTCAAGCGGGCTACACACGACATGATATCGGTGGCGATCTAGGGTGTAAAAAGGTGATAAACTGGAGCCGCCTGCTGTGTGTGAGCACACCACTCCAAGCGCACCACAGCAGGCGGCTCCAGTTTATCACCTGTTTACACCCTAGATCGCCACCGATATCATGTCGTGTGTAGCCCGCTTAAGATGGAAAGGAGTACCATCAAAACTTGGCAAAAAAATAGAATATCATAATCATCCCCATAACTGCAGCGATGGGCTAACCCCCTGTCTTACCATCACGCATAATAAAGCATTAAATTACTGTCTAAACACCGACAAGGCCACTCTCTGCCACGCCACATGGGAATAGGCGTCAAAGAGTATATAAACGTATAGGCGTGATGTAATATTTAAACTGAATCTAAACTGTCTGCGTTGCTCTCCAATCTTATTTCTCCCCCTTAATTCCCCAGACGAAGCCAGTTGTGACTCCTCAGTCCAGGCCCACGCCTCCTCGTCACCAGGCCGCGTCGTCTCCAAGTGGACCCTGGGCACCTTCCTCGTCGACTGCATCAGCCAACCCACCTACTTTAAGGCGGTTGTTGGTATTGCCAATAAGTAGACCACAGGCGTTCTTTTTGGGAAGTAAGTTAGGAATTTAGGATCCTTCCTCACCACTATATTATGGAATCTGTACATAGGCGGTTCCTAAATAAATCTTCATTATGGCAATTTGACGATGATTCACTATTTAAGTATTATTTAAATCTTTATCATCTTATCAATTTATCATGCCACGTACTTATAAGTCGTTTGGATGCCTCACAATATTTAGAAAACATTATCTTTTGCCACTTGTTGTGAAATCGTAACTACTTTCAGTGCATTTTGTAGCCAACGTAGTACCACAGATTAGTAGTACCTACCTACAATTAAATTCGAAATTTAACTAAAAACTTTATTATAATTGATGAAAACGCTAGAATTGACTACCTATCTTGCTAAAATAATCTCTAAATAAAACCGAATTATTGACCACCTCCTTTTTTAACGATCACTGAAATAAATCTTTAGCAGAAATTAATTTCGTGAGGATCACGTCGTCGTCAGATTTGAGCAGGGATCAGGGTCATTTGAAGGAGTTTTATCAGCCATGTCCGCATTTCCACTATTCACAGAAGCGACAGCCAGGCGACTGCTTGCGACAGTAGAAGAGCTCGGATAGTAAGAGGAACTTGTCCCATCTTCGCTAATTTTCCCCCATGAACTAAAATCGTACGAAGGCCATGTTTCGGACATGCAATCAGGATAATCGAACGAAGAAGATACCGAGCATGATTCAGTATAAGAGTTGGAGTTAGACCACTGCGAATAATTTATCAAACTATCTCGATTCTCTGGAGGAGTTTTCTCCCAAGACACACTTCTCATTAGTGTAATTGTAGTATTGCTGCTAGTATGTACCGAGCGGCTGGTTAGTCCACTGAAGCTGCTGCTGTTTGGCATATACTCTGACGAGGACCATGAATAGTCTGAATCGGTCCAGTATGAGGACTGTGAGAAGTAAGAACGGGAATTCATAATCGCTGAAGTCCACGACTCGGTTGCCCACGGCGTACTTATCATATCCAAAGTATTATCCGTGTTTCTGGAGGATGCTTTAGAGTAGGAGAAAGTCAGATTGGTTCCAGACTCACTTCCGTAAATGGTGTGGTCAATGGATGAAGAGCCGTGCGCTTTTTTCATGTCCTAGCTTGGGCATGTTGCTATTGCTATGCTGTGTGGATTTTTGATAGCATCGCGATTGGGTAGCAGTCATTGGCAATTTCTATCAACCATCTGTAGTCTTGTAATGAGTTGACGAAAGTTTCGAAGTAACGATAGGGGTTCATTGTGTTGGCAAGTTGGTTATTTTCCGACCTTCTTCAAATGGCGAATGTCTAGAAAAACATTTTTATTAGTAAGTATAAACTCGATGTGGCTTTAGCGATATATGAGTAAATTATTTGTTATCCACACGGTTTTTAGTTAAGTTTTTTGCATTATTTTTTAGTACAGAGCCCTGAGAAAGCCTCGTGCCTTTGACAATAGACAAACATGTCACTTAAATTGTCACTCATTAAAAGAGTATGAGAAACAAAGAGTTTCGTTATCGTTATCAACAAGAATCAACCTACTTTCAAGCTAAACCTAATGTGTCCCCACCGAGGGGCACAGGCCTTTACCCGGATCCGAGTAAGACTGAGCCATACTTCACCACGCTGGCTCAGTGCGAGTTGGTGGAGGGGTTTTACGACTACTACATACTACGAAGTAGTGATAGTAATCCGAAACACGGACTGTTCGATAAATGTACTTAAGACAAATTATTCATCTCCTTGGTAAATGGTCAGCACCGGGATTCGAACCTGCATCTCCTGCGTGAGAAGCAAGGTGAAACCCACTAGACCACGGAGCACACCCCTACCTAATACATATTATTTTTTCTAGCTTCAAAATGATAAAAACTCGCAAAAACTTTGCATATCTATTTATTAGAGTCCTTAAAAACTACTATTTACACTATAATACACAGTATTTCACAGGCCATTAATTACGCCCAGCACCCGTAGCATGCCTGCCCCGCGGGGGTCGCGCGCGACGCGAGAGAGAGAGGGACAGAGCACGCGCTTTACATGCCTCTGTCCCGCACCTTCCGCGACTAAACTTCCACAAGCACTCGGTGCTGATGCACAGCCGACAATACACCCAAATATTGTATTTAGAAGTCTATCGTTTAAATTTAAGACCGCTCTAGCGGCAGTGGAGCGACGCGACACAGCACGACATATGCTTTCAAGGCACACATATGGAGCAAACCGCATTAAGCGACAGCGGAACGACGACGCGACGCGACACGTTGGGCAACTAGGCTAAATCTGTCGCAACCTCAGGACGCCTTCTCTCTTTCTCCTTCGTTCTCTGGTCAAATGTCGCGCGAAACTGTCGCACCGCTGCCTGTCTAGTACGGTTGAAACAGTTAGACTCTATCCTGACCAAAAGAGTTTGTTGGCAGGCTCAAGATACGTTTATTCAGGGTCGTGAGTCGAATATTGGTGATATCGTTGAAACACTGGCTAGCGACTCGCCGGGAATTTGTAGATAGTCTTCAGCTCCTTGGTAGACTCGTGATAAATCCAGCTGGTCCACTTCTCCGGACGTCAACAACAGATATGAATAGCGCCAGGAGGATTTTACGACTCGGCGTGGAACCCCAAAGGTTGGGGATTATAGAGAATTTTTATAGCAACTTCTGCACTTTACAGCAACTCAAAACTCAGCTCCAATACAGTACAAAAGGGACTAGCCCATCGCCGCAACTATAGGCGTGACTTGAAAAATTGTGCAGAAGATAGGTACGTCCTCACTTTTCAGAGCTCAAACCAGGACTGCGTCAAAAAAACAATCAGCTGCCAGACGAGATTCTAAACTCTCAATTTACAAATTTCTAAAGTCTTACTTTTAATCTGGCTAATACGCCAGTAGCCAATATGGTCAAAGAGGTAGTACGTACGTTACATACCCGTCTTGTTTGGGTAGGATTTTACCTGATAAAATCCGCTAAGATACTAACTAAACTAAACTAACTTACCAAATTAACTACTTAAGATAAAATTCTCTAAAGCTCGCCATCTACAATGTCAGAGAAATAGATAACCAACAGTCTAGCTCAACTACATACCAACATCACACATTCGTACAACAATCAGACATCAGAATTCATACTAAGTTCATAAAAGAGTTCACACTAGCATCGTGTAAACGCAGCCTTACACACAGGGTGCCATTATTATAGCCAAATGCACACCCAGACTAACTGTCAGAAGTTGAAAAATAAGCAAGGTCCCTTGAACTAAAATAAGAACCTTAGTACATAGACGTCCCGATAGCTTAGCTACTATCGTAACGCAGAATAACACCATGAGGGGCAGCTCCCTCAAGTGTTCAAGACTTCCTGCACCGTTAGTGGGTACAACAAAGAGTAAAAAAGTAGAGAATTATAGTTCAAGAGGCCATAAGCTAAAGTAACAGACATTGCAGAGTAACGTTACACAATAAAGAACTTTTACATAGCTGTAGATGTAGATGGTTTTAGAATACAAGGGTCAAAATACTTATTACATACATAAAGGAATCGTTCAATAGTTTAACTACTATAGAATAAGACAGAACGCTGTCACAGCCTATCTTCAGACAGAAGGTGCTCTCAGACAGACACAGATCGCTCGGCACAAGTACAAGCGTTAAACTCTAACCTTATTTATTATTTAATAGTCGAATATTTTCCCTACTAAAATCTTCACAATTTATTAATTTATTTTTCGTACTGAGAATTTAGAGGAAAATATTTGTCAACAATAATAATTGTCATGACAACGGCCGTCAGACTGCGACAGAATGTAGAAATGAGGTAGGTACCCAGACAAACGATCAAGTATACTCCTGTCAGACAAAAATAAACACAACAAAATATACAAGCTACGAAAAAGAAATCTAGCGTTCTACGGCGCTCTTATGGCCTAAATACTCTTGACCAGACGTAAAACTTTATCACCAATATTCCCTTAATCTGGGCGCCATTGAAACAGTTAGACTCTATCCTGACCAAAAGAGTTTGTTGGCAGGCTCAAGATACGTTTATTCAGGGTCGTGAGTCGAATATTGGTGATATCGTTGAAACACTGGCTAGCGACTCGCCGGGAATTTGTAGATAGTCTTCAGCTCCTTGGTAGACTCGTGATAAATCCAGCTGGTCCACTTCTCCGGACGTCAACAACAGATATGAATAGCGCCAGGAGGATTTTACGACTCGGCGTGGAACCCCAAAGGTTGGGGATTATAGAGAATTTTTATAGCAACTTCTGCACTTTACAGCAACTCAAAACTCAGCTCCAATACAGTACAAAAGGGACTAGCCCATCGCCGCAACTATAGGCGTGACTTGAAAAATTGTGCAGAAGATAGGTACGTCCTCACTTTTCAGAGCTCAAACCAGGACTGCGTCAAAAAAACAATCAGCTGCCAGACGAGATTCTAAACTCTCAATTTACAAATTTCTAAAGTCTTACTTTTAATCTGGCTAATACGCCAGTAGCCAATATGGTCAAAGAGGTAGTACGTACGTTACACGGTATACCGAGCGACATTCAAAACTGTCTCTTGTCTTGTCAGAGATAAGCTCGCCTTTGTACATTGTCCATCTATCTATTATAAGTTTTCTCATGTCATTCTTGTGTATTACGCAGAAAATCACGAATTACGCTCCGCTGCCACGGTCTTACTCAACTACCCCAGGTCCGGCCTCCCCCTCTCCCCCTCCCTGCCCCGCAGCATGTCTATATCCAGCAGGATCTTCCCCAGCTCCCCGTTGCGGAAGGCGCGGATCATGAGGCGGCAGGTCTCGAGAAAGTCGGGCACCATACGCTCGCTGCCGTCGAAGTCTCGCACCTTCCGGATCCGGTTGAATTGGCGGGCGCCGGCTAGTAGCACCTGTTGGAAGGTGACATTTTATGTGACGGGATCGTACTCATGCTAAACCCTATCCAATATAACAGGCAACTTGACAGATAATCTAAAACTTCATAAAATCCAAATAATAATATCTCGTGCTGATAGTTGCAGTGATGGCGATGACAACTCTTCTGTTAGTTCAACTCATTGAGATATGTATTTAGAGGTCAATGGTTCAACTGAATAAACAATTTCTATTCTTTCCGATTGTTTTGGTAACATCCCTAGTGTTCAAAAAGTGGATTTTATGAAGTTTTAGGTTAGCCTTCAAGTTGCCTGTTTAAGACTACCTGTTCCTGTTATATTGTGTAACCATTTTAGGGGTCGCCGGTCGGAGGGAGTTCTTCGAAATACTACACTAGTACAAAGTAAAAACACTAGTCTTGGCTCACACAACAGTGGTTACGAACGGGGCGGGGGGTCAAAATTCTCAAAAGTCAAAAGTCTCTCACCTTCCGCGACGAAACTTGCCCCCGCACCCGGTGGCGGCAGTCCCGGCACGCTACGCACGCTAAATAGAACACCTGTGTCTCTGCCGCCCCGTATTGGAAAAGACGTGACGCTATACATACATATTATGTAGGTACGAATTACGAAAGCGGTAACAAAAGAAAATAAGGAAAAGGCGATATGTTTAAATGTTTTTTTAGGTAATCGAATTGCGTAATATTGTCTTACCACATATACTATAATATTATGGTCTATTTAATAAGGTGCCTGACAGGTGTGATTATTTTGAGATGTAATAATATTATAGTTAATGGGTTATTTAATCATCATTGTATTTTTCATGGAAATTATATTTAATAATAAATAAACTGTGGTTTGATATTTTCCAAATTAATTTACAATTATATTGAACTGGTTTTAGGTGATCAATCAACAGTCGGCGCAAAGTTTCTTTGGCTGTCTGACCTCTCTTTCTCGCACAGTAATAGTGAGCTCAGAGCCGAAGAAACTTGGCGCAAACAGTAAGTACCTGATTGACCAAATCATTGTTGGTTATAGAAGATGGTAGGCAGAAGTACCCTATTTAGGCTGGATATTACCAACAAAAAGTTATCCGGAGAATATAACTATCCCGGGGATAACTTGTAACTTTTTCATAGACACCAGTGACACCTAGATCAGATTCCCTCATTTTGAACTGTCTTTTGTCATACAAGTTATCCCCAGGATAGTTATTCTCCGTATAACTTTTGTATTATTTATTTACTACTATTTTTTTTATGCTTGTGTGGGCACAAACCTGATTAATATCATCCGTCGGCTCCTCCAGTCCCATGAAGTCCACATACTTGAAGCTGCGGTGCTTGTTCAGCCAGAACAGCAGGTAGTCGGCAATCACCTCCTCGCCGACGAGGTGGTCTTGTAGGGACGCGCACAGAGCCAGCTTCAGACCCATCTCTACATCTGATACTGTGGGCTCGAGGATGCCTGAGAGCGAGGATTCCATGAATTTTATTTATTGCACAATATCTATTTATTTATTACAATTCAGAAGATAACATTATGACTTTAATTAATTCCTTTAAAATGTTGATATGGATTTAAACTAGATGTGTTTAAAACATCTAAATAAGAGTAGACTAACAGCTGAGTTTCTAATATATACCTTAACAAACTCACCTGGTGTATCAAACATAAATATTTTAGGATTGTTGTTGATCCTCACTTTAGTGTGCAAACTCTTTGTAACTCCAGCGATTGCTCCGGTCTGCAGTGCATGTGCCGTCTTCAAATTACTTGACCTAAGCATATTGATGAGTGATGATTTACCAACATTGGGCACTCCTATGATCATGACATTGTAGTCTTCCTCTTCACTTCGGTTGTACCTATTTGAGTTCTTTATCAGGTCTATCATGACAGGTTTTAAGGCCCTGAGGCCTCGACACAGTTGATCTTTGCAATTTGTGTATATTGCATGCTCTATATTGAATTCTTCTTTCAACTGCTCCTTTACTTTAGGTATTAGTCTCTGTATTGTTAAGTCCTTTTTGTTAAGGACAAGTATATGAGGCTTGGCGTTTAGTACGGTAGTAGCAAATAGTGGATTTCTGCCCGTGAAAGGGATTCTACAGTCGTGTACTTCGATAATGCAGTCCACAGATTTGAGAGTGCGTTGAATCTGTTTTAAGCCCTTGTTCATGTGCCCTGGGAACCATCGGAGTAAGTCTTTTCTTACGTAAGGGCATTTGGTTCTAAAGTTGTACAAGGCTGCGTCGAATTTCGTTGCCATTTCGAGGTGAAATGGTCTTGTTTTGGTGGGCCTTGGAGGTTATGTTGATCAGCTGTATGTAATGTAAATAAAAGTGATGAGACTGATGATATATGGTCATTAGTGATTACTGATTAGTTAATAGGAAATATAAAGATACAATGAAGCTAGTGTAGGTACACTGAAGAAATAGTTCTTGGACTTACTAAGGCAAACTGAGAAAAATAGTTTTCCGATGAAATAATAACAATATAACCTCTGTTTGACAGATTTTGGATTTTGGTAGTGGTGGCAATAACGGCTGTTTTGCAATAACGAACAACACTGTTGTGTTATTTCAAAATAACTGTTGTCGTAAACTGTTATCCTGTTATCCTGTTATATTGCTGTTTGGTAAAACGATAATTGAATGAATCGCAGATTGACAATATCATTATTTATGTTCTTGCTCATTATCAGTTCTTCCCTTCATACTTTAAACAGGCATAGGACTGTCAAAATTATTGTCAATACTTCGTATTCGTAAATTTAAATATATTTGAGAAACTAGTTGTTTGAATGAATTATAGACTGATTATTTGGAGTGTTGCCGGATAATCGATGGTATATCGATTATTAATCGATTCTCCTAAGTACATATAAAAAATCTAACAAATCGATCTGGCATCGATTTTATCGATATAATCGACTGTATCGATACTATCGATTCTTATACTTGTACCAATAAAATCGATTATAATCGATTATTCGATTGTAATTGCTGTTTCTGATAATTAAATCGATTATATCGATAGTATCGATGGTGAGAAGCAATACGATAGAATCGATACTATCGACACAATTGATTAAATCGAGGTATCGTTTAGATTATATTTTTGTGTAATCTGTAACGTAACAATATATTCTAAACCGATACCTCGATTTAATCGATTGTGTCGATACTATCGATTTTATCGATTATATTGTTTTGCTTCTCACCATCGATACTATCGATATAATCGATTTAATCATCAGAGGCAGTAATTATAATCGACTAATCGATTATAATCGAATTTTTGGTACAAGTATAAGAATCGATAGTATGGATTTAACCGATTATATCGATTGAATCGATAACAAATCGATTAGTTAGATTATTTAGGTACCTACTAATCGATTAATTGATAATCGATTATCCGGAAACACTTTGGAATTATGGTAATACCGGCGGCGTATTTAGTAGTTCATTGATCTTATTTACATTTTTTTAGATATACATTTTTAAATTTACAATTTTTGTTATTCTATTTACACACAGTTATTCCCATTTATAAACATCATAGTCACTTTATCAACTAAAAAACATTATCATACGCAACAGAGCGCACGCACCCCACCCCCCATTGGTCAGACGGCCGGACGGCGGCGGCGGCGGCGTCGCGTCATTGGCTAATCATTATTGAGAACAGCAGCAAAGTCGACAACAGCGCGCGACTTCAACAATGTAAAACGCAACGATAACTAACGACAACAGGATAACAGGATAACAGGATGCTTGAGTTTTCGACAACAGTGTTGCTCGTTGCGCACAAATAACGCATTATATTATCTGTTGTCGTAATAACGACCACCACTAGATTTTGGTGCTCGGATGAAAGTTCAAAAACTTTGTGTAAATAGTGCCGATGCTGGGACAATAAATAAATGATGAAATATCACCTCACTCTGCGAGCCAAGCCACATCCGGGCAGATGGGGATCAAGGATCAACAAATGTTTTTATTTTAGGTTCAACTTCAAATGGTTTCCGTAAAGTTTGGAGTAAAGCAACTATATTGCGAAATAATAAGACGCGCAAAAACATTTCAAACTATTGTTTTTGAACATCACTAGAAGGTCTTTATCGAGGTACATTATTGCAATTATTTTATGGTTTTAGTAGACTTTTCTTTTGCATTGCTGGCAACACTATTGTGTCTACAGCGTTTTGTTTTTGCAAGCACTTGATTAGATTGATTCCTTTTTTTATACAGTTTTCACTTAGGTTTGTCAACTTTTAACAAAAATTTAAATTACCTATTGTTTACATTTTTACCTATTGTTCTGAGATTTTTACCTGAAGTAAAAATAAGCAGTTTGTTGTAGTTTGTTAACATCTCATCTCATCACCTATTCAAAAAACCGCTGTGATTGGAGCTCGATGTCAAAATGCAGTAATAATTAAACGGCATTCTAACCTCAAAAAATATCAACGATCGTGCATGTCTTTTCACAACAAGTGTGTTTTTATTGCAAAATAGTATACTAAGCAGACATGGCAGACACTGAGGAATACTTCCCGCGTGGAGGAAAGAAACCTACCTTCAAGGATTTCAAACAAACTAGCAATGTATGTACACAAACTGCTCAACTTACCTACCTATATTTTTATATAAAATATTTCACCCTAAGTCTTGTTTCTTACTTTTCGTAAACATTATATTTACAGTTTCTAGGCGATGTTGAAAAGGGCGAGAAGAAGAAAAAGAGACCCAAGAAGAAGGTAGCAGGAGATGATGGTTATCTCTCAGATGAGGTGGACACTGAATTTGAACAGTCAACCAAATATTGTGCAGTTGGCCTTAGCTATCAGGTAACTTTCTCAAACCTAAATCTAATAATTAATGTGGTAAGAAACCTTCCTTCGACACCCCTTACAAGCCGAATGTGTTCTATAAGACTTACTTTAATCTCAGAATAATTAAATTGAAGATACAGCTAAAACCTATAAATATTCAAGAGTAATTTATTGCTACCTACCAGGGCCGGAAGTCGCGTACGGAATTGCGTGCCAGTGGCTAATAGCGGGGCGCAAAGAAACCTGTTTTGACTACTTTGTTCTTGATATCTCTATTTTAGGTGAGATTAGATGCTTTCGATCAAATAAAACTAATAAAAACAGTAATTTTCTATATAATTGAAGAGCGTTTCTTTACGCCATCCATATTGACAAGAATATTAAAAAAGTTAACAATAGAGCTGGGACACATACTAGTGTTGCCCAAAGATCGATTGATCCTAAACATATGTGTGCCGAGACGTGCCACTCGGGCTATACCGTATACACAAAACAATTTTGCGCTCTGGCTATAGAGTCTATAGCCAGAGCGCGAAATTGTTTTGTGCAGACACTGCCAAGCCATACCTGTAGGTGACTCGCCACCCAGTTGATATAAAAGCCCAATATCCTGCATCAGTTTGCTTTTATTATGACTTTGTCAAATTATCTTGTAATTCGTATTCTAACTACCTACCTATCTCTAAGAAATATTGTAGAGAACTGACTAATTTAATACAAATTCCATTCCTCATTAGACAGTCAAAGAAGGCCTCCTCATCCTCGGCCGTGTCAGCCGGGTGATGGAGACGAAGGTGCTTGTGTCCCTGCCGAACCGCATGAGGGGCTCCGTGATGGCATGCCACATCAGTGAGGCGTATAACAAGCTGCTCGAGGCCTATGTTGCTGATCAGGTTAGTTGAACTTATTTTTTACCGTAATTCCCTTTTCTTTGAGAAAATACAGGAATCAAACATGGTTGATATTATGATTTGAGTATTCAAGACAATCGGGTATTATTTTTTTGTAAACAAAGTTGATTTGCGGAAGTTGACATGGACGCAGACATTATTTTGTCAGCAAAATGTTCTCTACATCATTGTCAACACAGAGCATGTTGATATCCTTTAAAGATTTATTTAAGAATCATGCAGTATAATAGAACTACATATAATAGAAACAACATTCACACAGGTGAGCTTATCTCTTTTTATTTCATTTGACCTTCAGATATATTTTCGCCCTCGGTGGCGCTAGCCCAAAGGACAATCTCACTCAACGTACAAACATGACATCCCCCGCCCCCGCAGATCGCCAGCGTGCGCCCCTTGAGCAGCATGTTCCGCCCCGGCCAGTATGTGGCCTGCAAGCTGCTGGAGGCGCAGGAGGAGCGGCTGATGCTGAGCGTGATGCCGCAGCACCTGCACAGCGGCCGGAGCCACCAGGACCTGCAGAAAGGTACTGCACTAAACCCATATGCAGGGGAACGGGAAGTGGAGGAAACACAATTTAAACCAGGATGGCTTCCTCTTCTTCTTCGCTCAGGGGGATGATGTGCCTGCACCTGACCGACGAGAGCGGGGCCTTGTGTATGTCCCCTGCAACTGCACTCTAATTCAGCCATTCCAACTCCAGCACAAGCTGAAGTAGGAGGCCTGGATGTTCGAGGAGGGTTGACACTCTGCTATTGTCTCCCAGAATCGCGATCCTGGTCTCTATAGTGGAGGGGCCAAGAGGGCTTTCTGGGAGAAGCATCATGAACCCATGAGCTCCTTGAACACCCAGGCCTCCTACTCCAGCTGGTGAAGGAGTTGGGTTGGCTGAAATAAGAGAGCGGGAGAAGGGGACATGCACAAAGGCCCCGCACATGTGGGCCACGTGCAGGCACTTCAACCCTCTTAAAGAAGAATAGAAGAAGTTGAGGAACCAGTCGAGCATATGCTGCTGGCATATCCATCCACAATGGAGACACAACATCGACCCTTGAGCTCCTTGAACACCCAGCTAGTGCAGGAGCTGGGATGGCTGAATTAGAGTGCAGTTGCAGAGGAAATGCACAAAAGTCCCGGTCAACTGGGCCAGGTGCAGGCACTACAACCGCCTATTACGAAGAAGAAAAAACTTGTATTTCTGTTCAGGTGCCCTCCTCCAGGCCGCGGTATCCTCGGTGGAAGACCACGGCTTCGTGATGGACCTGGGCATCCCCAACACACGAGCCTTCCTGCCGAAGACCAACACCAATGAGGAGGTGGAACTGGGTCAGTATAAACAAGCTTCAGCTTCAGCAAACAAATCAGCTTTTTAGCTCTTCGAATTTAGTGTTTTGAATCACTGCATTGCACTCACTGGGTACCTCTGCCACCCGATAGGGGAAAAGGCGCGACGACCTCTGTGGCTTAGGTCTAGGTTCTGCCTCACAATGATAGGTCCCGGTTTCGAATCCCGTCCCAGGCGATAGCGGGACGGTTGTCAATGTTGTCAAATCAAATGGCCGTTACACTGACAACAGCATCATCATTAGTCCTCATCATCGTTTCAGATGTTTATTACACCTGCTGTGCATTCCGAGAGTCACATTTTCTCTTGTGACTGAACAGGCCGATACTTCGCGCTAGACTAATTAATGCTCACAATTACTTTTTATGATAGACAACACAGCAGCTGTAATAAACATCTGAGAAGATGATGAGGCCAATGATGATGCTGACGTTGCAGTTTCTGATTCCCGCGACACAGCGTGTCCTAATGTAGGTCCAGACAACCCTGTATCCCAATGTCTATGTTCACCAGACACGGGCGTCCTAATGTAGGTCCAGACAACCCTGTATCCCAATGTCTATGTTCACCAGACACGGGCGTCCTAATGTAGGTCCAGACAACCCTGTATCCCAATGTCTATGTTCACCAGACACGGGCGTCCTAATGTAGGTCCAGACAACCCTGTATCCCAATGTCTATGTTCACCAGACACGGGCGTCCTAATGTAGGTCCAGACAACCCTGTATCCCAATGTCTATGTTCACCAGACACGGGCGTCCTAATGTAGGTCCAGACAACCCTGTATCCCAATGTCTGTGTTCACCAGACACGGGCGTCCTAATGTAGGTCCAGACAACCCTGTATCCCAATGTCTATGTTCACCAGACACGGGCGTCCTAATGTAGGTCCAGACAACCCTGTATCCCAATGTCTGTGTTCACCAGACACGGGCGTCCTAATGTAGGTCCAGACAACCCTGTATCCCAATGTCTATGTTCCCCAGACACGGGCGTCCTAATGTAGGTCCAGACAACCCTGTATCCCAATGTCTATGTTCCCCAGACACGGGCGTCCTAATGTAGGTCCAGACAACCCTGTATCCCAATGTCTATGTTCACCAGACACGGGCGTCCTAATGTAGGTCCAGACAACCCTGTATCCCAATGTCTATGTTCACCAGACACGGGCGTCCTAATGTAGGTCCAGACAACCCTGTATCCCAATGTCTATGTTCCCCAGACACGGGCGTCCTAATGTAGGTCCAGACAACCCTGTATCCCAATGTCTATGTTCACCAGACACGGGCGTCCTAATGTAGGTCCAGACAACCCTGTATCCCAATGTCTATGTTCCCCAGACACGGGCGTCCTAATGTAGGTCCAGACAACCCTGTATCCCAATGTCTATGTTCACCAGACACGGGCGTCCTAATGTAGGTTCAGACAACCCTGTATCCCAATGTCTATGTTCCCCAGACACGGGCGTCCTAATGTAGGTCCAGACAACCCTGTATCCCAATGTCTATGTTCACCAGACACGGGCGTCCTAATGTAGGTCCAGACAACCCTGTATCCCAATGTCTATGTTCCCCAGACACGGGCGTCCTAATGTAGGTCCAGACAACCCTGTATCCCAATGTCTATGTTCACCAGACACGGGCGTCCTAATGTAGGTCCAGACAACCCTGTATCCCAATGTCTATGTTCACCAGACACGGGCGTCCTAATGTAGGTCCAGACAACCCTGTATCCCAATGTCTATGTTCACCAGACACGGGCGTCCTAATGTAGGTCCAGACAACCCTGTATCCCAATGTCTATGTTCCCCAGACACGGGCGTCCTAATGTAGGTCCAGACAACCCTGTATCCCAATGTCTATGTTCCCCAGACACGGGCGTCCTAACGTGGTGCACAATAAAGAGCGTCACGGTGTCTCCCGAGGCGAGCGTGGTGACGCTCAGCAACGAGCCGCAGTACCTGCAGCGCGCGTGCAAGCGCAAGCCGGCGCGAGGCGTGGCGGGCCTGATACCGGGCGCGCCCGTCGAGTTCATTGTCGATAAGGTCAGTTATTTATTTACCGGTTCAATGAAGAAACTAATTTAAAATGGCGTCTGTGCCGGTCGACATTGTTAGTCATATATTCACGTAGTATTTAGATTTATCGATAAGACATGTCGACCGTCACAGATAAAGTTTTCTATTTTTACCACGTAAGATTGTACAGATTTATATATAAGCTAAGTATTTCTAATAATAAAGAGTTTCGTATCTGCGCACATCTCAAGCCTTTTACTCTACTCCCGAAGGAGTCGCTCATCATATAATTGCCTCTGGAAAAATCATGCTTGCGAACTTGCACACTATCGCTGTATTGACTCACATACGGCCGTCATCATCATCATCATCATCATCATCATCATATCAACCCACTGTTGGGCATAGGCCTCTCCCAGAGCACGCCACTCGCATCTGTCCCTCGCCATTCCGGTCCACTGCCTATATACCGGCCACCTTCACAATATCATCTGCCACCGATGTTCTGCCAGCTGCTTTTTTCCCTGTTCGTGGCCACCACTCTGTTACTGCCTTGGTCCACCTTCAAAGTCAAAGTCAAAGTATTTTTTTTTATTGACCATAAAATCATACAGATTGCTTAGACAACGTCAATATAATATTAATATTTTTGTATACTACCGCCCGTTCGGAAGTTGTGGGCTTAGGGATGGAGCAAAGAAGGGCAAGAAACTCCCCTGTAACTCTTTTAAAATATGGAGGGCCTTAAAAATACAATTTTATATTTTTCGACTTAAGTCTATGAAATACACCGAAGAGAGACGTACTGACTCAGTCCATCGCCCCTCTTTGGATTTCTGTGCGCCGAGATGGTAAGGACCACGCAGTTTTGTCATCTAAATATTATTTTACACTGTAATAAGACTTTTTTAATAGACCGTTTTTGACATAGTTTTTGAACCTCCTTTCTGGTAGGTCTGTTGCTTCGTTAGGTATTTTATTATAAAACTAACTAACTTCCGTCCTCCCCTCTGACCAAATGTACCGCCCACCACTTTAGCCCCGCGATCCGCGTACCCACGTCTGCATGCGAAGGGGAGTCAATCTCCATAACCTTCGCTTAGAAAGCCAATTGTGATTTGTGGCCCTGTCGCCCCGTATTAGAAAAGGCGTGACGCTACGTTATCTTCACATATTCGACGGCATCACCGGCTATGTATGTTCAGACGCGACGGCATCACCCGCTATGTATGTTCAGACGCGACGGCATCACCGGCTATGTATGTTCAGACGCGACGGCATCACCGGCTATGTATGTTCAGACGCGACGGCATCACCGGCTATGTATGTTCAGACGCGACGGCATCACCGGCTATGTATGTTCAGACGCGATCGGTGCGCCTCTGGCCCTCTGCCACCCCGTATGTATGTCCAGAGGCGCACCGATCGCCTCTGAACATACACACGGGGTGGCAGACATACGGCCTCTGCCACCCCGTATGGGAAAGAGCGTGACTCTCATTTACCCCCGGCGGCGGCGGCGGCGGCGGCGGCGACCGAAAGAGAGGTGTTATAAGTTTGATGCGTCTGTCGGTTTATCTGTCATAATTCATAATTTCTTTATTGTACAACTGCAAGGACAAAAAGTAAATAAAAACAGTTTACAAAGGCGAGCTTATCTGTCCGTCGTTCGTTCGTTCTATAGTCAGTCCGTGGCACTCTAGCTGTCAAACTGATAAACGGATTTTGATCCGGTTTTCTGTAAATGGTAGTAGATCCCTCCCTGCGATGGTTCTTAGATCTCGGGTTAGATTTTAAGTTACGGTTTTTATTTAATTTTTATGTTACCTTCCGCAGGCACTAGAGAACGGCATCGAGGGGCACATCTTCGACGGCATCACCGGCTACGTCCAGCGGCATCACGCGGACACGGTCAACGGCAAGAAGCCGGCGCTGGGGCAACGCGTGCAGGCCTACCTGCTCTATGAGATGCCGACCAGGTGAGCACGAGTGCCGGGCGGCACAGGACTTAGTGATGTCTGCTGAGGATGAGTGCCGGGCGGCACAAGACTTAGTGATGTCTGCTGAGCACGAGTGCCGGGCGGCACAGGACTTAGTGATGTCTGCTGAGGATGAGTGCCGGGCGGCACAGGACTTAGTGATGAAACCGATTTGATTAGAGCAACTTTATTTGTAATTGCTCCATACGTTTGGTCCAGGCGGTCAGCTGATTTGTATAAAAGTAAAAAGTAAATTTAGCCCATTAATGTCCCCACCGAGGGGCACAGGCCTTTACTCGGATCCGAGTTAGATTGAGCCATACTCCACCACGCTGGCTCAGTGCGGGTTGGTGGAGGGGTTTTTACGACTACTACATACTACGAAGTAGTGATAGTAGCCGGGACCTACAGCTGAACGTGCCATCCGAAACACGGGGTGTCCGATAATGTACTTAAGACAAATTAATCATCTCATTGGTACATGGTCAGCACCGGGATTCGAACCTGCATCTCTTGCGTGAGAAGCAAGGTGAAACCCACTAGACCACGGAGCAAACGGATTTGTATAGAGAAATGAAAATTAAAGTTGCTCTGATCAAATCGGTTTCATAGTGAAAGTTGCTCAGAATGATGTCCCTAACAACCCACTAAAATATGACTACACCTTTCTGTTACACCCTGTATATAGCATTTATTCTAAGATTAGCGCCACCTAGAAGTATGTTAACTGAAACCATGGCGTTTAAAGTACAAATCTTACTCCTCACGCCATCTCTTTTTTATGAAGGGTAACTAATTATAATTTTTATGGGATGAGCATTCTGTGCTTATACCCAGCAGTGGGTGAATGTAGGCTGATGCATATGATCATGGTGATTCCAGGAAGTCGCCATTCCTGACTTTGAGAAGCATTTTCGAGACGACGTACCCCGACCTGGCGACGGAGCAGGAGTTCCAGGAGGGAGACATCGTGGAGAACGCCCAGGTGACAATAATATACCTTATATTCATCTTCTTATTCCTGGCCGACTTGAGCGGCGCCTTTGTGAATTGTCCCCGCGCCTGCGCTTCAATTCAGCCATCCTGACTCCCGCACCAGCTGCACTGTGGGAGGCTTGGGTTTCCTATATTCAAAATGACGCGCCCCACTCCTTCATTTGCGAATTGTAAATACCGTCATCGTAAAACATCATAAAATGAAGCTGGCCTCTACAGCCTTACGGGCCCTGCGATGATGCGACAGCCAGTCAGTCAGTCAGGACTTGTTCTTTTATAATATTCATGATGACTGTATCCCCCCCCCCCCCCAGGTGATCAAGGTGACGTCACGCTCTGTCGTGTTCCGCCTGCGCGCGCGCTGCGTCGGCACCATGAGCCTCAAGCGCGTGCGCGTCGATGAGAACATGACTGATGAAGAGGTGGTCGCCAAGTCGTACCCGCTCGGTAAGCTACTGGCATTATAATTTTAAACATTTTAGCTCGAGTGATGTGCGTTGAATCGCTCGCTCGCTCAGGATTCTACTTATGAATCCCTCGCTCGCTCAGGATTCTACTTATGACTCCCTCGTTGCCACGTCGTACCCGCTGTATAAGCTGCTGGCAACATCATGGGCTATCTATCAACTAGATGCTAGGCAATCACTAAGGGACAAATTCAAAAATATCAATATACTTACTGTTACCTGTCAATACATTTATGAAAATATCATGTATACCAGAAAAAACATAGGTTTATTTAAGACTTTAGGTCATAATCATAGTATTAACACTAGAAATAGAAATAAGATTGCTATGCCCGCGTTCAGACTCAGTAAGGTTGCTCACTCTTTTATGGGAGTATGTGTTAGTTTTTATAATAAAATACCTAATGAAGCAACGGACCTACCAGAAAGGAGGTTCAAAAACTATGTCAAAAACGGCCTATTGAAGAAGTCATATTACAGTGTAAAAGAATATTTAGATGACAAAACTGCATGGTCTTTACCATCTCAGCGCACAGAAATCCAAAGAGGGGCGATGGACTGAGTCAGTACGTCTCTCCTCGGTGTATTTCCTTAGACTTAAGTAGAAATACATAACATTGTATTTTTAAGGCTCTGATATTTTAAAAGAGGTACGGGGGAGGTTTCTTGCCCTTCTTTGCTCCATCCCTAAGCCCACAACTTCCGAACGGGCGGTAGTATACAAAAATATTAATATTATATTGACGTTGACTAAGTAATATGTATGATTTTATGGTCAATAAAATTTTTGAACTGAACTGAACTGCAGAAGTTAACCAACAACACCTTCTCCCTCAGGCAGCGAGCACAAGGTCCGCGTCCTCTTTTACAACCTGTCGGACTACCGCTACTCGGTGTCGGACAGCCCGGACATCCTGCGCCTGCGCGTCCTGTCGGCCCGACAGCTGAGCGCGGGGGACCTGGTCAGCGGGAGCGTGGCCGCCGTGACGGACCACATGCTGACCGTGCAAGTGGACAGGGTGCAAGGTGGGTCGGGGGTGACCAGAGAGTGAGGGTGCGAGAGAGATAGCTAAGGATAGAGACAAAAGGAAAAGAGGAAAGAAAGAAAGATAAAAGACAGAGCGGGACAGAGAGAATGAGAAGGAAAAACACGTAGAGGTCGACCGATTGCAAGGTGGGTCAGAGAATAAGGAGAGAAAAAAGTAATTAAAATGTGAGAGATGAAGAGTGTGTGGTAGAGAGACAGAGATAAAGAGAGAGAGACAAGAAAAAACAGAGACGTCGACGGTACAGGTTGGCGGGTGAAAGTTAGGACATAAGCTCGCCTTTATTCTAAAGAGACACAGTGAGGAGACATAGTAAGAGAGAGAGGAGATCGATCGAAATACCGAAGCGACAGCAAATGAAGGAGAAACACAAAGATATATAGGAAGTGGTCTGCCCACTGGACTTGCTATTCTGGGAATCTATGTTACCGCTTTGGTCAAGCAAACATATAGAAAAGAAAATAATGTGTATTGTGTTCAGGTATCGTGCCGCACACTCACATGTGTATTGTGTTCAGGTATCGTGCCGCACACTCACATGTGTATTGTGTTCAGGTATCGTGCCGCACACTCACATGTGTATTGTGTTCAGGTATCGTGCCGCACACTCACATGACCGACGCCGGCGTCTACGTGAATCCGAAGAAACCCACAGCAGTCAAATTACCCAAGAAAAAGTTCAAGGTAATTTCACACTACACAGTTAATTTTCAGTTTATCCCAATTTCCTATAATGAATTTGGCCAGATGGACAGTGGTATTATTTTCACTCACACGCATCGGATTTCAGACATACGACCGTGAAATTCTGAAAGCTTTTTTTCTCAATATTTCGTGTAGCTCAGTATTTGTTGCTAAAGCGGCAACAGATATACACATTCTGTGAAAATTTCAACTTTCTAGCTATTACGGTTCGTGCTACAGAGCCCGCTGACGGACAGGCTTAGCAATAGGGTCTCGTTTCGCCTTCGGGTACGGAACCCTAACAAAGACTCGCATAAAGATCGTCCCCCCTCCCCCCAGGTCGGTCAGCCGGTGTCAGCCCGCGTGCTGCACGTGAACCCTGACTCCGGCACGGTGGTGCTGACGCTGAAGCCCTCGCTGCTGGCGCGGGACCTGGAGCTGCTGAAGAGCTACGAGGACGCGGCGGTCGGGAAGGGCTATACCGGCGCTATCAAGGTGAGATAGATGACGGTAGTGCTGAACCGATTCAGATTTACGATTTCGAAATAGGTTTGAGGATGTTTTTTCCATATTTGTAAGTATCTATTCGAAAGACCTTTTTTGTGACAGGGGACCAGTGGCATGATCACACGCCTTCGATATACGGATATGGAGACCTATATTGACAGATTCCTTTACAAAATCACTCGATATAGGAGTAGATATCATATATCGAATGCGCGAGAATCATGCCACAGCAAATCGCTAAAACATTAGACATATGAATCCGAAAAATTATCCGGGAATTTTGAAAAGTGGTGATAATTATGACAGATTTTTATATTATGCTCTTTTCGAAATCGGATTTGCCACCGATCTGTGCCGCTAAAAACGCCTTTAATGCTGGAAAAATATATCTCCCTCTTGCCTCTAGAGTCACAGTTAAAAGCGAATCCCACAGTTTAACGACCATGTATGTTTACATAAATCGTCGAATCAGACACAACACAAGACATAGTTGTAATAGTCGGAGAGATCCGACTGATTGCCGCGCCACTGCTATGTCGCTGAGTGATGGATAGCTCGGCCGCGCGCCAGACACGGCCAACGACCCTGTGTAATAAGAATTGAAATAAAATTAATGTCATTGATGAACGCGTATGTCTCTGCTGAATTTGCTCCCGTTGAAATTAATTGATGTTATCAAGAGGTTAAACTTTTGTCAGGGAAATAGTATGAGGCAGTGAGGCCGTACGATATTTGAACGATTTTCATTCGAATCGAGCAATCGATTCGGTTCGATGACATTTAAATTAATCAAAGGTCATCGCAAAGGTCTCATCGGAGACATCACTTGCTTGCTGCTAAAGTCGTATGACTAAGGGCAAGGGCTACATAGGTCAATGGGATGTACCCTAACCCCCTTATTAATAAAAAGTCACTCCCTGAGTTCAGTGGTAAAGTAAACTTTTTATTAATAAGGGGGCATAGGTTTTGTTTCCATTGCGAGTAGTTAGAATTTCCAAAAAAATTACAACAAGTGAACATTTGTCCACAAAAAGCAAGTCCTTGACAGAGGGGTTTCCCTGTCTCCCAAATTATGGAAAAGTTCGTATTGTAGATTAGACAGACAACGGGGTGACCCTATTAGGGATCCATTCCTCTCAACTACTCGCTCGCCCGTCCACAGTCCACGGCCCGCGATTTTACCACCTTCCCACAACAAGATAAAGTTCCTAAACCTAACCTAAACTAACTTAACCTAAATACCTAATCAACCTCTTATGGACGTTCGACGTATGCGTAGAGTGCAGGAGTGCACCTGCAACCCTAATGCCTAATGACACTTCTTAGCTGTCTAGCGAGTGTTTCGGAGGCCGGCATCTTAAATTTAGGGGGTCCCCTAGTAGCCTAGATGACCCTTATACTTAGGCCAAAGCGAAACAACCGGTAGGTTGCCCCTGAAAGGAAATAAAGTGTCCCCTAAAGATAGGTGTTGGTGGTGAAAACGGGCATAAACAACCTAAACATTATGAAAAGCGAGCGACCTCTACCACTCCCTGTCTTTCCGCCCCGCAGTACATCGCCGACGACTACATCCTCGTGTCGTTCTTCGCCAACGTGATGGCGTACGTGCGCAAGCAGTACGTCACTAAAGTGGAGACTGACGACCTGCGGGAGGCCTTCCACGTCGGACAGATCGTGAGCGCCGCACAACATACTTTATTGCGTAACTTCTCTTCATTGGGTACTTTGTAATAATTACTTGTCAATTATTGTTATCTGCCCGATTCGACCATTTGTACTGACGAAGGGATAAACACCAAAATAAGCCCTCGTCAGTGGAAATGGCCGTTATTGTTATAAATTACCCACCGACGTGCGAATAAACAAACACATAACATTTGAACAGTCATGCTTTTACACACAAGATATTGTTTCCAGGCCAGGATGGATAGTTTATATTTTAACATCATCATGATGAGCCCACTCGCTGCTGCGTATAGGCCTCTGATGATCCGTCGACTAGATTATATCTTGGAACGTTTTGTTACCATTGGTCGCCAATCTTTCACTTCGATCCACCGGCCGTCATCTGCGCGTTGACAACTTATTCTAATATTTGCTTTAGGTTAACTGCACAATACTGAAGGTGGATCCTGAAGCCAAGAAGATGGTGGGAAGCCTGACTACCGCGCCGTTTTGGCCTAACGTAAGTAAACAAATAATAATGATATAAGAACTGGAAGTGGGCGAAATTTCCGTTCCGAGATTTGCCGCTCCGAGTTATTTAGTTACAACACGACCTAATAAAAGCGTATTAAAAATCAGTGTATTCAAATACATACATACATACGTACATACATACATACACACATACGTACATACATACATACACACATACGTACATACATACATACATACATACGTACATACATACATACATACATACGTACATACATACATACATACATACATACATACATACATACATACATACATACATACATAGCGTCACGACTTTTCCCATACGGGGTGGCAGAGGCACCACTGCGCCTACTTTGAGCCAGTGATTCAATACTCCATTTTGCGTGACGGGGCTAGCCCATCGCCGCAGCTATGGAGTAATGAAGGTTTTCTCACGATTTTTTCCATCTCCGTTAGAGTGTCCGTATTCAAATGTCACTATTTATTTGCCACTACGTGTGCCACTATAATTTTCCAATATTTGTATGTATCTGCCATGTTATTTACAGAAGAAACTCGAAAGGGGCGAAAAAAGGAAAAATACAGAGAAGGGCAATTCTGAAGAACCAACTAAAAAACGTAAGATAAGCGAAGAATCCGAGGCGGAATCTGGCAAAGCTAAAAAGAAAAAAGAAAAGAAACCGAAACCAGTATCGGAAGAAGCTGAAACAGAATCTGTCAAAACTAAAAAGAAAAAATATAAGACAGCTGAACAAGCCCCAGAAGTAACGGAGTCAGAAGCTGTCAAAACCAAAACGAAAAAAGGTAAGATACCTCAATCAGAACTGGAGACAGAAGTGATAGAGACACAAGAGAAAAATAAAGCAAAGAAAAAGAAAGATAAAAAAGATGACAGAGAGCTTACTAATGAAGAGGACAATCAACATAAGCACTCAGAAGAAAGCGACGCCATAGAAACTGACTTTCAAGATGAAGAAGTACTAAAACCTCAAGATATGATTCTTATAGATATGTCCGAATGTACTACAAAGAAAAATTTCAAAAAACGAGTCGTCTCAATAACAAAAGCCCTCACCCTAAGAGTCAAAAGAATAGACACGATAGAAAAGAAAATTCAAGCCATAGAAGAAAAGGGTATTCATGCGAAAAACAAAAAACACCACACAGCTATGCACAGTGAAAAAATTATTATAGAGGAAAGAATAAAACATTTAGTACAAGCATTGAAAAGGGCTCAGGAGAAAATAAAAGAGTTTCCTGAAGATGAACTCAACGAATACCAGAAACAGAAACTAGAAAAGGCTGCTGCTAAGAAAAACAAAAAAAACAACAAGAAACCGAAAAATACCAAATCAGAAGATAATGAAGAAAAACCAAGTAAAAAGAACAAACCAATTAAGGAGAATAAAGAAGAGGAAATAAAAGAAAATGCAGCAGAGGAACGAAAGAAAGACAAGATTTTAAAAGAAAAGGTGAAGGAAATAAAGATTGCTGACAGCAAATCTGTCTTGGAAGTTCCGAGTGTGAAAGATTTCTGGTCTACTGACGTCAGTAGTTTATATAAACCTGTCGAGAAAGAAGACGACTTGAGCAGTAGCGATGAAGAGGTGAGTTTGAAATATGATAAATATTTATCGAGTTTATTTAAACATAAACATTTACATACAGGCTTATACATTGCTTCTGGCCCCACACTAGGATACCCTGTGTCGTAGGAACCAGAAACGGCGACATCACAAACATGTAAACATCCAAGACCTGGGGGTTATTTTTTGACCCCAGCCGGGATTCAAACCCAGGACAGATGCGCAACCGCTGTGCCACAGAGCTCGTCGCGCCATAAATGTTTTATTATTTGTTGATTTATTGTATTGATGTCATTGTAGCATATTGAGAGTTAGAAGATAGCCATAAAGCTTCGTATCCATTACAGCAGCCTCAGGCTGAGCAGCCTCGACTTGAAGCAAGATGCCTTAGATTGAGGCTGCTCGCTCTCTCGAGGCACGTCGCGGATCAATACGAGGCGAAACGCCTCTGCTTGATCCACAACGTATCAGTTTAGAGCCAAAACGCAATGCACGTCCATCAAATACACGGCTCGGACTGAGGCGCCTTCGAGCACGGGAAAAAACCAACAAAATATGACTCGGCTCGCGGCGACGAGTTTGCCTCGTGTCGCGGCGTGCCTCGGGTTGAGGCAGCGTCTCCACTAGCGCGGCCTCGGAGCGCGGCAGCCGCTCGACGTGAGGCTGCCTCAGGTGGATACGCGGCTTAAGACGTACCTAATAAACAAATCATAGTCTTTGTCTATACAATAATCTTATCACCAGAGTTCCGTAGTAAAGCTAAGTAAGCTACTGTTCTGTATAGGTAGCAGGAAACATTAAGCATCGAAAAAGAATTAGAATTGAAATGTCAGTGGGTTTATTTCATCTGAACTCGAAAACTTTTTCGATCTGGTAAATATTCCTTCTACTGATCTCCGATTTCCATACAAACCTTAATCGCGTAAACAATTTACTTGCCTGTGCTAATCTCAATGAAAACATACAATAGGACTCAACATCCTAATTATCATACACGTATTTTCCAAACAGAAACAAGAACAACCCAAAAAGAAACGCAAAAAGCTGACAGTAGCAGAAAAGGTAGCCAAAGCACGTGAAGAGGAGGAGAGACTACGTGAGTTGGAGCGCTTGGCGATTGAGAGCGCGTCGCGACCGCAGTCCGTTGAGCAGTTCGAGCGGGCGCTGTTAGCCAGCCCGGACTCCAGCCAGCTGTGGATAGCGTACATGGCCTTCCATCTACAGGTATACTTGAAAGTAGTCAACGGAACCCTGGGATCCTTACTTGTTAACTCATCGACTTTGAGGGTTTACCTTCCCATTGGTCCCATTGACACCAGGTCAGGAGCTGACGATGGGATCCTGGAGAAATCTAGGGAACTCTACAAATATTATAGGCAGAACTATAGTGATTTTTGTGTTTTTCATAATAACTCGTGCAAATGCACATGGTAAGCATAATATTCTGATGCGGAACTGCTGATGAAGACCACACATGGCCACCAGAACTGCTCAATACTAGGTACAAATACAATGCGTGGCTGACAGGCAGGAAACGCATAGCCTAAACCGGTGGACCTAGAGCCACGAAACTTTGTACAGAGGTTCCTTAGTAGCGTGGGGTAGCACTGAGATGGGATTTGACAAAATTACGTCCCCAAGGGGGGGGGGGGGATAAGGGGTTACAGTTTGTATTAAACTCAATCTAATCAAATAGGGTTTGTGGAAGTCGGTTTTTACTAAAGTTTACTTTTCGTTTCAATTATTAAAGTTTTAGTTTTTGTTTCAATTATTTCAATGATTGTTACTCGCAGGCGACAGAGATCGAGAAGGCTCGCGCGGTGGGACGCAAAGCGGTCGCGACGATATCCTTCCGCGAGGAGCAGGAGAAACTCAACGTGTGGCTAGCTATGCTTAACTTTGAGCACAGGTTCGGGAATAAGGTTAGTGGAAGCTTCAATTGAGTCAACTGGTGTTCAAATTGATTGCAACCTAAGTTTCAATCGCTGAGGAAAGATGTATCAAGTATGTCAAGTTTTGTTCGATCGGTCAAATAAAACTTGATCTCTCTTTTGTTTGTTTCTTGTCAATCATCTTAGCAACATTGTAAGATCCAGAGAAAATATTTTTATCTACTCTCATGTCATAAAGTTCGAATTACAAACTTGAAATCGAATTCAAATGACGTACTTTATAAATGAAATACAGTAATCTTTTTTTTTAATAATAGCACGACCTCTCCAACAAAACTAATGTTATTATTAAACTTTTTTTCCTTAACGATACAGTTCTACTTTTTTGGGAAAGGCAAGGGTCTTGAAACCGTACAGCCAAGGTGTTTGATAGTCTGTATCTCAGGTCTGTATAGTTGGAAAGTTTTTTTTTAGCTGTAGTTGACAACCAAACAGCCACTCAGTGTTTGATAAGTACTTGGAGGCAGGAACATTTAAACAAAGAGGTTCATTGATCTGAAATTTGATACTGTGGCCAGTGATCCGCGCATGCGCTGTGATATGCTGGGTTTTGGCGGCAACAAAACGTCAACGTGACGTGACAACGTTTTGTTGTGTCTAAGGTCTAAAGCACTAATTTATGTGGAAATATTGTTGTGTTTTAACATAGAATTTTATATGAGAGACACTTAGTATGAGAGTAGATAAAATAGTGTATGAAACTGCACATAACTAGGTATTATGCAACAGTTTAGTAAGTAAGTAAGTCTTTATTGCCTTAAATTACAGTAAGTATCGAGGTGTTCACAGAAAATAATGTACAATTGTAATTTTACCTTATAAAGGCATAGCAAATTATTAAATCAATATTATCCACAATTACTTATTTAAAATAAGTTAAATAAAATGAAAAAATTACAAGATACAATTTGCAATTTTCCCTAAAGGCAGTTATTAAATTAGATTATTAGTAATTTGTCCATCAGAATGTCCACAAAATAGTATAAATAAAATTAGATTAAATAACAACATTTCAACAACAATTACACAACAATAGCATTAATATTTGGTCAGATTAATGTTTAAAATACGAATTACGAGTAATCACGTATATTTCATAAACTACTATTAATATCGTTCATTCACTCAGTCATTCGATCACTAGCGATTTTTTATTCTCAATCTATTGCACGTTTCTGAACCACGATCATGATATTACGCCTGCCATATTATGCTGCCTCCAGAATTATTTATCGGAAATTTTATTATATAAAGCATCTGCTTTAGAGGGGTGGGGACACAGATCTTTACCCGGATGCCAGTAAGATTAAGCCATAATCCAACACTCTGATAAAGATGACAATAATAATAACGACTAATCCTCCCCCCTCCCAGGAAACCCAACAAGCCACCCTCGAAGAAGCTCTCCAACTAAACGACACCTACAGTATACACTCCAAACTTCTCGACATCCTCACGGACACCGCCAGCGCTCCAGAGCTCGCTTCTCTCGTCGACCTGATGCTGAGGAAGTACCGGCGACAGACGCCGGTGTATGCCGCCTGTGGCGCCGCCTGCTACAAGCTGGGGCTCGTGGACAAGGCGAGGCAGGTCATGCAGAAGGCGATTGGGGTGTTGGAGAAGAAGGAGCGTGAGTATTCAAATGGAATTTATTTGCTGTAACAACAATGTAGTTAGTTCTCTGGCAATATTGGTAATGACGTAAATATGTCACCCATGGCAACATTGATAAAAAATGTGGAAGCTATGGATTTTTGTTAAGCAATGACATAAAAGACACGTAAAACGCGTTAAACAAACATTTTTGATGTACAAAAAGCCATGACTTGAGCCCTACCTAACTGTCTAAACTCCAAACTAACTCCAACCAAAATGTGTTCACGCCACAAAAAACAACTGCCCCCCTAGACAAAGTAAAACGCTAACGCTAGCGAAACGAAACCATAAATTTTTATGTATGCGATTTGACATTTGGAATCGCTACGTGACGTCACGCGATTAGCGATTCCAAATGTCAAATGGCATACATAAAAAGTTATCGTTTCGTTTCGCTATCCTTTGCGTTTAACATTGTCTACAGGCACTTGGCTGTTTATTCCGTCTTATAGAAGGATTTGGCTACAAATCCACGCTATCTTTTGTTTAAGAAGCGTAGTGCCGATTTCCCGGCTTTGGCTGCAAATCCACGCTATCTTTTGTTTTTGAAACGTAGTGCCGATTGGCTGCCATAGCTCAGCGTCAGACTACGATAACTACTTAGCGTATGTTCTACCCCGCAGACGTGTCCGTACTGGTCCAGTTCGCCCTGCTAGAGCGAGACAGCGGCGAGCGCGAGCGCGCGGAAGCCCTCTTCGAGCAAGTGCTGGGCGTGTACCCGGGGCGCGTCGACGTGTGCGCCGCGTACGCCGACATGCTGGTGAAGGAGGGCGATGCCGAGCGGGTCAGGTAAGACCATAGACATGTGTCAGGATTGCATTCTCTCAGCGGCCAGCGTATAATAACGTAGACAAAATCGGTCAACCTCTTTGTATGCATACTATTTGTTTGTTTTCTACCACTCACGAAATTCTACCATCTTCGTATTTTTTCAAACAGGCAAGTCATGGAGCGCATGACGTCACAAAAGCTGCCCGCGCGCAAGATGAAGATTCTGTACAAGAAGTGGATAGAAGTGGAAGAGAAGATCGGAGACGAGAGTCAGGTGGAGAGGATACGGCAGAAGGCCATGGAGTTTATTGAGAACGCTAAGTTTTAATAGCCATTTTGTTATTGATTAAATTAATGCTGAATAAATTAAATAAAGGTCTACATAACTTAGTTTTCATTTCTTTCTTTTGTTAATGCCGATAATTTACTGCATAATAATGGTGGTGTAACTAAATATTCACAGAACCAATAAGGGGAGACATTGAAACAAATAATTATCTCTACCTCTTAATTTTAATTATAATTAAAATAAATAGTATTGTTGCGTTACATTATTGATTTGTAAAGATTGTAAAAAATATATTATTATGGGCACTTGAATACTTTATAAATACTTGAACATGTAAGTCTTGTTGTCATTACTTTGTAGAGTACAATCTGGTGTGACATTTTGTGGCATCGGTGGGGGTGGCGGCGGCGGTGGCGGTGGCGCGCCACATTGTGGTTCACATGTTCTCACTGGCACAGATTTGTTATTCTTAATCACTTCATTAGCCGTCATTAATGTAAAATAGTTCGGAATAAACATGCCATAAAGGGACACGCGCGGACATACTTCATATCCAAGCTTGGAATAGAATTTCTCCTGTCCTTTCGTCGATAAGTGCAGCATTGATAACTTTAGAACCTTTCGGCAATAATCTTCTGTTTTCTTCATCATGTATGTTCCCAGCTTCTTGCCGCGCAGAGCTTTGCTGATGACTACGGTCTCCAAAAAACAACTGTTCGGGATGCTCGGTATCTTAGTTAGTTTGCAATGTCCTATAACTTTACTGCTACTGATCAGGACTAACGATGTAGGCAGAGTAGGCCGAGAACTTGTTAGCATGCTCATTCTGGTTTTTGTACTTCGCGGCCACTCTTCGTTTATGAGATCGCAGCATTCCTGTAAGTGTTCTGGATGTTCGTGTATTGGTAATAATTGAAGACCTTGCGGTTCCATTTTCTGAAATAAACATAAATAACACACATAACATAGCGTCACACCTTTCCCCGTACGGGGTGGAAGAGGCACCACCATTTTGCGTGACAGGGGGCTAGCCCATCGTCGCAGCTATGGACTAATGAAGGTTTCCTCACGATGTTTTCCATCACTGTTAGAGTGTCCGTATAACGTACTTAGATAAGTGACCTATCCCATTGGTACATGGTCAGCACCAGGATTCGAACCTGCACCTCCTGCGTGAGAGGCAAGCATGGAACCCACTAGACCACGGAGCTCACTGTGAACGTACTTCCATGTGTGAAGCAGATATCGAGAGATAGTTAATTAATATCGTCCACAGGGTTCGTATCCGAAATCTAGCCGCTTCGATACAAACTTCCAAAAACAGTAGTTTTTGTTAGCCTACCCTACGTTAGCAACACTCGCAATCGCAACGTCAAAAAAACACACCTGTCAAACGAAAGCGAAATAAATCATCAACACATTTGCATTTCCGCATAATTTGTGGCTAAAACAGTGTTATCTGTATCAGCTTACCTCTGATATCACTTCCTAGTTAGTCTTCCAGACATATTCCTGGCTGAAAGCAGGTATGTACATTTTAAATTGTTATTTTGCAGCGCTGCGGGGCGTGCGTTCGCCTCTGAACCGAATGAAACTAACCTATTTATAACTGTCAAGTACGTTCGTTAAGCAGCTGTTTACGCTCTATTATTGCTTCTGTTACGTGCCAAAGATGATGAGATTAGATAATTACTCATAAGCGCATGCCGCGCGCAAAAACGAAAGTTCAGTAACATCATTTTCTGCTTCTAATGTACAATCATTTAGGTTATTAGTTTCGATCCTACTTTCAACCTTATCTCATACGCCATAAGTACTACAAGTCTAATCTACTGATATTTATTACTTGGTAAAGTTAGTAGGTTTGTTGGTATTTCTTTATTTACTAGTTGGAAGCTAATTTTACTTAACTATTTCATATTAATATATTACAGCTAAATACTGTGTTTAAAGACCCTCTCTTGAACCATACACACACCATAGGCCATATTCCTTACATCATTCTTGGACACTTATCTACAGACCTCAGAAAGTACCAAACAAAACCAAAAGTATAATTTACAGTTACCAAATGGAGGAAGAAGACGACATTCCACAACTCTCAGCGGAGACATTCTCTGCACTCCAGGAGTTCTATGCAGAGCAGCAGAAGCGTCAGGAGATCTTCAACAAGCTCGAGGCTGATGATAAGCTTAAAGAGAATGTGCTGTTCGATGAAAACTGGGTAAGAATACAGAAAAGAAAACTGTAAAGAAAAGTTGATATTGTAAAGAATACTTTAAAATTAGTTGTTACATATTACAATACACTTGTAAAAAATTGCTGTTTTGCTAGTTTCCACAACTCAGGGTGTCCTAAAGTGAAGCCAGGTGTAATGTCTTGTCTGGACTAATAGTCCTAATTAGTAATTCCTTCATTTCTTATAAAATCAAAAAAATAGACATTTAATTGACAAACCATTCCATTCCAGCAACTCAGTCAGTTCTGGTACGACGAGGCGACTGTGCAGGCCCTGGTGAAGGTCATTGACCACTCCGTCCCCGACGGAGGCCGGGTGGCGCTTCTATCATGCCCCACCTTGTTTGTACCGGTGAAGAGACAGATGGGCCATAGAACCACTGGTATGTATACTTGTCATAAGAAGAGAGATAGTCTCTTTAAACAGCTGGATGGATTTGGATAAATATTTTGAATTTGTTGTTGATCAATTATTTGTTAAATTATTTATAGTGTCGTGTAGGGTCCACCCACATAGAGCCATTATACAATACTGCATTTTGCATGACAGGGGGCTAGCCCAATGTTGCAACTCTGGAATGAGTTATTCCTCATATTTTCCATCACTGTTAAATGTATTGACTAAATTTTATGGTAGAGAACACTTTACTTGAATTTAATCTTGTAGCAAATAGGTAGCAATAAGTACAAAATCAAACTTTGAAGATCAAATCAAATTTAATGAACTGGCATTGTTTACCTTTAAGTTGTTCTATGACATTAGTAATGCGAGTTTTCCTTTACCAAACTGTTTAATCCCAATATACACTAAGTTGTCCTTCTATTCCAGTATCCCTCCTAGAATATGACAGAAGATTCGAAGTGCATGCACCCGACTTCATATTCTACGACTACAACAGCCCGGACAGATTGCCCTCCGACACACACCACAGTTACAACTTGGTTGTAGCCGACCCGCCGTTCCTGTCAGAGGAATGCATCACAAAGACTTCGGAGACAATCAAACTGCTGGCTAAAGATAAAGTGGTGGTGTGTACAGGGGCAGTGATGAAGGATAATGTGGAAAGACTGTTGGACTTGAGATTGTGCGTGTTTCAGCCTCATCACAGGAATAATTTGGCGAATGAATTTTGTTGTTATGCTAACTTTGATTTGGACGGCGTTCTAAGCTGATGTGATTGTAGTAATTACTAATCTCTAGTTTGTCGGAATTAAAATATAGTGGTTAATTTAAACGCTAACTCACATTTGCCAACAAATGTTAAAATGGATAAGTGATATGTCCATAAATATGGATTATGTCCAGTATCCAGGGTTAACTATTTATATGGCTGTTTCACTGACATGTCCATAAATATGGATTATGGATAAGTGACCTTTATCCAGTCCAGTATCCAGGGTTAACTATTTATATGGCTGTTTCACTAAACCTCTACCAGATTTGCATCCGTAAGTCATGGTAATAAAGTTCAAAACCAATTTGAAATGATGTAAGCTAGTACCATAATAAGAAGTTCTGTTGTACATTTTGTTGTAGATTTGTTTTAGCGAATAATGAAACTGGATGTTATTGTTATTGTGGAATTTATATGAAATGTTTATACAAGTTAGAGATACTGTGTTGTATGAAAATAAAAGGCAACTTAAAATGGTTTTACTTTTATTGTTCTTAACAAATTTTAATAATACAATTATGCTGGTTAACGTTTTATTACATTCGTTTAGATACGCCTTTCATATTCTCAAATTACATTCAGTTAAATATTCAATTTGGTAGAAATAACAATAGATGAAATGCTATCGTAAAAAGGATAATATCATAACATAGTAAATTAGTTTCAATATAGATGACGTCACTCATACATAACGTTTTACAATATTGTGATGTTATGTTATGAATTTCACATTGCACACACATTAAATTGATAAATTTCATTAAAACATTAATTACATATTATAAATATTTTATTGACGAATAAATATTATTTTCAAACATTTATACAGGGTGACATTTAATTAGCTGACCATATTTTGGGGAATGATAGTACCCATCATTATGAAGAATTTTCCTCAAGGAACATGGTCGCAAACGAAAAAAAATTTTGGGTCTCCCATAGTAGTAACTTGAAATCAGCTGATCGGGGCAATGTACTGTGGGACAATTTTTTTTTGCGACCATATGTTTCATAGGAAAAGTTGTTCACAATGATGGGTACCTACTATCATTCCTCAAAATATGGTCAGCTAATTTAATTTCACCCTGTATATAAAACATCAATAATATCAAGAAATTGTCTAATTTAAATCTTTACCAACGAAATTTTGTCCAAAAATTACGTAACTAAAACTAAAGTCAAACGAAGTCAATATTTAGTCGCCAAAGTACAGTCGCGTTCAGGTCGAGAGTACAGTCGCGTTCAGGTCGAGATGACTCCGATACAGGGGTATTTTAGATCCTAAGACGAAAGAAATTAGTAAAGCACAGGACACAAACGCGACTCATGCATTTTGACAAAATAATCTAAGGGCTCATTTACACTGTCGCCATATCTTTTAACATTGACGAGTGTGTAAGTGTGCCGCACGACACCTGTCTATTCATTACATATACATACCTGCATGTAACAGTTCATAATATAAATATAATTTGTACTAAATGAAATTGGTTATTCGCTGATAATGTAGACAAATATAATTCCATCTTTCTCTAAACACGGATACATCGAGACACCTGTATTTGGAACTAAATAACTTACATATATCATTTATTTGGATCTACTATAAATAAGGCGTTTTTTTCTACTATGGGACTGGCTCCAGGGCCTTTTTATTAAACTAGTTTATTTGAAAAAGAAAATGCAATGAGTACATAAGTCTTACAGCAAAATCATTTTTACACAGTTTACGAATGTAAAAAAGAGGCCTTTTAGGGGTCTCGTGGTGTGACACAGCTGACACTGTGATTAGTTCATATTCGGATCGTTAAAACTCAGCGATAGAATAGCTAATTATATTTGGACAGTATTCAAAGTCTCTAATCACATTGCCAAATAGACTGAGGCCGTTCAGAACATGAATTGCAACAGACAAAGCACGATAACTAATGCACGCGTGATATCGCTTTCTGATACTTCGGAAAGCCATAAAAGCCGTGCCCTCGCGCCGGCTGTGAAACAATGTCATCGAAATGTAAAAGCACATAAAACATATAAAAATATATTTAACTAAACATATTTAAATCACAACCATAAGCTATAATCAAGTGTAAAGTCATGCCCCCAGTTTCTGAGACGCTGATTACAGGTCACGATTAAATCGGTGAATTCAAAATGGCTGCACACGATTGCCCGATGGCGGCACGATTGGCTGAAATTAGTTAATCGCTCTGTTAGCTAATCGTAACCTTTGATCAGCGTCTCAGAAATCAGATACATGTAATCTTATACAATCAGAAATATTTTAAAGACAGTGTGAGAATTATGTCAACATCCGCTGTGTCAGTTAGGGCAGACTTCCAACTACCTTTTGGCTCGTGGGTGACGTTTACGGAAGGCGTCAAATTTATGCGGTCAGAAAGCGTTAGTTCCAACTTTCACCGCAAGCCAAAAGTTCGTTGGAAGTTGGAAGCGCGGCCGTCGACATGATTTTGTCACTTTCCCTGTTCCGATATTTCTGGTTTGCAAACATTTCTAGATCTATTTGAGAAGCTTGCGTGCTCATATGATGATATCATAATAAGTATGTAATTTGGGGTTTTTTAAAAATATTGTCTTTATAATTCTTATACAAGGTGTAAATGAATTTACGCAAAATGAGAAACTACTTTGTTAAAGACATCATTCTGAGCAACTTTTACTATGAAACTGATTAGCGCTGTTAATCATCACACAGGTTTTACACCTAGCTTGGTTAACAACGCTGTACCGAGAGATATTTGTCAATGTACCCACAATAAAACACATACTTACTTGCTTGCACTGAATAAAATGTACCGATGTCAGTTATGCAATAAATTTTCATTATTTCATTATTAGATCAAAGCAACTTTATTTTTCACTTCTCCATAATCAGCTGGCCAAAATGTACTGGGATGTGAAAAATAAAGTTGCTCTGATCAAATCGGTTTCATAATCAAAGTTGCTCAGAATGATGTCCCTAACAAAGTAGTTTCTCATTTTGCGTTAATTCATTTACACCTTGTATAATATGCCGATAAACAAGATAATATTATTGTATCATAGAATATAATTATGAATAGTTTTATAGTGAGATTTTATTTTATAACGTGTTTGAAGTTATATTTTTGTATGAACGGTATTATGATTAGTTTATGATATAATATTATTTGTATCTCAAGTGCTAACATGTGTTACCATAAAAATAATGTTCTAGATTGGTCAAAATATACTAACACTTAAAACTAAAAACTAATCAAAACTATTAAAGAAACAACAAGAGCAATAGAACAAATTCATATGTCAACTAAAATACATACTTGTAGATAAAAATGCTGCAAATATATCAATTTCACATTTACAGAAACTCCTTGAGGAGCAATTTTTCTATCCCCAGATGACCAATATCAAATTCCTCGGTTAATTAGATAAACGTCTTGCGAGGATAATAGATTCGACCGTAAATTAATTATATTATAGTTATAAAAAAAACTTACTATTTTGAGAGTTGTTCTGCATGATAAATAGATAGCTTATCTTTTAGAGTCACTAAACAAGGCTGAAAGTTCACGAAAAATACTAAACGGCATCCCTCGTGGCATCATCGACATGGAATGCTCTGAATGGGTGACACTTTATCGACAAACACTTCATTAGCTAAATTAAGCTTAATCCCTAAGCTGGAAATTTAGCATATTGATAAAAGTTTAAAATATGTTGTTATAATAAAAGAAAATTTCATGAGGAAACACCTTATTCTACACTCACTATAATTTTATATTAACTGGTAATATATTTTATGTTACTAACTATTAATTGTAAATGTAATTTAATCTGTTATTACAATTTAACAAAACACTTCCCCCTTATCAATAAAAAGTTTTACTCCGGGACTAAAGTTAATATGGGAGTAAGTTTAGTCCAGCAATAAAAGTATTTATTACTAAGGGGGTCTGTGCCTGCTCCGAATTTGACTAAGAGTAATTTTTTCTCTAAGAACTCGCCACGTGGAAAAATATATTTTTAACATACATTTTATAATTTGGGTGCTTTTCTTAGTATCAAAGGTTGTCCTATAATGATCATCTTGTGCTTCTAAAGTATTGTTTTTCTACGAACCATAACTGAAATAAATTACAAGCGAGAATACCAAGAGATATGGAATAGATTCAGGCCGAGATGCATAAACGACTACTCACACTTGACTGACCCTCATAACAGTAAGATAGATATCCAAGCAGCAATTATTATTATTATTTGAGTGGTAGTCTACGCATTCGGCCGTCATTTAGTTAAATCTGAGCATAACATCTCTGAAACGGAATGATTTATCTAGAGTCCGCGTCGCGAGGAAGACTCACAAACGACAAATTCGATATCGAACAAAATATACAAATATAGGTAATTGATACAGAAAAACGAATAATTAATCAGAATTATAAACGACAATAATAAAACAAGACAAACACTCCAATATACCGTCAAATAACAAAATAAGAAACTCAGCAATAAAATTGTTCAAAATAAGACGGCTATTGGTAATGGTACAAATAACATCACACAAGGACAATCCTACAGACATTACAAGTGAATACGCCATCATGAATTCTAAGAAATCATACAATATATTTCATACAATGCAAAGGCACCCAAGGTAGGTCCACACCTCCAACTTCGCTGTCGTTGTATTTACCACTCACTGTTGGTTGTCTTAAGGTTTACTTGCTGCTTAGAAATGTAGCATTTTTGCCAACTATAATGGTGTAGGATAACAAAACACACAAATACATAGATGTTATAGTACGTAGAAAGTATGAATATTGAACACATTTTCTATTATGTGACCATTACTTTGAATCTATCATTAGAGATAAGGAAATATCTTCACCAATCAAAACCAAATGCCGTCGGAATATCAAAACAAGTTCCGCTATGGAATGAAGAAGTCATACCTACCTAAGATCTAACTCGTAAAAACATTCCGCTTGCGCGATGCAGGTTGCCACGAAAACCCACAATCACTAGCGACATCTGTTGGCGAACCACCGAACTATTTCCTTATCTCGCCGAGCCATTCCTACCTTCTTCTCGGGCAGGCTAGCAGGTAGATTAGCAGCAACAGCAGCAGTAGACAGTGGTAGACGAGTAGAATAGCGACGGCGGATAGTTGGAGGAGGCCGCGCGCTAGCGTCGCGGCGGTGGCGAGTTCGCGCCGCCATCATCCCGTCCCGCACTTGCCGCTCTCGAACACTCCCTGCGGAAACAGTCGAGAGGTTATTTACATTGCAACTGTGGCATACAATGAATAAGTCAAAGCAAAGATACGAAAACTGTTCTTCACAGATGCGACGATGGGTTGTCTGTCATGTAAAATCGTGTATTGATTAATCTGGTGCGTGTGGAAATACAGATTCTGGGCTAGGATCTGTTGCGGATGGAAAGACGGATTCTAGATACGATTTAGTGCGGACGAAATGGATCTGGTGCGTATAGAAAGAAGGCTTCTAGCTCAAGATCTAGTGCAGATGTAAAAGCAGATTCCTTTCCACCAGAAAGTTAACAAGGGGACATACGGTTACCTTGCGGAAGAACGGCTCGAACGCGGCCAGGCGCTCCCGTGTCAGCGGCGCGCGGTGCAGGGCGCTCCGCCGGTCCGCCGCGCACGCGCTCAGCAGCCGCCGCAGGAACGTCTCGAGCGCCGGCCGGCGGGAGCGCGCCAGGGCTTCCGAGGACCACAGCTGGCGCGGCGGGAAGGGGATCGCTGCCACCTGACACGATAACCAATTATTGTAAGAACGGCTGGTGCGCGCAACTTCGTCTAGACCTAGAAGTTGTCATTTACCGAGAAAACATTACCCTCCTTCTGGTGCAGTCGTATTAAAAGTATCCTATATGTTAATCTATCAAATAGACTATAAGTATGTTAATTTTCATCCAAATCCAACCAGCCGTTTAAGCGTGAAAGAGAGACAAACATAAACACACGCACAAACTTCACATTCATACACACACACGCACGAACTTCGTACTCGTGGTGCGTGGAGGCATTATACTTAGTGGACACTCTCGTGAGTTATAGTTCACCTTAGCGCCGTACTCCCGCTTGCAGTTGAGGTAGAGGTCGCGGAAGCGCCGGTAGCGCCGCAGCAGCGCCCAGCGCTCAGAGCCCAGCGTGAAGCGCACTTCGTACTCGTGGTGCGTGGAGGCGCCGGCGCCGCGCGTCACCCAGCCGGGGATGCTCACTACGCGGTCTGCGATGGACAAAGTTAGTAGTCTAGTTTTTGTTTTTTAATGGTATATGGCTTGGTAACAAGACCAAGTCTTTGTCTAAGAATGTTTTTCACTACACTTCATTTTATATCTTAGGTGTTTTTGTGGCTCCTATCATGGGTTGCCACATTAATTCCGCCAATGTCAACCCCAAAAATATGACTTCTCATTTATATTACACGTTGTAGAGTTCAAATCAAACTAAAATTTAAATAAGCAATTATCAGGTAGGTTTTTCACTGGTTTACTTCGCGTTTACTATCAAGTGTACTCTTAGGAGAGTAGTCTCTAAAATGCAGAACAGTACTAACCAAAATCTACAGGATGATTCAGGCCAAGCGGTATCGTGGGAGTCTGAAACGAGAAAACAAGTGTTAGCAACTATTTGAACACAAAGATCATGGCCAAGAGAGTGATAGTTTAAGCAAATTACTGTAGTATGAGACAAGGCTGGTATTTTGAACCATAGTGTATCTAATATAACAAGCAACTTGACAGATGTCAGTCTTAGCCTGTTAGTGAGGGATATTGCTCATAAAAATCGATTAATGAAAAGAATCGTACACCCTTTAAACATTTGTGAATCGGGAATAATTTTACAAGATTTTCAAAGAGACATTAGAATAGACAAATATGGTTGACAATTAACTAATTATAATCCCTAAGTGCGGATAGCAGTGATGACTAAGTGCGGATAGCAGTGATGACTAAGTGCGGATAGCAGTGATGACTAAGTGCGGATAGCAGTGATGACTAAGTGCGGATAGCAGTGATGACTAAGTGCGGATAGCAGTGATGACTAAGTGCGGATAGCAGTGATGACTAAGTGCGGATAGCAGTGATGACTAAGTGCGGATAGCAGTGATGACTAAGTGCGGATAGCAGTGATGACTAAGTGTGGATAGCAGTGATGACTAAGTGCGGATAGCAGTGATGACTAAGTGCGGATAGCAGTGATGACTAAGTGCGGATAGCAGTGATGACTAAGTGCGGATAGCAGTGATGACTAAGTGCGGATAGCAGTCATGACTAAGTGCGGAAAGCAGTGATGACTAAGTGCGGATAGCAGTGATGACTAAGTGCGGATAGCAGTGATGACGATGACAAATCTTGTGTTAGTTCAACTGAATAAACAATTTCGATTCTTTCCGGTTGTTTTGGCAACATCCGTGTTTAAAAAGTGTATTTCATGAAGTTTTAGGTTAGCTGTCAAGTTGCTTCTAAGCATGGATATACTATAGCGTGGTATTTTGAAGAACTTCTTCCCCCTCTAAAATGATCACGAAGTAAGGGTATGTTCCCAAACCGCGCGATATTCTTTACGAATAAATAACGTACGTAGTTAGCAACTAATTAAGTATATGTAAACTTGTAATTTGGCCAGGACTCCACGTGACAGGTTAAACCTAGTGTGGGGTCGTCAAGCAACTTGTATATTTTAACCCGATCAGTTAAATAAAGAATTTGTATTCGTATTTTGCCTCGCCGGTCAGCGAGGGAGTTTATGAAAGTAAAAAAAAGTAAAAAGTGTTTATTGGACTCATTTGTAATGGTACATTTGTATATTGAAGTAAGTGAGAGGCCTTTGTCCTCAAGAAGGGTTTTGGATATAAATAAGACAAACAATAAATATATAAAATATAGGTCACAATAATTAATTAATATAATAGCATGAAATGTAAAACTAATTTAACTTAAGTATGTAATATCCAATAAAACGGCTTATCTATCTATCTATCTATCTATTTGTATTTTGTATTTGTCGAGTCACCTGGTCGCGCGCCCTCAGCCGCGGCTCCTCCCCCGCGTCGCTCCACTCGAGCTCGTGCCCCTCGGTGGGGAGCTCGTCGTTCGACGTCGACGCGTTGTCCGACGCCTCCAGCTCAGAGTCTTTTAGTCTGGTGAGGAGGAAACCTTCAGTTGCATTCATATGTAGGGGTCTCACAGTAATTGTAATTATGCAGAGTACTTCTTTTTTCTAAATATGTAATCCTAATTGTGTATAACGGGATGAAACTGTCTCCCAAGACACAGGTTACCCTCATTTGGGAGACAGGGAAACCCTTCTGCTATGGACTTGTTTTTGGAAATAAACTTTCTTTTACTTAACTTTAAACAGGGTAACAGAATGGTGTAGTTCTATTCTCACGGGTTGTTAAGGATATGATCCTGAACAAACCGCTTTGATCAGACCACCATCATTGATACTGAGCTGGCGACCACGGTGTGTATGAAGATGTAAACAATAGAGTAGAGCCATATCAACTCCTTCAAACGCATAGCTGTTGCAGTTTTTACTGACCACCACTGTAACTATTCAAGATATAAAAAGGCCTGTAAAGATAATTTTACAAAGCAGTCACAGTGGTGGTCATTCAGAGCGAAAAAAGCCTATAGCTGGGTCCCGAGAAATCCAGCCGCCTGTGTGCACGTGTCTCGGCGTAGACCAGCGGGCATCGCGCGCGTGTTTTCGGCCGAGGAAGGAAGGAACTAGGAACTACGAGTCTTTATGACTGCGAGTCCCAGAACACAGGGTATCCTAATGTGGGGACCAGTGGGTCTACCGCGCATGTGCCGTCGGCATCGGTGTCGGCTTCATTTTGACAGCCGACGGCGATTTGGTACCGCGCAATTTCCCCAACTGACGCGTTGGTTTGGATTTCGATGACGACGGCGAAAGAACGAATGATATTGTGGGACGAGTGATATTTTGACAGTATTTTGACATAGTACAAAAAAAATATGTATAGCATTCAGTGATAGCATTAGTGTATTTGCCTTTTGATACCCTTTTGATTCAATCCGTGCGATAAGGGAAGACGGTGAAACCATGGCTTGGGTAGCCGTGAGGGCTGCTGCGGAGAAACAGCGGCTGAAGAAGATGAACATTACACGCAGAAGGATTGGGCGCGCACTGGCCCGGCTGATGTTGCTTCCCGATACCGACTTCGTTGGGTGGTTTCGCTTATCAAAACCCAAATGTGTGCGGCTATGTGAAGAGCTTATACCGCTCTTGCCGCCCAATGAAAGAGCCAGCGGGATTAGACCTGACATTAAGGTACGTATACGTGGACAATCGGTCGCAAATTTTGGCATAAAATTTCTCAGTGGGTAATGTAAGAGCCCTCGCCCACGGCGACTTTTTGCAGTCGCGATACTGTCGCACGTTCGCATCGATACAGTCGCGATGCAACTTTGTGGTCAGCGTCAGGATGGCTGGTCACTAAATATATAACGTCGTATATAACGTTGAAAATATGACTAATAATTGCTTCCCAATTGCTTCTATTTGCTTCCTATAAGTAGATAATTGCTTCCATCATATTTTAGGAGAAATCAAACATTTAAGGTTGACCAGCCATCCTGTCGTCAGAATGGCTGGTCACTAGCTGTGGTACCTTAGGGGGGTGGAATAGATGAATTATTCATCGGCCAAAAATTAGTGCCCATTTGCTTCCGTAAATATTTTAAGACTCCGCACCTCAAGCTTTCATGGAAGTAAATATATTGATCAAGTCTCTTTTTTAATCTTCAGCGCCTTATATAATGTAACGTCTTCTGACGTCAGGATGGCTGGTCACCCTTAAATGTTTGATTTCTCCTAAAATATGATGAAAGCAATTATCTACTTATAGGAAGCAAATAGAAGCAATTGGGAAGCAATTATTAGTCATATTTTCAACGTTATATACGACGATATATATTTAGTGACCAGCCATCCTGACGCTTACAACTTTGTGGAGTGAAAATGCATGACAATTCTTTCTTCTGTGTATTTTGGCAGTAAAGGTTGTTACAATAATCGCCCAATTGCCATAATAATAAAGTGAAGCAAAGTGACATCATTTACTTAATATATTATTATATTGCTTAATATATAAATAGCCCATGACTGAGGTGAATAATAGTGTTTGATTGACCTTATACAAGGTACCTATTCTTTTACAGATACTGGCTTCACTGAATGTTTATGCTACTGGTAGCTACCAAGGTAGCGTGGTAGAGTGGCAATGACCTTCTTCACCTGAGCCAGCAGTCAACATCCGAATGCTTGCGTGATGTGACAGACGCACTGAACACTCCTGCCATTTTAAGGAAATATGTCAAATTCCCACAATCCCAGGCGGATCGAGTCGCTGTAGCAATGAAGTACGTACAGTACGAGGCCATTGTTTTGGCACGTCGGGTCTCGTCTCGCTCTCTCTCTCTGTCCCCCGCCAAGTCAAACGTCGAGTATCATACTCGGGGCACCACGTCGGGTCCCGCCCCGAGACGTGCCAAAACAATGACCCTTTACTGTACCTATTTTCTATTGCACTAATGGGTAGGAAGTAACAATAAGCAATCAGCCATTGAGCTATAATTTAACTTTACTTTTTATGTAAATTGGGTTGGTTGATGATAATGATGATAGGTAATAATAAAGATTTTTAGAATTTATATTTTTTATTCAATTATTAAATTATATTTTTAGTAAAAAGATACAGGAGGTGTATTTTTGAGGTCTTCGAAAACCAATTCGCATTAGAAAGCGCTACTTTGATGTATGAGCGTGAATTGAAGATTCATTTTGAAGGCCTCAAAAATGCCACTTCAGATACTAAGTATCAATTATAATTGATCCTACTACTAATGATAATTATCATTAGTGGTAGGATCAACTAACACATTGATGGACACAGGACAAGATCTAGTGTTAGAGGACGTCGCATGCAGTTGTGTCCATCATCATCAGTGTGTTAATACTGGGCTACAAGTCCGCCCGAATGCGGCAGCGAAGTCTTCGCGCATGTTGGCGATATCTTCCTTAATTTCGGGTGGCTGGCGGCCTAGGCAGTGGGACTGGCATCAGTGGCGCGTCGAAGGCAGGGGTGCAGACGACTTCTACGTCAGCATCAGGCAAGGGTGGGCTTGGCGGTGGAGCAATTTCTTCCTGAAGCTGTAAATGGGCAAAGTAATTAATCAACGGTAGATTGGTCACAAAACAAGTAACAAATATTGTTTTAGAGTAACATTTTGTATATGTATGCACTTTTTTTGCTGTAGATAAATACCCAGATAACACAAATGCTCATCACACAAATGTTTAACATCAAACCCTCGACCTCTAGCACAGCAGGCAGGATCACTAAGGAATGCGCCAAAAAGCTGTCAGTAAAGTTTACCATGAATACAGAAATAAGCAAAGAAAAGCAAAAACATCATACATCGAATGGGATTCTAACTTCTGCATCCCCCACCACCGCCTGTTTGCCAATAATGGAGAAGATCCTCTCTTCCACTGGGGTTAAAACTTCAGCGGAAGGTGGACCTCCTCCTGTCCCTTGCCTGTGCACTTCTTGCTCCCCTACCTTCTTCTTGACGCGATATTTAATGTCGCGCCAATACTAAACATGCAATTAAGCAAAAAATATGATGAGAACAAAATTATAAGTAGAAAAACACAATACCAAAATACACACAATACACACTTACGTCACGCCACTGTGTGCCCGTTTTTACGTGCCCCATGACTGCATTCAGTCTGGCCGCCAACTCCTCCCATTGCTGCCTAACAGTGGCCTTGCCCTGAGGCGTATCCAAATACTGCCCCTTGGCCAAGGCCCTGTGCTCCTCCATGTAAATAACCATCAGTTCCATCTGCGGGAGACTAACTTTTCTCGCGGCAGGCATCTACAAAATACATAGGAATGAATTCACTATAACAGGCTAGGTATCTAATAAATTTGGATTATAATAAAAAGCAAAACAATGTTTACTTACTTTCTTCTTCTATTTTAATCAATAAAAAACCCTAAAAATAAATAAACAATTTTATGTTCCGTTACCGGCACACGCGTTTAAAGAAAATTTAACGAAAAACATTAAAAATAGCACAGTACAGCTTGAAATTAAATTACTTTTTCAAGAAAACAAATAAACAAAGAACAATTGTCCTAATACGTATTTTTAAATCAACAAATTGTAAAAATATTTCAACTACTTTTTTTGTGCGGAGTTAAACGATTTGAATAAAACGGAACGCAAGACGACGGAGTACCTATTTTCATTCGGTCATGATGACGACGGTCACCAAGCCGACGCCAAATTATTTGCGCGGTACCTATCATCGAATAGCGTCGGGGCGTCGGCATCGTATTCAAGCGTCAATATCGGGATGAAGCCGATGACAGTTGCGCCCTTCTAAACCTCTTTGCCACTCTTTATAGCTGTAAGGATTCCGTACAGCTAGAAAGAGAGGCAAAGAGGTTTCTGGGAGGTAAAATAACTGTGAACGGAGTGTATGTTTTATTTACGAAATTGGCGGAATTCCTTGGGTTTTATTATTGAATAATAACCGACAGACAATCCTAAAAAAGAAGATGAAAGTAAAAAGTAACAACTCAGTAGTATTTATTAGATACCTAAATGTAGCCCATTAATGTCCCCACCGAGGGGCACGGGTCTCTTTCCGAATAGCGGGTGAGGTTTAGCGGTGGTTTATTATATTATTATTAAGCATATAATTTTATTATTATTCATTGGGCGGTAAGAGCGGTATAAGTTATTCACATTATTACGCACAAAATTACCTTTTGATAAGCGAAACCGCCCAACGAAATTCTTATCGTGAAGCAACATCCGCCGGGCCAGTGCGCGCCCAATCCTTCTGCGTGTAACTTTCATCCTCTTTAGCTTCTTTTCCTTCGCAGCAGCCCTCAAGGCTACCCAAGCCATGGTTTCGTCGTCTTCCTTCTTCAAACGAATCGAATCGAAAGGCAAGAAGGCAACCCAAGTGGTGCCGTATTGAAATGACACTTCAATTCGACGCGTCGGCATCGGCCGTCGGTTTCAATTTTCCTGCGCGGTAGCTTTTACGTCAAATCAACTGTCAAAATATCACTCGTCCCACAATATCATTCGTTCTTTCGCCGTTGTCATGGGGATTCCAAACCAACGGGAATTTGCGCGGTAGAAAATTGCCGTCGGCTGTCAAAATTAAGCCGACACCGATGCCAACGCCACCTGAGGTAAAATAACTGTAAACGGTTTGTACCTCAGATCAATGAAACTCTTTGTTTTAACTACTTCCTTCCTCCAAGGTCTGTAATCATGTCGTTTATTATATTTTATCTATGGTCATGTCAGTTGTCAATGCAATTTTATGTTCCGTTACCAACACACGCGTAAAGAAAAATAAATAAAAAACATTGTAAATAGCTCGAAATTAAACATCTTTTTCAAGAAATCAAATAAACAAAGAACAAATTGTCTTATGCGTATCTATTAATCAACAAATTGTAAAAATATATCAAACTTTTTTTGTGCCGAGTTAGACGATTTGAATAAAACGGAACGCAAGACGACGGAGTATTTTCATTCAGTCATTATGTCGACGGTCACCAAGCCGACGCAAAATTGTTTGCGCGGTACCTATCATTGAATAGCGTCGGCGTCGGCATCGTATTCAAGCGTCAGCATCGGGATGAAGCCGACGACAGTTGCGCGGTAGACCCCCAGGTCAAACTACTGTTTATACTTTTTGTTCAATAAATCATTTTTATTTTTGAAGTAAAACTTCTTGGGGCACGGGGGTAAAATTTATTTAACCTCTCAACTGTGGGTTATTCATATATTTGCTTTTCAATTGCTACTAGCCGGGTGCTATCACGAGTGGCTAAGAAATGTAACGGAAATTGGAATCGGTGACGTCAGGGTCGGCTGAAGACTTTTAAAACCGCAACTATTTTCAATACGGTTTTTAACTAATCAGATAAGATAATAATACATTCGTACAATAAAGAATGTTAATTAGTGAGAGAAAAACCTGATGAAACGTTAACAAATAAAAATTATTTTAAGCATTCTTCCACGAGTTCTTGATTTCCGGTATGGCCAAGATGGCGCCGCCGCCGCCGCCTGACATGACATGACTCAAACTACTTCGTTCAACCTCTTTGTTGGAACCGGAACTTATGTTTGACAGCTGTGCGATGCGATCCATACAGTTTGTAAGAAAAGAGTTTCATCAATGTCACACGGGTCGATATGGATTTCTAAAACAAGCAAAGCAATGCATACATTTGAGCGAGACGGCTTAAAGACGTGACGTCAGATGGTATATAATCTGAGCGAGATGCAAATAGTAGTGACACTATTGAATGAGTTAAGTATATCACCACGAGCGCGACAAATTGTAGATAAGGAATGGTGGGAAATAAATGACATGACGTATTAAAAGTAAGTACAAGTATAAAATAATTTCAAATAATCGGACGTCTGAAACTTAAAAGTAACTTGAAGCAGAGATTGGATCTCAAAATTGGAAATTTAAATCTCTTTTAGTATAGGTAGGTATAGGTGTATAGTATAGGTATACCACTTAATGATCTAGCTACAGAAGTTTTACTTCTAACACGTGTACGGTGATACACGCGTATTTTTTTTTTATTGTGCAAGGAGCCACGCCCAGTGCCACAGACCTGCTCCTCAGCGGGTCCTGGAAGTCGCCGCCGCCGTTGACCGGCTGGTTGCAGTTCTCGTCGGGCGCGGGCTGTGACGTCACCTGCATGTCACTCTCGGATAGTGTCAGCGAGGGCGCCTCCTGAGGAAACACATTTTATTCGCGTATCATTTGGTCCTATATTTATGTAATGTTCTATGAGCCCTCCTGTCAAAATTGAGACTTATTTTCTGGTAATATTTTGATACTTGTCAAAATTGTGACTTATCACCAAATTGTGCTTATAAGTGGCGCGATCTGGCGGAGTCTATTTTCACGGGACATACGAAAGGTTGTCAACACTTACCTGTATGGGCGTGACCATAATGTTGCGTCGGTTCTGCTGGTTATCAAAGAACGAGTACTGCAGCGCCATCTCTAGTCGCACGTACTTCTTCTGGAGGTCTTGTAGCACCTGTGGAATATGCACAAACATTTATTGAACTTATTTTTTAATACATCAGCCACCGCTGGCTTTCTCAACTGCTGGATTTGTTTTTTGTTTGCTTTGTCGCGTGCTGGCCTTATCACCTGCTAACTTTATCACCTGCTAAAGTTGTGAACCTGTTAGCCTGGCTGCCAGCTAAGTCACATTTGTCGCCTATTGTCGTCGCCTGCTGACCTTATTACCTGCTCGCTTTGTCCCCTGCTTATTGCCTGCTCGCTTTGTCCCCTGCTTATTGCCTGCTCGCTTTGTCCCCTGCTTATTGCCTGCTCGCTTTGTCCCCTGCTTATCATTTTTTCCCCATTATTAAGTGTCTGTATTCTGTTTTTTGTGCAATAAAGTATAAAGTATCTCTCGCTTCGCTCGTCATTACGTTGTCAACTCACAGCGATCTGTCGGTTGAGCTCCTCCTTGGAGCAGTCGTTCTCCAGCGAGCTGATGACGAGCATCTTCTGCGCGGCGATGCGCTGGCAGAGGCGCTGCATCGCGCGCAGCGCCTCCGCCTCCGTCACCTGCCGCCGGGACGACTTGTCGCCTGCGAGGTGATTAAGGAGATTAGCTCGAATGAGGTGGTAGAGGCACAGTTGTATCCACTTTATATTGTTACATGTACTTACGAAGCTAGAGGTAGGAAATAGTAGATTGTTTACAAAGGGAGTAAATAACTATTTTTGAGCGAGTGTTTTTTAATCCAGAGCGAGCGAAGGATACAAGGGATTCATAAGTAGAATCCTGAGCGAGCGAGGGATTCAACGTAAATCACTCGAGCTAACCTATTTCCTAGATCCTCTGCGGATTGTGCCTCTGCCACCCCTTAAGGTCAAGGGCGGGCCCTAGGCAATCAGAACTTAGAACTTCATCTTTACTTATTTTTAGAGGAAATTAAATAAAAAATAAATAAAAAAAGGTTAAAGCCAATCTAAGCAAGTCTAACTGAGGAACATACTGTGCCATTTTTATAATGATTAGATAAATAACAAGAACACAAATTCAGATGCGGTGCGAAATTGTAAATAAAACAGATTTTCCGGCAACTTCAGGAGATTTTTCTATAGAGCAATATTAATAAAATTACGTTTACGGCAAAGCAAAGTCACGCTGACACTCGTGATAAACAAGCTAGTGACAAAACATACAGCAATAATACTCATCATTCCGAGCAATTTGTGTTTTGCTAAAGGCTGTTTTATCCTAAGGCACCGTCTTAAGGGAAAGGCGTAACTAGGTTAGGTTATCTTCAAATATTTTGGAGTAACGAGTTAAATTGTAGACCATGCTTCTCTATCTTACCTAGTCTCCTCCTGTATTTCGCTCTTTGTTGTCGCTCCTCGGGAGATCTGTCGAACGAGCTGGAAGACTGCCCGTCGACTATTCTCGGCTGTAATACAATAGCAAGCTGTTAACAAATAACTAATACAGGTCAAGCCACCAGGCCTCTTACTCCAGCTGGTGCAGGAGTTAGGATGGCTGAACTGAAGTGCAGGCGCAGGGGAAATGCACAAGGGTCCCGTTTAAGTGGGCCAGGTGCAGGCACTACAACCACTTGATGAAGAAGAACAGCTCGAGCCAAGTTTCTTTACACATTACAGCGTGGAGGGGGTAATCTCTCTTTTCTCCACCCTTTTCGAAAGAAAGAGAGACCACCTCCACGCGGCACTAAGGTGCCAAGAAAGATAGTGTATATTTCGTAATCGAACATCGTAACAAGGGAACGTCCTTAGTCCTACCTTTTGACAGTCATCGGTGCTGGAGGGGTCGTCGCTGTCATCAGCTGTCGGCAGTGGCCCGAGTCTGAAGTTTGCCTTTGTCTCGCTCTCCTACAAGACAAATTATTAACATTGATATAGAAATAACGTTTCACTTACCAAACCTTTCATAACTCTTCTCATTCTCTTTCACACACCTCTCCCACATGCATGTTCTCACCTTGTTCAGGGGCCTTTGTAGGTGTACTGCCCTCGGACATATCCAGGTTTATTTTTTAATACTTTTAACAGAGCGAGCGGGCTCGTGTCTCCGTTTCAGGTTCGGCAAAAATGCTTTGGCATGTCCGTCTGTCCGGATTTCCAGCTATTCTCCTCTACATGACGCATTTCTCAACCCACTCTCGTGAAATTTTGTATGCGGGTTAGAGAATCATCACTGATTTTTGTTTTTTTTTTCATAATGGGGGCTACTTTATCCCCCATGGACGTAACTGAGTTCATAAAGTGGGTTTGAAAGAAAATGCGTCGAGTTTTAATACCTCCACTTTGTTCACCCAACGCTCTCAAGGTCACATTATGTACCGTACCTTCATGGAGCTGTCGCTAGGGCTGACAGTCTCCGCGTCTGACGGGAACGGCTTGAAGGCGTCCGAGGTGGCCGTGTGGAACTCCTCGTGCGGAGACGCGAGCGGGTCGAGGCTGAGGCTGAGGCTGGGGGAATAGAGCGGGGGTGGAATAGAACAGCAAGCTTAACAGACTTGAGCTTAGTTGAGCTATGGGTTGAGTCACAGGGTGCTCATCCCATACAAATTAGAATTAGTAACCCTTCGTAAAAAAGAGATGGCGTGAGGAGTAAGATTTGTACTTTAAACGCCATGGTTTCAGTTAACATACTTCTAGGTGGCGCTAATCTTAGAATAAATCCTATATATCTTAGCGCCATCTTGTGGTATTAGCAATTTTTCGATGGTTCTACACCAAGCGATAATGGCCTCGAACTAAAGAAGCTTCCGTAGCATCTCAGTTTACGCCGGTGTCATATTTTGTTCTAGGTGGTCTATCTGTATTAGTATAATATTATAGTATCTGTGGTATTGCCCACTTCTCAACTATTCAAAGTTGAGTAATCACCAGTTGAGCTATGGGTATGACTGCTGTACAGTTGAACAATCGAGTTGAGCAGCGGGACACAGCAAACATAAACATTAAACAAAACAAATGAAAATTCAAAGATATACATCGTTTCAAATTCAAATGGCAGATTAATTAAATTGACGAACACAGACACACACTTCTTTAAGAGGGGGTTTGTGGGTGCAATCATAATTCATAATTCATAATTTCTTTATTGCACACAAACAGTTACATAAAGTAAAAAAGTAAATGTAGCCCATTAATGTCCCCACCGAGGGGCACAGGCCTTTACCCGGATCTGAGTAAGATTGAGCCATACTCCACCACGCTGGCTCAGTGCGGGTTGGTGGAGGGGTTTTACGACTACTACAGTTACATAGGACAGAAAAAAACATAGAAAACGTGTACAAAGGCGAGCTTATCTCTAATAAGAGATCTCTTCAAGCAAACCAAATAGGGATGAGACAGGTGGATCATCTACTTTTCATGCAGGGATTGACACGATTTTCAGCACAAAAAATAACTTTCCATAATTTTTACCACAGTTTTACAAATATCAGCGTTCAAGCATTTCATAAGTGAATGAAACGTCTCTAAATGTGAGACGGACTAGGCCAGAAGACATATCTCACTTGAGTTTCTTCTCCCTGTAGTCTTGCCTCTCGTCCGCCGACAGCGTCTCGGTGACGTCATCTCGCTCGCACGCGGAGGGACGCAACACCAGTTCCGACTTGCTGCGCTTCACACCCGGAGCCGCCGGGGCGCCCTCTGCAATACGCAGACAAACTTTATCGACAACCATACTTTTAGACGTAAAAAGGTTGATGAACCTTCTGTGTGTATCTGTGTGTCCATAGTTTGGCGATGGCTATAGCGAGGGCGCGAACTTCCGATTAGCTTGTAGCCGGTCAAAAGTCAAACTCAAAACCGGCTTTTTGCGCCTCACTATGGCTATCTCCATGTCATACCTGTACGCGACTTACGACCCTGGTGACCGTTGTGGTGTTGCGGTAGAGGCTGTAATTTCAAAGCGAGTGGTCCGGATTCAAATCCCGGCTGGGGAGTAAGAAAAAAAACAGGCCTTGGATATTTATATGTTTGTGATCTGTTTCTGGTATCCTAGTGTGGGGGTCAGAAACAATGTAAGTGGCTGTTTATAGATGTTTATGTCTGTGTGTGTAGCGACATGTCTGTGCGCGCGCCGCAGCCCCGCCTCCTGCGCCGCTAGTAGAGACAGCTGCCTGTGTGTGTAGCGACATGTCTGTGTGTGTGCCCACCTTGCCCCGCGTGCACGTCGGTGGCGAGCGCGCGCCGCAGCCCCGCCTCCTGCGCCGCTAGTAGAGACAGCTGCCCGTGTGTGTAGCGACATGTCTGTGTGTGTGCCCACCTTGCCCCGCGTGCACGTCGGTGGCGAGCGCGCGCCGCAGCCCCGCCTCCTGCGCCGCTGGTAGAGACAGCTGCCTGTGTGTGTAGCGACATGTCTGTGTGTGTGCCCACCTTGCCCCGCGTGCACGTCGGTGGCGAGCGCGCGCCGCAGCCCCGCCTCCTGCGCCGCTAGTAGAGGCAGCTGCCTGTGTGTGTAGCGACATGTCTGTGTGTGTGCCCACCTTGCCCCGCGTGCACGTCGGTGGCGAGCGCGCGCCGCAGCCCCGCCTCCTGCGCCGCTAGTAGAGACAGCTGCCTGTGTGTGTAGCGACATGTCTGTGTGTGTGCCCACCTTGCCCCGCGTGCACGTCGGTGGCGAGCGCGCGCCGCAGCCCCGCCTCCTGCGCCGCTAGGAGAGACAGCTGCCTGTGTGTGTAGCGACATGTCTGTGTGTGTGCCCACCTTGCCCCGCGTGCACGTCGGTGGCGAGCGCGCGCCGCAGCCCCGCCTCCTGCGCCGCTAGTAGAGACAGCTGCCTGTGTGTGTAGCGACATGTCTGTGTGTGTGCCCACCTTGCCCCGCGTGCACGTCGGTGGCGAGCGCGCGCCGCAGCCCCGCCTCCTGCGCCGCTAGTAGAGACAGCTGCCTGTGTGTGTAGCGACATGTCTGTGTGTGTGCCCACCTTGCCCCGCGTGCACGTCGGTGGCGAGCGCGCGCCGCAGCCCCGCCTCCTGCGCCGCTAGTAGAGACAGCTGCCTGTGTGTGTAGCGACATGTCTGTGTGTGTGCCCACCTTGCCCCGCGTGCACGTCGGTGGCGAGCGCGCGCCGCAGCCCCGCCTCCTGCGCCGCTAGTAGAGACAGCTGCCTGTGTGTGTAGCGACATGTCTGTGTGTGTGCCCACCTTGCCCCGCGTGCACGTCGGTGGCGAGCGCGCGCCGCAGCCCCGCCTCCTGCGCCGCTAGTAGAGACAGCTCAGCCGCCAGCCGCGCCGCCGCCGCGCGGTGCGTCGCCACTGACGACACGCGCACTTGTAGCTCAGACTCCAGGTCGGAGAGGGAACGTTTCTGTTGGGCAATAGAGTTTTTTATAGGCATCCGTGGACCAGGGCCGGAATTCTACTGTTCACAAGCATACCACAAGCCTGGCACAAACTTGAATACGAGGCATTTGGTATTCTACTAAAACCGGAATCGCAATTCACAAGCGCCAGCGTGACGCCAGCCTACTTCGTATTCTACTATCCAAAACGTACTTACGCTGGCGTCAAACTGGCGCCAGCGTAAGAACGCTTTGGACAGTAGAACAAAGTACGCTGGCGCCAGTTTGACGCCAGCGTAAGTACGTTTTGGATAGTAGAATACGAAGAAGGCTGGCGTCACGCTGGCGTTTGTGAATTGCGATTCCGGTTTTAGTAGAATACCAAATGCCTCGTATTCAAGTTTGTGCCAGGCTTGTGGTATGCTTGTGTACAGTAGAATTCGGGCCCAGGCTGTACCGTCCAGCGGTGTGCACACATCGGAAATGATCATACGGGTAGCATTGGCCACATCAATGCAATGTCGCACTTGTACTTACACCGATATATCTTGAACTCATCAAGTATAATATTCTCAATAGAAACTTGGGTCTGTGGAAGCTGGCCATTTAGTATGAGGAATTCTGCCTTGCCGCAACACAGTTTCTACTAGCGCGGAGGGTAGCGGACTTTATTCTGCTGGTACAACTAACTCACCAGTTTTATGGGATACCCACAAAAAAAACATCAACTTTGGGGAGTATCGACTCTGACGTTATCTTGTGCTTAATATCAACACATTTTCTCATAAACTGATGATGTATCTTTAGTTAAGTTGTGCAACTGTACATTTTTTATTGAATAAACATTTCATTTCATTTCATTTTTTTTAACATGGCATTCGTTTCGGTCGCTTCTCGTTCCGGCTACTATCGCTGCTCGGTGACAGTCGGGTTGAACAAAACTCCTGCATAAACTCGAGTATGGCTCAATCTTACTCGTAGACGAGTAAAAACTCGTGTCCCTCGACATGGACCGTCAGGGACATCAACTTCATCATCAAGGGCTTCATTTCCTATAACACGCTGCTCCAGAGTGAAACAAATGACACATAGAAACAGACATCCAAACAGCGTCCGTCTTGGCCAGATATTGAGTCCCTTCCCTTGCAAAAGGTTACTTACACAAAAGGAGATTGCGGGTGCGCTTAGACCAACACACAAAACTTTAACTAAAATGTAACGTGTGAAAAGGCATAACGTTATGTACAATAATAGGCTCTACTCACGATGCGACCTGGCTTGCAATCTGTCGCTGCAACTCATAGAAGGCAGGTTGCCTTGCAACCGCTAGAGAAGGACGGAACAGGAAGGTAGAAATACAAGTTGCAGCAATAAATCGCGAGACAGATTGCATCGACTCACATGTCTCTCGATAGTGTCACGTATGTCGTCGGCCGTGTCCGGTCCGCACTGGCTCAGCAGCTGCAGCAGGCACTCACTCGACGACTCTGTGTCGGGGCTGTCGGGGCTCGGGGACGCGCTCTGGAAGGGGACAGATCACCTCCACAGATTAAGGCCCGGTCTTTCAAGAGACCGACAGACTATCCGGCCCCGGCCCAGGCCATCTACAAACGAATTGCCGAATTCCGGTTTTGACCTTGCAACGGTACCGAGACGTTATAGCAATTGCCGTGCAATTCGTTTGTAGAATCCAAGGCCTGGCCCCCGATTCTCGGGCTATGGAGATCATCTCCCTAGTCGAGATATCGGTTTTGATACCGCCTAAATCCGTCGAAAAAGATTTCAATTCATATTTATTTCGATCGCAAACGGTTCGAGATATCTCGGTTGGTCGTAAGGCTGGTCGTGAAAATAGCTTTTTCATGTTTTTGACGGAGATTTCGGTATCTCAAAATCGATATTTAGACCATGGACATGATCTCGCTAGCGCGAGAATTGCCCCCCAGATGTATGTATATGAAACTTCATGTAAAATGTCAAAAGCCGCAGGTACACAGACAGATCAACGCCATCTGACGAGTGAAAGATCCGCACGTAGAGTCTTTCAATAATATTTAGGCGCGTGAGTATCGTTTACAGAGGAGCGCCACTTCTGCGCAACTTAATGCAACGAACCTGTCAAAATAGGTTCCACCTGTCACCCGGAAAGCTGGTAAATTTTTACGGAATCTCAAAGTTATTTTTTTCTGTCGGATTAACCTCGTAGCCTGTCTGACCATGTAAATGTAAATGGTATGGACTCCTATTGTTATTGGGAACACTACTTTGATATCTCTCAGAACTAGATGGTTCAGCATAAAAGGATGACAAACTAAAAGCAAACAACACAAATCAACAATAGCAAAAAAACCAAAAAGTAGGGCGGCACAAACCTCATCTATCTTACACCCCCTTGCCAATAGCTCTGTCACCGTCGACCGGATGTAGCTGTCCAAGTCGCTCGCCTTGCCCTGCACTTGGTGACGTAGAGCAGTCACGTGAGCCTCCTCGGCCTCCGCCTAGACGGTGGGGGGAGGGGGGATGAATACGTAGCGAACATAAAACAAAATGGCGAACGGAATATTGCAGCCATGGGTTGGGATGGGCTCGACAAAAGTTTAATTGGCTACTGGATTTTATGCTCGAATTACTGATCTCGTAATCAATGCAAAGTCCAAAACCTTTGACTTTGGCGCTCATTATTTTTTTTGCACTAACCACGGTTTGCCTTTCAGCTACGAGATTAGTAATTCGAGTTTGAATGCACCGCTGCAAATAACAGTTTATTAGTCAAGCGAACTTTTGTCAACAGTAAGATCAACATATAATATAATAATGTATACTATTGGGGGGTACTTAAAGTCTTCACAAAATAAAAGGCCCATTTTGACAGTACACGCCCTTCATGGGTAGGTAATAAAAGTTGCTGTTGCGTACAAGCAAAGCGTACAAGTTGCACCAAGGAAAATCGCTTTTATTACCTACGCGTTAAGGTGCGAACGCACTAGGCGGAACTGCACTGCAGCGGAACTGCGCGACACGGCGCGTCATTTTTTGGTAAACCGCACTTGAACTGCAGCGACGCGACAGTTTCACCCGCCATTTGAACAAAGAACGAAAGAGATAGAAAGAGGAGAGAGGGGCGGGGCGTGAGGTAGCGTCAGTTTTGCCTAGTTGCCCAACTTTGCCGCGCAGTTCCGCTGCAGTGCAGTTCCGTTGCCGCGTAGTGCGGTTTGCTCCATATGTTTGCCTTGAAAGAATATTTTGTCGCGTCGTGTCGCTCAGTTCCGCTGCGGTGCAGTTCCGCCTAGTGCGGTTCCACCTTTAGGGGTTAAAACTTCATGGGCGTGAACTGTCAAAACGGGCCTTTTATTTTGTGAATGGTGTAACGGGTTATCGGGTATTAATAAGTTGATTCGTAAAATGTACGTACAGCCAACAAATCGCCAGTTCTTAGACAGTGCAGTAAAGCTCGCATAATGTGGTTTGTTTGACAGTACATACATCTGCAACTAATGCGGTTACAGCTGTGACAGTTACAATACTAATATTACAACTACAGCACACATGCACTCACTGCAATACCTAGAGTAGAGAAGTTTATTTAACCCCCCCACCCCGCCCATTCTCGGGGGTCACTTTGTGGCATCGCGATTTTGAAACTTATGCCATGCTGGAGATAAAATTCAAAACCTATAGTAACGGAAAAATTACAGGAGGATTACTTATAGTGAATGATTTAGCATGTAAATTAAACATTTGTAATCGGATTATTAGTTCATTAAATAGCTCTGACTACGACAGTGAATGCTTCGAATAATCGTATAAGGCCAATAATATCAAAGGATCGTTAAACTTAAAAGGATATGTGACGGTCATTGTTTACTTTGCTGCTACGAAATTAGTATTTCGATAGAAGATTTCACATCCTATATTACAATCGCGCCGCAATTAGTAAAGTGAAATTAATGTAGCCCAATAATGTCCTAACCGAGGGGCACAGGCCTTTACCCGGATACAAGTAAGATTGAGCCATGCTCCACCACGCTGGCTCAGTGCGGGTTATTTTACGACTACTGTATACAACTTGGTCATTTGAAAAGTGGTATTTGACTTTGCCTTTAGCACGAAACACGACGGTTCTTGCATTAGAAGAATATCGAGAAACCTTGTATATATTTTTTAAGTTTTCTGTGAATCTAAAATCTCATACAATACCTGGTCAATAAATAATGGCCCCATTAAACACAACTTCTCCTTAAACAGCCAGACGTTAGGTCTACACGAGCACTGATAAAAAACTGCAGCAGTACTGTATCACATAGCTCAGAAATTGAAAGTGCAAATGTATTATTACACACAACACACTCCAAACTCGGTCTTATTCCCTTCGGCTTACAATTTGTTGTGTGTGCAGAACCATGTGTGTGTAATGTGCGAATGATAAAAACAATGATATTCTGCGCTCGATGTAAGTTCGTTATGCGATCTGATGGGAGTATTGACATGCCATGTGTAATAATAAATAATCGTAAAATATGTAAACAAGGAATTGAAATGTTTTTTTTTCCCTCGCGAGATCAATAATAATTGCAGTGTTATTGATGCTGACTTTTAATGGCTAGTTCGGTGCGTTTCTAAAAAGAGATGTTTCGTTTGTCTGAGTGTATGTCCGTGGCACTCTAGCGGTCAAACAGATGGACGGATTTTAGTGCGGTTATTTATAGTAGCGGCAGTAGACTTCCCTGATTCCCTAAGACACGTTTTATTAAAATTGGTACAGAGTGGTTCGAACATCAGCCCGACGAGGAAATAAGTGACTTTTTTGACGTATAGGTTTCAGTATTATTCGGCGGTGTTTTGAAATTTAAGGCCCTGTTTCAATTGTTCTCGATAAACCCTATTGAACAGGTAACTCTGACATTCTACATGCAAAATGTCAGATATATCTGTTCAATAGGGTTTATCGAGAACAATAGGCTTGTGGTCTGTCAAGTCAAAATAGATACTTTTTATGAACTGTCAAAACGGAACTTTTGTTCCTGAGTTCTATGAAATAAAAACAGAATGACGTCATGTAAAAGTGCCATCAAATGCTGTCTTATTTTGAGAAAAATTTACTTTATAAAATATATCTGCTGGAAATATACAATTCTGAGAATGTCAAGCCATTTTGTACATAATGCTTCAACTTAAGACTTGTTCCTAGATTTATTGGATTACCTTGGCCACAAGCCTAAAGAAACAGGGCCTAAATCTATTGTTATTTGTATGTATACAGGTGTAACAGAAAGGTGTAGTCATATTTTAGGGGGTTGTGGGGAACATCAATCTGAACAACTTTCACTATGAAACCGATTTGATCAGTCAGGGCAACTTTATTTTTCACTTCTCCATACATTTCGTGCCGGCCGAACAGCTGATTTGTATGGAGAAGTGAAAAATAAAGTTGATCTGATCAAATCGATTTCACAGTGAAAATTGTTCAGAATGCTGTCTCTAACGACCCCCTAAAATATGACTACACCTGTCTGTTACACCCTGTATTACAGCGATCATGATTGGCTCATATAAATTGCATGAAGATAATGCTATTTATTTTAAAAACAAATGTAATCATCTTCATCAGCAACTAGTTTCCGCCCACTGCTGGGTATAAGCCTCCTCCCTTTTGTGCCAACTTATGCGGTCCTGTGCAATGTAATGTAGACACTTAATTGTAAAACTAAAGTCTTCACAAAATAAAAGCCCCGTTTTGACAGTTCACGCCTATGAAGTTTTAACCCCTAATGCGTAGGTAATGAAAGCCAACTATTGCGTACAAGCAAAGCGTACAAGTTGCACCTAGGAAAACCGCTTCTATTACCTACGCGTTAGGGGTTAAAACTTCATGGGCGTGAACTGTCAAAACGGGCCTTTTATTTTGTGAAGACTTTAATGTTTGTAACTACGCAAAACTAAAAGATATTTTCCGTTATACCAAGTTCCTATGCAGAATGTGTTGCGTATAGAAATGTTTTTGCGCCAAGTAAAACGATATCAAAATTCATATAATTTTACGTCATCATTGCGAGGTCAATGGTGTAACGGATCTCCAGTCATTAATTGTCTGACTATAAAACAATTATATAATAGTGAACTTCCCACGTCCTGATTGTGTATAATAAATAAAGCATTGTCTTGAGTCACCAACATCTTCTAACCCGCCTAGAGATCTACTTATTATGACCCAATAAACGGCCAAGTGCGAGTCGGACTCGCGCACGAAGGGTTCCATACCATTATCTATAAAAAACAGCAAAAAAAATGTATGGGAGCCCCCACTAAATATTAATTCAATTATTTATTTTTTAAGTAAATAATATACTCAATATATTGTGAACATTTTAAGCGTCTACCTGCTACCATTATCAATATCGAGCAAAAATGAGCAAAAAAAATCACGTTCGTTGTATGGGTGCCCCCCTTAATATTAAATTTCTTTTGATTTTTAGTATTTGTTGTTATAACGGCAACAGAAACACATCATCTGTTAAAATTTCAACTGTCTAGCTACCACGGTTCATGTGATACAGCCTGGTGACAGACAGACGGACGGACGGACGGACCGACAGACAGCGAAGTCTCAGTAATAGGGTCCCGTTTGGCACCCTTCGGGTACGGAACCCTAAAAACGAACAACATTTTTATGACCTAACTAAACGACCGGTAAACGGATCACGAAGTCGCGTAATTTTTCGAATCCTACAACCCACGATGCATAATTTAGCAATGGCGAAGACCTTGACACATTTATCGTCTCAAACTTGTCCTGAGTGCGAGGAACGTCACGGACAAACTTGTCCTGAGTGCGAGGAACGTCACGGACAAACTTGTCCTGAGTGCGAGGAACGTCACGGACAAACTTGTCCTGAGTGCGAGGAACGTCACGGACAAACTTGTCCTGAGTGCGAGGAACGTCACGGACATACTTGTCCTGAGTGCGAGGAACGTCACGGACAAAGAGGCAACGACGCCGCTCAAACTAGAGGCCTCTCTACACAACGTCCCATGTTGGACGATAACAGGCACGCGGAACGAGACAGAGTTATAGCTTTGACCCGTTCTGCGTGCCTGTGATCGCCCAACATGGCTTTTATTTATCCACTCGCGCCAGGGTCCTCTCTGCTAGCAATATCCACTCAAAGGTCCGCTGGTTCATCCATGCCACTTTCCATAGTAATGTTTTTTTATAGGTTTTGAACTTTATCTCGATGTGGGTAGATTGAAAATCGTGGGCCGTGGACTTTGGACGGGCATACGAGTACGTAATTGAAACAAAAAGTAAAACTTAAAAATACCGACTTCCAGAAACCCTATTTGATTAGAAACCAATGTCAAGTGCTTTTTGACTTTAATACAAACTGTAACTGCCCCCCCCCCCCCCCGGGTAGCATAAGGAACCCCTGTACAAAGTTTAATGGCTCTAGGTCCAGCGGTTTATGCTATGCGTTGCCTGCCCGTCAGCCACGCATAGTAGATTGTATTTGTACCTAGTATTGAGCAGTTCTGGTGGTCATCGTCATGGTCTTCATCATCAGCTTCGCATCACAATATTAGATTACCATGAGTAATTCCACGAGTTATTATTAAAAACATAAAAATCACTTCTCCAGGATCTCATCATCAGATCCTGACCTGGTGTCAATGGGACCAATATGGGAAGGTAAACCCTTTCAAACAAAAAAATAATTTTCCAAATCGGTCCATCCGTCTATGCGCAATCGGGGAAAATACATAAATAACCGGCCAAGTGAGAGTCGGACTCGCGCACGAAGGGTTCCGTGCCATTATCTATAAAAAACCGCAAAAAAATCACGTTAGTTGTATGGGAGCCCCCCTTAGTATTAATTTTTTTTTTAGTAAATGTTGTTATAGCGGCAACAGAAATACATCATCAGTGAAAATTTCAACTGTCTAGCTACCACGGTTCATGATATACAGCCTGGTGACAGACAAACGACCGGCCGGACGGACGGACGGACGGACGGACAGACAGCACAGTCCCAGTAATAGGGTCCTGTTTGACACCCTTCGGGTACGGAACCCTAAAAACGACGAATTGTAAACCTCCTCCTATTGTGAAGTCGGTTAAAAAGACTCACGCAGTGTCGATGGTCGTCATGCGTCGCGCGCAGCCTCTTCCCGCGCGCGCTGATCTCGCGCTGCCTCGCCCGCAGAGCGCGGCGCCGCGCGCCCCAGCCGCGGGACAGCGTGCGCCAGTCGCCCGACAGCCGGCGGCAGGCGGCCGCGTACTCGCTCTCCATGGCCGAGCGCTCCTGGATCATGGGGGAGAGATGCTACCGTTAATATAAGTTGGGGTTACATGGTAATTTGATTGGTAGGTATACTTTGGCAAGAAATGATGACAACATTTGAAGACTACTGCTCGTTGAACTGTTGCTGGATGGATGTTGCTGCTGGATGAACTGTTGCCGCTCCAGCTGTGTGACGTCACTGCTCACCTGGTCCAGCTTCTTCTGCGCCTCCAGCAGTTGTTGCCGCTCCAGGTGCCAGCGACGTTGCCGCTCCTCCTGCTGCTGGATGAACTGTTGCCGCTCGCGTTCCAGCTCAGCGCGTTGGGCCTCGATGAGCTCTGTACGCGCATCGCCTTCCAGGTCTCTGCGGGGGACAAGCGTGACTGCTGTTAATTTAGGCTGTTATACGTCTATGTCTACACGTCTTAGGCTGGATTTTACCAACAAAAAGTTATACCGAGAATAACTATAACGGGGATAAGTATGACAAATGACAGTTCAAAATGAGGTGATCTGATCTAGGTGTCACTGGTGTCTATGAAAAAGTAGAAGATACTCTCGAGTAAAAGTTACTCTTTTGTTGGTAAAATCCGGGCTTATAGTGTGTTTTGGATGGCCCGTGTAAGCTGCGGCCAGATGACAAGAAGCGCGAAGCGAACCGACTTCTAGAAAGAAAGTACGATTTGGGGGAAATATGTTCAGTAGATCACAACAGGCTGAAGAAGCAGCAGATGAATATGATCTATTCATGAGATCGATTCACTTCACGAGTGTTGAGGTTCAGATTCTCAGAGCTATTGGCCAGGTCGTTAGTAGAACAAGACAGAGGCTTCAATGGAGAGGAGTTCATCAGTTATGAATACTACTTCCTGATGTTGATGAGAGCTGGTGTGATAATGGTAGCTGGTATGATGATGGTCTACTCACAAAAGCCCAGTATTCAGATTCTCAGAGCTATTGGCCAGGTCATTAGTAGACCAGGAAAGCGCGATAGACCAGGAGAGCAGCAACAGTCAGAAGTTCAGTAATTATTACTTCTTCATGATGATGGTCTACTCACGAGAGCCCAGTGTTGAGGTTCTCCGAGCTGTTGGCCAGGTCGTTAGTAGACCAGGAGAGCAGACTCAGCCGGGAGAGGTTCATCACGCTGGTGTTGCCCTCCTGACGCAGTTTGGCGGCTTCTGCTGGGTCGTTGTAGCGGAACATGTTGGTGCGCCCGAGCAGTAGGATGCAACCTGGTGGAAGAACGGTTTTGGATTCATGGTTTAGTATCTGTGGTATAGCCAGAGCTTCGTGAAGGCATCTTGTGAAATGACGATGGACAACACTCAGACTACAGCACACCTCGGACACTCCATAGAAGGCTCGTAAAATAATCAGCTATTACTACTACATAACCAAATGATGTTTGTATACGTGCAAATGTGTGCGTAAACTTTGCTAGGGCCGGTGGCGCGGCAAATGCAGCGATATTAAAGTATACGCGTCGTCACTCGTCCGGCGTTCAGCCCTGTCTATTGATTCTTTAACCAATCTTTTGACGCCAGGTGTGGGGTGCGGTATCTGAATCAGCGCGGGGAAGGGAGTGGCCGTTCTGTGCGGAGTACTATTATCTCTTCTGTGACTACAGTCTAGTATAGCATCAGATATATGACAGATGAGTACGCAACATCATTTAGACACTTGATGATGAGAGAGATGTTTCTGGATTTTTAGGATGTGTAGATCTGTTTAAGTAGCGTGTGTGCATATATCTGATGCTGACCTTGACCTTGTATCTTGTAGATGTCACGATAATAGTGCAGTGCAGTAACCACAAACAACAAACAGCCATTTATGGCATCCTTTAGTTATGCGCTTGTAGTGAACGCTCACCCTGACTCAGTTTCGCCGGCTTGTCAATCGGCACAGTATTGAGCCAGCAGGTGGCGTGCTTGGCGGGCGCGACGGTGGCGACGCCGCCGCTCAGCACGATCACGCAGTGGAGAGGCAACACGCCCACGCCAGACAGCAGGATGTCGGGGGTCGGGGAGTGGTCGGAGGTGCCGATGACTGTTTCGCCTTCCTGGGGAATCGGATGCGGCCAATCAGGTTCAAGTTCAACGTTCAATGTTCAAGTTAATAGTTCAAGATAAATGACAAAATTCAAGTTCAAATTTTAAGTTTCAAGTCCAAGGTATAAGTGCGAAGTTCAAGTTCAAAGTTCTTATTGATTATTTCGAATTTTTTGACCACGAACACATCGACGTCTTTTCTTTGGACCACTGTGGGAGAATAAGGGCAAAAAACTCCCGCGGATTGATTTTTTGGCCTCATAATTACTGCCGCAGACAAGAAAGAGGCACGAGTCATGCCGCACGACACGCGGACAAGTTAAAACACAGACACACGGACAGACAGAAAAAACATACCTTAAGATGATACAGCGTAACCCCCGTAGACAGCAGATTGTCGTCTATCCCCACCAAATGCGGCATGTCCGAGTCTAAAACCACACCGAGTCCACTCTTGCGCAGCCCAAGCGCCGCTTGCTCGTGCAGTATGGCCTGAGTCTCCCGCCATTTCTCCGTCCATTTCTCTGTGAGGACCTTTTCTTGCGCCTCCTTGCGTTGTAGCGTGGCCAGGACTGAGGTGTCCGAGTCGATTGGATCCTGGTGGTTAGGTAAAGAAAGTAAAATGAATATTATATACTGGCGCAATAGTAGAGTTTATCAAGGGAGTACAAAACAACTTTTAAAATTATAGCAATATGTAAAGTGCTGTGGACTCAGTTCCCAAATAAGCGAGATTGTTTTTTCTATCCAGAGCGAGCGAGGGTTTCTAGAGTAGAATCCTGAGCGAGCGAAAATCTGGGTAAAAGTGTTCATTTGTTCTTCTGCAACCCCGTGACACTATGTGATGATGATTTGGTCCGACCGATTCCGGTCAGGGCGACCGCTTCAACTATGTATATAGTTGTAAGCTTACCGAGGTGAGCGTGATCTGTGCTCTCAGCTTCTCGATCTCCTCCCTCAGCTCCCTGATGAGCTTGACGTTGGGGTCCTCGTTGATGGTTGGCTTGTTGATGATGTTCTTGGCGCGGTTCGCGTAGCGCAGGGTCGAGAGTGTCTCGCCGTAGTTGCAGTCGGCGGGGGATATCTGTGACGGGAAAAAGGGTTGGTAATCGAACTCTTACGCCTTCGCCACTCTTGACGGAAATCCCGACTCCGAACTTCCGTTGCGGTAAAGGTTTCCGTTACCGATCTTTCGCGTAGTGTGCCTGTTATTAGTCATTTATATGCGATAACATGTATTGGCGTTGTGACGCGGAAGATCCGCGACGGAATTTCTTCAAGTGTGGCTTAGACTTCGAGTGTTCGACACTTTTGACACTGCCGACGCGTTTTATTACGATGTTACGTCACAACACGTGAGAGCTCTTTGTTATACTTCTAAACAATTTAGTGTGACTTGCACCAGACTTTTGACAGCCGCTAAATACTATAGTTTAATGACATTTAAGCACTACACGGCCATTACGTAGTCACTAGTCAAAAAGGCAAGATCATTTCCTGTCAGCCAGGTTACCACTAGACATGGCTGCGTTGTATTTAAATTGCATTTAAACTCCATTTAGCAGCTGCCAAAGTCTGCTGCAATATGCCCTAAAACTATGAAACAGCTTCAAGACGCGACAAGTGATTGGATGAAACGAGTTTATCAAGATTTTACGTTATCACAGCTATTCTTCCTGGGACCTTTCGGGAACCGGGCTTTAGCAGTATTACTTATTTATACTCTGATGTTGGTACTCACGGCAGCAATCATGATAGTCTTGGAGTTGCCCCCGAGCGAGTCCTTCAGAAGCCAAGTGAGCACGGAGTCGCGGTACGGGATGAACACTTGCTTCTTACTGCCTTTGGGGGTTCGACCTGTAATATGACGTGTTATTTACCACACGGGGCGGCAGTGGCACAGATTGGCAGCAAAGTTTAAAGCGTAAAAACACCATAGATGTTGCCATGATGGCAGGCTACTGCCTGTTATTTGAAATGAGATATTTGGTTTGTGTACAAGCACGCAGATGTCCACTTATACTTGCACTTATGTTGCAATCGTTAATATTCTTTCTTGCCAAGGTAGAGACAGACAGAAACCTCACGTTAACAACAACTTCGATCAACAATTTTCAAGCGGGGGGCTAAGCTCCCTCCCCTCATTAATCACATTGATAAGACTATTCATATAAGCTCGTCTTTTACGCAGTTTACTTGGTCTCTTAATATGTCCAAAGACTCCATTCACAACCGCAATTTATGCTGACCATGACCAAACATCTTCTCATTCATCATTTCAAGGTCACTCAATCAACTAAAGCGATTCTAAGGTGTCCTTTCTCTGCATGCGTTCCAGTGTTATTAACGTATCTTACTGTCAGGCTGTTGCTGGCTGGACTCCGCCAGGGCGGATATGACGGAGCCTAGTGTGACCAACGACTTGTTGATGTGAGCTCCCTCTACCAAACGTTGCCCCGTCGCGCCGGTCGCGTCCGCTCGCTCGCTGGAGGGAAAGGGATGGAGATTAATGTTGTGCTTATATCTAATTTATTCTTAAGTCACATATGAGGTAAACACAGATACGTGATCACAAAAACTCGATATCTCAAAAGGGTCATTCGATGACGGGTTTCCCAATCACTTACAGAGACTACTTTAAACATAAATGCACTAAATTTCACTAAAAACTTGTCGAAATTCAGCTTAGGAATAACATTATTTCCCAAAATTCTTCGAGAAAAAAGACACATTGGTTTGGTTTGACATTATTTGTTTAGTGAAGGGGAAATGTGAATGTTTTTTTTTTATATTGCATTGTACGGCCCTGGATTGTGAATGATAGAACGAAATTGAATGAAATACACGGCAACGAAGGTTGTGTCATTAAAATATGCATAAAAAACAAATGAAAGTGGGCGTTAGCCCCGCAGCGCATGCCAAGTTCCTGTGCAACGGGGCTTTGCGGCGAGGGGGGGGGTGACGTCATACCTGCCAGCTAAGTCGACGAGGTGCACCTTGCTCGCGGTCTCGCTGGGCATGTTGTTGTGCGGTAGGTAGCTGGCCTGCACGAAGGTGACGGTGAAGATGGCGTGCGAGCGCGACGACACGTCGTTCATCTGGGTCGAGGCGGTCGTGCGTTGTAGGTTGCCGCGGTGCATGCATTCCTGGGAACACGTGGTACAGTTTAGGACATATAACATTTACATACTAGCAATTGCTTCTAGCCCCGCACTAGGATACCCTGTGTCGTGGGAACCAGAAACAGCGACATCACAACTGTCCGTGCGTCCGTCCGTCCGTCAGCGGGTCTTAGAGCACGAACCGAAATAGCTAGAAGGTTGAAATTGTCACAGAATGTGTATATCTGTTGCCACAACAACAAATACTGAAATACGAGAGATATTACAAATTAAAGGGGGTCCCCATAAAAGAGACTTGTTTTGAGACACCCACGCATTTCAATATGACGGTATATTTCACGTCAAACCACATCGTTGTCGTAGCTCAGCCGGTTTGTTGTAGGCCCTCAATCCGTAGGTTGTGAGTTCAAATCACCGTGAGAGCATAATCTTTTTTAATTTTCTTTTTTTTATGTTTTATTGTTTTGAGTGCTTAAGTTTTGTTGTACGATGGTACGGTAACGATTCCGACCCGCACGTGACCGATTTTAACCAATATAATGCTTGACCACCCTTTAACTATAGATCGCAAAGTAGATTACAGACGGACAGCGCAAATAGTGTAGAGGTTTGTGAGGCATTAATGAATTAAGAAAGCCGCATTTTTTTAACACTGCGTTTATTAATGGACAGGAGTGTGAACGCACCTGTATGTCGTCATAGTCCGAGACGAGATGCTTGGACAGATCCTGCACGTACGGCCCCAGCTTCGGATGCTCCCGGACTCGCAGCGAGTGCCCAGCGTCGTTCGCCAGCAGGTCCTTGCATAAACACAAACGTTTACATACAGGCACATACATTGCTTCTGGCCCACTAAGGATACCCTATGTCCTGTGTGAGATGGTGTGTATGCGTGTGTGTTTGTGTATCTTTCGGCACAGCAGCGGGGCGGTTGTCAATGATGTCAAAGCCCCCCCCCCCCCCCCCACACTGATATGAGGTAAAGGCCTAAGGTAAGGAACATTTGTCACTTTCACTTGCCTCGGGATCTCACTGATAGTCAGATAAGTTGACCGGATTGGCGTTGTAGAAAGCCCGGTGCCGAGCTGTGGGTCTTACGGAACGTACCTATACTACGTGCGTGACCACTTTAGGGAGGGGGGGGGGGGTTCTTTAAAATACCAGTCTTGTTGATACTAAAATGGTCACGCAGGGGGAGAGGGGTGTTAAAAATAGCAAAGAAATGGGTCACGTAGTATAAGTCATAGAGTAACTTATGTATCCTCTCCATCCTAGGTTTGCTGGAAAAGATTAGAGATAAGCTCGCCTTTGTACATGTTTTTTTTCCAATATTAAGTGTCTGTAATATGTTTTCTGTGCAATAAAGTATAAGTACGTTCCCTATGGTTGAACATGATTGTCACGGCCTCCTTGCGCCCGCGCGGTGCGCCGGCCCGGCGGCGGCGGCGGCGGTAGAAGAAAATAGAGAGAAAATATCATCAAGACAGCACATTCGACGGACACATTCATAGGTACTAGCCTTCTTCACGTCGTACGCTCATGCCCTTGTTTTCCTTTTATTTTATTTTTAACCGACTTCCCAAAGGAGGAGGTTTACAATTCGTCCGGATGTTTTTTTTTTTTATGTCTGCACCCCGATAGCGCCTAAACGGATGGACCGATTTGGAAAATTATTTTTTTGTTTGAATGGGTTTACCTTCCCATTGGTCCCATTGACACCAGGTCAGGATCTGATGATGGGATCCTGGAGAAATCGAGGGAACTCTTCAAATATTATAGGCAGACCTATAGTGATTTTTGTGTTTTTCATAATAACTCGTGCAAATGCACATGGTAAGCATAATATTGTGATGCGGAACTGCTGATGAAGACCACATATGGCCACCAGATCTGCTCAATACTAGGTACAAACACAATGCGTGGCTGACGGGCAGGCAACGCATAGCCTAAGCCGGTGGACCTAGAGCCATGAAACTTTGTACAGAGGTTCCTCAGTAGCGTGGGGTAGCACTGATATGGGATTTGACAAAATTAATTCCCCAAGGGGGGGTGGGGATAAGGGGTTACAGTTTGTATTGAACTCAATCTAATCAAATAGGGTTTGTGGAAGTCGGTTTTTTCTAAAGTTTACGTTTTGTTTCAATTATCATTGTAAAAATATCATTATACAGCTTCTTTATTACGAAACCAGTCTTATCCTTTTGTACAGTCCACCAGCCTTACTAATGATGATGTAGAGTCACCTTCACTCGCTCGTTGTAGATCTCCAGGTAGCTGACCTCGGTGCGGTAGGACGCGCCCGACTCCTTGCCGGCGGCGACGCGCGAGAACAGCTGGCGGCAGATGCGCGGGATCAGGCCCTGGTTGTCCTGTACACGAGGGAATTGTCGTTGGTTAATATTGAAAAAAAAAAATACGCGTGTAACACCGTACACGTGTTAGAAGTAAAACTTCTGTAGCTAGATCATTAAGTGGTACCTATACTATACACCTATACCTACCTATACTAAAAGAGATTTAAATTTCCAATTTTGAGATCCAATCTCTGCTTCAAGTTACTTTTATGTTTCAGACGTCCGATTATTTGAAATTATTTTATACTTGTACTTACTTTTAATACGTCATGTCATTTATTTCCCACCATTCCTTATCTACAATTTGTCGCGCTCGTGGTGATATACTTAACTCATTCAATAGTGTCACTACTATTTGCATCTCGCTCAGATTATATACCATCTGACGTCACGTCTTTAAGCCGTCTCGCTCAAATGTATGCATTGCTTTGCTTGTCTCTGTGCCCAGTCCCTTTATTTAATTGATCGAGTACGTATTTTCAACTATTCCAAGTTAATGTGTACCTGCGGGGCTACCATAAGGCTTGCCACTCACCTCAGTCGCGCAGATAAATGACAAAGAAGATGGCTAAATCAATATATGGACGACTGCCCCAGACATGTACAAAGACTTCTCAACAGCCAATAGCATTTAAATATTCATTCATAAATTTAATTTACTGCGTCTGTATTTAGTTTGTAGAACTTGAAGAAAAAAAAAATATAGGTAAATAAGAGTTGTTACTCAATACTCCGTGATTCCAATATGATTCCGTGACCTTTGCCGTCGCTAGAAATAAGCACCATTTTGCAATAACATGCAACATAACGCCATCTAGCCACTCCTCTGGAAACCTCCTGTTTTCAGCAGTTTTGCTAGTTGGCAATTATGTTGCATGTTATTTTTAACGATGGCAAAAGTCACTAATCAATGGCGGAATCATAGAGTATGAAGTGACAACTCTTAATTATTTAATCATTTCCTTCAAGTTCTACAAACTAACTAAAGACGCAGTAATTTATGAGAGAATATTTAAATGCTATTAATTGGCTGTTGAGAAGTCTTTGTACATGTCTGGGGCAGTCATTTTGCCAAATTGCCAACTCCTTTCGCGTCTCAATGATGTTTCTCCATAAAATAGCGCGCATTCATTATGATATGACATTAAATTGTGACAAAATGCGTGGCTGGGGTGACTGGCGTGCCTTATGCTACCCCCGCTAACCTATACATACCTACTTTGCTAGGATTTTTTAGGGTTACTTCATCGCGAAGCGAAGACGTAACTCTTATTTAATTTTATTCTTGACATTTCCTTAGTCCGCCATACGACATACCTCGATTTTGATATTTTACTTCAACATTATTGACTGGCATGAAGCATTAACTTTAAAATTACAAAAGCTTATTATAATCAAAATCGTATAATTTCAACAGTTATAACAACAATTCAACTTTAAAATATGTATTACAAAAATTACATACAAACAAATAAGCGAAACAATAAGCCATTAAACTTATGGCTCTGTAAGCTGTAGACCTCGCTTTTGAAATGCACTATATAATAAAAAGTGGCTTTAGAACAGTTCTAGGTACCTAATTATTGTTTTCAAGAAGTCTTAATGCAGCCATCCATCACATCGGAATTTGCTTGAAAACTAAATATCACATTTGGATGATTCTAAGTGACTTTATGCGATTACTAGCTGCCCGTTGCGCGACTACGCAGCGCGTTTTAGGTACCTATTCCATAGTTACCGGCCACAAAACGATTCGTTCATCATTTTAGAAATCCATATCGACCCGTGGGACATTGATGAAACTCTTTTCTTACAAACTGTATGGATCGCATCGCACAGCTGTCAAACATAAGTTCCGGTTCCAACAAAGAGGTTGAACGAAGTAGTTTTTGGTCACGTCACTGGTTTTGGCCATACCGGAAATCAAGAACTCGTGGAAGAATGCTTAAAATAATTTTTATTTGTTAACGTTTCATCAGGTTTTTCTCTCACTAATTAACATTCTTTATTGTACGAATGTATTATTATCTTATCTGATTAGTTAAAAACCGTATTGCAAATAGTTGCGGTTTTAAAAGTCTTCAGCCGACCCTGACGTCACCGATTCCAATTTCCGTTACATTTCTTAGCCACTCGTGATAGCACCCGGCTAGTAGCAATTGAAAAGCAAATATATGAATAACCCACAGTTGAGAGGTTAAATAAATATTACCCCCGTGCCCCAAGAAGTTTTACTTCAAAAACAACATTTACGTGGCAAAGTGTTTTTCGTGCTTGCCTTTCACGTTGACTGTCAAATCGTTGAGCTAAGAGAACCACAGACTGGCTCCGAGAAAATGCAGAGAAAGCGTGGCCGACCCAGGAAGAGATGGAGCGATGAGTTGGGTCTATGGGATAAAGAGTGGAGGGAGACCGCTCAGGATCGGATAGAGTGGAAGAGGGGGAGAGAGGCCTTTGCCCAGCAGTGGGACATTACAGGCTCGTATTAATAATAATAACGTATGGGCTTATACTGTATGTTATGTATGTATGTTGTATTTATATGTATAATTTGGAGCTGAATTTTCACACGCATTCACTACGAACTATGCACGAGTAGTTCGCAAAATTCTTGTATATTTCGTAGTTGCAGATGTGAGTATCAGCATTCCGAAATGTACACGAAGAGTTCACTATGGGAGCGTAATGGCTTTGTATACTGCGGAAATAAAGCTGCGTGCACACTGACCGGCGAGCCCATCATGGTGAAGGTCTTCCCGCTGCCGGTCTGTCCGTACGCGAACACGCACGCGTTGTAGCCCTCGAACGCGCTGTCGATCACGTCCTCGCCTAGGTCCGAGAATACCTGCGGGGACACCGTTTGGTAAATGACATCTTTTTACTCTGTACTACACATAACAGACGAACAGTACAGCCGAAATATCGATTTTGAGATAAATCTCTATCAAAAACAAGACAAAGCTATTCTTACGACTAGTTTTTTGACCAAGCGAGATATCTATACCCGTTTTCGATCGAAATAAATATAAATTGGGATCGTTTTCGATTTAGGCTCTATCAAAACCGTTATCTCGACTGGGGAGATGATTTCGAAGGCGCGAGAATCGGGGGCCAGATAACTATTGAGTAAAGGCAGGTTGAGTGAACTTGAAGTTTAGTGAGTGGAAATACTGTGATTTCCAGTTTTCGGGCAATTTAAGTTATTGAATAAGGGGGCTGGCCAACTCCACACCAGGCAGTGGCACTCCACACCAGGCAGTGGCACTCCACACCAGGCAGTGGCACTCCACACTAGGCAGTGGCACTCCACACTAGGCAGTGGCACTCCACACCAGGCAGTGGCACTCCACACCAGGCAGTGGCACTCCACACTAGGCAGTGGCACTCCACACTAGGCAGTGGCACTCCACACTAGGCAGTGGCACTCCACACTAGGCAGTGGCACTCTACACTAGGCGGTGGCACTCCCCACTAGGCAGTGGCACTCTACACTAGGCGGTGGCACTCCACACTAGGCAGTGGTACTCCACACTAGGCAGTGGCACTCCACACTAGGCAGTGGCACTCCACACTAGGCAGTGGCACTCCACACTGGCAGTGGCACTCCACACTAGGCAGTGGCACTCCACACTAGGAACTTTTGCATTATGGCTTCTATAATGTGTAAACATATACTCTGGCCGCTAAGAGAATGCGATTCTGACACATGTTAGTTTGGGATGCAATCCCCTTTGTGGGAGTGAGATAGAGTGAAAAGTAGCGCGGGACAGACAGGGACATAGACATGTGTCAGGATCGCATTCTCTCAGCGGCCAGAGTATAACTTAACATTACGCGGATCCTCTGTGGCGCAGCGGTTGCGCATCTGCCTACTATGCGAGAGGTCCCGGGTCCGAATCCCGGCTGGGGAAAAAAGAAAAAAAACCCCAGGTCTTGGATGTTTACATGTTTGTGATGTCGCTGATTCTGATTCCCACGACACTGGGTATCCTAGTGTGGGGTCAAAAGAAATGTATGTGCCTGTATGTAAACGTTTATGTTTTTATGTTTTATCCGTTGTTTTCCAACTATACATATCTATACCAAGTGGTCTGCCTAAAGAAAAACTACCTATTTTTTCACGTTGAGTGATACCCTAAAGTCCATGCCCACTGATAAGTATTCGGCCACCTCTTTTTAGGGTCACGTTGGGTTCCTTTTGGAGCCCTTAAACCCTGTCCGCATAGTCTCACCTGCTCCTGCGAGGCATAGTTGCCATCTTCGTTGTCGTACGACCAGTGGGAATAGTCGAACGTGAAGTCTTTGAACTTCTCCCGGTTATTGTCATTCAGTTCCTTGCTGTTCTGTAATTAGCAAAAATAATTAATAACATCAATATAGCGTCACGCCTTTTCCTATAGTCTTTGCTCAACTGATATTTTAGTCCCTGACTAAAAGTACGGGTATTATTGTGTGTGCGTGTGATTTAGACAAGTGTGTGTGCGACTGTCCGTGGCGCGGATGATCAATTTTGAATATGGCTATTTTCAGTTTCAAGCTGATTTCCTTGTGGTGTTCGTCAATATTTTTCATCAAAAGCGGAGAAGAAATTTAAAGATCAAGAACATTTGTCATAGTTTTGGTGAGAGGTTTTAATTCTGAACGGTTCAGAGGGAACCTGACATTGGACCATTAATTAAGTTCCGGCTACCTTTCAATAGTAACCAGAGATCATTTACTATCGTGCCTAATGTGTAAATGTTTATACAGGGTGTAACCGTGTAACAGAAGGGTGTAGTCATATTTTAGGGGGTTGGTAGGGAGACCATTCTGAGCAACTTTCACTACGAAATCGATTCGATCAGAGCAACTTTATTACTCCATATGTTTGGTCCGGGCGGTCAGCTGATTTGTATAGAGAAGTGAAAATTAAAGTTGCTTTGATCAAATCGGTTTCATAGTGAAAGTTGCTCAAAATGATGTCCCTAAAAACCCCCTAAAATATGACTGCACTTTTCTGTTACAGCCTGTATATAATTTCTACGGAAATGCAAGATTTCTACGACATTTTCCTTTGCGTCATCTGCGTCTGATCACCTGACCAAACATTGGATAACACATGCCGTTATGCAAGCGATAACAAGACAATGGGTGACCTTCCATTGGTTTACCTAAATAGGTTCGCATGACTTGTCACAACTCACAATCGATTTACGACTAGTTTTCTAGTGCCTTAAGAAAGCAATTTATGAAAGCATCAACGAAAGAAAATGCTTCTTTAGTCTGTACAAATAGGTACCTATAAACAACGTCATGGCTTCTCGTATACGGAGTAGCAGAAGCACTGTTGTATAATTATTATTTGTTAGTTTAGTTAAGTTCTGTCGTGTCATATACATAAGTATGTATCGCAGCGAAAATTAATAGGAAAAAACACGGCCCCATGTCCCAAAGATGATTTATTGATTGATGCATGAATGATAATTAAATAGAAAATGAGAGATTATCATAATCGCTGTATGAATATTCATATAGCAACTCACTTTCGTCGTGAGCAGTCGTGTTTTCTTTCCCTCCATTTGAACTATGAGTTTCGCGTTCATGTCTTTCTCCCTGTAACAAAATAAAGGATATTTCAATTTCTAACCTAATGCACTAATCGCTGATCAATATAAAGTGCATCTAAAATGTCTGACTCTTATTTTCCCTGGCAAGGTAGGAACAGTCTTGAATGTAAGTCAAGTGTTAAGTTAACAGTTGTGCATTCATGCACTAATAGTTTATTTTCTTGTTGGTACGAGAGAGATGAAAATGAATGAAAAAAAAATATGAAAATCGTTTATTGCCAATATTGCCATAAGGAAATACAATTCACAGGTATGACAAGGACTTTAAATAGTCAAACTGTCATGGAAGTTTTTTTTTTTTATCTTTATTTAAAGGACTTGACTGGACTTGGTACACAAAATAACTTACAGTGACCATGTCGTCCTAGTAAGTCTAGGTACAAAATATTCTAACAACAATAACAAGTCTTAATTATATCCTAGCCTTTAAACCAAATCTAACTAATTTATACAATGTTTTAGCCTGGAAGATTTGTGTTCAGTTGTAAAACCCTAAGTATAACTCCTTAGAATAACCCTGCATATACTTATTTTCAACACAACAACAACATCAAAACTTTCTTACACATAGTGGCAGAGGCACAACTATTATGCCCATGCTTATTCTCTTATTCAATACTCCATATTGTGTGCCGGCTCATCGCCACGTACTTTCACTTTATAATAAAATCAAGGTTTTAAGCTAAGGCCATGGCAAGAACAATCAATATGTTATGTAGCTCGACAGGACTGCAGTCAAATGTTATCAACAAGGTCGAGTTGAAATTCTCTGCAATTCCGCATGTACAATGTCTTCAGTGTATGTTTTATTTTACACAATTACTAAATATAACATAGAGTCACGTCTTTTTCAAAGTTGTAAAGTTCAAAATTTTTATTGACTATAAAATCATACATATTATTTAGTCAACGTCAATATAATATTAATATTTTTGTATACTACCGCCCGTTCGGAAGTTGTGGGCTTAGGGATGGAGCAAAGAAGGGCAAGAAACTCCCCTGTACCTCTTTTAAAATATCAGAGCTTTAAAAATACAATGTTATGTATTTCTACTTAAGTCAGGAAATACACCGAGGAGAGACGTACTGACTCAGTCCATCGCCCCTCTTTGGATTTCTGTGCGCTGAGATGGTAAAGACCATGCAGAGTATTGCAATCACAATCATAAATTTCATTCATAAGTTTGTATTTATACTGCACTGCAATATAACTTAACAATTTAAACTGTAGCATGCGAAGACATCAAGTCCCAGATTAGCTCACTGGTGCCCAGATCTAATCAACGGTTGCCTCAAACTCAAACCTTCTTTGTGCCGTTTCATAGAACCAATGTTGGCAGATCAACACCTGTATCTAGATTTCTAACCAATCTCAACAAGATTAGTGCTTCTGGGCATATGGACATGTTTCATGATAGCCTTGTCCATTTTAAAAATAAATGTAGGGAAATCTATGCAACCAAAAACTGTGATACTAGTTAAATTGTGTAAAGTTCAATAGTCACCTTTTTATAAGTATGTAAAGTAATCAAATTAGTTGAGTATGAATTTTATTATAAGGTAGCTATGACATTATTATTTGTGATTTTTGTTTTATATGGCATGCATTCTTCTTGTGTAATTAAATTAACAATCAAATTGTATTAAAAAATTGGATTTATAACTATTTTACTTTAGTAATTTTAATTTTAATGATAAGTATATTATTATGTCTGTAATTAATGAATTAAGGTGAATGTTGTGATCGCCTGTTAGAGGTATATACTCTAGAACCTTTATGAAAAATTTATAAATAAATAAATAAATAAACAAACAGGACACACTCACTAAAATTACTTGACAATATTAGCTCCGACGCTCTTACGCGGTTGCCATAGATTCCATTTTCGAACTCACTTTTAAATTAGTTCATCAGTACATTAAAATAATTCAAAAGTCAGTTCGAAAATGGAATCTATGGCGTCCGTATAAGAGCTGTCAAACTTAATATTGTCAAGTAATTTTAGTCAGTGTAACCTAGAGAATCGACCACAATTGTGTACACACAAAATGCATAAACACAATAAAATTACAAATACAATTATTGAAAGAATTTGTCAGGAGATACGGACAGAATTGAGTTAGAGTAGTTATTTTTATACAACATAATTATACTGAGTCGGATTAGTTAGACTTATATGGGTTCCTGTAATACCTAAGCAGGTTGTGTAACAATGTGAGACAGTTGATGCTTTCAGTGCCGTCAATACTGTGATGCAATTTTTAAATGGTAACAATTGTCTCTATACCGACTGGATTACTTTGCAAGGTCAAATAAAGATTAGAAAACACTAAAATTAGTGTTATAAAGACTCAAGGACAAATGTAAGTATATCTATCTTTCTGTAGGTATTATAACACCTGGTCAGCTATAAAAAGGTTCTTATCATCACTGAAGGAATTTATTCGTTCCTCTATATCACACTCCATATCATTTGTTGAGTTGGAAAATTCTATAGAGTAATGGCTGGTAGCAGAGAATCAGAATCAGAAGAATCAGCAGAATCTTAAACAGTGTGAAGTCCACAGAAAACTTTATTAAGTGCAAGCAAAAACTGGGATAACTATCTGTTTTGGGTGAAATCCTTTAACACTTTCCGTATGTACCATTTCTTGCGATTTTACAGTAAATGGAGCCACATAGCATGGAAAGTGAATATTATGCCAGAAGCCATGTCTGGATCATGTGTAAATATTTACTTATAATTTTATAATTAACCTGGCTGCCTCCGCTATTATGACTCACTTTATGTCAGTCATATTTTTTTGCCATTCTGTGTATAGATCCATATAAACTCAATGAACAACAGATGGCTGGTTTGATTTTTATGTTAGTAAACATTGAAACAATGTCCAAATAACATTCCTACAAGACTAGCAAATAGGACTAGGTTATGCAGTAAGAGTAAGTTTTTACTCAACTTTCATCTAAAATCGACAACGGAATGTACAGTTCTTGCTCTAAATACAGGTGAACCATGAAAGTCATTGTCATACACCATGACATCATAGTTTTTTTACTTTCGAAGCACCATAATTGTGAGGCTTATTTTGTTTAATTCTGTTCATATTTAATTTGAAGTAAGCGGTTAAATCAAGCACAATGTATGCCCAAAATGGCATTATCCCGTCAATCATCGAGATAATAGCCGTGAATTTGCAAAACCGCCTCTTCTACCGTAACAAATGTGCGACAAAAACATTAGAAAATGACCCTTTGTTGGGATGGGAAAGCGGGGAACTGACCTTTGGTTGAACGGGCGAACCCTTACAGCAACTTTTACTGAAGCCATTGTAACACATTATACAGTCAATATTATAAAAAAAATATTTTCAGCAGCGCAATCAACAATACGACATCGCAAAATTGGTTGACATTTTTTTTGACAGGTCACTCTTTTTTACCTCTATTGCTAGCTATGAAAATAGATGAATGTTTTTTTTTGCATGTTCCGAATGATGCTGATAAAACTTTTGTAATCTAACAACTCTATATTTTTTTTAAGGAACCCGATCTTTCCACATCATCATTGATTTCAAACTTACTTTTTTATGCCCCGCTCGGCTTTATCACTCAGTTAAATAGTAGGTACATTGCTGCTCTATGGTTATAATATGAAAACAGTAAAGTTTACCATCCTTTCACTATTCGGAACCTCATAAAATTATCAATAATATATTTTTTGGATTGCCACACTGAGTTGTCATCCATCTGTCGTTTTCCTTCCTGTGAGAGGTTAGAATTTACGCTTTATTTTTTGCCAAAAATCTTTATTTTCCTGGGTAATTATGCCAAATAATATACCCCAACCTACATTTACACCCTAATTTTACAAACCACAGTGTAAAACTCTGTTCAATGGTAGTTTATATGTGATTATTTTCCAACCGACAAATTTCCAACTTCATTACATAATAATTTGGTGTGTTTCAGTCCAGATCAGCTGCAACCATGTCTGACTCTCCCGCGCGCCCTATGAAGTATCCTTACACGTTCTCTGCGAAGATCGCGCAGTTCCCGCTGAAGCATTACCTCCAGAACCAGTGGATCTGGCGCTACTGGGTCCTCGGAATCGCCGCATCTATTCCAGTGTTCTACAAGATTCACAAGCTATGTGAGTGCTCGTTTACGAAAAATCTAGGCTAGCCTTTAGGAAGTCTATGTTATTTGTTAAAAACTGTAAAATATTATAATTTGATTGATTTTGTACTTGATGTTGTAGAGCCACGTTTGTTCCTATGTGGTATCCATAATATTGAGGGCATTTAACTTAATAGGAAGTAGAGATTGTGTCACTGATGGCGTGGCGAGTTCCGCCGTGTTACTGAAGGCGTGGCGAGTTCCGCCCGCTTAAGACACTGACCAATATAGAAAGTAAGGTTGAAGGTTGTTACTTAGTTGAGTTGATCTCAATATTCATCAGCTCATCCTGTTACCCCTCAGTAGGGATATTTGGATCTAAGCATTAGTATCCCAGAAGTTACTCACATATATTTCTTGTTTTCCAGCAAACTCCCCTGAAAACATCAAGAATTATGAAGAAGCCAAGAGGAAGGAAGCGGCCTCTCACCACTAAATTATAGTTTTCAATATTCTGTGGTTCAAAGATGATGTTTATGTTTTAAGTGTAAATGAATAAAATCATGTCTTAGTTACAAAATCTGTATTGCTCATATTTCCTCTATTCTAATTAAATCTGGGGCCTGAAGAAAATGCATCATGATAGCCTATTGAAAGCCATGAAAGGCAGTAAATGTTGTATTCCCAGTCAGTCTTAAAACCAAATAGTTGCAGCTGCAACAAGCAAAATGTGGCACTTTGCGTCCTTCAGGAGCAATTAAAAAATTGGTTGCCTGTAAAGTCGGTATACGGGCGAAAGTTTTACGTGACAACGACTTTGAGTGGTAAAATAATTTTAATGTGAATATTCATTCGTATAGTAGGAAGAAGGATGAAATAATAGTAACAATTTAAAACATTTATTTATACAAAGAATTATATTTAAAACATTTTCTTCACTTTTTCACTTTTTATGTCTGTCTCTCTCGCTCTTAGGCGGGCTAACCATGCCCGAGTGGAAGGGACGCGTGCCTCTCACTCGCTCTCATTGTGAGCGCATAACGTGAGCGGAGCGTAACGCAGTTTCTTGAAGTGTCACCCGGCAAACCAATTTATAAGACGTTGTCACGTCAATAATTTAATACCTATCACTATGCACTGGTATTTTCCATCCCCAGAACCTAGAACTGAGGCATATTAGGAGTCTGCTGCTTAATTTTTTGCTTGGGCCTAAAGCTAAAGCCAGCCATTTTAGCAATAGGTTCGCTCCCACAGATTAGAATATATAGTACTCCATTTTGTGTATCAAGGGAGGGGCTATCTCATCGCCACTATATTCTCATTGATGGGCTCCTTACTCAAGAACTTTTATATTTTCCTTGCCCCAAATTGTAGCTATATGAAACTATTTATCTTGTTCGATATGGCAAGTCATGAATACTCATGAAACATCTTTCATCAGAGAGAAAAGACAGACTCTCAGAAGTGTGGAAACAAATAAAGCTAAATGTTGTATAACAATAAACTTTTATTCTTATTTCTTTACTCCCAAATGCTATTATGGTACTCCGGGCGGTCAAACAATAGTTTTCCTCGCGGCGGCGGCGTCGACGCACCCGCGTGTGAATGCAACAGCTGCAGCACGCCCGTACCTGCAAGAGAGAGATAGACTCGATACATGTAGCACTATTCTGTCTATTTTGAGATCTTGATACCTTTCAAATTGATGGTTCTGAAGAATGTTCGCCAACTTAAAAATTACGTTTGGAAAATTTTTTGTTAGTGTCGCGTGTGTTACCTACTTCGAGTAAGTACCATATCTTATGAGGATGGCTATCGTATGTCTATTTGATCGCATTTGACGCATTGAAATCAGTGATGTTTATATTGAATGATTCTGCGAGGTTTTGAGGCCAGTGGGTTCTTCTACGTGCTGGTACTGCGCCTTTGCGAATACATTTTTGTTGGCTAAATCAATAATGATGATATAGCGTCACGCCTTTTCCCGTACGGGTTGGTGGCAGAGGCACAACTGTCCCCACTCTCAGTCAGTGATTCAATACTCCATTTTTGCGTGACAGAGGGCTAGCCCATCGCCGCAGCTATGGAGTTATGAAGGTTAACTCACGATGTTTTCCATCACACCGTTAAAAAGTCCGTATAAGATAAAATGACTTATCTCATTGGCACATGGTCATCACCGGGATTTGAACCTGCATCTCCTGCGTGAGAGGCAAGCATAAAACGCACTGGAGCACGGAGCTCTGTTGTTAAATGAAGTGTCACCTATAGCGGCGGGCACGCCCAAGATGATCGACTCGGAGACACCCTCGATGCGGTCGCGCTGTCCGTAGTACGCCGCGTCGAATAAGTGGTCGGCGGTCTTCTCGAACTAATGAGGAGGGAGACCAAATTGTTATTGTAAAGATCAATGATTCGACTTGATATCAGGTCAGCATATTGACAGAAGCACTAGCCCATGGAATTTGTAAAAAGCTAGTACTGGCGCCTTGCATCAAATGAAGTAGTATTGATTTTTTATGAGCTGATAGTGGTTAAATAGGTTATGTTATGACAATTCCAAGTTTTCCGCCTCGAAAGCCCTCCGGATCACATTAAAAAACTTGGAAATTCATGAAAATTTTGGACATTTTTAGGTTTTTCAAGTTTTATTCGAAAACCATACATACTTGTTATAAGATGTGTATGAGTAAATCAAAGAAGATAAAATTTCGCGTCGATAATATTTTTTATTAAAATTGGTACAGTGGTTTGAATTTTATGGGGTCTTCCCAAAACAAGCCACATACTGATTTTCAGTATCGAATCAGTATGTGTTCCATCTCTTGTTTACCAAGCCTCATCTGCATAGTAACTTTTGCGACGCAGTATACATCCCTACTGCATGTTCCAGATCATCTTCCAGGTCCAAAAGGTTTTGGGCCATACCCGTTCAGGGCTTTGGATACCAACTTTTCTTGCTACTTAGGACTATGGCTACGACCTAGGAGTTCTTACTGCATGTTCAAGATCACTGTCTATAGTCTATTCATGATAAGAATACTCATCACTGTCCGGCGGCCTTGCCACGCCCCGTAACCAATCAAATCGTTTCCAATTATCAAGCCAAGTTCACAGTGACCAGTTGAAGGTAAACTTTCGAACGCGAAGGTTGTGTCCTGTCCTGTGAGTGTGTGTTAACAGGTTTAAATTTCACTGCATTCTTATCACGAATAGACTGTAGGTCCCAGATAGATGCAGATGCACCCCCCTGAAAGTAATCATGGCGGCGGCGCCCAGCCGCGACCTAAGCTAACTGGTGATGGTCAGTAACAGTATTGACGTGCACGCACGCTGGCCAGGTTGAGCACGGAGTCCTTCATCCTCGCGAGCCCGTATCTGGTGATGCCGAGCACCTCGCCGCGCGCCGTCATCTGCCCCGCCAGAAGCTCCACGTGTCGCCGGTCCACGCTCATGCCGTGCCCCTCCATCACCGCCAGGATCTCGCTGATGATCGTCGACTTGGCCGCCTCGATGCCCAGCGTGTGGTACACCTGCGGAGGAATAAACAGATAATGAAGAGTTTATTTTCACTTCTCATGCTCGTAAAGTTCGACTTTATGTTGGGTATAGGCTGCGTAAAGTTCGTTTTTATGTTGGGTATAGGCTGCGTAAAGTTCGACTTTATGTTGGGTATAGGCTGCGTAAAGTTCGACTTTATGTTGGGTATAGGCTGCGTAAAGTTCGTTTTTATGTTGGGTATAGGCTGCGTAAAGTTCGACTTTATGTTGGGTATAGGCTGCGTAAAGTTCGTTTTTATGTTGGGTATAGGCTGCGTAAAGTTCGTCTTTATGTTGGGTATAGGCTGCGTAAAGTTCGACTTTATGTTGGGTATAGGCTGCGTAAAGTTCGTTTTTATGTTGGGTATAGGCTGCGTAAAGTTCGACTTTATGTTGGGTATAGGCTGCGTAAAGTTCGTTTTTATGTTGGGTATAGGCTGCGTAAAGTTCGTCTTTATGTTGGGTATAGGCTGCGTAAAGTTCGACTTTATGTTGGGTATAGGCTGCGTAAAGTTCGTTTTTATGTTGGGTATAGGCTGCGTAAAGTTCGTTTTTATGTTGGGTATAGGCTGCGTAAAGTTCGTTTTGATGTTGGGTATAGGCTGCGTAAAGTTCGACTTTATGTTGGGTATAGGCTGCGTAAAGTTCGTTTTTATGTTGGGTATAGGCTGCGTAAAGTTCGTTTTTATGTTGGGTATAGGCTGCGTAAAGTTCGACTTTATGTTGGGTATAGGCTGCGTAAAGTTCGTTTTTATGTTGGGTATAGGCTGCGTAAAGTTCGACTTTATGTTGGGTATAGGCTGCGTAAAGTTCGTTTTTATGTTGGGTATAGGCTGCGTAAAGTTCGTCTTTATGTTGGGTATAGGCTGCGTAAAGTTCGTCTTTATGTTGGGTATAGGCTGCGTAAAGTTCGTCTTTATGTTGGGTATAGGCTGCGTAAAGTTCGTCTTTATGTTGGGTATAGGCTGCGTAAAGTTCGTCTTTATGTTGGGTATAGGCTGCGTAAAGTTCGTCTTTATGTTGGGTATAGGCTGCGTAAAGTTCGTCTTTATGTTGGGTATAGGCTGCGTAAAGTTCGTTTTTATGTTGGGTATAGGCTGCGTAAAGTTCGACTTTATGTTGGGTATAGGCTGCGTAAAGTTCGTTTTTATGTTGGGTATAGGCTGCGTAAAGTTCGACTTTATGTTGGGTATAGGCTGCGTAAAGTTCGTTTTTATGTTGGGTATAGGCTGCGTAAAGTTCGACTTTATGTTGGGTATAGGCTGCGTAAAGTTCGACTTTATGTTGGGTATAGGCTGCGTAAAGTTCGTTTTTATGTTGGGTATAGGCTGCGTAAAGTTCGACTTTATGTTGGGTATAGGCTGCGTAAAGTTCGTTTTTATGTTGGGTATAGGCTGCGTAAAGTTCGACTTTATGTTGGGTATAGGCTGCGTAAAGTTCGTTTTTATGTTGGGTATAGGCTGCGTAAAGTTCGTTTTTATGTTGGGTATAGGCTGCGTAAAGTTCGACTTTATGTTGGGTATAGGCTGCGTAAAGTTCGTTTTTATGTTGGGTATAGGCTGCGTAAAGTTCGACTTTATGTTGGGTATAGGCTGCGTAAAGTTCGTCTTTATGTTGGGTATAGGCTGCGTAAAGTTCGTCTTTATGTTGGGTATAGGCTGCGTAAAGTTCGTCTTTATGTTGGGTATAGGCTGCGTAAAGTTCGTCTTTATGTTGGGTATAGGCTGCGTAAAGTTCGTCTTTATGTTGGGTATAGGCTGCGTAAAGTTCGTCTTTATGTTGGGTATAGGCTGCGTAAAGTTCGTCTTTATGTTGGGTATAGGCTGCGTAAAGTTCGTCTTTATGTTGGGTATAGGCTGCGTAAAGTTCGTCTTTATGTTGGGTATAGGCTGCGTAAAGTTCGTCTTTATGTTGGGTATAGGCTGCGTAAAGTTCGTCTTTATGTTGGGTATAGGCTGCGTAAAGTTCGTTTTTATGTTGGGTATAGGCTGCGTAAAGTTCGTCTTTATGTTGGGTATAGGCTGCGTAAAGTTCGTTTTTATGTTGGGTATAGGCTGCGTAAAGTTCGTCTTTATGTTGGGTATAGGCTGCGTAAAGTTCGACTTTATGTTGGGTATAGGCTGCGTAAAGTTCGACTTTATGTTGGGTATAGGCTGCGTAAAGTTCGTCTTTATGTTGGGTATAGGCTGCGTAAAGTTCGACTTTATGTTGGGTATAGGCTGCGTAAAGTTCGACTTTATGTTGGGTATAGGCTGCGTAAAGTTCGTCTTTATGTTGGGTATAGGCTGCGTAAAGTTCGACTTTATGTTGGGTATAGGCTGCGTAAAGTTCGTCTTTATGTTGGGTATAGGCTGCGTAAAGTTCGTCTTTATGTTGGGTATAGGCTGCGTAAAGTTCGACTTTATGTTGGGTATAGGCTGCGTAAAGTTCGTCTTTACGTTGGGTATAGGCTGCGTAAAGTTCGTCTTTATGTTGGGTATAGGCTGCGTAAAGTTCGTCTTTACGTTGGGTATAGGCTGCGTAAAGTTCGACTTTATGTTGGGTATAGGCTGCGTAAAGTTCGACTTTATGTTGGGTATAGGCTGCGTAAAGTTCGACTTTATGTTGGGTATAGGCTGCGTAAAGTTCGACTTTATGTTGGGTATAGGCTGCGTAAAGTTCGACTTTATGTTGGGTATAGGCTGCGTAAAGTTCGACTTTATGTTGGGTATAGGCTGCGTAAAGTTCGTCTTTATGTTGGGTATAGGCTGCGTAAAGTCCCATTTTATGCACGAGTGCATAAAGTTAAATCTTCGTCTAAGGCTGGATTCGACCAACAAAAAGTTATCCGGAGAATAACTATCCCGGGGATAACTCGAACTTTTTCATAGACACCACTGACACATAGATCAGATGACCTCAATTTGAACTGTCATTTGTTGAACAAGTTATCCCCGGGATAGTAATTCTCGGTATAACTTTTCGTTGGTAAAATCCAGCGGAAGACTCAAGACTCTGACAAAGGTTGTCAGGTAAACAGCCACACACACCTACGCTAAGTGCCACTGCAGCGTATAAAAAAAAGTACATTGGTTGGAAGTCCTTATTTTTCTTTGCGCTGCATTTTGCAATTGTTTTTTGCAATATTGCTGTTTAATTTCCTCACAATCGACGTGAAAAGCTAGTATATAACTCGTACATAAAACGTGCGTTTTATGCATTTGTTGTACAATCTACTATATTGCCCCCTGCTGTCACGAAAAATGGCGTATTGGATAAGTGGGCACAGTAGTGCCGCTGCCACCCAGTATAAAACAAGCACAGCATTGCGGATCTATGGCTCCCAAGGGCGCAAAATAGCGTATTCAGGCGGCGGCACCTATTTTGTTTGGAGACTGACTGCAATAAATACGGCCTTTTCTCTGGACCATCGAAATGCCATAATCGCTATGCATAGTTCATAATATATTCGGACTCTTGTATTGTATGTAATCAGCATGATATACCTCAAGAATGTTATTGCTTGTTGTCTTATTCCCGTTGACGCCAAACGTTGCCATGACGTCTCTGAGGCCGTCGCCCTCCACGCACAGTTTGAACCTGCAACAGGTAAGGGTCAGCACAGACATTATTACCATAGAGCAGAATGAAGTTCGTATTGTCTTAAATAAGAGAGGTGATACATAGGCGCTGTCGATGTGGTGCGTCGGAGCAAAGACGCAGGACAGCGAACGTTTTGCATATAGCTTTTATGATATGCCACACCTCTGTTGCGTCGACGCACGTCGGTCCATTGATACGTCGCGTGCGACGACACAGCGCACATATGTACAACAACGCGAGGCAACGCAATGGGGCCTCCTACAAGACGTCGGAGTAAGCAGGACGCAATTTTATGCTCGTCACTTTTCTAGAATTCGATGGACTTTTTGAACAGCCTCCGAACTTCAACGCAGGCCACGCCGCATAGCATAGCAGCAGGCGACGTCTTTAGTTCGACGCGCGAGTTCGCCCGGCCTAGCAAAACGCTCAGAAATTACATTATATGCAGGATATGAGAAGGCTCATGTAGTCCAGATGCATATGAAAGTAAGTTAATTCCGCTCTGTCCCTCGCGCGAACTAGAGATGCTACAGGCCCTATGTCTTCCAGCTGACCTGTCTTCCTTCCCGCCCTCCTCCCTCGCGATGACAGCCCGCGACACCTGCGGCAGCCCCTTCACCAGCACCGCCGGGAGCTGTCGCGCCAACTGCTGCAGCGCCAGGTTCAGCCAGCCGCCCTGCTTCACGCCGTCTGTCGTCACCTTGATCGCCCATTCCGAGACTATTTGGACGTGAGACGGCTTCAGTTTCAGTTTAGATGTGCAGATTCTGGAATGTAAATAATAATAGTCATTGATCCTACCTTCGTTATTCTTTTATTGTACCACCGATACTATAATAATATACTAATACAGATAGACCACCTAGAACAAAATATGACACCGGCGTAAACTGAGATGCTACGGAAGCTTCTTTAGTTCGAGGCCATTATCGCTTGGTTCAGCACCATCGAAAAATTCCAAATACCACGAGATGGCGCTAAGATATATAGGATTTATTCTAAGGTTAGCGCCACCTAGAAGTATGTTAACTGAAACCATGGCGTTTAATGTACAAATCTTACTCCTCACGCCATCTCTTTTTACGAAGGGTTACTAATTCTAAATTGTATGGGATGAGCACCCACCTAGAAGTTTAATTTTTTCACAGCTCCAAGGGACCATAGACTTGAGTAATCGATATTAATTTCAACATGATGCCTCCACGCGTTCCTGAGAAAAGGGGTCGTGACAGACGGACAGACAGACAGACAGACAAAAAAGTGATCCTATAAGGGTTCCTTTTTTCCTTTTAAGGATCGGAACCCTAAAAAATATGTAATGCAGTACTCACGAGTAGACGATGGACTCGACGTTGACCTCCAGACAGAGCAGCCGGATCCTCTCAGCGTCGAGCCGGATGAGGAGGAAGCACTCCCGCGGGAGGTACACCTCCTCGATGTACGTCGTGATCTGTGGGGCATAACGTAACATTGCTTCTGGCCCCACACTAGGACACCCGCCGTGGGAACCAAGGACTCGATCCCGGGACCTCTCTTGCTTGGGAAGCAAAGGCTCGAGCGCTGCGCCACAGAGAATGAAACTTGAAGGAATGAAGGACACTCAAACTCAGCGTATGCTGAAACAAAGCGAAAGTTCTGCAAAGCAGGGACGCGATATCTTCTATTTTTTCTTCTGGCCTTCAAAATCTGACCTGCTAGGCCTGCGTCGAGTCAGCATACGCGAGACGGCCTGTATCAATAAACCGCTCTCATCTCCGAGATCTATCTGAAGCTCGTGAAAATGACAGATTTGATATGGCTAAACTAATAAGTCTTATGTCCGATTTCACCGACCGTTATGGGACACTTAGCTCTTTTTAGCTGTCTAGCGATTGCTTCGGAGGCCTCTCTTTTAAATTAAGGCGGTCCCCTATAGCCAGGGAGCACTTATCCAGTGGAGAGCGCATAGATACGTTTTTCCTTTGAAACACAACTCACCAATTTACGGGCGGCGGCGGGGGACGAGGTAAGAGAGCTGTGATTGGTCAGCCGCTGCGAAACTGTCTGGCGGCCCGTCATCGTACATAGATTGCGTATGCGAACGTTTGTTGAATACAACAAACGTTTGGCGAGCCGCATTCCCCCGCAGGCGCAGTCAATTGTATATATAGTCTCTGCCTATTGCCTAGCTAGATGACCCTATGCTATGTTCAAAGATGGGTGGTGATGACTTAGGTCAAAGCGAAACGACAGTTAGGTGCCCCCTAAAAGAAAATAAAGTGTCCCCTAATGATAGGGATTGTTGGTGAAATCAAATCGGCCATGACAGTCTTATCAGTCACTAAATAAGTTGCGTTCCACTCTGGTAGTCAGTTAAATAACCTAACTACGCAGCTTCAAGCACCTGCCAACACTATGATGATAACGTTTTATGAGAGCGCGTGTATTGATTAGCTGTCGTTGACTTCTAGGTACGCATATGTCGAATTTTCTGGCTGATATAAATAGCAGGAGGCATAGCACAGATGGCATGGCATGTCGCGATCAAAAGAGATAGTAAGTTTCAGGGTTAAAATGTTAATCGTTAAAGGTATGTTTTTTGCAGTTCTGTTATTTGATGCTCTTACATCATATACTCAAAAAATACTTCTGGGCGTTATGATGAGAGATAAATAAAGTTTACTGTTTTCATTCATGTAAAGACCGAGACGTGTCGGTTCACACACACACACACACATAGAGACAATCTGTACGACTCCCCCCTCCAGCTCCACCGCGCACCGTCCGCTCACGCACACTTATGAACGACAAATGAACTACACCGCACCGAAAATATACCGAGCCGGTCAGAAAATTTCAACAAGAAGAGATGGAGTAATGCGTTGGGTCTATGAGATAAGAAGTGGAGGGAGGCCACTGATTCGATACGAGTGGAACATGGGGAGAGACGCCTTTGGCCCAGCAGCGGGTCATAATGGGATCAAAAAATATAATAAACTAGCTGACCCGGCAGACTTCGTACTGCCTCAATTTAATATGAACTTTATTGAATAGCAATAAAGTTCAAATTGACTCTAGAAAACGTTTGTATGGGAAATAGAAAAGGGCTGTTTTTAGGGTTTTCCCGGCAACTATTCGATTTTTTCTCGCTTTTTAAACCTTCCCTAGACCTCCACGAACATTTCAAGACTAAGATAAGATAAATCCGTTCAGCCGTTCTCGAGTTTTAGTGAGACTAACGAACAGCAATTCATTTTTATATATATAGATAATAGATAATAAATAGCCAAAAAAATCCCGGTAGGATTTCTGTACAGATTCGGTGCTGAGCCGGTACCGAAATGAAAACGCACCGAAACCGGTGATAACGGGTCCTAATTGTAGATAAAGGCAAGTAGCGCCCCCCTGCGGCACTTACAGTAGTTACTACTTACAAAACACTTTCAAAATTATCTACTTAATGGTACATACCATTGTCTTTGTAAGTGGCTCGTCTTCATATAAAAGGGTAAATAGATATGTTTCGTTCAGACTATCCCTAGCATTGGAGGATAGCCGACTATAACATATGTAGAGGCAATTCAAAATGCTGTCAATACTGTTGATTGTCTTTGTCGTAGGTGTGTCGAATGCAGCGCCTTTGTTGGAGGATGCGGATCACAATCTTTGGGAAATTTTCTTCCAAAGTAAGTTTTTATATGCTTAGTTGTTTTAACTGCTTAGTTGTTTTTTTTTTTTCAAAAAACATTATTTTCAATACTGTGGTGAATTGGTGATGGACTGGCCCTCGTCACGTAAAAAGAGGAATTTTAATTACTGAATCAATGTGAGCGGAACTGTGCTACTGGCTTTGTCGTAAAGGGTCCTAGTAATCTTTGTGTGGGGACAGAAGAATTAAATGTTTATACCACTGCGTAAAATCTCTGAGCCTCAAACAACACTGCTTGACAGCGCGAAAGAGTACTATTATCTCTTCTGTGGCGAAAGTGTTCGAATTCAGATGAAATTAAACTTATGTTGTGGGAAAGGTAGAGGGTAAGAGACCTGTGGGCAGAAGGAGGCAGTCTCTACATCAGGGAATGGAAGGGAGTGGCCAGCGTAGAGCAGCTGATGCGTTTGGCGAAGAATAGACAGAGAGGTAGAGGAGAATAGAGAGCTGACTGCCAACCTCCAGTAGTGGAGAGGCACCATAATTAGAAGTACAGTACGGGGGCCATTGTTTTGGCACGTCGAAGCGGGACCCGACGTGCCCCTAGTATGATACTCGGCGTTTGACTTGGCGGGAGAGTTGGACGGGGGAGTTTCTTGCCCTTCTTGTTCTTAGCTCCATCCCTAAGCCCACAACTTCCGAACGGGCGGTAGTATACAAAAATATTAATATTATATTGACGTTGACTAAGCAATCTGTATGATTTTATGGTCAATAAAAAAATTGACTTTTGACTTTGACTTTGAGAGAGAGAGAGAGCGAGACGAGACCCGACGTGCCAAAACAATGGCCTCGTACTGTATAAGAAGAAAGACATTGTAAATTAGATTCCTTGACATTTCAATTCGAATAGAGTAATTTTTCCTGCTAATTACACACCTGCAGGTGACCCAGGCGAGTATGGCTCAAAGTTCGAAGGCGATATGGTGCTCAGCAAGGAACAGAAGAAGGCTGTGGTCCAGGCGGAAAACTCTCGGAACGGCCTGGTAGACGGATCCAAGCATTGGCCCAACAATGTAGTTGTCTACCATTTGATGGCGGAGGATTTTGGTACGTATGTTTTAAGCCGCGTCCGCTGCGACATGTTTTCGTGTTTTCTAACACCCTAACATTGTTTTGCTAACCTATTAGGGGCATATACTAACCTATAAGCAAAACAATGTTAAGATGTTATGACACGAAAACATGCTTTGTATTCTACCTAATGGTTAACGACACTTTATTTTAAGTTTTTGAAGGGTCTTGTTTCGTTATTGGCATTTCACAATTTGTTTTAATATGTTTTCATTTTACGTTGTAAACTGCTGTGAAACAACAAATAATATATAAATAAATAAATAAATAAATGTCGCAGCGGACACGGCTTTAAAGAAATATCATTATCATACTCAGCCCACATCAACCAAAGGCCTCTTCTCCATAGTGCCAATCGCCACGAAGGATAGCTCTAGGTATTTCAATTTACATGCAAAAGAAAAACAGCGTACAAAAACTGATGACATATCTCCAAGGCTTCAGCCAAAGCCAAGTCAACAACTAAACTTATGAATGTCAAGGAAACCTCGAATAATCATTTGAGGAAGCGAATTTGTATACAGGTGTCAGATTTAAAGGAAGACATAAATCTAACTCTCTTTTGTCCCAGATGAGAAACAGATCAAGATGATAATGGACGGGATGGCTGACATCGCTAAAAACTCGTGCATCAAGTTTCGGCCGAGGAAAGGCACAGAACATGCCGTGACCATTATGGTACCTAATTGCTTAATTCTTCTTTTATAGAAAAGTTAGAACATATATTTCAGTCGTAGAAGTGCCTACCTAACTATAAAGCAAACTACTCACTTAAATAATTCATTTTAGTTCTACATAGGCCTCCTCTACTTCTACTTATAACTTGCAAGCTCGACATCTATTTAATATTACCACAGGGAGCTCATCCCATACAAATTAGAATTAGTAACGCTTCGTAAAAAAGAGATGGCGTGAGGAGTAAGATTTGTACTTTAATAACATACTTCTAGGTGGCGCTAACCTTAGAATAAATCCTATATATCTTAGCGCCATCTCGTGCTATTTGTAATTTTTCAATGGTGCCAAGCGATAATGGCTTCGAACTAAAGAAGCTTCCGTAGCATCTCAGTTAAGCCGGTGTCATATTTTGTTCTAGGTGGTCTATCTGTATTGGTATAATATTATAGTATCTGTGTTATTACTAACCTGGTCTCCCACAGCTGGGCAAAGGATTCTCTTCCCCTCTACCACTCTTTACGTTTACCGTGCCAATTATCATCATTATCAAGTGACCTTGCGCGGCAGTCGTCAAATCGCATACATTAGACGGCATCGCAGCGAGTGATAAGTTAGGTTACGCAACTTGGCTAGGAGGGCTGTGCTGTTTCCCATGTGTTTATTTTGATGTGGGCCATAGAGTAAATTATATATTCGTAGGCCCTCAGCTCGTCACCCCGACGCTGGAGCGACCAAGTATATATTATATTATATACCATAGCGATTATATTTGCCCTGCTTCCACCGTTGTGGCAATCACTGCAGATCCAGTATCGGTCTGTTCAGCTACAAGCAAAATTGAATGCTGTAATAATCATATTAACTGGTTCACTATCAGAACAAGCACACCGGTCGAACAAACGAACAATGGAGAACAATAGATAAAAAAAAAAATACGCGTGTAGCACCGTACACGTGTTAGAAGTAAAACTTCTGTAGCTAGATCATTAAGTGGTACCTATACTATACACCGATACCTACCTATACTAAAAGAGATTTAAATTTCCAATTTTGAGATCCAATCTCTGCTTCAAGTTACTTTTAAGTTTCAGACGTCCGATTATTCGAAATTATTTTATACTTGTACTTACTTTTAATACGTCATGTCATTTATTTCCCACCATTCCTTATCTACAATTTGTCGCGCTCGTGGTGATATACTTAACTCATTCAATAGTGTCACTACTATTTGCATCTCGCTCAGATTATATACCATCTGACGTCACGTCTTTAAGCCGTCTCGCTCAAATGTATGCATTGCTTTGCTTGTCTCTGTGCCCAGTCCCTTTATTTAATTGATCGAGTAAGTATTTTCAACTATTCCAAGTTAATGTGTACCTGCGGGGCTACCATAAGGCTTGCCACTCACCTCAGTCGCGCAGATAAATGACAAAGAAGATGGCTAAATCAATATATGGACGACTGCCCCAGACATGTACAAAGACTTCTCAACAGCCAATAGCATTTAAATATTCATTCATAAATTTAATTTACTGCGTCTGTATTTAGTTTGTACAACTTGAAGAAAAAAATAATTAAATATAGGTAAATAAGAGTTGTTACTCAATACTCCGTGATTCCAATATGATTCCGTGACCTTTGCCGTCGCTAGAAATAAGCACCATTTTGCAATAACATGCAACATAACGCCATCTAGCCACTCCTCTGGAAACCTCCTGTTTTCAACAGTTTTGCTAGTTGGCAATTATGTTGCATGTTATTTTTAACGATGGCAAAAGTCACTAATCAATGGCGGAATCATAGAGTATGAAGTGAAAACTCTTAATTATTTAATCATTTCCTTCAAGTTCTACAAACTAACTAAAGACGCAGTAATTTATGAGAGAATATTTAAATGCTATTAATTGGCTGTTGAGAAGTCTTTGTACATGTCTGGGGCAGTCATTTTGCCAAATTGCCAACTCCTTTCGCGTCTCAATGATGTTTCTCCATAAAATAGCGCGCATTCATTATGATATGACATTAAATTGTGACAAAATGCGTGGCTGGGGTGACTGGCGTGCCTTATGCTACCCCCGCTAACCTATACATACCTACTTTGCTAGGATTTTTTAGGGTTACTTCATCGCGAAGCGATGACGTAACTCTTATTTAATTTTATTCTTGACATTTCCTTAGTCCGCCATACGACATACCTCGATTTTGATATTTTACTTCAACATTATTGACTGGCATGAAGCATTAACTTTAAAATTACAAAAGCTTATTAAAATCAAAATCGTATAATTTCAACAGTTATAACAACAATTCAACTTTAAAATATGTATTACAAAAATTACATACAAACAAATAAGCGAAACAATAAGTCATTAAACTTATGGCTCTGTAAGCTGTAGACCTCGCTTTGGCCGTTTACTACAGATAAACATTAAATAGGTAGGTATAACACGTACTTAGTAGCTAAACTGCTAATTTGTGACTTGAACTGCACTATATAATAAAAAGTGGCTTTAGAACAGTTCTAGGTACCTACTTATTGTTTTCAAGAAGTCTTAATGCAGCCATCCATCACATCGGAATTTGCTTGAAAACTAAATATCACATTTGGATGATTCTAAGTGACTTTATGCGATTACTAGCTGCCCGTTGCGCGACTACGCAGCGCGTTTTAGGTACCTATTCCATAGTTACCGGCCACAAAACGATTCGTTCATCATTTTAGAAATCCATATCGACCCGTGTGACATTGATGAAACTCTTTTCTTACAAACTGTATGGATCGCATCGCACAACTGTCAAACATAAGTTCCGGTTCCAACAAAGAGGTTGAACGAAGTAGTTTTTGGTCACGTCACTGGTTTTGGCCATACCGGAAATCAAGAACTCGTGGAAGAATGCTTAAAATAATTTTTATTTGTTAACGTTTCATCAGGTTTTTCTCTCACTAATTAACATTCTTTATTGTACGAATGTATTATTATCTTATCTGATTAGTTAAAAACCGTATTGAAAATAGTTGCGGTTTTAAGTCTTCAGCCGACCCTGACGTCACCGATTCCAATTTCCGTTACATTTCTTAGCCACTCGTGATAGCACCCGGCTAGTAGCAGTTGAAAAGCAAATATATGAATAACCCACAGTTGAGAGGTTAAATAAATTTTACCCCCGTGCCCCAAGAAGTTTTACTTCAATAAGATGTGTCGACGAGAGGGTTAAAACATGATAAGATGCTGTTGCGTCCACTAATATTGTTTCCAACAAATCAGGGCAGAAACGGCGGCTGCTACGCCACCGTGGGCTACCAGACGGACCCACAAGTCGGCCAGGATCTGAACCTAGCAAAGGGGTGCTTCAGACACGGGACCATCGTCCATGAGATGCTGCACACAATCGGCTTCTACCACATGCAGAGCACGTACGACAGGGACGACTATGTGAAGATCATGTGGGAGAATATACAACCAGGTATGCCTCTGCCATACGGTATGGGAAATATAGTAAAGTAAATGTAGCCCATTAATATCCCCACCGAGGGGCACAGGCCTTTACTCGGATCCGAGTAAGATTGAGCCATACTCCACCACGCTGGCTCAGTGCGGGTTGGTGGAGGGGTTTTACGACTACTACATACATACGAAGTAGTGATAGTAGCCGGGACCTACAGCTTAACGTGCCATCCGAAACACGGAGTGTCCGATAATGTACTTAAGACAAATTAATCATCTCATTGGTACATGGTCAGCACCGGGATTCGAACCTGCATCTCCTCCGTGAGAAGCAAGGTGAAACCCACTAGACCACGGAGCACAAACTTTTAGGGCTACTTGCATGACTCTTGATTTAGCGAGCTACAGCGTTCCAACAATATTTAGCGAGCTACAGCGTTCCAACAATATTTAGCGAGCTACAGCGTTCCAACAATATTTAGCGAGCTACAGCGTTCCAACAATATTTAGCGAGCTACAGCGTTCCAACAATATTTAGCGAGCTACAGCGTTCCAACAATATTTAGCGAGCTACAGCGTTCCAACAATATTTAGCGAGCTACAGCGTTCCAACAATATTTTGGCGCGCGGTGGAACTAACTCTTGATGACAGGTGCTTTGTGTTAAGTTCCGTAGAACTAGGGCCCCTGTAAACGTCACTCCAGTGGCTAAAGATCGTTGGAAGATTGCAAAATTAACTTTGACATAATATATCATACAGTTTGTCAGATGCTAAATCGATTCGAATCGAGCTATACCCTATCCAATATACTTGACATGTAACCTAACACTTCATAAAATCCACTTTTTAAACACTAGGGATGTTACCAAAACAATCGGAAAGAATCGATATTGTTTATTCAGTTGAACTAACAGAAGAGTTGTCATCGATTATTTGGATTTTATGTAGTTTTAGGTTAGCTGTCAAGTTGCCTGTTATATTGGATAGGTTTGTGTTATCTCACGACCTAGTTAAAATTTTCTGTAAATTCAAAAAAATAACCTTAAAAGCCGTGCCATTAGCCGAGATCTGAGAGATGTCTAATTGACCGAGCGAGCGAAGCGAGCGAAGCGTCTCCGTTTCAGGTTTGGGCAAAAATGCTTTCGTATGTCCGGTTGTTCTCCTCTACAGGTCGCATTTATGAACCGATTCTCGTGAAATTTTGTGAGCAGGTTGGAAAAATAAATAGAATTTTTTACTCGAGCCAGTTTTTAGATTTTTTTCAAAATGGCGGAGATATGGGGTTTTAAAATGTAAAAAAATCGCTACAACCCAAACGGCTCGATGGATATTAACAAATGAGGTGTCGTTGGATTCGTAAAGACCATGAGAGTGAAACAGACTATATAATTTTAGTAAAAAGTCAATAGGTTGTATTAAAGATCGTGAAATGTAGTTTACAAAGTTATTGGTGCGGCTACTTTCATACTGCATGTACGTAACCAGGTACATTCATAAGTTTGTATGTGTTATTGAAAGAAAATTATTTACTTAGGTTATTTTTTTTATGTGTGTTAGCAGTTCAGCTTTCCCACCGACATACTCGCGAGGTCTACAGCTCACAGAGCCACTAGTGTAAATTGTTCCAATAAAACAGCTTGAATCATGATACTTATCTATTTCGTGTCAGGAGTGGAGTACAACTTCATGAAGTACAACAGCGACACTGTAACAGCCTTCGGGGTTCCGTACGATTACGAAAGCGTCATGCATTATCATGAAACTGCCTTCAGCAGCAATGGCAAGAAGACCATTATACCTCTGAAGGTAAGTGACATACTACGGTCAAGAGTAGTAGTAGAGAAGCAGTTAGTAGCAGTAGTTATTTACAAAAACATAAACAAAATTGCTTTGACTTACGCTTACTTGCTATAGCAATACGCTTTTAAAAATCTTGTTACCAAGACAACAAGCACATAATCTAAATTTATTCTAAATTTAATGCGAATTATATTAAGAATTTCATGCGAACCTGTAATTGGAACCTATTCATAAGAAATCGTATCATGTAACTTTATCATAACTGTGTATTCAGTTGGTTCGCTTACAAAATAAAATAAATAAATAAAAGACTTGAAAAGTTAGCACATAAAGAAGAATGGGCAATTTTGTATGGGCCCCGTACTTATGATCAAATGAAATGTGATCAAATGTCCATAGGATACCAACCGCGCAAGAAGAAACGCTTCTTATCGGGGGACGGGTGGCTCTTTACCTATATTAGCCTATCGTCTGAAAGATGGAAGAGCCTGAAACAAATGCGTGCGAACCCATCCAGCTACCGTCTCGTAGATGTTGCTTAACACACGAGATCGTTTGCGATTTACATAGACTTGTATGGACATTTCATTTGATCATAACTTTTTTCTCCCATAAGTTACGAAGTTACCGCCATCAATAAAATTATGTATTTCGAAAGACCTATCTAATGGTTTAACTCACTAGTTGCTACAAGGGTACACTTTTACCCATTGTCCTTTACCGGTCTAAACTCACTAATTTTAGGGTATCCGCAACTGCAGTGATGATTTTCGAATTCGGTCGTGTTGCTTCCGTTTTCAACCGACTTCAAAAAAGGAGGAGGTTCTCAATTCGACCCGTATGTTTTTTTTTTTTTTTTTTTTCTATGTTTGTTACGCGATAACTCCGCCAATTATGAACCGATTTGAACAAATCTTTTTTCGGCGTATAGGTAATACCTCAAGGGTGGTCCCATTGACACCAGGTCAGGATCTGATGATGGGATCCTGGAGAAATTGAGGGAACTCTTCAAATATTATAGGCAGACCTATAGTGATTTTTGTGTTTTTCATAATAACTCGTGCAAATGCACATGGTAAGCATAATATTGTGATGCGGAACTGCTGATGAAGACCACATATGGCCACCAGATCTGCTCGATACTAGGTACAAATACATAGCCTAAACCAGTGGACCTAGAGCCATGAAACTTTGTACAGAGGTTCCTTAGTAGCGTGGGGTAGCACTGAGATGGGATTTGACAAAATTAATTCCCCAAGGGTGGGGGGATAAGGGGTTACAGTTTGTATTAAACTCAATCTAATCAAATGGGGTTTGTAGAAGTCGGTTTTTTCTAAAGTTTACTTTTTGTTTCAATTATTGTTTACATATTTTTAAATACCTACTTGGTTTTACATAGCGAAATAGAATGACGCAGACATGATGACCTCTATGGCCGATTGTCAAGGTACTGCCTCACACTCAGAGATCTAGTTTCGAGTCCTAGCTGAAAGGGAAAAGCCTACCTTGGGTTCTTGAGACGGTGTTCCTGAGACGTTTTGTATGAAGATTAATTTACCTTGCATGCACTAGAGAATTACGATTGTATGCGTGTATAGAGCCGGCCAATGGCCTACTTGTGTGTGTACACACTTCCTCGAAGTCATGCGGATGGAAGCACACACGCACACAAGCTCAATTCTCTGGTCTTACCTGTAGGGTTACTCTTGTTGGTATGCAAGGCTCAAGCTTGACTACCTGTCATTTGAACGGCTAAGGCTACCCCTAGGTGGCGCTAGTAAATAGATTTTAGGGTTCCTATACCAAGAGTAACCCTACTACCCGCCTGTATTGACTAACTATTTAATTAAAGACTTATTTTTCTTTTAGGATGGCGTTGTGATCGGTCAACGCGAGCAAATGTCAAAGAGTGACATCCTAAAACTGAATCGAATGTATTGCAAGAAAGAAAACCAATTATGAACATTAAATAATTTGAATTCTTACCTCGCTCTTTCGCTCTTTACTCTGACTGCCAGAGGCAATGCAAAAGCCAGACAAACAGCCAAATATTACATCATAGCAAACGAAATACATCTCGGTTTTTTAGTTTGCTTGTAATTTGATAAAAATCAATGTTTAGTCATCTGATTGTGACAGTAGCATGTATTCATTAATAATTAAAGTCAATTTTAAGGTAGACCTAATATTTTCAACCGACTTCAAAAAAAGGAGGAGGTTCTCAATTCGACCCGTATGTTTTTTTTTTTTTCTATGTTTGTTACGCGATAACTCCGCCAATTATGAACCGATTTGAACAAATCTTTTTTCGGCGTATAGGTAATACCTCAAGGGTGGTCCCATTGACACCAGGTCAGGATCTGATGATGGGATCCTGGAGAAATCGAGAGAACTCTTCAAATATTATAGGCAGACCTATAGTGATTTTTGTGTTTTTCATAATAACTCGTGCAAATGCACATAGCATAATATTGTGATGCGGAACTGCTGATGAAGACCACATATGGCCACCAGATCTGCTCAATACTAGGTACAAATACAATGCGTGGCTGACGGGCAGGGAACGCATAGCCTAAACCGGTGGACCTAGAGCCATGAAACTTTGTACAGGGGTTCCTTAGTCGCGTGGGGTAGCACTGATATAGGATTTGACAAAATTAATTCCCCAAAGGGGGGGGGGGGGGATAAGGGGTTACAGTTAGTATTAAACTCAATCTAATCAAATAGGGTTTGTGGAAGTCGGTTTTTTCTAAAGTTTACTTTTTGTTTCAATTATTCCAGCATAAAAACTCTTTGCTGTCATTCTTGTCCAAAAACTATATCCATTACCACACTGGGTGTGTGGAAGTCGGTTTTTTTAAGTTTTACTTTTTGTTTCAATTGTTGCTTCAATTATTGTTTCATGCTCTTTAGAGCGCGAATTATTTAATAGTCGGTTTTAACTTTTGAACTCAATGTACCCAGCAGTGGGTGAATGCGGGCTGATAGATGATGATGAAGAATTCTCTCACCTCCCCCAGCGTGGTCTTCTCCAGTCTCCCCTTCACCCGCCTCGCGAACTCCTGGTCGGTTGGCCTCATCAGCTCAGCCGTGATGATCGGCGTGGAGATCTTTTTGGAGGCGTTGATGATCTCCTTGACTCGAGGCACGCCTTGAGTGATGTTCATTGATGCCACGCCGGCGAAGTGGAACGTCTTTAGAGTCATCTGGGTGCCGGGCTCGCCGATGCTCTGTGGGAGAAGATAATATGCTTGTGACGACCTCTGTGGCGCAGCGGTTGTTCAGCCTCCATGCGAGAGGCCCCGGGTTCGATTCCCGGCTGGGGCTAAAGAATACAAAAAAACAGGTCTTAGATGTTTACATGTTACTGATGTCGGTGTTTCTGGTTCACATGATAAAGGGTTTCCTAGTGTGGGGCCAGAAGTAATGTATGTGCCTGTATTTAAATGACTAATGTTTTTATGCCAGATTGCATCAACACTTAGCTCTTTTTCTTAGCAGTCCAGCGATTCCTTCGGAACCCGGCCTCTTTCATTTAGAGAGTCCCCTAGTAGTCTAGAAGACCCTTAAACTTAGGTCGAACCGAAACAACCGGTAGCCCCTAAAGGAAATATCGTGTCCCCTAAGAGGTAGGGAATAGTAGGGATTGTTGGTGAAATGGGTCGTTATTCAGGCTTTATCTTAGTACATTAACCTCCAGCTGGTGCAGGAGCTAGGGTGGCTGAATTAGAAGTGCAGGCGCAGGGGACATGCCCAAGGGCCCCGCTCAAGTGGGCCAGCTGCAGTACCATGACATTCTGTGTTTCGGGTGACACGTTAAGTTAAACCACAGAAGAGATAATAGTACTCCGTACAGAACGGCCACTCCCTTCCCCGCGCTGATTCAGATACCGCACCCCACCCCTGGCGTCTAGGGACTGGTTGAAATATCAATAGACGCGGCTGAACGCCTGACCAGTGACCGCGCGTATACGGTGAATAATAACCGGTAATATAATATGGTGAAGTTTTGTGCATTATTTGTGTGTCTGTGTCTCGCTCGAACCCTGTCCTGTAGTGGTTTGGTTGTTTTGAATCCCTCAGAGACTAGGTACCTACTTAATATAAAATTCGAATATTGTACAATCCTAACGATGTTTTTACATAGGTAGGTACCTACCTACAGTTCACGCCAAGTGTCTCTTACCTACTTCAGAATAAGTAATAGCAGGTAACAACAACATAACATAGCTTCACGCCTTTTCCCATAAGAGGTGGCAAAGGCACTGTGCCCACTTTTAGACAGTTATTCGATACCTACCTACTCCATTTTTGTAACTTAATGTATGAAGGATCAAAGTGAACATTAACATTTTTTAGGATTTCAATGAGAACCCGACTAGGTACCTGTTTAAACGGCAGCGCCCCTACAAAGTCACTTCATAATAATGCAAACGCTTGTGTTCGGGTCGCGCCGTCGTCTTTCGGTTCGCCCGACGCAAATCGCTGCATTTGCCACGCTACCAGCCCTAGCAATATTTACGCACACATTTGCACGTATACAAACATCATTTGGTCATGTAGTAGTAATAGGTGCTTATTTTACGAGCGTTCTATGGAGTGTCCGAGGTGTGGTTAAACTTTAGATCCAGGCCCCTGATTCTCGCGCTATTGAGATCGAGGTTTTGATACCGCCTAAATCCGTCGAAAACGATTTCGATTCATATTTATTTCGATCGAAAACGGGTCGAGATATCTCGGTTGGTCGTAAGGCTGGTCGTGAGAATAGCTTTTTCTTGTTTTGACGGAGATTTCTGTACCCCAAAATCGATATTTCGACCATGGAAATGATCTCGCTAGCGTGAGAATGGCCCCCCTGGGTACGTTCTACGGCCCCAACACGATATGGTCTCCGGTCCTTCGAGCCGGACAACAGCTGTTCCACCGTTACCTGTGCAGCCAGCGCCCCCACGGCGGTGCCCGGCTCGATGATGCTGCGCTGATACTTGTCGTGACACACGCGGATGAAGCGCACCAGCTGTGTTAGCGTGACGCGTTCCAGCTGCTTCGCTATGTCGCCGCACGCGGCGTATTTGGCGCGGATATTGCGTATGCGGTCTGCTAGCGTCTGGAGGTACGATCTGCAGTCGAACACACGTTGATACAGAAGTGATATTCGGCTATTTGAGGCTGTCCGTTTACAAATACATATAAACATAGGTGTCGACCACCGCGCCGTAGAGTCGACCTACAGCTTAGCTGTTAAGTTGATAGCATCCCTAGTGTCTTAGCAGTCTTTTCAGATCAATGAAACTCTATGGTAGTTCTCTTTGATGGCAGATGAAAGGCCGTAGTTCCAATTTTTCCCACCTGAATAGCTAAGTTAGTGGTTTCCTAGCAACGACGTCTTTAAGTAGCCTAAAGATGATGCCTTTCGTTTCTTCAGAACGTTTAATGATAGTATCAAACAGTTATCACACTTACAACAACTCCTTCTTGAATTCTTCGGGGCAGGTTTTGAAGTCATCCAGAGCCAATGTCTCCTCGGCGGCCGCCATAATAGCATCTCCGTCCAATGGCTCCTCATCTCTGGGGAAGACAATTCAACAGCAGGGTTAAAATGTAGGCCACGCGACCTGGGCCCGAACTCTACTGTTCACAAGCATACGACAAGCCTGGCACAAACTTCAATACGAGGTCATTTGGTATTCTACTAAAACCGGAATCCAATTCGCCAGCGTGAAGCCAGCGTACTTCGTATTCTACTATCCAAGACGTACATAACATAAAGTCGCAAATGAAAAAAAAATGGGTCTTCCATAGTAAATTGAAATCAACTGATCGGGGCAATGTACTGGGGGATGAAATTTTTTTCATTTGCGACTGAAGTTCCTTGGGGAAAGTTGTTCATAATTATGGGTACTATCATTCCCCAAGATATGGTCAGCTAATTAAATGTCACCCTGTAATACAGGGCCCGTATTAGGGTATAGTCATATTACTATTTCTATTTTAAGACAAAGGTAGTTTACGCACTAGATCCATCCGTCATCCTGAAGTTCCATTCATGTCATGCATGACATGAATCATCATCCGCAGGACGGTGCTCCGTGGTCTAGTGGGTTTCACCTTGCTTCTCACGCTGGAGATGCAGGTTCGAATCCCGGTGCTGACCATGTACCAATGAGATGATTAATTTGTCTTAAGTACATTATCGGACACTCCGTGTTTCGGATGGCACGTTAAGCTGTAGGTCCCGGCTACTATCACTACTTCGTAGTATGTAGTAGTCATAAAAACCCCTCCACCAACCCGCACTGAGCCAGCGTGGTGGAGTATGGCTCAATCTTACTCGGATCCGGGTAAAGGCCTGTGCCCCTCGGTGGGGACATTAATGGGCTACATTTACTTACATAGGGTAAAGTTAAGCTAACAAGACATGAGTCATTGACTGCTCGCACCCACACACACCAGAATGAATAACAATTAAAGACAATAAATATAATAAATACATATATTTAGTTACGGTTAAATAGTTTAGTTTACAGTTTATTGCAGGAATAAAAGACCACAGAATAAATTATACATTTCAAACATGTCAACGATAAATTCAAAGGAAAATTCAAATAAATACTTATAAAATAAAAATGACAATGTTAAAGGCGTGATATTTGTTTAGATGTTAGTTGAGGCTGATAATAAGCGACGATAGTGAATGGCTGTAACTCGTTCAGCGTATGCCCCCCCCCCCATAGGTATCCCCCCACACAAGAAGATTTTACTGAGAATATAATTCACCAAGTTAAAAACTTGAAAAACCGACTTCATGACCTATCACTTAGGGATCGTTCAACAATTACGTGATCATTTTTGGCGTTTTTTACCCCCCCCCCCCCCCCTTATGTGATCACAGCGTAATCTTTTGTTTTTAACCCCCCCCTCGCCTTGATTACGTAATCTTCGTTCGTGCTTAAAATTTTTGTTGTTTATTAGCACTGACACGTATGTCATGTTTCTATGGGTCTTAAATGACCTAAATTTGGGAAGAGAGTGTGTCATTTTGTCAAAAAATATACCCAAAATACTTATTTCCTCCAATACACCTATAACAATACTGATGCTTGGAAAAGTCGATAAAATATGCCGAAAAAGTATAATTATACTGAATCTGGTCACACTGTTCCACAGTTTGTCTATAGCAGGGGAAACCCCGTTTCATCTATCTAATAGTAAGTGTTACCAGTAAGGCGTGGTTCACACGGCATTGTCCTGCACGTTTTTTTGCAGTATACCTCTTAACGGATAAACAGTGGCCTAGGTTCACACGACGTATACTGCAAAAAAACGTGCAGGACAATGCCGTGTGAACCAAGGCCACTGTTTATCCGTTAAGACGTATACTGCAAAAAAACGTGCAGGACTATGCCGTGTGAATCCAGCCTAACAGGCGTAGACACTCCGCTCTTTACCTGCAAAGCCACAGGTAGATCCGCGGCCCCGATGCACGGCCCGACTCAGTGGGTTGCCGAGCGCCGCCCGGGTTGCACGTGCCGTTCTATCTAGCCCCGCGCGCCCCGCGTGTAGTTACTTACTAAAATGAAGGCGAAGAAATACTGCATCGCCTGAATAATAACAAACGAACCTTTCGTTTGAACTGTCCTACTGACTGTCGATAGTATTTCTGGCCATTATGTAAAAGGTTAGGTTAGGTTAGGCTACCTATCCTACCTATATTAAATGTTATTCACAAATCTAGAATAATAATCGTAAGTGGTTCGTAGTTAGTAGTTAAGTAAATATCCAGTTTTATTTGTCACAAGAGACAACCCTTAGTTTCACGGGCCGCTTCAGACGAGGATAGAATTACGCGACAGAAAGAGGCAACTTTTAGGCAAGTAATCGAAGTGCGGGCGCCGCGCTACACAGCATGAATTGTACTTTGTTACGTTGTAGCAAGGGTCGCTTTTTAGTTAAACGATTATGTACAGTGTCCAATCTGTTCCTAACTCTTTATTAATCTGTGCCAGTAATAAACTTAAAAATTGGACGTAAATATTTAAATATAATTTATTTTCGCATTTAAACGCAGATGACGTAATCATAGATTCTTCTCCCCCCCCCCCAAATAATCCGTTGTATATACAAGCACCCGACCCCCCCCCCCCCCCTTCCGATGATCACGTAATTGTTGAATGATCCCTTAGTCCTCCCCGCTCGCACAAATGACGTCTACTGGTGTAACAGAAGGGTGTAGTCATATTTTAGGGGGTTGTTAGGGAGACCATTCTGAGCAACTGTTACTATGAAACCAATTTGATCATAGTTACTTTATTTTTCATTGCTCCATATTATTATGTTTTGGTCCGGGGGTCAGCTGATTTGTACATATAGACCCGAAAACGGGCCTACGAAATCTGTCTTCTAAGTCCATACGTACGTATTACATATTTTTTTGAAGTAAAACTTCTTGGGGCACGGGGGTAAAATTTATTTAACCTCTCAACTGTGGGTTATTCATATATTTGCTTTTCAATTGCTACTAGCCGGGTGCTATCACGAGTGGCTAAGAAATGTAACGGAAATTGGAATCGGTGACGTCAGGGTCGGCTGAAGACTTTTAAAACCGCAACTATTTTCAATACGGTTTTTAACTAATCAGATAAGATAATAATACATTCGTACAATAAAGAATGTTGAATTAGTGAGAGAAAAACCTGATGAAACGTTAACAAATAAAAATTATTTTAAGCATTCTTCCACGAGTTCTTGATTTCCGGTATGGCCAAGATGGCGCCGCCGCCGCCGCCTGACATGACTCAAACTACTTCGTTCAACCTCTTTGTTGGAACCGGAACTTATGTTTGACAGCTGTGCGATGCGATCCATACAGTTTGTAAGAAAAGAGTTTCATCAATGTCACATACGGGTCGATATGGATTTCTAAAATGATGAACGAATCGTTTTGTGGCCGGTAACTATGGAATAGGTACCTAAAACGCGCTGCGTAGTCGCGCAACGGGCAGCTAGTAATCGCATAAAGTCACTTAGAATCATCCAAATGTGATATTTAGTTTTCAAGCAAATTCCGATGTGATGGATGGCTGCATTAAGACTTCTTGAAAACAATAAGTATATATATATATAGTGCAGTTCAAGTCACAAATTAGCAGTTTAGCTACTAAGTACGTGTTATACCTACCTATTTAATGTTTATCTGTAGTAAACGGCCAAAGCGAGGTCTACAGTTTACAGAGCCATAAGTTTAATGGCTTATTGTTTCGCTTATTTGTTTGTATGTAATTTTTGTAATACATATTTTAAAGTTGAATTGTTGTTATAACTGTTGAAATTATACGATTTTGATTTTAATAAGCTTTTGTAATTTTAAAGTTAATGCTTCATGCCAGTCAATAATGTTGAAGTAAAATATCAAAATCGAGGTATGTCGTATGGCGGACTAAGGAAATGTCAAGAATAAAATTAAATAAGAGTTACGTCATCGCTTCGCGATGAAGTAACCCTAAAAAATCCTAGCAAAGTAGGTATGTATAGGTTAGCGGGGGTAGCATAAGGCACGCCAGTCACCCCAGCCACGCATTTTGTCACAATTTAATGTCATATCATAATGAATGCGCGCTATTTTATGGAGAAACATCATTGAGACGCGAAAGGAGTTGGCAATTTGGCAAAATGACTGCCCCAGACATGTACAAAGACTTCTCAACAGCCAATTAATAGCATTTAAATATTCTCTCATAAATTACTGCGTCTTTAGTTAGTTTGTAGAACTTGAAGGAAATGATTAAATAATTAAGAGTTTTCACTTCATACTCTATGATTCCGCCATTGATTAGTGACTTTTGCCATCGTTAAAAATAACATGCAACATAATTGCCAACTAGCAAAACTGTTGAAAACAGGAGGTTTCCAGAGGAGTGGCTAGATGGCGTTATGTTGCATGTTATTGCAAAATGGTGCTTATTTCTAGCGACGGCAAAGGTCACGGAATCATATTGGAATCACGGAGTATTGAGTAACAACTCTTATTTACCTATATTTAATTATTTTTTTCTTCAAGTTGTACAAACTAAATACAGACGCAGTAAATTAAATTTATGAATGAATATTTAAATGCTATTGGCTGTTGAGAAGTCTTTGTACATGTCTGGGGCAGTCGTCCATATATTGATTTAGCCATCTTCTTTGTCATTTATCTGCGCGACTGAGGTGAGTGGCAAGCCTTATGGCAGCCCCGCAGGTACACATTAACTTGGAATAGTTGAAAATACGTACTCGATCAATTAAATAAAGGGACTGGGCACAGAGACAAGCAAAGCAATGCATACATTTGAGCGAGACGGCTTAAAGACGTGACGTCAGATGGTATATAATCTGAGCGAGATGCAAATAGTAGTGACACTATTGAATGAGTTAAGTATATCACCACGAGCGCGACAAATTGTAGATAAGGAATGGTGGGAAATAAATGACATGACGTATTAAAAGTAAGTACAAGTATAAAATAATTTCAAATAATCGGACGTCTGAAACTTAAAAGTAACTTGAAGCAGAGATTGGATCTCAAAATTGGAAATTTAAATCTCTTTTAGTATAGGTAGGTATAGGTGTATAGTATAGGTACCACTTAATGATCTAGCTACAGAAGTTTTACTTCTAACACGTGTACGGTGCTACACGCGTATTTTTTTTTTCTTTGTTATCCATGTTACAAAATTAAATTTTTTAAAACTAAGTTTACGGAGCAATCACGGAAACCTATTTGGTTTATGCGTGATCTCTGTCGCTCGTTCCAGGGCAATGAACCCTCTGACGCATGTTTTATTGACCTGTCTCAATGAAGCACAGCAGATACATACTTAATTTATGCAGGATTATTGGTATCTTTAGTTGTAAGTATATTGTTATTTGTTCTACTTGCTCCATCGAGGCAGATCCTTACATATTAACTAATTTTCTTATATTTATATTAAGTTATAGCTGTTTCTACTCCCAGATTTGTGAGCACAAACAACTAATAATATAATAGTAGTTTATGAAACTGTTGCATAATGAGGGGTATAAAAACACGAGTGGGTGTTTGAAAATCGAGCCGTAGCGTAGGCGAGGTTTTTAATAGTTTTTAATAATAGAAATAATTTTTTAAATCGGTTCATAAGTAGGCACCAGTTTCGATGTAACAAACATAAAAAATTATGAAAAAAAAGAACATACAACCGAATTGATAAACCCCTCCCTTTTGAAGTTAACTCGAAAGACAGGAATAATATTTTTTCTTTTTTCTTTTTTTGCGAATACTTGAAATTAACCACCCAAATCAATTCAAACGTAGGGTATGTAGAAAATATATATATATAACGCGTCTTTATTACAAAACTTTAAACACAAAGGTGCAATCTTTTAAACGTTCTATAAGTTAATGCCTATGAGACACACTTAATGCGCAAACAAATATACTGGTTAATCCAAATACTATAAAATTGTATTAATATGAGAAAGAATAGGATTGGTTATCATTTTGAGTTACGCTTTGCGATTAAAAAGTTGCAGACAAGCAATCATGGATTTCAAACAAATCGTCGCCAAAGAAGAATTCGATAAAACTTTGATGAAAAAAATACAAAAGTATTCGGTGGTAAGTTATTATTTATATCGGCGGTCGATCGTAGAATCGGGCACTCATGATGTGCCGTCATGTGCCCCGCCATTTCATGATATGCGCAAGCAATTACTGGACACATCATGATGTCTTTTTTAAAACATTTTTATTCAGCACTACGTGATGTTTTTTGTGTTATACATGTCAAACGAACACGAAGCCTATTCGGGGGCTTCGCTACTCTCGCCCCCTTTGAGTTGCATAATTCTGCATCTACCTGACAAAATAGGTCTTTTGAGTACACACTTTAAAAATGTATTGAACCAAAAAGTTTAGTTGAATAACTAGTATTGAATCGGAGAGCGACACGGCCGGCCTCCTTAGTTGAATTTTAGTAAGTGTTCCTCTTAATCTATTTGACTTTTTATCTTTTACAAGCTGACCCGGCAGACTTCGTACTGCCTCAATCGATAAATAAAAGACCTAAACTTTTGTAAAATTAATTTCAAAACTGACTACCAGCTGATTGATTTACTATGGGAGGTCCAAATTTTTTTTTCATATTTCGACCTATGTTCTTTGGGGAAACTTGTTGAGTTTCATGATCACATTCACCTCCTTCCGTTACACTCTGTATATATATATTTTAGTACAACTTTGAACTTTATGCAGCGGTAATAAATTGCAAATTGACTCTTTGACGTTACGAACACACCTAAATTGCTCAGACAACAGTGAGTGATTATAATTTAATATGAACTTTATTGAATAGCAATAAAGTTAAAATTGACTCTAGAAAACGATTGACTCTAGAAAACGTTTGTATGGGAAATAGAAAAGGGCTGTTTTTAGGGTTTTCCCGGAAATTATTCGATTTTTTCTCGCCTTTTAAACCTTCCCTAGACCTCCACGAACATTTCAAGACTAAGATAAGAGAAATCCGTTCAGCCGTTCTCGAGTTTTAGTGAGACTAACGAACAGCAATTCATTTTTATATATATAAGATAATAAGATAATATGACATAGACTATAATAAAAAGTTATTCCAAGCGGCAGAACGGCACCCGTTTCGCCGCGCGGAGTAACTTTTTATTAGTAAGGGGGTGGGTGTCTGCGAGTGCATCTTTGACACGCAAAATCTTCCTTGTTTCTCGGAGATTCTACACAACAGTTTTTTTATAGAATTTAAACCTCTGTGGCGTGGTCGAGGCTCTCATCGAGGCTGTGCTTCCGAGCATGCAAAGCGCAAGCGAGAGAGAAACCCTGCTAAACCATAGTAAATACGAGAGAATAGAGTGGTCTCTATGAAATGTGACTCGAGCCACGCCCGCAACTCGTCACCGACATAGGACCAGCTAAGTTTGTGGCATCTCATGAAGATAGAGAAACTGATGACGTCGAATGATAGAAAATTTATGGGTACAATGTTTTATTCCGTCGTTTCAGCTGAAACATGACAGTACCTATTATGGACCTGGAAAATACGTCTTGGCGTCATTTCACACCAAACATATCGACTACGTTAAGAACATGGAGACCAAACCTAACGACTTGTGGGTCCAAGGAGGACCTAGATGTGGTAAGGTTCACCAAACATATCGACTACGTTAAGAACATGGAGACCAAACCTAACGACTTGTGGGTCCAAGGAGGACCTAGATGTGGTAAGGTTCACCAAACATATCGACTACGTTAAGAACATGGACACCAAACCTAACGACTTGTGGGTCCAAGGAGGACCTAGATGTGGTAAGGTTCACCAAACATATCGACTACGTTAAGAACATGGACACCAAACCTAACGACTTGTGGGTCCAAGGAGGACCTAGATGTGGTAAGGTTCCGACCGAAAGTTTCGGCCAAGTATTTTCCAAAAGACAGTTTTCAGTAAACCCCGGCCGAAGTATCGGCTCAGCTTAAACGTGTGTTTTGCAGCTGATGTAACTTCAGTTAGCGGACGGCCTGTGACTAACAAATATTTTTTGTACTGATCCCGTTTTTTTTAGAAAAAAAAACCGTCAGGGTAAAACCCTTCATGCCTCTATATTTTTTCAGGAACAAACTGGGCCTCCATGATGACTTGGCTGATTAACAATGACCTAGACTACTCATCGCAACAAAATGACGACTACCGAATTAGAGTGACGTCAGTAGAGTAAGTATGAAGGACCCTTGTGGCGTAGAGGCCGTGTTGCTCTATGGGCGTAGCGGTCAAGGTTCTGTCTGACAAGCGAAAGGTCTAGGTTTCGAATCTCAACTGAAAAATAAATCCCCGGATCTTGGATAGTCATCATAGTTTATATTTTGACCTTGTATCTAAATGCCACCCTTATCATTACAAACAATCTTTATTGCGACAAAAGAAATACGCATTCTATGAAAACAACGGTGCATGAGATAAAGCCCGCAGATAAACAGACGGACGGACGGCGGAGGCTTAGTAATACCTAGTCGTTTGGCACACTTGGGTACTGAATCCTAAAACCAACCTCAAACCCCGACTGTTTCATATACAATTCTTTTTCCTGAATGTGGTTATGTACATTGTTCAAATATCTTCCAACCAGGCGATTCTGCATCGGCAACTTCCTCAATCAGGCTGGATGTAGCGACAAAGACTGGGAGAACATTGTCGCATACTTCAACTCGGTGTCGCCTCGTCAAATAAAGACTCACTACCCGCTGTCGTTGCTGCCTGATGGTATACTCGACGGGAAGCTAGTCCACGTTGCGCGAGACCCGAGGGATGCCGCAGTCTCTTTGTACTGTATGAAGAAGTCGATGAGGGCTGAGAATGCTGACGTGGGCAGCTTTAAGGAGTTTTGGGGGCTGTTTGTGGAGGGTAAAAGTAAGTTGTAAGGTTACGTGACAGAAGAAGATTTCTTAAATCATGCTTTATCTTTGATTTCTTAGGTTTTATGAAAAACCATACAGAAGTCCCAGGGTATGTATAGTCCTGGGTGAACAACTGCCACCTCAAAGCTCACTGAGTTATGCTGCGTTTTTAAAAAAAAGTGAGTGACCGCCGTTTGATTTATTGTACCGTTATCAGTCATTCATGAACCATTAAACCCATTCCAAATTTGAATTCACATACGAAATACTTTACTTAGCAATCTTTAATAAATCATTAAAAGACTCTGGATTAGGGTTTGCAAGATCCGGAACTTTTTACTATCCGGATATTATCCGTTTTGAAATTTGATTATCCGGATATCCGGATAATATCCGGATATTTAAAAAAAATAAAAATACAGAGTGAAATGTATGGAAATAGTTGTTTATTTAACTAAATGGCCTGCGGATATTTAAAAAAATAAAAAAAAACAAAATAAAATGCATGGAAATTGTTGTTTATTGAACTGAATGGACTGATGTGATCGTATGTAACAATAATAACAGCTTAAGTAATTTGGAAAGTTAAATCTTAACGAAATAACAATGATTTTCTTATCAAATTAAAATATTATCAAGGAAAAATAAACGATGATTTTTAGAAACTTACCTCATAGTAACACAATTATTCGCGTGTAATGCGTCACCAAAAAAAACAACAACACTGTCACTTCGCAAAAGGGTTTACCTGAGACTGAGACAAGGACCCTCCCCTCTGATTACCTATTCCATCCAAGGCTACTGCATGCAACGCGATTGGCCCGTTTAGCACAATGACTCTACAATGCGGGCACGGCGCGGCGCAGGTAGCAACTGCGTGGTAATGATTAATTGCTATAGTTGGACAAATCTAAGAGGTGCCGTTTGACGTTTACTTAAGTCATGAAAATATGGTTCAATGTTGTGTGTGCAGCTGATTTTTTTTCTATGGATATCTTAAACGTCAAATGGCACCTAATAACTTTGTCCGACTGTAATGTATGAAATTAAATTAAAATCTCTCTCTATCTATATTTAACATTACATTAAATAACTCTTTGAAATTGTCATTAATTTATACAAAGCAAAAGCAAAAAAGAGACGTATACATATGTAGGTAGATATAGCAAAAAAAATAAAAAAAGATTTATTTTTTAGGATGTTTTCATGTCAATCTGACATAACTTTAAGATCCGGATATCCGGATTTTACGACAGAAATTATCCGGATCCAAAAGCTGGGCGGATATCCGGATAATCGGATATCCGGATATCCGGATCGCAAACCCTACTCTGGATACGGCCGTCAAAAAGGTCGTCGGAGTCTTTATGATCAGTGGTGCAATTTGTGCATTGAAAACTATAAGTTTCTTTCTTTGATTTATTGTATCGTTAATGTATTTAAGGTTATTTGCCTGTTTTTTCTATAGTTGACAATTGGCCGATTCTCTAGGTTACACGCACTAAAATTAGTTGACAATATTAAGTCCGACAGCTCTTATGCGGTCGCCATAGATTCCATTTTCAAACTTACTTTTGAATTATTTTAATGTACTGATGAACTAATTCAAAAGTGAGTTCGAAAATGAAATCTATGGCAACCGCGTAAGAGCGTCGGAGCTAATATTGTCAAGTAATTTTAGTGCGTGTGCCCTAGAGAATTGGCCCCATTACGTATTTAAATATTTTTCAGTTCAATCAACTCCATATTTCCTGCGCACAAAAGAAATATGGACGAAACTCCCTCATCCCAACGTTTTAATCATTTTCTACGAGGATATGGTGCAGGTACATATTAGACTAGTTTTGTTTTAATGTTAGAGAATATAGAAGTATATCAGTACGCCTTCTGTGTTCAACCTCACTCCTTGGAAATAAAGTCCAAAACCAATATTGGGGGGTGATTGATTTGAATGGTTTTGAAATCTAGCGACACACTTCTTCTGTTTCGGATAATACTGACAGCGTGTGCCATTGTTATCAAGAACTTCATTTCAAAAAAATGCGAGATAGATGTTATTGTGTATGTAATAATTGAAACAAAAAGTAAACTTTAGAAAAAACCGACTTCTACAAACCCCATTTGATTAGATTGAGTTTAATACAAACTGTAACCCCTTATCCCCCCACCCTTGGGGAATTAATTTTGTCAAATCCCATCTCAGTGCTACCCCACGCTACTAAGGAACCTCTGTACAAAGTTTCATGGCTCTAGGTCCACTGGTTTAGGCTATGTATTTGTACCTAGTATCGAGCAGATCTGGTGGCCATATGTGGTCTTCATCAGCAGTTCCGCATCACAATATTATGCTTACCATGTGCATTTGCACGAGTTATTATGAAAAACACAAAAATCACTATAGGTCTGCCTATAATATTTGAAGAGTTCCCTCAATTTCTCCAGGATCCCATCATCAGATCCTGACCTGGTGTCAATGGGACCACCCTTGAGGTATTACCTATACGCCGAAAAAAGATTTGTTCAAATCGGTTCATAATTGGCGGAGTTATCGCGTAACAAACATAGAAAAAAAAAAAAAAAAAAAACATACGGGTCGAATTGAGAACCTCCTCCTTTTTTGAAGTCGGTTGAAAAGTTGAATTCTCTAACTGAATTACTGTAGGTAATGTTTTGGTGCTATCTGATATTTTATATGCGTAAATGTTCACGAGGTCTCTGCGGTACAATAGAGTTGGTTTCAACATTAACAATAATATTTTCATCACATGTTTCCAGGATCCTGCATCTGTGGCACGTAGAATCGCCGAATTTGTGGGAAAACGGGACTACACAGAGGACCAAATAAGCGCCCTCTGTGAATATATGCAGTTTGACAATCTCAAAGCAAAAAATCAGAAACTTACAGAGGAATTTAACAGCATTTCTTCCCAAAAAAAGCCTAACGAGGATATATTCTTCAGAAAAGGTAAAAAACTAAAGTAAATATGAATGTTTTTGTCTGTGAGTGTGTGTGTTTATTTAAAAGTTTGTTATTCGTTCACACTGAAACAGCTGGACGGATTTGAATGAGATATAACATACATATAATTTATGAGCTAGATTAACGTATAGGACACTTTTTATCCGACTGCACCAGTAGGCGGGTAATGTTTTCTCGGTAAATATTAATTCATAAGTGCACGCAGAGAAAGTTGCGGGCACCAGCCAGTTTTGTTACACGACAATGATATTTTTCTATACGGCACTAGCTGTACAGGCACTAGTCTGAGCATTTTCAATGCCTAATTTATCCAAATAGCGGTGACAAATCTAGCTCTTTGTTAAAATTCAAGCGCTTCCTTTACGGCCCAGGTTTTTAATTGAGGGTGGGCCTTAGGAAATCAGATCTAAGAGAATTTAGAGGAAATGAAATAAAAAAAAAAAAAAAAGTAAAGCCAAGCTAAGCAAGTCTATCTGAGGAACATACTGTGCCATTTTTATAATAATTAGATAAATAACAAGAACACAAATTCAGATGCATAGCAAAATTGTAAAATAAAACATTGTGACAGACAGATATTCTGGCAACTTCAGGAGACTTAACAAAATAACAAAATTAATAAAATAACGTTTATGGGAAAGCGAAGTCACGCTGACACTCGTGATAAACAAGCTAGTGAAAAAACTTACAGCAATAATACTCGTCATTCCGAGCGATTTGTGTTTTGTTAAAGGCTGTTTTTGCCTTAGGCGCCGCCGTCTTAAGTGCCTGATCAAAATGTTCGGCGAGATATTTTGTGTTCACAATCTGTTATTGCTTCCAGGTGGTGTTGGCGGCTGGAGGGAGCACTTTGACGTGGAGATGAGACAGCAAGCCAAGCGCTGGATGTCGGAGAATATGGACAGCATCGGCATGGAGGTGCCAGCTTCTTGGAGGGAATGGGACTAACCGAAAACTAAGCGACACCAACACTACATTGCCACGCCCTTGCCAGGGTCCATATTTGGTACTTTGTTAAATTTGTTTTTACCATCTTTGTAAACCTCTGGAGTGCATTAAATGTTTGAGTATTGAGCGACGTGCATTTTTTCGTTTAATGAAGAATTTTGTTACTTTATGATTAAAATATATATAATATTTTTTGAGAATAAAAAAAGCTTATTTTTTCTTTTAAGGGTCGGTACCCTAAAAACGTATGAAAGATGTATTCATTTTTGTGCAATATAATACAGTATACATCAGATCAGAGCTTTCGTCAAATCCGGTAGTTCTGATTTTTTGCACACTTTTTTATGATGTTGGTCCAATGTATAATCCGAGTTTGTGACTTCAAGAGCCAAACGCAACTTTGTCAAAAATCGAAAAAACCGCGAAGGAACCTATTTAGAATAGAATAGAATAGAAAGCACATTTATTCAACTGTCACAGTACACAAAACACAGCAATAACAAATTATAAACAGAAACAAGTAGGAAATAAAATATACACATGACAAAAAGAACAGTAAAAAATAAGATTGGGCAGAATTCACGTCTATTTCAGTTTTTCACGTTTAATTCGAAATCAATCTATACTTATTTGTAAAAATAGTGTATTAGTAAATCAAAGTAAACGCGTCGATACCTAACCTACCAAACAAACCTTTGGGAAAAACTTTGGGACCCGGAGACGGTGATTAGAACATGCAGTAGAGACGGCAAACGGAACGGCAAGAAGCGGCAGGAGTGGCCGAGCGGGACCTGGATATAGCTTGTATTTTTAGTCCTAAGTAACAAATAAATGCTGCCGGATCGCTGGGCTCGGAGAGCCACAGACTGGCTCCCAGAAACTGCAAAGAGAAACGTGGCCGACCCACGAAAAGATGAACTCATGCGTTAGGTCTTCTTCTTCTTCTTCCGCCAGGGGCATGATGTGCCTGCACCTGGCCCACGAGAGCGGGGTCTTTGTGCATTTGCCCTGCGCCTGCACTTCAAATCAGCCAACCTAACTAGTTAGGTCTATGGGATAAGGACTGGAGGGAGACCGCTCAGGATCGGATGGAGTGGAAGAGGGGGGGGAGAGGCCTTTACGCAGCAGTGGAACATAGTAGGCTCGTAATAATAATAAAACAAATAAAGTTGGTATTCAAAGCCCTGACAAAGACTAGACTGCTTTTGGACCCAGAAGATGTTATGGATATGGAAGACGCAGGAGGGATTATTGATTCTAGTAATTATTGATCTTAAATGTAATTTTATAATATTTTTAAGTCTAATTTTGAAAAAGTTGTGCTCAATAATATGACCGACTCGCATGTCATCAAAGCCTCCAGGGTACTTCCCGAAGTCCTAAAAATCTGAAATTTGGTATGCAAGTACATGTTTGCACCCATATCCCATAAAAACTCCGAAATCTATAACTTTAACCCCCTAAATCTGGCTTGCAAAGTTTGTATGAAAAACTAAATTTTAGGGTACTTTTAGGATATTTTGTTGGTGTTAGGTTTGGTATCCTATTATTGTTGTACGAAACCCTCTCAACGCGAGTCCGGCTCGCACTTGGCAGCTTATTATTACATATTTCACATAAAATGTCAGTTTTCAGTCAGAAAGTGGCTAGACTTTAGAACAACCAGTTCGGTTTTGTGGAACTACATGGGGTCGCCTCGCTCCACTCTGCTTCGCTCGGCTCCCGGTGGTACATAAAGTTGTGACCTAACACAACCTATAGTATAAGCACAGAGAGCGACCTAAAGCAACCGCCGGTTTTGTGGAACTACAAGAGGTGTGGGTGGTACATAAAGTTATGAGCGTGAGTATTATGCGTCGACGCCCTGGTTAATTTTCTGTGCAGGCGGTATATTTGCTGTGCAATCAGTATATTTAATATGAAAAGCATATTTCTGTCGAGCACAAGAGGAAAAAATGGACATAGATTTGATGTATATTTTTAACCGACTTCCCAAAGGAGGAGGTTTACAATTCGTCCGGATGTTTTTTAGGGTTCCGTACCCGAAGGGTGCCAAACGGGACCCTATTACTGAGACTTCGCTGTCCGTCTGTCCGTCCGTCCGTCCGTCCGTCCGTCCGTCCGTCCGTCTGTCACCGGGTCCGCCTGCACGAACCGTAATAGCTAGAAAGCTGAAATTTTCACAGAATGTGTATATCTGTTGCCGCACCAACCACAAATACTGAAATACGAGAGATATTACAAATTGAAAGTGGTCTCGGTACAAGATACGTCTTCACAACACGCTTGAAAAGTTTATACCAAGTTGAGGCCATTTTGTTTTGGTAGGTAAGCCTTCTTTTAATGAAACTAAATTTAAATGATATGGCAATGTCGTCTCCGGACTTCTACAAAGACTTTAAATATTAATTGATGAATTACGACGTCTCTATTTATTATGTAGAACTTTTAGAAAATAATTATAAAATTAATAGTTTTTAATTACTTTTGTTGTCACAAATCTCAGAGCACAGAAATTAATTTTTTCCTTTTGGCCACTTCAAGTTTGGCTGCCAGTGATGTTTTAATTAAATACTCTTTGGTGCGTTGAAATGATGTTTTGCAGTCTGCATGACATTGACATAATGAGTGAGTGAACCTCATTGTACGGAAATTGTAGATGGGTGTCTCACGTTTTCCAGTAGGAGTAGGTTGTAGACAGTGCTGCTTACGGCGGCGTTTAGTAGGTACTAAAGGCCCTAAAAGCGCGGCAAGCTTTGAATCAATTCAAATGTTATTTTTCAACTAGCTACAAAGTTATTCTGACATAAGATGATAATTTGAACAAAACTTTTTGGGTATTTCATGAAAAATACAGTTACAGATCACACATATACAGGGTGTAACAAACGAATGGGCCCTGGAGGGAAAGTACCTTAAAATCTCAAGATATCCGTCCGTCCGTCTGTCTGTCACCAGGCCGTATCTCATGAACCGTGGTAGCTAGACAGTTGATATTTTCACAGATGACGTATTTCTGTTCCCGCTATAACAACAAATACTAAAAACAAATAAAATTTAATATAAAGGGGGCTCCCATACAATTAACGTGTTTTTTTGCGGTTTTTTTAACCGACTTCCCAAAGGAGGAGGTTTACAATTCGTCCGGATGTTTGTTTTTTTTTTATTTTTTTTTTTATGTATGTGCCTCGATAGCGCCTAAACGGATGGACCGATTTGGAAAATTAGACCGATTAGACCTATAGTGATTTTTGTGTTTTTCATAATAACTCGTGCAAATGCACATGGTAAGCATAATATTGTGATGCGGAACTGCTGAAGAAGACCACATATGGCCACCAGATCTGCTCAATACTAGGTACAAATACAATGCGTGGCTGACGGGCAGGCAACGCATAGCCTAAACCGATGGACCTAGAGCCATGAAACTTTGTACAGGGGTTCCTTAGTAGCGTGGGGTAGCACTGATATGGGATTTGACAAAATTAATTCCCCTGGGGGGGGGGGGGATAAGGGGTTACAGTTTGTATTAAACTCAATCTAATCAAATAGGGTTTGTGGAAGTCGGTTTTTTCTAAAGTTTACTTTTTGTTCCAATTATATAGATAATGGTACGGAACCCTTCGTGCGCGAGTCTGACTCGCACTTGGCCGGTTTTATTTTTTATGTATGTGCCCCGATAGCGCCTAGACGGATGGACCGATTTGGAAAATTATTTTTTTGTTTGAAAGGGTTTACCTTCCCATTGGTCCCATTGACACCAGATCAGGATCTGATGATGGGATCCTGGAGAAATCTAGGAAACTCTTCAAATATTATAGTCAGATATTGTTCAATTATTGAATTATTTTTGGCACTTATTTTGTTCAACAAACGGTTTATTTGCAGTGGAATAATTATTTTGTTGTATAAAATATTTAATTGATGTAAATAATTTGATGGGTGATAAGTTGTTTGCTGTGCATTTATAATTATGCCTATAATTAGGTAAACGAAAAAACAGCATAATATGCATGGAAATACTTAGATATGTGCATATTGCATTCGCCACCCTTCGCCATATTTTCGAGCAGTGGCCTGATTTATTTATTTTGTACATTGACATAGAATACATTGAGACAGTATATAATAAAGTATATAATAAAGACTATCATTGTTTCCGTGCTTATTGTACTTCTAACTTTGTCACATTCAATATCAATTTTAATTATAACATATCATAAAGTTCGAACAAATAGTAAAGGAATAAAAAAAATACGAAACAGTCATGAATAAATTGGTAAGACCTGTCTAATAAATTAAAATATCACAATATAGGTGTTTGTGTTTGAGCGGTCAGGATTCTAGTTACAAGCAGGCGTGTGACACTCCGCTCTTTACCTGCAAAGCCACAAGTAGATCCGCGGCCCCGCCGCATGGCCCGAGTGGGTTGCCGAGCACCGCCCGGGTTGCACGTGCCGTTCTATCTAGCCCCGCCCCGCGCGCCCCGCGTGTAGTTACTTACTATAATTGAAACAAAAAGTAAACTTTAGAAAAAACCGACTTCCACAAACCCTATTTGATTAGATTGAGTTTAATATTGTGATGCGGAACTGCTGATGAAGACCACATATGGCCACCAGAACTGCTCAATACTAGGTACAAATACAATGCGTGGCTGACGGGCAGGCAACGCATAGCCGAAACCGGTGGACCTAGAGCCATGAAACTTTGTACAGGGGTTCCTTAGTAGCGTGGGGTAGCACTGATATGAGATTTGACAAAATTAATTCCCCAAGGGGGGGGGGGGGGGGGGATAAGGGGTTACAGTTTGTATTAAACTCAATCTAATCAAATAGGGTTTGTGGAAGTCGGTTTCTTCTAAAGTTTACTTTTTGTTTCAATTATTGTTGCGGACACAAGTTATCCTGCAAATGGGCAGCTTCATATCCCTGCCTCCCCGTACGGGTAAAGGTGTGACGATATATTATTCATTATTTTAAAGCTATTTTGTTTGTCTCTATTTTAGCTGGGTTCTCAAATCACGTCCTTTGGACCTGGTGGTTACTTGTTGCCTGCATACTATACAAACTATGTCAACCTCCTGAAAGATATGGAAACAAAACCCGATGACCTGTGGGTGATGGGTGGACCTAGATGTGGTGAGATGATTTTACATGACTGACTGTTTTTGAAGCACGGTAATGAGTTTCATGCATAAACGACCCGTGTCGCGGTTCCACAACGCGTTATTGACCGACTAATGAAAACTGTTCGTCCATTTCATTTCATTTCATTTGTTTATTTGCCATTTCACAGCCTATGAAAATAAATAATACAATCAATAACAAAATACATAAAATGCCAATTACGAAATAGTGCAATTACAAAATAGATAGGGTAAGGTAGAAATAATGAAAAATAAAATTAATTAATTAGTCCATAATTTCTATGACACCTACCGATCTGGAGATCATCGTCATCATACTCAGCCTTGAGTGATCTAGATCTATAGTGGTATTGTGTTTCTAATTCACTGTCAAAATCGTAAATACATGGGTTGCTACGTAAAATGTATTTTGTCTAATAGTAGATTACCTACTATTTTAATAAAAGCGGCACTTTAAAAATGAATTTATTGGTAGTTGAACAGACAAAAATCGGATTATTTGCCTGATATAATGATATAACAAACATACTTAAAATAAAATCGTATCGATAAATATTTCATCAAGATTGTTTAGTAGAATTTATGATCATATTACACTGGTAACCCTTCAGATGTGACTTGATGTCGAAGGTGGGATATAACAAACATACTTAAAATAAAATCGTATCGATAAATATTTCATCAAGATTGTTTAGTAGAATTTATGATCATATTACACTGGTAACCCTTCAGATGTGACTTGATGTCGAAGGTGGGTAGGGGCGGGGCGCCCCTGTCCTACGCAACTTAATGTCAAGAAAGCGCATCTCCAATAGAAAATGAATGACACGTGTTACTTTGGCAGTGACGTATATTTGGTATTCTTTCTCACTAGATCTCTCCCTATCTCTGGTCTCAGTTGTAGGGCAATATAATTTTCAATGTAGCGCCTTGAAAAGATACCGAAATCAATGCCCCATTACTAAGTCATTAAATGTAATTACACCTATATTTATTCATGTAAAATTTAAATGTAAAATGCCTTTTTCTAAATAAACAATTTTTATTATTATTATTACTATTATTAGTTCCAATGAGTCACCTACGTGTAATTTGACATGATAATATTGGCTAGCCCACCGCCAGTGCCGCTGCCTTGAAGTTGACGGATTCCTCAAGATGTTTTCCGTCATCACTCTCGATCATCATATACTTTTTGTTGGCTTTTCAGGTACACATTGGACAAGCCTGATGACTTGGTTGATCAACAATGATTTGAACTACGAACTGGAGAAACAGTCTGAATACCGTAGGCGGGTGTCATGTGTCGAGTAAGTTCTTGTATTTTTTGGAATATAGATAACTCGACAATATAGAAACTTATAAAAAAACCGACTTCAAGACCTATTTGGTTCCTCCCGCTTGGTATGCAATGCAAATGTGTCGTCTATATAAACGAAAACGAGCCTACGAAATCTGTCTCCTGACAGTGAAGTGCACACGTATTAAACAATACATATAATAATTATACGATTATAACAGCCAGAATATCTTGTAGCCATACTTAAAATATACATACGATACGACCACCACGGAGGAATAATTCCTCTGTGCGACCACAGTGTAAACAGTCACTCAGCCATAAAATATACATACGATACGACCACCACGGAGGAATAATTCCTCTGTGCGACCACAGTGTAAACAGTCACTCAGCCATAAAATATACATACGATACGACCACCACGGAGGAATAATTCCTCTGTGCGACCACAGTGTACTCAGCCATAAAATATACATACGATACGACCACCACGGAGGAATAATTCCTCTGTGCGACCACAGTGTAAACAGTCACTCAGCCATAAAATATACATACGATACGACCACCACGGAGGAATAATTCCTCTGTGCGACCACAGTGTAAACAGTCACTCAGCCATAAAATATACATACGATACGACCACCACGGAGGAATAATTCCTCTGTGCGACCACAGTGTAAACAGTCACTCAGCCATAAAATATACATACGATACGACCACCACGGAGGAATAATTCCTCTGTGCGACCACAGTGTAAACAGTCACTCAGCCATAAAATATACATACGATACGACCACCACGGAGGAATGATTCCTCTGTGCGACCACAGTGTAAACAGTCACTCAGCCATAAAATATACATACGATACGACCACCACGGAGGAATAATTCCTCTGTGCGACCACAGAGTAAACAGTCACTCAGCCATAAAATATACATACGATACGACCACCACGGAGGAATAATTCCTCTGTGCGACCACAGTGTAAACAGTCACTCAGCCATAAAATATACATACGATACGACCACCACGGAGGAATAATTCCTCTGTGCGACCACAGTGTAAACAGTCACTCAGCCATAAAATAAATAGATACTTAGCCACATTCAGATAACTGCTTTTGCAATCTTAATAGTATGAACATATTTGTTTAAACAGACAATACTGCACAAACAACTACATGGGCTCTCCAGGATTTTCAAAAGCCGAGTGGAAGAACGTCGTCGCTTTCTTGAGCCAGAACTCCCCTCGTCAAATACAGGCCCACTTCCCGTTGTCTCTACTTCCTGATGATATCCTGGCGAAGGGTAAGGTGGTCCACGTAATACGTGACCCAAGGGATGCTGCTATATCATTCTACAAAATGAAGATTTCGATGAGCCCAGCAGGAACTGATTCGGAAACGTTCAAAGAGTTTTGGACGCGCTATGTTGAAGACAAACGTGAGTGATTGTTTGCCAGTAAAATAGGATTTACCTAATGAAATAAAACATAAACATTTACATACAGGCACATACATTGTACAATCCCCACACTAGGATACTCTATGTCGTGGGAACCAGAAACAGCGACATCACAAACATGTAAACATGTTGTCTCCGGCCGGGATTCGAACCCGGGACCTCTGGCATGGTAGGCAGATGCACAACCGCTGCGCCACAGACGTTGATTTATAAGTATAGCCCATTATGCGAGTTCGAGTCAACTCGAACACTACGAGCAATCCGACTGACGTATGATTTCTAGCTGCGCCTGCTATGATCTCTGACAGAGCATTGTATGTATCAACGTTTTGTTGTTACAGTTGCGTTGTCTCCATTTTTCCTGCGTGTCAAAGAAGCTTGGGCGAAACGTAGTCACTCCCATCTCATAATCATCTTTTACGAGGATATGGTCCAGGTATTTGATGTCGTGAAGAACTGGCGCCAGCGAGATCATGTCCATGGTCGAAATATCGATTTTGAGATACCGAAATTTTCATCAAAAACAAGAAAAAGATATTCTAACGACCAGCCTTACGACCAAACGAGATATTTCGAACCGTTTTCAATCGAAATAAATATGAATGAGATCGTTTTCGACGGATTTAGGCGGTATCAAAACCGACGACGAGGGAGATGACCTCGATAGCGCTAGAATCGGGGGCTGTCCATAGTCTATTCAGCGTGTGGATTAAATTTGACAGATTATAATTGAAAAAAAAGTAAACTTTAGAAAAAACCGACTTCCACAAACCCTATTTGATTAGATTGAGTTTAATACAAACTGTAACCCTCTATTTGCCCCCCTTGGGGAATCAATTTCGTTAAATCCCATCCCAGTGCTACCCTACGCTACATAAACCCCAAAGTTTCGTGGCTCTAGGTCCACCGGTTTAGGCTATGCGTTGCCGGTCAGCCACGCAAGTAGATTGTAAATGTACCTAGTATTGAGCAGTTCTGGTGGTCATGTGTGGTCTTATCATCATTATTATGTTTACCGTGAGTAAATGCACGAGTTATTACTAAAAACACAAAAATCACTATTGGTCTGCCTATAATATTTGAAGAGTTCCCTCGATTTCTCCAGGATCCCATCATCAGATCCTGACCTGGTGGTCCACAGTACCAATGGGAAGGTAAACCCTTTCAATCAACAAAATAATTTTCCAAATCGATCCATCCGTCTAGGCGCAATCGGGGCGCATACATAAAAAAAAACATCCGTACGAATTGTAAACCTCCTCCTTTGGGAAGTCGGTTAAAAATGGTTCGGTGTTTCCCGTCTTATTTACTTTTTAGGGTTCCGTACCCGAAGGGTCTTAAACGGGACCTTATTACTAAGAATACTAAAAAACAAAATAAATTTAATATTAAGGGGGCTCCCATACAACTTACGTGTTTATCTTTGTTGCGGTTTTTTATAGATAATGGTACGGAACCCTTCGTGCGCGAGTCCGACTCGCACTTGGCCGGTTATTTATGTACATATCCATTTAATAGGCCGTACTATGGAACACTTAGCACGTGAGTCCGACCCGCACTTGACAGGACTCCGAGACACATTACAATCTCTTTACAGGATCTCCCGACGGTGGTGCGTCGTGTATCCAAATTTCTTAACAAACAGTACACGGACGAGCAAATATTGACACTCTGTCAGCACTTGCAATTTGACACTATCAAGGACAATAACAAGGACATCACGAAATATTTTGAAAATTGTTTCCCTTTTAGAAACAAGAACGACGAGATATTTTTCAGAAATGAAAATTGAAACTTTTAATATTTAAGGCAGACAAACCAGGTCGGTCCACCTTAATAGTATCTCTACGACTCACAGAAGCACTATACAAGTGTATGACTTTCACAGTGACTACCAAGACGTCTATTCTAAGCAAGGGGATGAGAACTTAATTTCCCCTGATTTTAATGTCATTTTTGTTTCCTTTTCGGCCAGGAGAATGTCAATCTCTTCACTGAAAGGAACCCTTGTTGTTTTTGTTGTAGTTGTTGTTGTTGTTGGGCTTGTTCAGAGTTAAATGGCGTATACGGAAGACCTTACCAGTGAATTGCGAGCAGGTTGATGATGTTTACTCTTCTAAAAGAACAGGTCGATTAAAAATGATGTTGTTTCAATGCGCAGGTAAAATTGGCGGTTGGAGGGAGCACTTTGACGAGGAGATGAGACAGCAGGCCAAGCGCTGGATGTCGGAGAATATGGACAGCATCGGCATGGAGGTGCCAGCTTCTTGGAGGGAATGGGACTAACAATACTTCATTACATACTGCGTGCATGTATTACAAGAATACATACTGCGCTGCGAACTGGGCTTATTTTTATCAGTATTGTTTTTAAGATTGTGGTGGTAGTGGTTAAAATGAGCATTAAATAAACAATGAAAAACCTACAATAATTTTATTTATGATTCCACTTTTGCGTATAGTATACGCAAAAGTGGAATCATAAATAAATCCATCTCCATCTCCATCTGTTCGAGACGGTATCTGAATGGGAGTCCCGATTCTATATGATATGCTAATATTTTCGGGCGTTTCCCTGTTTTGGAAGGAAGCAAACGAAGCAAACTAGTTAAAATTGTGTGTTAGATAATGGTATCTATGGCCACGCCACGCCGCAAGAGCTGTCGGAGTTGTGGTTGTCAGGTTAGTGCCCTAGTTTAGTGGTTTGAAAAATCCCAAATCGCCCACAATGACATGTTAAGCTGTTAGGGCCCGTACGCACAGCTACTTTTTTCGCTAATAATCGCTTAACTGCAAAATAATAAATTGCCAGTGCGGCCACTCCCATAGTATTGCAACTGTTACACAATTGCGGGAAAAATTCGGGCGGAAAAATCGCTGCGCGTGCGGGCCCTTCGCCCGCTTTTATACTACCCTGCACTGCACCACAGATTACTGAATAGTAACTACGTAACAGATACTTCACTCAGTAGGAAATTTCCAATACCTACTGCTATAATAGCCTACTCCGTCGCGTCAGCAACCGCTGCATGCTAAAATGTGCCTAAACGCACAAGCGTACAGTTGTGATCGCCTCGCACCGCGCGATCTCACACTAATCGCAGGGCTGGCAGGCATCGCAGATACTCGTGCGATACGAACACAGTTCAAAACGTGCGTGCGCTTGGCTTGCGACAACCATACTGACTTGGGCGCCGGGCCATAGCCGGGCTGACCGAGAGCTCGGGCGGGCGGTAGGTAATTATAGCGCGCGAGTACATTCAGTGACGGAGGCCTGCCTGCACGTTAGTGGTAGCACAGAATAACTAATAGTACAGAAGGTTCACTCCCGAACAAGTCAAGTTTAGGTGCAAAAAAATATTTGTCTATGCTACTGCCGATCACGCAGGGTTACGAATCGCACTCAGTTGTTTTCGGCGACATTGTTTTCACGCGGCTAGCGAGAGCCGAGCGACAACCATGTGACAAAGACCGACTGGCGCGTACAGCTGGCCGTAGTTACCTACTCAGCGAAGTGTTACCCCCCTGGCGGTAGTCTCTCTCACCTGGCGGCGTGCGTGGCGGTGACGCTGCGCATGAGTCGCGCGGGCAGCAGCGGGCGGCCGGCGGCCTCCATCAGCGCGGGGTCGAGGCCGTCGCTGCCGTAGCGGAACTGCACGACCTCGCCGCACGCGTTGCGCACGGTCATGTCGTAGTGCAGGACGAGGTCTTCCAGCGACTACAGAGAGGGAGCCTGTCAGAGATTACGCTGTTGAGGAGAGGCGTCCTCAGTATCGTACACTCAAATAGATCCACATGTCACTATAGTGTATATAATATAACACACAACTTGACAGATGTCAATCTTAGCCTGTTAGTGAGGGGATATTGCTTATAAAAATCGATTAATCAAAAGAATCGATACACCCTTTAAACATTTGTGAATCGGAAAGATGTCTAACATTTTATTCATGATTATTACCTTAAATATGGTTAAAAATAAAATAATAATATCTATAAGTGCTAATAGCACTGATTGCGATGACATCTCTTCTGTTAGTTCAACTGAATAAACAATTTCGATTCTTTCCGATTGTTTTGGTAACATCCCTAGTGTTTACGAAGTTTTAAGTTAGCTGTCAAGTTGCTTCTAAGCATGGATAGAGTATAGCAATCAACATTTTGACCGAAAGGCATCCTTGGGACCAAAGCGGTTACCAGGAAGCACTTATCCAGTGGAGAGCGCATAGATACATTTTCCTTTGAAACAGAACTCACCGCGCCGCGCGCCGCCGGGATCTTGCTGGCGCTTGAGCGGTCCTAACGCTAGATCTAGCTGAGAGTAAATGTAGTACCTTGACAAGCCGCCGCTGCAGATAGCCCGTCTCGGCGGTCTTGACGGCCGTGTCGACCAGCCCCTCGCGACCGCCCATCGTGTGGAAGAAGAACTCGGTGGGCGTCAGGCCCGAGTAGAAGCTGTTCTCCACGAAGCCGCGCGCGGCAGGGATCTTGGCTGCGGGGGGATGAAGGAGATGATTATCAAGTCGAAGTCAAAGTGAAAGTGAAAGTCAAAGTCCAAGTCAAAGTGAAATCAAAGTCACAGCATAAGTCAGTCGAAAGCTAAGCCAAGCCGAAGTCAAAGATTATCTCATAGTCTTAGTGCCAATGCCAAACTTATAAATATAGACTACTAGATCGTCCAACGGACCCAAATACTTAGTTCTTTTACATATAATGTCACGCCTAGTTCTTTTGTTCTGTTTTTTCATAGGTTTTTACTTTATTACGATGTTTAGGTTGAAAATCGTGGGCCGTGGATTTTGGACGGACGAGATAGTCCTTGGAAAACATGGCGCTACCCTCAACTACTCCGAGTGGCGGGGGCAAAGCCAAAGTCAAAGTCAAATCCAAAGTAAAATCAAAGTCAAAGTGATGAAAGTCTACGACAAAATAAAAGTCTAATTTAAATACAAAGAGATAGTCAAATACGAAGTCAAAGCTAAAGTCCAAGTCAAAGTCAAACTAGAGTAATAAAAAAGTAAAATCGAAGCAGTAAAGTGGAATGCCTCACAGTGTCTCTCGAAGTGCGGCAGCGAGCGGTCCTCGAACCCGTTGGGCACGCGCTTGCCGTTCAGCGCCTGCTGGCCCACGCACGCGATCATCTGAGATATGTTGATGTTCGAGCCTGCAACACACGGTTTAAATGTAAGTTGCATACTCTGTTTATACTTAGTCTTATTCAGGTTTAGGTTTAAACAACAACAACTACTATAACCAGTCTTTTAGCCAGTTATTCCGTACTCCGCAGCTATGGAGCATTGAAGGGTTTCTCACGACTATTTCCATCGTTTTCCACAGACTTCATACAAACTTTTGCGTGATACTCCATATCTCAGACTTAAATTAAAATGAGTTTTACCTTTAGATCCACTCTGTGCCATGATAAGCGGCGCGTTTGTAGGATGGAGCTCTCGGAAGCAACACTTGGCTGCCAACTCTCTGAAAGTTATAGTAAAACATGTATGATTCTATATACGATCAGACACATACGCCTGTGTAGCGGAAGCCAGTAACGGAGAACACTATGTCTGTCAAACTGATCTAAGAGAAAAACGTCAGAAAAGCATTTTTTTTGTTACATTTAATTATAGTAGCTCAAGGCTCGGCCTTCGGCCTTAGCCTTTCTAAGCTGCGATATGGTTTCTTTCAGTCTTAGTTGTTATTCACATTGCTCAGTCTTTCGCCTCACACTTTTACATACGTAGTATAGGGCTCGGCTTTCGGCCTTGCTATTCCGTGACATGCATTAAGATTTTATGTGGCATAGCTGGGCCTGCGACCTCGGACGCCTCTCAAGTGGTCCGTCATCCGTTAGCGTCTCAGGTTTATATGGGTCAAGTGGTGGTGACTGACCTGATGCTGCTCAGCTCACTCAGCATGACAGCCTCCAGGGTCTCCTCGCTGCTGCAGCCGGGCTGGCACTGCAGGGTGCCCTTCATCATCTCCAGGATGTACTCGTTGCACTTCATGTACCTGATGAAATTCAATTAAGTATCTTATAAACAGGCTTAGGGGAAGGACCAGAAGGGATGACCTGCATAATTTCCTGACGGACCAACAAAGCTTCAGCTACAGATGTGTGGGCTCGAACCGGTAATGTCTTTCCCCACCAGTTTTATATGTCGAAAGGGGCGGAACCGCGGAACCAGTTATAACCAAATAAACCCAAGATGTCCTCACCCAGACTCTAGCAGTTTATTCTTGGCCTCTATCAGCTTCCTGCCGGGCGTGACGTCAGAGATCCCGAAGCTAAACCCGCGGTTCATCATATAGTAGGACGCCATGCGCGCCAACCTGTAAACAGCACCTTGTGTAGTAATAGTCTAACTCAACAGATGGCGCTACTAGGCCGTGATCTAATTTAGATAGAAACCTACATCGCGCAAATGGAAATATTATAATCAGATTGGAAATCAAAAGATCAATCACAAACTAGTGTTGCTTTACTGTAATTAACTGAAAATCCAACTCAACCTATGTCACTACGAATCTAATTTCCATAGATAGAAACCTAATCGTAATTTCCGTAATTTCTTTATTGTACTCACATGACTCACATACGGATAACTTATGATTATGATAGAAAATACGTGTACAAATAAAAATCACGAGCAACCGCCAAGCCATATTTATTTACCAAGACATATGGCTTGCTGGGTCCAAGATTAGCTACATTACTTGGCATCTATTTAGATCACAATTCTTTTGTCAGCCAAGTAGGCTCCAGTTTTTACCAGCTAAACTCTGGCTGCTGAGAGAATGCGATCCTGACACATGTCTGTTTGGGATGCAATCCCCTTTGTGGAATGTGTCAGGATCGCATTCTCTCAGCGGCCAGAGTATCATAATATGTCGGGTAAAAAGTATTTTCGTATGTGTATATTTGTAACTAAATATCTTGGGATGTATTAATTGTATCTGGCTGGTTTTGATGTCATTAAGAAGGTTATATTTCAAAAAAGAAATAAATAGACTAAAATATTGTTTCCGACAATTTTTAATTTGTTTTTCTTTATATCAAAGAAATTTTAAATATACATAAACAATACATTTTAAAGTTGTAGAAAAGAAAGAGGAAACATGCAACGATGATCGTGAAAAAAAAATATGATGTTTATGAACATAATACAGTGTCAAAGTTGGTTTAAGCGTTTTCAATCCGGATTTTTTTAAGTGAAGTTAAGATGCACCCTTTCGTTCGAGCCGATACGGTCTTCATAGAAAATAGGAAGAAACTTTTTACCCGACCTTATATGCTTACCTCCACATGGCCCTGACTGCACATTCCTCGCCCCAGTCCCGCAGCAGGATGTAGAAAATGCTGCTCTTGCCGCCACTGCCCAGGGTGCTCTTGTCCATAGAGCCGCATATTAGCGACGAGTTTCTGATTATTACGTCTGGAATCATACGATTCAATGAAAATACATGTAGCCCATTTCCCAACGAGGGGCACAGGCCTTTACAGACTAGGGTAGGAGTAAGATTGAGGCATATTCCATCACGCTGGCTCAGTGCGGTAAGAGGTTTAAATAAACAAAAATATGTGACTCGTACGTTTCCTTATGTGGCAGAGAACAATAACGCCAACTTTTAGCCAGTTCTTCATTAGCAAAGAATACATCAACTATCAATAACGGTTTCGATGGGACACTACGTTAACATTTTTTTTTTACATACAGGCACATACATTGCTTCTGGCCCCACACTAGGATAACCAGAAACAGAGACATCACAAACATGTAGGTAAACATCCAAGACTTGGGGGGTTTTTTTTGTCCCCAGCCGGGATTCGAACCCGGGACCTCTCGCATGGTAGGCAGACGTGCAACATGTTTGTGCTACTCACAGCAAACGCTGAGATCGTCCCTTTTTTTGTCTTATTAAACTAATGTACCCTATTTAACTGTATTTTTATGTATTTTTTTTTAAGGCAAAATAAACTATTTCTATTCTATTCTATTCAACCGCTGCGCCACAGAGGCCTTCATGCGTGTCGCAAGAATATAGATAATTCTGTAGCTAATAAACTAAAAACTTACACGAGTCTTGCACGCACATATCCTCGTTACTCGTGTAGTTCTTGCCCTTGGTCTGAAGGTTTGCGTGCACCTCGCATTGTTTGTTCGGCTTTAGGATTAGACTGAAACAAACAACATTGTTTAAATGACAAGAACATTCTTCCGTCCTTCAATCCTTTCATACTCCAATCTCTCCATCTCGGTATTTTTCCATTCTTTCATCCTGCCATAATTTCATCTCTCCATCCTTATAGCCTTCAATCCTCCCGTCCTTCATTGCTCCCATCCTTTCCATCCCCTCCATCCATTCGGTCATCAGTCACCTGAAGACCTGCTTCCCAGTCCACAGCCTCCTCGGCTTCAGTATCGCGGGCGGCGGCATGTCGATGGTCATCGTGCTGTCAGAGCCAGCCAGCAGGCACGCTGCCAACTGCTGCGCTTCTGAGCTGGTGAAGAACGTGTCTCGTTGCGTGATGAGATAGCCCCCGGTGATGAAGTCCTGGGTGGCTGCGATGAGGAGCTCGCCATTGCGCGGCGTTACCAGGTTGGATTTGTTCTGGAAGAGAAGTCGATTTAGTAAAGAAATGGTGTGACGGAGCAAAGGCTTAAGAAATGCGTAGATGCGTACCTTGAATGACCTGACCTGGTTAGACAAAAGCGACCAGGGAAGGGTCTTAAGTAGTCAGCTACTGGTATCTTTGAGTGCTGGTCCCAAAGCCTAAGAGAAATAGTGGTAATAAATTATGTTCTTTAATAACTAGTACCACCCTTTTGAATTCAATCGTTCGTGTTGAGATGAGTTAAATGAGCCCAAAAGCAATTAATCTACAAATCAACATCCCAAGGCCTATTCTCTGGGCACACTCACTAAAATTACTTTACAGACAGACAGACAGACAGACAGACAGACAGTTTTCCTTTTAAGGATCGGAACCCTAAAAAATACGTTTCTTGTATCGGGACACCTTTATGTTTTCCATATTTTGTGTATTTCAGTTGTTGGTGGAGCGGCAACAGAAGATATACACATTCTGTGAAAATTTCAACTTTCTAGCTATTTTGGTTCGTGCTTTGGACGGACGGACAGCGGAGGCTTAGTAATAGGGTCCCGTTTGTCACCCTTCGGGTACGGAACCCTGACATGATTGAGTGAGACTTACCCCCATGAGTATGAGCGCCTCGGCCCTCGCCTCCTCGGTCTGCGGCAGGTGCATGTTCATCTCGTCGCCGTCGAAGTCGGCATTGTATGGCGTGCACACGCATTCGTTGAACCTGCAATCAGGACTCTATTGGCTTTGGTTCACAGCCGCTGCGGATCGGGTCAACAGGATTGCGCGCATGAAATTAATATGAAATTAAGGACATAAAATCGTTATGATGAATGTTGTTAAAAATTATCCCAACAAAACATGCATATGCATATACAAAAACGCCAGTCTCGCAGCCTGCGCAGTTTATTCTACCGTAAAAAGTTGTGAGATCTAATTTTAAACCAAGTCGGTTAATTTAACCAGTATCTGTGTATGGTAGAATCTTTCCAACAACTTTATTATCGTATACTGTTAAGTACCTACCTAATTAGTTAACTAATAACATTTATAGTGATCGGATCAATATAAGACATCTTTATTTCTTCAATAATAATTAGAATGACTTGGCAATCGCACGTAGAAAAGTTGTCGACTATAGGACCGTGTGTGCAACGTAATGTACCTATTGCTCTCGCTCCGAAATAATTCGTTGTTTTCTTATTAGTTAAGTTTATCTTTATTTAGAGATATGTTGTGTTGAGTAATAATATTCATTTGTGCTCTGGGTGCTATAGAGTGGTCAGTTGAGCGCGATTGCCAAGTTATTCTAATTATTATTGAATAAATAAAGATGTCTTATATTGATCCGATCACTATAAATGTTATTAGTTAACTAATTAGGTAGGTACTTAATAGTATACGATAATAAAGTTGTTGGAAAGATTCTACCATACACAGATACTGGTTAAATTAACCGACTTGGTTTAAAATTAGATCTCACAACTTTTTACGGTAGAATAAACTGCGCAGGCTGCGAGACTGGCGTTTTTGTATATGCATATGCATGTTTTGTTGGGATCTCATTTCTTTTTGTAAGTAACTTTCCTTTTTTCTTTTCGGGTACTATTTCTTGTGCGTTAGCTACCGACTTTCTCAAAGCCCACTCCCTATCTCTATGGGCTCTTCTCTGTGGCTTTGATGTTACGATTTGTGACAAGTCTGGGCGGTGAATTATATAAATATAAATCATACCTCAAACCAAACCATACCGCGATTCAGGAAATGCACACCTACACTCAGAGAAAAATCGGCTGACAAAGCGACAATAAATGCTTTGTTAGAAATTTATTGTTACCACACGTAAGTGCATCGTCGCTGCAGCTATAGGCCCATAGTGCCTGTGACATCTTTTTTATTGTTGAAATTGTTTTTTTATTTCAGCTAAAGACACGTAGATACGGTAACTATGTTAAAAATATTTAAACGGGATAACTACGGCACGTTGCCAACTTAATTATCACCTATTATGAAGTGATGTTGTAGCAAAGTTTAATCTATCAAAATAGGCGTTGTTACTATGGCTAGTTGTGTTATTGATACGGCTAAGTGTGTTTTTGATGCGGCAGTAGCTCAAAGTACTTGTTCGTCGCAAGCGCAAACCTTTTCTCTGACTCTGCCAGTTTCAACGTGAATTTCGTGCAAAGAACACCTGTGTTTGTGCTCGTGCCGTCGTCGTGCGTGAAGAAATATGGATTTGCAGAAAATTTAAGCACCAAGCAGTCATCAGCTAATTTGTATGGAGAAGTGGAAAATAAAGATGCTCCGATCAAATCGGTTTCACAGTAAAAGTTGTCAGGATAATGTCTCCTACTCCCCAAAAAGTGTTTTCACTTGATACACCAAACACTCGGTATTAAATATTTTGTTCTTTGTTGTAATCCTAGTGTGACTCGAGTAGAGATTAATATACCATACTTTTGATAGAAATGTCTTCGTTTTTTCTTTTAGGATTCTCAAATACCGCTATCCTCTTTATCATATCTTGTGCTACCCGAGTAATGTAACATTGTAGGTTTTGATCCCTTCACTTTGTAAATGGTACACTGAACAAATTATATATTCCCCGAAGCTTCTGTGCCTTTATTATTAGAGGTATGCGTACTTTGACCGGAGTTCTCTATGTATGCACCATACGCATGTATGGTGTTTGGTGTACAAAATAAGCATATTTCAGGGTACGCATGCTCCTGGAATAATAGGCAGTAGCTTCGTGGAGTATATAATTTTTGTTCATGGTGTACCATTAACAAAGTGCAGGTATCCAGATCAACAATGTTACTTTGCTAGAGTAGCAAAATACTTTGTCATCGGAACAAAGCAGATTTGATACTGTAGCTAAGGGAAATTAGACGTAGGGACAATATACTTTGATATGATAGTTAAAGGAATTTGTCATGGGAACAAAAGGACATGAAATCCTATTGTGACATGAACAATTTTAGCATTGTAATTTCAACAGTTGTTTTATTGCTGTTACATCAATGTTGGTAAATTTGTTGCATTAGCAATTGAAGAGTAACAATAAAAACGTTGTCTTCATTACTATGCACCTTTGACGACTGTCCAGCATCAAAGCTTTTTTGTAGCAATGGCAATATTTTTTTGAGAGTGTAGCGACATCTAATGGGGAATAGCGATATTAGACAATATTGTAACCGCTTTATTAGGGTTCCGTACCCGAAGGGTGCCAAACGGGACCCTGTTACTGAGACTTCGCTGTCCGTCTGTCCGTCCGTCCGTCCGTCTGTCACCAGGCTGTATCTCATGAACCGTGGTAGCTAGACAGTTGAAATTTTCACAGATGATGTATTTCTGTTGCCGCTATAACAACAAATACTAAAAATCAAAAGAAATTTAATATTAAGGGGGGCTCCCATACAACAAACGTGATTTTTTTTGCTCATTTTTGCTCGATATTGATAATGGTAGCAGGTAGACGCTTAAAGTGTTCACAATATATTGAGTATATTATTTATTTAAAAAATAAATAATTAAATTAAAATTAAATTAATATTTAGGGGGGCTCCCATACATTTTTTTTTGCGGTTTTTTATAGATAATGGCACGGAACCCTTCGTGCGCGAGTCCGACTCGCACTTGGCCGGTTATTTAAATCATAGCTGGAACCAAACCATACCGCGATTCAAGATACACATAGCGACTAGCGACATCTAATGGGGAATAGCGATGAATCGAAGTAGTCGTGTACTGAGCTTATTGATAATTAATATATTATGAAATTGGGGCTAAAATTGCGCAATGTTTGAGTTTTCCTTGGCTTTGCAGGCTAAACTCTAACCATGCTCAAAATTTTAAGCTTGTGGGTTCGCTAGAAGTAACCTTTAGAGTTTTCATGATCGTGAATCAGTGAGTCAGTGAGTGTCAAAATTGAGGAACTTTGAATTGCTGTACCTTCAACTCTACTGGTTCAAATTTATTGAAATTTTGAGAATATGTCTTATGACATGGTGCCTTTTAGCTGCCGGGAATTCAGGTTTCTATCTTTATCCACAACGGAGTAACAGGTAGGTCAAATATGCTCTGAATGGCTTCCTGTAAAGGATGTTACTGCTGCGCCCGTATGTTTTGCTTTTTGCTCGACTTGGCTTGGGGGCGCTACCGCGCCCCCAGATTCGTATTGATTTGTCCATCATCATCATGAATGTTATATATAATAGAAAAGAAGAATTCTGACTGGTTCACTGACTGAGTCATCAACGCAGGGGAGGCATCAACGTTTGGCATTGGCAGGAGGATAGCATCCTTTTATGATATAACAACTCGATCCGCTCAAAAAATTTCAAAGTATTATTACGGGAATTTCCAAGTCCAAAAGTTGACCAAAAACTACTCAGGCGAAGTCGCAGGCTAAAGCTAGTATAGCAATATATACAGTCAAACTACTGAACGGATTTGGATGAAATTACCTGAACGTCCTCTGCGGCTGCACCCTCGCACGGTGGCACATGATGGACAGCTTGTGCAGCGACGGCTGACGGTTGAACAGCACCACGTCGCCGTCCACCAGGTGGCGCTCCACCACGTCGCCGCACTGGACACGGGGGGAATAAGAAGTGGACGCGCGTTTCGTATAAACTGATTCTCATCCGCGGGCTCACTCGCGGGAGATTTGATTCTCATCCGCGGGCTCACTCGCGGGAGATTTGAATGGATGAAAGAATTAGGAATGAGTTAATGGAGAATAAATTAATGATGAATAAAAGATGTGTGATTTAATTATTATTATTATTTTATTATCAGACACAAGATCCATAGTTTTACAATATACATTCAATCATCAATAAACACGTCATAATTCATAAATCAACAAATGACACAATTAAGTGCCAATCTTTCACTCCTCAGATAGCGTTAATCTGTCTGTTTATCTGAGACATTTCACATTTCACACGCACAAGAAGTGGCAAATAAAGTTATCTGACTGTTTGTCCGTCTCTTGAAAGACTCGGCCTAAATTAAAAGACAAGAAATCGGCCTAAATTAATGAATGAATTTTTAATTAATGTTAAATGAGTGAATAAATATTCAATTTATGAGTGTATAATAGCAGTAATAGTTGATAATATCTACAGAAGCTTTTTTTGTACTTTGAATGGTTTGGGGTAAATGAATGAACGACAGACACATGACTGAATGAACGAATGACTCAATAAACACCGACCTTCAGCTCCTGCGCGATCTTCTCCCTATTCCCGTACTTCAGGTACTTCTTATACGCGGAGCCCCTCGGTTGCACGTAGTTGGCGCCAGGGTGCGCCTCCGTGCCGGCCGTGACCAGCTTGCGCAGCCACTCCAGGTTGTGGGGGAACACCTTCTCGGGGTAGGTCAGGATCTTGGCCACGTGGACCGGGACGCCCACCTGCGGATGTGGATTGGGTGATAAATAAATATCATGAGTCCTTAGACTTTAGTCATTGAATAAATGAATGGTAGATAGAATGAATGAATGAATGAGCGGTGGAGCGCAGTATTTTAGGTGTAAAACGAATAGACCGCGTTAAGAACACCGTACTGCGCTCCAAAACTGGCATCGCAGATGTGGGTGTGACCGCCAAACTGGCATCGCAGATGTGGGTGTGCAGACCGCCAAACTGGCATCGCAGATGTGGGTGTGCAGACCGCCAAAACTGGCATCGCAGATGTGGGTGTGCAGACCGCCAAAACTGGCATCGCAGATGTGGGTGTGCAGACCGCCAAAACTGGCATCGCAGATGTGGGTGTGCAGACCGCCAAAACTGGCATCGCAGATGTGGGTGTGCAGACCGCCAAAACTGGCATCGCAGATGTGGGTGTGCAGACCGCCAAACTGGCATCGCAGATGTGGCTGTGACCGCCAGACTGGCATCGCAGATGTCGTGTGACCGCCAAACTGGCATCGCAGATATGGGTGTGACCGCCAAACTGGCATCGCAGATGTGGGTGTGACCGCCAAACTGGCATCGCAGATGTGGGTGTGACCGCCAAACTGGCATCGCAGATGTGGGTGTGACCGCCAAACTGGCATCGCAGATGTGGGTGTGACCGCCAAACTGGCATCGCAGATGTGGGTGTGACCGCCAAACTGGCATCGCAGATGTGGGTGTGACCGCCAAACTGGCATCGCAGATGTGGGTGTGACCGCCAAACTGGCATCGCAAATGTGGGTGTGACCGCCAAACTGGCATCGCAGATGTGGGTGTGACCGCCAAGCTGAAGTGGAACTGAGCAAGCCTTGTGTGCCGCATGCACCCAGACAGGTGGTCAAAGTCAAAGTATTTTTTTTATTGACAATTAAATCATACAGATTGCTTACGTCAATATAATATTAATATTTTTGTTGTTTATACTACCGCCCGTTCGGAAGTTGTGTGCTTAGGGATAGAGCAAAGAAGGGCAAGAAACTCCCCCGTACCTCTTTTAAAATATGTCAGGGCCTTAAAAATACAATGCTATATATTCTACTGGTGGGCGAGGATAGCCACTGTATAGGTGCCTTAAGACGGCCACCGGCGCAGAGGAAGGCCCAGAAGGAGATGACGGGACGACCTGGACACGTTCGAAACAGAGTGGGTCAATCTAGCTCTGACTAGAGATGTGTGGGCTCGAAATAGGGAGGCCTTTACCCAGCAGTGGGACACTGTATAGGCTACGTAACAAAAAAAAATCAATAATTCATGAATGAAGTGTGTGAAATGAAAGTGAAATGAATAAATTAATCAATAGATCAATCAATCAATTAATCAGCCCATATTTACTGCTGGGTTAAAGGCGTGAACTAGTGCCGGAATGTAATCGAGTTAAAGGTACAAAAAAATATTATGGCTTCAGTTCACACTCGTAGACTTCTGTCAACAGATGGCGTTGGTAGCTTTTAACAGAACAACGTCTGGTGTCCATGCCAGAGTGGTTGTGCCGTGCGGCGGCGGCGTCGAGCTGACCTCCTGTATCTGCAGGTTGGGGTCCGGCGAGATGACGGTCCGGCTGGAGAAGTCCACGCGCTTGCCGGACAGGTTGCCGCGGAACCGGCCCTGCTTGCCCTTGAGGCGCTGCACCAGGCCGCGCCCCGGCTTCTTGGGCTGCGGTACGATACAATACAATAATAATAATAATAAATAATAAAATTGTTTATTTCAGTCCAAAAAATGGTCCATATATTAATTTAAAAACAAGTAAAAATATTATAAAATTAAAATTACTCAAAAATCAATAAGTAAAAGTCAAGCCTTATTTCCTATTCCCGTCCCGGTGCACGGAGACCCAGTGTTGCAGGATTTTATTATTATAAACGTTATACACTATGATCCCCAGGATACCATTATTGGGCCGTCTAAGGGCTTCCCAAAATACTGCAATCCTGGACCTCAGCAACGCGAAGAAGTCTGGAACCCTGGCATTTGCGAACATGCCCGACGCGCTACAGTGTCTCGGTAGTCTCATGAGACTTGATGTACTATACTCTGAGGGCGTTATAGGACCGTCTGGTGTATGTGGTCCATAGCTGGCAGGTTAGGTGTAGAAACACTGACAATAAATCTTTGTTTCAGGACACAAAAATCCCATACCCATATACACCTTAAAACTAGACATAAATCTAAAATATAACAATATTAACTAGCCTAGCGGGAATCTGTTCTTCGGTCTCGCTTGCCTATAGCGTCGGCGTCCTCCGGCCAGTAGTCTTTGATACGAGAAGATGGGTTAGAGTTAGCTCATAAACATTTCTAGTCTATTCGTGACAGGAATGCAGTGAAATTAAAATTATAATCTGTTAACACACACTCACAGGACAGGACACAACCTTCGCGTTCGAATGTTTGCCTTCAACTGGTCACTGTCAACTTGGCTTGATAATTGGAAACGATTTTCGTTTCAGGGCGTGGCTAGGCCGCCGGACAGTGATTCCTGTCATGCCTAGGTTTGCTGGAAGAAATCTCTTTTTAGAGATAAGCTCGCCTTTGTACATACCTTTTTGTAAATGTTACGTGTTTTTTTATGTTTTGTGCAATAAAGTATAAATGAAAAAATAAATAAATTAAAAGATACTATTTGCATGGTTATTACAGGTCGCATCAAGTTTCTGGGTACGAGAGTGCCACTTGAAGGAGTCGTTATCTCTCAGAGGGTATTCAATGTTTTCACCTGCATAGACAGCGGTATGCGACACATCTCGCTATTGATGTACAGCGCGACATGCAGCTGCAAGTAATCCCAGTCTTCGTTGATCAGTTCAGACTTGCCCCCGCTGGCCGTGTGCCGGTCGATCGCGCTGTTGATCAGCAGGATCTCGGACTGCTTCATTGTGAGGTCGTCCTCCGTGCTGGGGGGAAACGGATCAGTAATGAAAGCAGGTCGTGAAGGTTTGGTGCCATGACCAGGACTAGAGTTTCAAGTGGTTTTGCGCAAATCTTCTTCTAAAGCCCTCGAACTCCTTGTAGTGTAAAGAATATAAACCTACAGGGTTAAAGAGTTAAGATTAGCTGAGCAATTAACGAATTTCAGACTATCACGTGCCTATTTTGAATTAATCACCTATTGGTTAATCGCAACCTTTGATCAGAGTCTCGGAGTAAGTGCCGATCCTTCCATACTTAGATAGCGTTTATCTGACTGTTTATCTGAGGCATTTGATATTTCAAACGTACATGAAGTGTCAAATAAAGTTCTGATTGTTTATCCATCACTTGGGAGACCGGGCCTAAGTGAATCTGTACTCACGTGCCAGCCTTGATCTCGGAGACCACACTGGGTCTGATGCAGACCGGCGGCACGGGCAGCCGCGTCAGGATCAGATCCTCGGGCCGCGAGCACGCAGCAGTCATGCCCAGCAAGGGCACATCCTCCTCAGGAATGCGCCGGAAGAGGGTCAGCACCTGGCGGTGGTAAGAACCGTGATAGAAATACACCTTCTTCTTCTTCTTCATTAGGAGTTTATGATGCTGGCCTGGACATCCCAGATACAGAACAGGTTCAACTAGTTGAACAGATACTCGAACATATTGGAGTATAGGGTGTAATGTAAACCACCTCGAGAGGACTAAGCTCAGTGACCAGTCCGCTGCCGATCATGCCGGCCAAACCCCTTATTCGCTAACTCAGTGATGATCACTCAATGATGATGCGTATAAATTAAGAATAGACGGCTAATATATTCCGACTTATTTTGATATCATTTGGTTACACGATAATTGAACGACACCAATAGCTTCTTAATTTTTCCGGATCATCACTGAGTTAGCGAATAAGGGGTCAGCTCCTTATACGCCTCCTTGGCTACGTGGAACTGCTTGAGCTGACACTGCACTAGCGGGTCCGAGGGCTTCTTTCTGCCTACCCTCACCTAACCTCACCTCATCTAACCTCACCCACCTCGAGAGGACTCAGCTCTGTGACCAGTCCGCTGCTGATCATGCCGGCCAGCTCCTTATTCGCCTCCTTGGCTTCGTGGAACTGCTTCAGCACCCGCTGCACCAGTGGGTCCGAGGGCTTCTTGCTGCGGTACCGCTCGTGGACGATCTTGAGAATGCCGGCCGGACTCTTCTTGACTACGCCTGCAAATTAAAAGATATAGACAATGTTTGAACTGCTATTTTGCTGCAGTGCTCTTGTTGACTACGCCTGGAATTAACGAAATGTGGAGTCACGACTTTTCCAGTTTCCTTTGACCATGTTTAACTAGGTAGTCGATAGTATAGAGTAACTTATGTCGATAGGTACTCAAGGTTTGATTGACAGGGCGCTAGCTATAATAATGGAATATAGGTTAAGGAATCAAGAAAATTGCTCAGTGTCTGCCCCCTCAATGATCGAAGGCTATGGCATATTACCAGCGATAGCCATACATGAAGTTCCCCATGCGATGGCACGTCTTTTCGTTTCTCTTATAGAGTATTATTTTCCTTCTTCTTCCTCAGGGGTTATGGTGCCTGCACCTGGCCCACTTGAGCGGGGCCTTTGTGCATCTCATTCTGTGTGGCAGAGAAATAATTGTGACAAGATGTTTAGCCATTATAAGACGGCGGCGCCTTAGAAAAAACAGCCTTTAGCAAAACACACATCACTCGGAATTTAGGCAAAAACAGCCTTTAGCAAAACACACGTCGCTCGGAATTTGGGCCAAAACAGCCTTTAGCAAAACACACATCGCTCGGAATTTATGCAAAAACAGGCTTTAGCAAAACACAAGTATTCGCTCGGAATTTAGGCAAAAACAGCCTTTGGCAAAACACATATCACTCGGAATTTAGGCAAAAACAGCCTTTCGCAAAACACACGTCGTCGCTCGGAATTTAGGCAAAAACAGCCTTTGGCAAAACACATATCGCTCGGAATTTAGGCAAAAACAGCCTTTAGCAAACACACGTCGTCGCTCGGAATTTAGGCAAAAACAGCCTTTAGCAAAACACACGTCGTGTCGCTCGGAATTTAGGCAAAAACAGCCTTTAGCAAAACACACGTCGTGTCCAAAAATAAGTTAAGGATGAAATTCTATGTTCTGATTGCCTAGGGCCCACCCTTAAACATAATTCAAATAAATATTCTTTCTTACCATTCAACGCCTCGCAGTGCGGACACTTCGTACACGCCTTGGCTTTCTTGAACACGGCCGCTCGGAGACTCTTCTTGTGCAGGTAGGTGAGGTCGGGGTTCATGAACTTGCGGCGGAACGACTTCTTGAGGGCTTCGGGCATCATGAGCCGGGCACACTCCTGGGGTTGGGGGGTGTTATAATGAATTATTTTCTCCATATTTGCTGAACTAATCCCTAATTAGAGCTCTTGGCTTGACACACAAGCGCGTCGGCAGCTGTCAATGAATGGCAACCTTGTGCTGCCGCCAACCCAACGGCAACTTGACAAAGACTTGACGAAACGTACAAGCGACGTACTGCAGCCCTCAACACGATGCGGAAGTAGTGGTGTGTTGAGGCAGCGCCCGTGTGCCCGGCAATGTGTAAAATATTTGCGTTGAACAACGCGCCGTGTGAATGTAGTAAATTCTACAGAAAATACTCATCAGCCCAAAACTTTGCTTTACCTTGCAAATGCTCTGAAGGATGTTGATGATGCACCTGAAGAAGCCGACGTGGAATACTGGGAGAGAGAGCTCAATGAACCCGTAGTGCCCAACACACTCGGCCAGCCCGAGCCCACAGGTCTCACAGTTTGCGTCCTTCTGGTTTGTACCCTGAAATTGCAAGATAATATTTTTTATGTGTTCTGTGGTGTTTGCTGCCTACTGCTAGGCAATGATCTCTCAACTCTTGTACAATCTAGTTCATTAATATATGAGCAATGCCAAGGCATCAAATGTTAATCTACATGGAATGGTACATAAATATCTGAGCAGATTCACATATGTTTTATTTAGATAGCTCAGATATTTATGTACCCTTCCATGTACATTACAATACCTTGGGATTGCTCATATATGTATTAATTGTACTGTACATTAGGGAAAAATTACCTTGTGCTATAGCAATATGCTAGTATTGAAAGTTTTTTTTTGTTATGTAAAATAATAGGTTTACTTCCATCAGCCTTGGAATAGAAAATTGCCAGCATGGCATCTTATAAGTTTTTAGTTGCCAATATGATACACAAAGAAAATTATTAAGATGTTTCAAAGAATATAGTTGAGGATACTCATACACTCACGTACACACCCTCATACACACATACACCCTCATGTACACACCAACACTGCCTTTTATTTTTAACCGACTTTCCAAAGGAGGAGGTTTACAATTCGTCCGGATGTTTGTTTTTTTTTATGTATGTGCCCCGATAGCGCCTAGCTAGACGGATTGACCGATTTGGAAAATATTTTTTTTGTTTGAAAGGGTTTACTTTCCCATTGGTCCCATTGACACCAGGTCAAGATCTGATGATGGGATCCTGGAGAAATCGAGGGAACTCTTCAAATATTATAGGCAGACCTATAGTGATTTTTGTGTTTTTAGTAATAACTTGTGCATTTACTCACGGTAAGCATAATATTGTGATGCGGAACTGCTGATGAAGACCACATATGGCCACCAGAACTGCTCAATACTAGGTACAAATACAATGCGTGGCTGACGGGCAGGCAACGCATAGCCTAAACCGGTGGACCTAGAGCCATGAAACTTTGTACAGAGGTTCCTTAGTAGCGTGGGGTAGCACTGAGATGGAATTTGACAAAATTAATTCCCCAGGGGGGGGGGGATTAGGGGTTACCGTTTTTATTAAATTCAATCTAATCAAATAGGGTTTGTGGAAGTTGGTTTTTTCTAAAGTTTACTTTTTGTTTTAATTATTATTTTTCTTTGTATTTTTTCTTTCTGTTCTGCATTGTATGTAATTAGCAGTGATCGGAGTAGGCAGAGCTATTTAGGTTCATTGACCGCAAACATTGATATTATTATGGATAATCCATGGTATTGGGACTGATACTCCGGGGTTTTAATAAATATAATTGTTTTTATCAATAAGTATAAAACATGGTTTATGTAAGGCAATAAGCGCATGAGCGACATTGTAAATTTTATATCAGCAACACGTTGCCAAACTTTTATCCTAACGTGCGACGTTGCCGCTTTGTTGAAACTCGTCGTGATATCGCCAAACAAAAACAATAGCGGGGTGTTCCTCGAAACGAAACGAAAACAAGAGTGACCCACCTGTTTTTGTCTCTTTCTGCACCACTAGAATTCAATTCAAATCCCGAGATTCGGGGAGTATCCATATTATTCTTACATATGGCAAGTACATAAAATAGCTCTGCCTACTCCGATCACTGGTAATTAGGTAAAATCAATATCAATGTTTTTTATTGTTTTTAAATCCCATTCAAAATTATGTTGGATGTGTTTCATAACTGGGTCATTCCATGAGAAAGAGGAAAATACCTCAAATTTAGAATTTCTCAAATTATTTCTAATTATTATAGCTGATTGAGTTGAAAGTCCGCATTTGCACTAACTTGCAAAGAAAAATATTTTAAATCAATAAAAAATCGATATTTTTTTGCTGGAAACTTTAATCGTAATAAATTACATCGAGAAATAAATGCTGTTTCGGATGCATGTCCCACCAGTCACAACAAATTTTTTTTTTTTTTAAATTCTGCGAAAGGTAATCAGTCTAATTATTAATGAAAATGAAAGAATATAAGATATACTATATGATAAGAAGAAAATCTCTCTTGAAAGTTTAGTGGTCGAACTAAAATTGGTCTTCAAGTACTTGGCGGTAAGAGAGAAGGATTTTACTTGTCCCACCAGTCACACTCATTCAAATAATAATCACAAGAGATTCTGAAAGTATCTGGGGATTTTAATTAAGGGATCTTGTAAACTCATTATTTTTCTATGTTATAAGATACATCTTACTATTATGTAATATTCTATAACACAATTATAGCTCATGATTGGTTGAATTCCGGAGACAAATGTCCCACCAGTCACTATGGAATGCCCCAACTGGCACTACCTGTTTATATTATTGTTTTAATTTCATGCTGTGTTACTTCTGCAAATTACTTCTGTACAGCCACGCAAATATTATTAAGATAGGTCAACCCCTACTCAGGAATCCACCTGTCTCATCCTTATCTGGTTTGCTGGAAGAGATCTCTTATTAAGCTCGCCCTTGTACACTTTTAATGTATTTTTATCCTGTGCATTTTTGTCTGCAATAGAGAAATTATGAAATGATACTGGGAAACCCACCATTCTCCGGTCAAGGACGCCATACTGGGCTGGTTTCCGCTGGCCATCCTGCGCGTACAGGTTCTTGGTGATGACCTGCAGGTGCGCAGCCTGCTGCATCGCCGCCGGGCTGTCCACGCAAAACGTGACATGGGAACTGCAATACCAAACACCAAATAAGCAACATAAATATATGGGTATCCTGACCTAGGTATCATAATGGACAGAGAAAGAGTTGTCAAGGCTGTTAAAAATACTGATTTAGTAATGTGTTTACCGGAGAAATGTTAACAAAAAGTGCAGTAAGCATGTAAACATAACCTAACTTACATTTTCTTCCCCACATCAGATTCACGATACTGCTCCTTCGGCATCTTGCCTGAGTTAACCGCACATAAAAAAGTGCAATTTATCGTGAAAATCACCTTCCTTCACAGTTTTTTCTTTAACTTTTGCATGAAAAATTGGAAAACAACTCGGATCGGAAATTCCGAAATGACAGCTGTTGTGGTGGCGTTCAAGATTGGAGATTTATCGCTATAGTTTTTTTTTTATAATATTTATAATGAACGCATCTAAATAAAATGTTGTAGTCCTAAAACTACAAGTTTCTACCAAATTGCGATGAAGTTTCATTTCAAAGTCAAAGCACAGATAAAGAGTTAGGAACAGATGGGACACTGTACAAAAAGCGACTCAATAAAGTACAATTCATGCTGTATATCGCTGCACAGCACACGCACTTCGATTATTTACCTAAAAGTTGCCTCTCTTTCAGTCGCGTAACTCTATCCTCGTCTGACGCGGCCCGAGTAACGCTAGGCGCATGCTGAGACGCAGGTAACGCAGCACAGCACAGATAGAAATTTGCAGGGTAGGGAAGTTGAGGCAGACATAGCCCAACGCATGCTGCGATATGCGCAGATATAGTTGGGCGCTGGGAATTATTCCAAATCACCCAGTTTGGAAAAATTCCAAAAGTTGGAATAATTCTGGATTATTCCGAATCCTTCCATTTTGGTGGGAAAATAAGTGTTAATATGGGAAAATAAGGTGTTTCGAAAAGATATCGAATTAAAACCTGCTCAAGTCAATATAGAAGACTACTATACCAACATTTTATGTCATAAGGAATCTTTTCCTAAAGCGTCACATAAGCGAGATATTTTTGCGAAATCATTCAATGGTATGACTTGGTGATAGTGTTACCTACTTAAAATTTTTGACAGATGTCACTTTGTTGACAAAGGTCACTACTTTTGACCGGTGTCGCCATTTTTGACTGGGTTCACTCAAATATATCGCTAATGTGACACTTTAGGACAGATTTTCTTATGACATAATTTGTTGATATAATAGTCTTCTATCGAGGTGTGCAGGTTTCATTTCGAAATCTTTTAAAATCACCTTAATTTTCCCATATTTACAAGTTTGATGGAAAAATATGTGTAAATATTCTAAAATTAAGTATTTTTTTACAAAGATATTGAATTAAAACTTGCAAATTGCGATAGAAGACTATTAGACCAACAATTTATGTCATGATAAAAATCGACCTTAATTGTCACATAAGCGAGATATTAGAGTGACCCCAGTAAAAAATGGCGACACTGGTCAAAAGCAGTGACCCCTGTCAACAAAGTGACATCTGTCAACAATGTTAAGTAACATCATCACCAAGTCTTAAGATTTAATGATTTTGCAAAAAAAAACTTTTGGCAATCTAAAATATCAAATATCTCGCTTATTTGACGCTTAAGGAAAAAAATCCTCATGACATAAGTTGTTGATCTAATAGTCTTACATCGATTTATGCAGGTTTTAATTCATTATCTTCGTAAAACATCTTAATTTTCCCATAATTACACATATTTTCTTATCAAAATGGAAGGATTCGAAATAATTCTGGAAGGATATCGGATTATTCCAAAAAGTGGAATAATTCCGGGTAATTGCCCATCTATATGCGCAGAGCAGACGTAGTCAGTCGCACACGGCAGCGGAGACCGTTCGCGTCATAGCAACATCCTTCCTACTACCAGGAATAGACATTTGACGACAAAATAAGTTCAGAGTCAGAGTTCAGGTATTGAAAAGAGATCATTAATTTTGAGCCAAAAGTGAAAGTGCCGGACAGAAAAAAAAATGTAATATTCGGATAGATAGAACACACAAATTCCAGTATTTTTTTCTTTGACACTTAATCTGTTCGCTCCATGTTTTGTTTTTATAGGCTATTAAAATTCGATTAAAACTGGCGGCAACCCACTAAACCTAGTGCCGCTCTGGCAAGGAGCGTGTCGGCGAGGCCTTTAAACTTGAAGCTTTGTAGGTAATTTGCGGAGTGTCTTCGGTATTAATATTTTTGTACACTGCCGCCCGTTTGGAAGTTGTGGGCATTATCAGTTCAAGTCTTTGAATACCAACTTTATTTGCAACTTTGGACTATAGCTAAGATGTATATCCAGGTCCCACAGGGATTATTGTGAGCACAGGGCCACTCCTGCCATGTCATCTGGCAGAGGAGTTCCTACGTGTTCAAGACATTCAAGATCACCGTCTGGGTCCCAAAGTTTCTTGAGCAGTACAAAACCTACCGAATAGCAGATTTCAGATGTTTAGAATGGCAACCCAGTTCATATGTTTCGCGTAGAAAAGAAGCGCACCTCGCGCCCTCGCGCCGTTTTTTAGCTTGTCAACCGAAACCACGCAACGATTTCACGAGATAATTCATTAAATGTAACTAATTCCTGGATGATATCCACAATTGAAGAAACCAACCGATACGGCGTATGAATTAGTGGCATAACTGTGTTTCAGTGTATTGTAAATTGTGAAAAACACCGTTTTCCCTCCGTGGGGACCCGCGAATCCTAAACATGCCTCTCTTGAAGAGAACAACCTTTGAGAAGTACACGGGCTCAGACTACCTGCGTGACGATGACGAGGTCTTCCACTGCGAAATCACGGACGAGATCTTCAAGGACTACGAGTGAGTAACATCAACAATACAATCTTCGCGCAATTTTCGCGTAATTTCACCGAAACTGTGTACTTTTATCTATTTCGTAGACCGTTGTCATTGTTGCCGCGCGGCGGATCACGGATGGAGCGCGGCGGGTCACGGATGGAGCGCGCGTGACACCATTTTGCCCAATTTCGCTCTAGTTTAAGTCAGTTTAGCATTTGTTTTGTAATGTTTTTATTCTGTTTTGTTATTAGGGAGTACTGTGAGAGGATTATCCTGGTCAATTCCATGGTATGGACATGTGAGATGACAGGGAAGGCCAATCTTACATATGCAGAAGCGTTGGACAGTGAGAAGGCTGCGCGGAGATCATTGAAAGACTTTCCCATGGATTTGCGCATTCCAATATTGTACCTGGCAGCAAGAACAAAGCGTTGTTCGTTTGCTGAGTTAGCTGAAGATGTGTTTAACTATGTGAGAGAGAGGTACTTCGTGGGTGAGTCGGTGGAGGCCTGGCTGGAGAGTGAGGTGTGGCGGGAATCACACATCCTGTCTGTGGAAGCCCCCAAACAACAACCTGGAAGGTGAGAAATTGTTGTTAATTTAATTCTTACATGATTTATGTACCTATTAGAACTAATTGTAATAAAGTTAAATTCTGCTGCTACATTATAAAAATGGCATGACAATTAAGTATTGTTATCATGAGCATAAAATTTTACTTCAGTTTGAAAATAATTCACAATATATTATTATTATTAATTTAACAAGAAATAATGTGACCACTTTTAGCCAGTTCTTCAATACCCCATCTATCCTTCTACAAGGTGTAAATGAATTAACAGATTCTCTCATAAGCACACTGGTCGAACGATATTAGTATGGAGAACTATACTAGAAGCGTTGATGAAAGTGTTAACGCAAAGTGAGAAACTACTTTGTCAGGGACATCATTCTGAGCCACTTACATTATGAAACCGATTTGATAGAGCAACTTTATTTTTCATTTTTCATACACATCAGCTGCTAAAATGTACTGGGAAGTGAAAAATAAAGTTGCTAGATCAAATCGGTTTCATAATGAAAGTTGCTCAGAATGATGTCCCTAACAAAATAGTTTCTCATTTTACGTTTATTCGTTTACACCTTGTATAAAGGGGGTTTTAGTTAAATCCCTCATTTAGGTAATAAAACAAAATTTTAATACAATTAACTATTTTCAGCAAATCGCCACTCCCTGCATCCGCATACTGCTATGAAGTAGAACAGTTCTTGGAGGAAAATTCTGGACAGGTAATATCACAATGTAGAGTTACACAGGCTGATGTTTAATAAACTAAACAGCTTTTCCTGAATATACTTATGTTTATAAGTTTTTTTGTTAGGCCTTACCTACACTTACCTACACTTTAAATTTAGGCTGTAATAGGTAAATAATAATAAGAAAATAGCGTCACGCCTTTTCCCATACGGGGTGGCAGAAGTACAACTGTGCCCACTTTACCATATGGGGTGGCAGAGGTACAACTGTGCCCACTTTACCATACGGGGTGGCAGAGGTACAACTGTGCCCACTTTACCATACGGTGTGGCAGAGGTACAACTGTGCCCACTTTACCATATGGGGTGGCAGAGGTACAACTGTGCCCACTTTACCATACGGGGTGGCAGAGGTACAACTGTGCCCACTTTACCATACGGTGTGGCAGAGGTACAACTGTGCCCACTTTACCATACGGTGTGGCAGAGGTACAACTGTGCCCACTTTACCATACGGGGTGGCAGTGGTACAACTGTGCCCACTTTACCATACGGGGTGGCAGAGGTACAACTGTGCCCACTTTACCATACGGGGTGGCAGAGGTACAACTGTGCCCACTTTTCCCATACGGGGTGGCAGAGGTACAACTGTGCCACTTTCAGCCAGTGATTCAATACTCCATTTTGCTATAATAGGTGTTGTCATATTTTAGGGATTTGTTAGGGACATCATTCTGAACAACTTTCACTAAGAAACTGATTTGATCTGAGCAACTTTTCACTTTTCCATGTGTCTCGTGCCAGCAGATTTGATTTGATTTGGTTTTTAGTGAAATTTGTTCAGAATTATGTCTCCAACAACCCCCTAAAATATGATTACACCTTTCTGTAAAGGGGCTCCTAAACGGGCCACATTTTCACTGCAACATGTGGCCGGCAACTTCTGGTGCTTTCTCTAACATGTGAGCAAGAGAGGGACACCAATATTTGCCGGCCACAAATTGCAGCAAAACCTGGCCCGTTTATGAGCACCATTGCACCATGTATATCTGTGGTGATGTGTAACGGTTTCCCCGCTGCTCGCGGCAGGTGGGCACGGCGCCGCCGGACCGCGTGCGCCGGCGCAAAGGCGTGTTCACGCGCGACAAGTGTCGCCTGTTCCTCAAACAGTTCGTGGAGATGGAGCAGGGAGTGGTTCAGATTAAGGTTGGTAGCTGCTGACTTCTGGCATTTTATTTATTATTAGCCTATCTATATCTTCAGCTTTTGAAAGTAGCTCTCATAGGTTGCGTAAAGGGCAAAGGGAAGATAGGTCGCCCCGAAACAATGTGGCGACTACTGGCCCCCGATTTTCGCGCTATCAAGATCATCTCCCTAGTCAAGATATCGGTTTTGATACCGCCTAAATCCGTCGAAAACGATTTCGATTCATATTTATTTCGATCGAAAACGGGTGGAATAGATATACCTCGGTTGGTCGTAAGGCTGGTCGTGAGCGGCATCTCAAAATAGATGTTCCGACCATGGACATGATCTCGCTAACGCGAGAATTGCCCCCCTGGCGACGTTCAAGCTCAGATTGGGTGGAGCTAGAGCAGATGGCCCAAGATCGGAACAAATGGAATCTCCAAGCGAAACAAGAAGAAGCAGACGCATTGCCCTGCCCCATAATGTGTTGTATACATCTCCATAATATACTGACACACGATGCAAAATTGGCATACTATTAGTAATATATGTTTCCAAAGTCCGAACCGCAATCTTTATCGCCAGGTTAAAGGCACGTGGATTTGTTATAAAATCAATTTCAATTCCTTCCAGAAATCAGCACTTGACAAATACAACATCCACAAAGTGAACTTCGAGCAGATCTTCACCGGTGCTCCACCAGAGTTCCCCGCCTCCAAGAAGCTCCTCACCAAGACTCCACCGGGCAAGGCCAAACCGAGCTCGGCCAAGAAATCCCTGAACAAGTTGAACAAGAGTAAGGGCACACCGGACAAGAAGGGACAGACCAGCATGGACAAGTTTGTGAAGAAGACGGATAAGGCTTCACCGGCAGGTTAGTAGCATATGTAAATACAGAACAACACGTCGACATGCAACATGTAAAGGCAACCAAAAAAGACACAACACCCACCACACCAAATTAAATAATTTTAGATATTTTTTTTGCCTGGAAATGACTTCAAATAATTTCTTAAATTTTTATTACTAACCAACTACCATATAATACGTCTCTGCCATCACGTATGGGAAAAGGCATGACGCTATAATTTCTAAATTTCACAAAAAAAAATGAGTAAACAAGAAGTACTTACATATTTTTTACAAAGGAGAGCTTATCTTTAATAAGAGATCTCTTCCAGCACACCACCACCAAGCTATTCCCGAAAGGTTTGGCAGAGGCC